>CM056564.1:13782391-14382391 GCA_029721515.1 Synanceia verrucosa | reverse complement strand
AGAGAGCTTGGGAAATGGTTGGGCCGAGGGACCACTGAGTTCAGACTTTACGCTCCTGACCTCCTAATTTGGTGTCACAAAACTTTACGGTTGTGTTTGAGATGTAAGTGGTGTGAGCAAAGGCAACTGAAGATCAGAGTCAGGATATGACTGGTGGCTGGTGTGATCCCATCGCTGGATGGTCTCTAGTATCACAGGTGGTTATTTTCTGGTCACATTTTTCAAACATCAAAATGATATAAGTTTAAGAAGGAACCAAGGACAAAACAAATAGAAAGAGCAAATCTTGGTGTAATGACAAAATGTGCTGCAGTGGTTCCTTCTGCCACATTGACATAAAAGCATTAGTATCAACTTTACCGAGCATAAAAGCTTTGATTTCCAGTTTTTCTTACTGAGATGGACATTTATCTTCGATGCATTCTGTTGGATAAATAGAAACATGCTCTGTATGATCAAGCCTGTTGTTTCTCACAGGTTAGATATTTGGAGATATGAGGTTTTCACCCGACAGCAGTGATATGAGATGGTGTGAATCTGTCTCCTCCTGTGGTTCTGCACCCCAACATCTGCTTTACAGCTGCCTGTTAGAGCGAGGGGCTAATTAGAGCCATTATAATGTCCAATCATCTATGCAACATGAAGCTAACAGCTAACAGCCAATCAGGAGGCCAGGGAGCAGGAGGGGTCTGCTCATGAGAGGAGCAGTTACTGTCAAAGAGAAAAGGAAACATCTCTTCAGGTTTTTAACATTTCTGTTACTGATGATGATGATTTAACCAACCTTTTCACGCGATTTCAAAGTTACAGACAAAATTCCAAAGTCAGAATAAAATCTTTCCCATCTTGAAGTTGCTGCGCGCTCCCGTGATCCCCGTTATTTATTATTATTCTATTCTATTTGGTGTAAGGTGACTTCACTATTACAGACAACCAATGGGTGCACTCTCTCAGCACCAGACAGGAAGTAGCAAACGAAGATGTGAAGATGCTGAAGTTAGGGAGGTTTGTTTGGACTGTACAAAAGAGGAAAAACAATGGTGGCTACTGCCAAAAGCTGCATCTCTTCATGTGTCGTGTTGCGTGTGAATGATTCCTGCAACATGTTATTAGCGCTCAAAACATCTTTATTAGGAGCCAAACCGCATAGCAAAAGTACAGCGCAAACACAGCAGGACTTCCAGTCACCCCCCAAGTAAGCCTTCACAATAAAAGCATATAGGGGATATAACACTGGTTACACCACACCTGCTCCATTATTCTCTGCTCAAAAGTAGTTGTTGGAAATTTCCAAGAGGTGCATGATGGGAAATAATCTCAAGAAAATCTAGTTTTAGTCTTATAGTTAGTGACCCTGTAAGTCTTTGCCAAGTTTCTCAAAGTCTTAAGAAGTGAGAGAGTGTCAGGTGACAGTTAAGTCCTCTGGTGTATGAGAGGCATTAGAGAGTAGAGTCAGGACTAACCCTGAGGTTATGAGCTGTGAAATCAACTAGTTGATCAACACTGATCATTTACTGAGTGTCTGAAAGGTTATCCTGGTAATTTACTGGGAAGTGTGTGAAAAGGAGGATGACCAAAGTCAGCAGGACCTGTCACCAATGAGCATTAAAAATCAGGGGATTGGTTAAATCAGTAAAATTTGATAAATCATGAATGTTTGTTCAACATGTATGACAGTTGTTGTGATATTTTAGTGGACCAAAGTGGTGGACTGACCTTTCATCTTCTCTCTGTCCTTCTCCTCGTTTATCTTGCCTCTGTCTCGAAATCACAACCGCCAACACTTCCTCCCCCTGAGCTGAGCCCCCCAACATCAGCTTCAGTATCTTTTCTTCCTCCTCCTCTTCATCGTCTCTCGCTCCCATGCCCTTCAGCCCTGACACCAGCCTCCCTTTGAAGTCCTCTTTTAAGAGCACAATTAACCCCCTCCTCCAGACAGCGCACTCACTTCTCACCTTTTTAATAAGACGCTCATAGACAAGTTTCAGACTGCTGTTTTCTTCTTCTCTCACACACTCACATGCACACTTAGCTGTGCAGGTCCTTATAACACGCCTGTAAATTCTTTGTCACTCAGCTGCGAACTCAGAGACCCCTTCCTGTCTGTATGGTGGCACTGTACACATGTGTGTGTGAGAGAGAGCAATGAAAGATGTAGTTGTAAATGTAGTTTCCGGTACTTTGATACAAAGTGAATCAGCGGTGAGTGGGGGTGAAGAGGCCAATAAAGCAGTGGACCACCTAATTGTCTCTCAGTGTGTGCTCTTTTGTGCTCAGCACCTGAGCAGTTCAGCCCCAGAAGAAGGTCTATTACTCCTTTTCTTGCACAAAAGTATGTGGAAACCTTATTCTGAATCCATAGTCGTTACTATCCTGTTAGTGAGACTTTGCTCCCTATCAGCCACAAGAGCGTCAGTTTAGCATCTTGTGGCTTTGCCATACCTCCTCGATCTGTAAATGCTTGGTGTTTCCTGCGCTGGTAGGATCCATGGCCTCAGGCTCCCACAGTGATTCAGTGGAGGGGAAGCCATCCTGTGTGACTCACACAAGGACGTTTTCCATGTAGTCCAGGATCAGGGTGCTGGTGGGATAGTAATGATTCTCTTTTTCTTGTTGTTTATTATCTTGTGTTTATCATTGTTGGAGTGAAACTGTTGTCAGAGGTACCTCGCAGCATTAAAGCCGTCAAAACCTTTGCGTCCATTCAGCCATGAGACAGTGAGTGAGGTGGAGAGATGCTTTATGACTATGGATTAAATTGATCTAATAGTCAGACTTCTCTCACACAGTGCTGTCTTGTTCTTCACTTTCTTAAGTAGGACCACAGTAATTTGCTATGAATAAATTAAAACTGTATTACCGCCCTTGATTGCAGCGGTTGCGCTCCAGAACCTCCTGCAAAAGGTGTAAATCTGCAAAGTAGGAACTATATGTTTATATGGTTAACCCTCCTGCACTCTTATTAACACACAGTTACACAGTTTAAAACCTTTATATTTTCAATGTTAGGTAAGATTCAGAAATAAAAAGACCAATTGTCCGCAGAAATTTGTGAACCAGCAAAAAAATCTGGAATGTATATTTAGACATGCTTCCAATAAAATTTGCAATACGGTGAAGCCGCGAAAGCCAGAAGCCATAGCTGCCCAGAGCTCAATCACTACTGTCTAATCTTTCATACATGCCCCAATTCCATCTGTTTCTTAGTTTGTTTCCATTCTCTATCTGTATTCTTTTCAACATGAACGTCTATTAGCACATTTTGGACGACGATGGCGATGATGATGTTTTCATGGATGGCTGCTGTGTGTGGTCAAACAACCGTCTTTTACCTTTTGACAGGCACAGTTATCATTAAAGGTGGCCTTTTTTTTTTTAGTCAGTGTGTAAACATGAAGCTGCATTTATTTTTAACGCAAGATAATTTCAGATGAAAAATACAGCTTTTAGTGAAACTAGACATGACTGAGCAAGCGTGTCAGATAATGTTGATGGTTGGTAGAGCTGTTGATAAGTTCAGACTCAATCAATGTTTCTGTAACAAATCTGGTGGCTGCATCTGCATATGTCAGATATTTTCAGCCAAATATTTAAATATTTTTGTCTGATCTGGATATTTCTTAGAGGGAATACAGAAAGTCAAATAAATTAGTTTCTTGTTTTGTAGCAACAGTGGACTGCTGTGCATGGCGACATTGTCATGTTGACACAGGAGCCTTCACCGATTTGCAACCAAGCTGGCAGCACAGTACTAAGCCTGCAGAGTGTCGAGTTAGACTGAGAGGATATTCCATATTCAAACAGAGGCGTGCTGCCTTCCTATAATAACTTCCTCAGAAGCGAGGCAGCTCAGTGTTGAGCTATTTAAGACCAGCAAGTCTTTGAGGAGGGAGGATTTTCCTTCCCCGCTCCTCTTTCTCCCTCCCCATGTCCCTCTCTTTCTGTCATTAATAATATGATATTGTCCCATCTGTCGGGGGAGCCAGCGTGGACCACGTGTTTC
Source organism: Synanceia verrucosa (assembly GCA_029721515.1). Lineage (NCBI taxonomy): Eukaryota > Metazoa > Chordata > Actinopteri > Perciformes > Synanceiidae > Synanceia > Synanceia verrucosa. The sequence goes on along the minus strand of CM056564.1, from coordinate 14,378,388 downwards.
CAGTTAGGCTCATCAGAACCTGATGTGTGGAGGCTGGACTGAACGCTGGGGACTGGATCTGGGAAGCCCGGTCTGGAGTGGGAACAGCGGCACAGGGCGACGTAATTAAATCACAGGGACTACTTTATTTCAGTGCACAGGTATAAACTTCAGTGATATATGAATAGTCTGTTTGGAATAAGGACGACGCCTGAGAAAGACGTTGCAAAACATTATTATCCAGGTTCAGCAATAACCAGTCAAATAGAGATGTTTTTTCCCCGACCTCTTGCACCCTATCTTGCATCGACATGCTTGCAAAACATCCCTCCAGATGCTTCAGCTTCATGGCTCCCCGCCAAATGTTTACATGCACATATTGTGTGATCATATACCAAGACTGTCTAGATATGATTGGTTTACAAAGTGGGTGCCCTGGGACATGAGTAAGTTGACATCACTATTAACATATTTGTAAGATGCCATAATGTAAAACACAAACAAGAAAATAGCCTGATCAAAGGCCCTGTTCTGCCCACTGCTATTACCACCTCCAGACAGTACTGCTGCAATCACTCTGTGCTAAATCAGATGCAGAAATAAACATCTCTGGGGTTTGGATCTGCAGCCAAAGCTCTCTCAGATCGAGGGCTGTCGTCCAACTATCCCACATCTAGACACATCTTCTGATCTGTGATGCATCACATGATAAAGTGCTGTTAAATCCAACTAATAAACATGAAAACATAGGAGGTTTGTCACTGTTGTCATGTTATCTGTGGCTCTCGCTGCTGTTCTCACTGTTTCTGTGCAGGACTTTGCTGGTCCGCTGTGTTGTGGTGTTGTGGTCTTCCACAGTCGGGAGTGTAACTGTATCTGGGTGACCTGGGTTACTGCCGCCAGCAGATCTGCAGTCAGCTCTGTGATGTCAGGGAATGCACCAGCGTGCCCAGAGATGGTGTAGCGGTTGTAGGGGAATACCACTCAATTTAAGAACTCACATCTGCTATCATCACACCGTAGCTCCGTCAAATCTCTTTTTTAGGGGAAACGACCAGCCAGAAACCAGAGAGCCGAGGCCGTAATCGGTGATGTCATCCTGGTGCGTCGCCCGGAGCGGCAATCAAGATGAGACAGAATCTGGTGAAATGTTTTGTGGACTTTCGCTGATGTTAGATTTGGGTCATAAAATGTGCATTTTCCCAGAGGAAATGTTGCAGCATACTGTTACACTCGCCTGGTCCAACTTTTCCAATCGATTCTCTCTGGACCTTTGCACCAGTCAGATTCTTCATCGTTTCTGACTGCATTAAATGTTCACATATAGTATATGGATTCAGAAAACCTAGAAATATTATATTGTAATGGTGTAACTCAGTTGAGTTCCCTGGTGACTTCAGCTCCTCGTATACAATATCAGATGAGGCCACAGCTTCCCTCCCGTTTCTCCCACTTTCCGCTCGTCATTTCTGCTCCAGTGCTTCATGGACTCTACTAAGAGCCAAATGTAGATTGCTCAAAAGCATCTTTGCATTAATATCATCTTTTATCCGTTAGACCTCGGTTCAAAGACAGTCTTAAAATGCCTCAAGGAAACGAAAGCTGTAGATTTTGAATCATTTCGATTTGGTTTGATTCCATTTGGTTTGCTTCACAGAGAAGGACTTTTGAATGGTCTCCATCAAAGCACGGCCTTGCAGGAGAATTAAAACCTTGTTTTGCACCAACAAACAAACAAAAAATGTGTCTATGAAGTTGGGCCCATGCCGTGATGTGCAGCGACCAATCCAGCCATGTTGTAATTTAGTAAAACACTTAAAGCAGTTTGTGTTTTCTTTACTGCATATACTGTTGTGTACACGTGTTTGATTGTGTCTTTGTGTGCTCTTTTTATGTGTGCATGCTTTCATGTTCATGAATGTGTGTTTGTGGGCCACAGTGGGCTGCAGGCGAGGTTACATCTTGCAGCAATTAAGCTGCATGCGTCTCTTACGCCCCTCCATTCGTCTACTGCAGGGTCTTGTTTCAAGGCCAGCCGGCGTTAGACAAACTGAGAACATTTGACAGCTTGATGGGTGAACACAGCAACAACATGTTGCACACATCACTTAATTACTTGACAATAAAATGCGGTCGTATTAGATGGAACGTAGGCATGTTAACAATGTCGACAAACCATAGAGACGTGCAGCAGAAGGATGAAAAAGAAAGGGGGGAGGAGGAAGGAAAAAGAGATAAGTGAAGGCTGTGATGTGGCGATGAAGGAAAATTTTAATTTGTAAATGTGTCAAGTTTGTTTTTATTTCCTGGTTTCTGTGTTTCTCTTCCACGATGTTCATTACCGTCAGACCTCCCATAAAAATAAACGTAAACACACAATGTTCCACCGGTTCAGTGATACTTAAAAGTTCCCCGATGACAACGTGACTGCAACCACGCAAGTAGTTACCATGGCAGAGATTACTAACATGCCGAACCCCTCCTTGTGTTTATAGGAGCCTGGTGTTCAAAGCCAATTGTCCTCAGCATTGCTAAGAAATACGTAGCACTGCTGAATGTCACAATATCATCATTTTTAACTGTAGTTCAACAGAACAACAAATAATTTCCTGTAGACGTAGACTCACACAGTGAGTGTAGGAATCATGTATGGTCCGCTGAGGTATTAATGACTCAGTGTTTCAGTAAATTAAATCACATATACTTGAATTGAGATTTTGTTAATATTAAGTAGATTCTTCACATTCATTAATGCCAAATGAACTTCACTACATGGTCAAAAGTATGTGGACACCTGGAGATTATGCACTTATTTGATTGTTGAGTATCTGATTGTAACGCATGGGTTTTAATGTGAGGCTTTGACAGGTTAACCAGTGAGGCACTGATGTCAACCAGCGAGGTTTCTTAGGCGGAGCTGCAGATTTATTCTTGCTTAGGCTTGTTACTGATGAGACTGTGGAATTCATTGTATTTTGAAGTATCATCTGCCTAATGCTGAACTTTTAAATGCTAAAAGTCAGATAGGACATAAGGAGAGTCCACAGTCAGCTAAAAACATCTTGAATGAGCATCATGAAATCTCCCAACATCATGGCATTCTGTCCAAAAAGAGAAACTGCCAACTTAAGGAAATGTCATGTCAAATTTTGGGAAATATGATGGTCACCGTCGCATCCAGCCCCACCCTAGCTCCACCTATGCCCCCGATGGCCTCCCATCATCAGCGTATGAATGTGATGGTGAAGCACTTTGAGTGGCCGGATGACGAGAACTACATTAAACAAGTACAGTCCATTTACTTTACACGTGCTTTATCCTAACAATGCACCTTAATCACTATTTCTGTAAATGTGTCATAGTTCGCTAAAATATTCCCAGTCCAGATGTTCTTAATAGCAGCCCAAATGTTAGGAAATACTCCATTAAAGCAACAGCGGAAACGGCACACACAAGTAGCAGCTACAAGTAGCGACACTTGAGCAGATAAAGCACATGGCCGATGACGCACGTTAGTGAGAAGCCATTCAGCAATATTTACTGAGCCCACAATCCTTGATTAGTAGGAAATACACCGTATAAACATGCACAATGTTTTAAAAAAAAGTTCTGAAAATGGCAACCTGGCAGCTGGAACGACTGCTTTATTGCTGTCATGCTTCATCACTGGTGAGTCATGGTTGTCAAGAAAACTAAGTCGAAAAGTCATCAGTAGCTTCCTGTTGGCCTCCTCCATCTCTCATGCTTCTGGCACCTTCTACAGTACAGGTCTGCATGCTAATTCAGAGGAGTCTCTTCGTGGCCTTAGTCATCCTCTCAGTGATTCAACACCTGTCCCTCTCTCCTGACCTGCTGCTCTTGCTCCTCCATGTTTTTTTTCTCTTGGCCTCAACCTCATTTCCTCTTAAAATGGACTCCTTCAGCCGCACTCCTCCTCTCCTGGGATTTCACCTTGTTATGACTTGTCTGAACCCTCTACTCTTTATTTCTGGACCACTTTTTCTTTACACAGAATCTGAAGAATCAGAATCAATTTTGCATCATTAAATCATGACTGTCTTTTTTGTTCTTTTTGTGTGTCTTAAAACACTTTATCTGTGCTCTGGCGTTCCTCAGGGTTCATCTCTTGGTCCCCTCATCATTCGCTCTCTTGGCCCTCTGTTGGACTTCACTGCCTCAATGGTGAGTCGTCATAGCAAATACTGTATTTCAAATGGGAGTCCCAACAAATTGCCGACATAGAGAGAAATTACATAAATTACATGCAACATATTTACAGTTCTCAATGTAATGTCATTCATGCTAACATCTGATTTTAAATCTTTAAATCAAGACAATATTGCTTCAAATGAGGACAGCAGCTAATTGTGAATATTTTATCATTAAAATACGATATTAATTTAATTTGCAAAATATTTGTATAGATTATAATTTTCTGATATTTCCGAAGAGCCAGGGGTATCTTAGTCAAATTGTTTGTTTTGTCCGAAACTCAAATTCAATTTACAAACATACAAGATAAAGAAACATAGCTGCAACTAAAGATTTTTTTGTTGCGTTTTCTCTTGACAAATAATTTAAACTTAAAATGTATTATCAGTTTTTGATGATTCATTTTCTGATTCAGTTATCGTTTAGTTGACTCATTGCTGAGTCATTGAGTTAGACTTCTATAGAAACGAGCAGATGAAAATATTACATGACGTTAAAAATATTTATCCAGCTTTAAAGCAACTAGACTAGAATGGAGACACTGAAAGGTCAACATACCGCTAGGCAAATAAGCAACAAAAATGACTATAAAAAGTTGGATAATATCATACTGAATATTTTATTTTGCCTCTTAGAGACTGGGATGTTTGACAAATATGGGCCCAAGCTGGATTATGATCACAGCGCTGGATCTCTGTCCGCTAACCCCCGAGGCCTGAGGGCAGAACGTGTGGGGAGGCAAGACTCACAGGAAGTGGTCGTGTTCGGGCAGAGGTGTGTGCGCGCGTGTGTTTGTATGAATGTGTGTAGTTTCTTGCGTGTGTGTGTGTGTGTGTGTGTTTGCCCAGCAGGCAGAACACAGGGCCAGAACAGGAAACGTAGTGGTTGTGCCACCGGTTAGAGGAAACAGAACGGCAGATAAATTACCCAGAGTCGGGCTGGCAGGACTTCTGAGAGCCAAAGCTGAGTGGACATTGAGGGAGGACAGAGTGTTGACATGGAGGACGGTGTGCCTAACCCAACAGGCAGCTAAACAATGCCCAAACTGTATGTTTCTTACTGATTCTGGAAGAGGCTGGAGAACATGCATGTGCTGAGAGAACGAGATCAGAAACTCAACATTAGATGTGTGTTTATTTATTTATGTAAAGGGATGAATAAAAAGGAAAAAAACACAATGTAAAGTGAGGTGAGGTGTTAGACCACCCTGAGACACCAGAACAGCTTCAAACGCTTCATTTGCATCCAGTAAATTCTGCAGATTTCTACTACTGGAGGGTAAAACACCATTCTGCTGAAAGATGGTTAATCCTTTGATGTTCTGATGATGGTGGTGGACAATCAGTTCAGCTCGTCCGTCCTAAATATCCCATAGGAGTTCACTTAGATTGAGATCATTTCCATACTGATCAGACCACTTCATTTAATTTCCTGTCATTTCTTCAGCTTTGTCTTGTGTCACCTATCTGTAAATGTGAACAGGAGTCATTTAACTATTGATTTATATATTATATTGATACTTCTACTCACCTTTAAATCAGTTTCTTCATTTTGTTATTATTGTCCACCTCTCTACTCTAATTTTCAATTATTTTATACTTTTTCCCTATACCTGACCTTACACTATGTCATGTCTTAGATTGTATGATTTTTCTTTTTATTCATATATGATGAGCATTGTTGAAGGAAGCCTGAGATCTAAGTAACTTTTTTTCTCTGTGACTGTTGAAAAGACAATAATTAGGAGATGCAGTTTTGGCAAAGGCTGCCATCTAGTGTTCATAAAGTGCCTGTTCAGTGTTAAAGAAATTTGTCACACAGGCAATCCAACAATCAGACAAGCTGTTTAATTTATTGACGGACAGAAGTTGCGCAACGCTAGCTGCTCCTGTGTGAAGAAGTAATTCCCCTGTTAGCTACTCACTGAAGCTGTGAACCAAACTGAACTGATAACAGGGTTCAGGTAGACCTGACACATCAGGTTTGATGACTGCCCAATCTGAACATGAATCCACTGAAGTGAAGTTTAATAAAAGGTCTCACAGCACAGTATGACGTCATCAAATCAAATTCCATAAGAGATTAAAAAGAAAGAAAGAAATGTGGAAAGGCTTACAAAGCTGTTCGTCAAGCTTTGGGACTGCAGTGAACCACAGTGAGAGCCATAATCCACAAAAAGAGAAAACTTTGAACAGTGGTGGATCCTCCCAGGAGTAGCCGGCCTACCAAAATTCCTCCACATTTACGTACATTGACCATTCATCCAGGAAGTCACAATCTGAGGACTGCAGGCCTCACCCAGTGTTCATCATTTTCATAAGAAAGAGACAGAAGGTTTAATGTTAAGAAAACATAACCATCATAGTTCATGTCTGAATATACCTGTAGTGACCCTCAGTCTGACACCTTTTAGCTCCTGTATCTTTAAGACCTCCTTAAAATGTCCAGCCTGCTCTGATTGGCTCGTGAGAAAAATACAGCTCACCTTTTCAAAAGGTGGGTGATGATATTCTAATGATCCTGTGTTCCCAAATATACAGTATATGCACAATCACTTTCATGATGTTTTGTGTTTACTCAGCTTGTCTTTGTCTTGACTTTGATATTATCTGAAGATCGTTCATATGTGGCATTCTGAATCTGGTTTATGTTTCTCTGTGGTGGCTTGTAAAGGCATGCGGGTTGGATGTACTGTATTTCAACACAAAATAACAAGAACTAAATTTCAATGAAATGCTAATAATAATGAATAGTGTGTACTATGAATAGTTATATATAAGACTTGTTATCCCTAGCTTAGACTTAAGTAACATTACCGTTCTTAATAAAACCATTTTCATGTTTTGTCATATAGGAGAAGATGGGAAACACAACAGACAAATAATGCAGTATTTTGAAAATGTATTAATGTGGTCAACAAAACAGTTTGCAAACAGACTTTTCTTTCCATGACACTAAGAAACAGCCAACAGATTTTTTTTCTTTTTCTTTCTTATTACAAAACATTTCAGTCAAGGCCTGGAGAGAAAGAGAAAAGTTGTAATATTTTACAGCTTCACCAAAGAAAGCAGAAGCTCCACTCAGGGTTTAATAAACCATCACGTTCAGTAAAAAAGTTCCTGAGTGAGAAACAAAGGTGGAAGCTTCAGTCAATTCTACTGAAATTAATCTGACTAAAGTGTTCTCATTAATCTCATTGAACAGTTCAGAGGAAGGATTTTATAAGTGCGTATGGCTCTAAACACAGTACTAAGGCCAAGGAGTGTGATGTGAAAGAAATGTAGAAACAGTATTCTCTACAGCGTATATCTGTACCTGCTGTGAAACACTGAAAGAAAAATGAAAAGAAAACATTCCTAGTATTAAAGTAAATAAATTAAATATTAAAGGGAGCCTGGTGAAATTGGCATCTACAACAAAAAAATGACAGAATTACTGATATTGACAGCCAGAAAAATACTGTTTGATTACAGCCACCACATGTTGCTGCTTGCTTTTCAAGTAAGGAATTTCTGAACAAAGACCAACGTGTTGGATTGAAACAATAAAGGAAATAAAAAACTGAGTCAAAGAGACCAATGTTTTGAGCCCATACTGTTGGGCATTTCTTACTGAAATAAAATAATAATAGGAAAATAAACTAATTCAGGTGTCACTAGACCAAATAGTGCTTTGTTATACTCAAGGAAAAGGAATTTCATTCACGCAAAACAACAAAACAAGGCCATCAAAAATACAACTATCAAACCTCTTCATTAAAGTACAGTATCTTAGAAAACTTGGGAATACAGTTCAGTAAAATACTTTTTTTTATATTTTTTGTGCTAATGGGAAGATAGCAATACAGACAGTATCATGCTTTTTCTTCACAGAAGTGCAGCCAGAAAAGAAAAGCGATTTTCGGGCTGGTGTTAAGCAAAGTCACATGCATTGTTTAGAGGGCACAAATAATTTAGAAAATGTTGACAACCGTGAAATGTAGACAACAAGTAAATGAACACTAACACTGTTGTATCATCAAATAGATAGTAGCATCGCCACTCGAGACTTTTTGTCTAAGAAGCACACATTGTAACAACAAACTAACCACATCAAACTGTTTTCAGTGGACTGATCAGAGCGCACATACATACAGTACATGTATGTTTATGGCCACGTTTGCATTGTCACGCATGTCCAACTGCATGTGATTTAAGGTAACTGCACACTGATGGTGTAACAAGACTATACGTTTGGCTGGAAACACTTCAATCATTCATTTGAACGGTCAGGTGGCTGATGTTCAGTATCTGTACGCTGGGCTGGTGTCATCATAAGACTGACGGCCTTTAGATCTTAGATTGGTGTCAGCGAAGGCAAAGGACATTGTAAACCTGTTCCTCTGTGACAAATACTTGAGGCTTATCCAGAGGCACCACGTGTTGGCCTTGCTTGTAATCGGCACAAGTGTGACTTCAGAAGGGAGGACGCTTCACTGTCGACCACAACATCCCTATCTTCAGGGAGTCTTAGCAGGCCTCCTTGGCTTGGCTTGGCATCTTGCACATCAACAGGATCTGCTTCAATGCTTTCTGGACATCCTCGTCCATCTGACCCTGAAGACACACAGCAGCAGTAAACTAACATTAATACACAATAAACAACACCCAAAGGCAGGCGTTTAAGTTTAAAACAAATCTGCATGGCTAGATACCAGAGGGAATATATTTCTTGAAATTTGGTTGAATAATTTGCTCTCATTGATCTGATGGATGGACTGACCTGCACGGCGTAGAGGAGGTGCATCCTGTAGACAGACACGATCTCGTGATGCTGCTTCTTTGACTCCTATGAAGAATACTTCAGGTAAATACACATTCATCCTTTACATTGAAGTATTCAAAGCACAGTGCATTCTTATAAATGATAACGATCTAATCTTACAGCTAGCTGGTACTGTAGTTGTTTGATTTGTTGCTGCAGTGCCTCCAGCTGCTGGTTCAGCTGCTGGTTCAGCTGCTGGTTCTGCTGCTGCCTCTTGGAGGGAGAACCGGAGCTGTAGGAGAGCTGTGATAGGCTGTTTAAGGCATCCTTCAGCTTCCCTCCCTCACGTGACAAGTCATCAATCTGAGGGGAAAAATATAAAAACACATAATGAAGCTCTAGGAGTTTTTTTTATTGCCAGTGATAACAGGAAAACGTCTGCAATGTACTGACCCTCTTGTTCTTCTCTCTCTCTGAGGCAACGTGGTTCTCCACCAGCTGTTTGAGCTGACACACAGCATCCTGTGACTCGGCCAGCCTGGTGGTCAACGTCTGGTTCTCCTTCTCCCTCGACACCACCAGCTCCTGCAGGGCCTCCCTCTCCGCTCGGTTCTCCCGTGCCTGGTGGATGGACATGAGTGTGGATCAGAAGATGCCCTAATAGTAAACAGTTGACGTTGGGATTTTATCCTCCTCTCTCTTCTCACCTTCTGCCAGGCATCAGCAGCCTCCAGCGCCATCTCGTCCTGCTTCCTGAGGGCCCCCTGGAGGAGCTGCGTCAGGTGGTTCACCTCGCCCTCCAGCTGTTCTCGGGTGGTCTCGTGCTCCAGACGGGACACTGAATCATCTGGGGTGACATCTTTCTCTGCTGCCAGTCTTTTTGGGGAAAAGACAATAATCCTTTGGTGACAACTGAGACATTGTGACCTTGATCAGCCTATGTTGTTACACTAGGGAGGTAAATCATCATTTAGCCCCCACACACTGGTAAAAGTGCACTAGTTTCCTTTAAAATGCAGTAAATACTTTGGTACAAGTACCTTGAAAAAGTTTCAGTAAATCTCATTGTGCTGTTTTCTTCCTCACCTGTTCTGAAGAGCCTCCATCTGCAAGGCTTTCTGGTGCAGCTGCTCTTTCAAGGCCTCTGACTGGCTTTCCAGCTCCTTGATGGCATTTCCCAGAGATGACATCACCTGCGTGTGGTCGGCCAGCGCCACAGAGCTCTGTGCCTGAGCCTCTGCTTCCTGCCTCAGCCGTGAAATCTCCTCCTGAGCAGCCGAGTGCTTCTTCTCGGTGTCTGCCAGCAACGTCTGCAGCTCCTCCACCTTGCTGCTCAGAGTCTGCTGCTGTTCTGAGGATGGAGACGAGGCGGCGCTGCTCTCAGCCAGCTGTTTCTGTGCTGCGCTCAGCTGGCTTTTGGTTTCACTGTAGGAGTGCGAGAGTTCCAGCAGGCGGCGCTGCAGCCCAGCAATGACCTCGTTTAGCTCGGCCTTCATTTCCTCGAAGTCTTTGGCTGCAGCTTCGACTGGCACTGTGCCCCGCAGAGCCTCCTGAACAACAACAAGGGGTAAATTGAAGAGAAAACATGGCTTTACAGGTAGAATAAAATGAAGAAGAACTGAGGGACAACAGATAGCTATAACTCAGTGCTGTTCTTACATTTAGAGCCAGTTTAGTGTTGCTCTCTCAAAGGACAGATTTCAGTGTGCTGAAGAGAGAAACAGAGGCTCATATTCACCTGGAGTATCCTAATCTCCTCCTGTGCCTCCTTGTACAGCTCCTCAATCTTTGCAGTCCTCTGTTCTTCCTCTTCCACCTTCCTCAGCACCTCCTCCAGCTCTCTGATTCGTTGAGCTGCTTTCTCTTGCTCAGATCCTGATTGGACGAGCAGGGCCCTCAGCTGTTTAACTTCTTGTTCAAGTGCAGACGATGTGCATCTCTGGACCTCCTGTTTCTCTATCGGCTCACCTCCTCCCATTCCCAACTGCATCCTCAGCTCCTCCACCTCCTCCACAGCTTGGTGGTATCTCTCCTGAGTGTCCGTCAGCTTTGCCTGAAGCTCGGCCAGACTCTCCATCAACTCTTCCTCTCTGCCTTTCTCCCTCACGCTTTCGTCTTCCGCTCTTTCTCCTCTTCGCTCAGGTTTCAGCTTGGCCTGAAGCGAGCGGTTCTCCTTCCTGGTTTCCAGCAGTTTCACCTGGACGCTCTCTAGTGCCTGTCTCAACAGTCTGATCTCGTCTCCTCTCTCTCCTTCACTCAACACCTCCTCACGTCTGACAGAAACGCCGCCTGAACCATCCTCCTTTTCCACTTGTGGCAGTGACTCAAACTCATCCTGGGTGGAGTGGAAGGAGGAGTTGGAGGCCAGGCTGTTTGGACGACTGGCCTCCTTCAGGTCTTCGCTCCCTTGGAGGGACGGATGTTTCTGTAAGGTGAGGGAGTGAAAAACATAATCGCAAAACAGTAATTAAACTTGTAGCTAAAATCTGTCACTGTTGCAGCGATAATAAAAAGTACTGCTGCCTGTTTGTTTTTTGTAGTTTTCTTTTTTGTTCCTTCATACTTTATTTACTTCTTTTGATTTGCTGCTATATTGATTTGCTTGATGGATTTGCATCACATCCAACTACACTATTCATACATTGACTTGATCTGAATAAAAACCTTAAACCTTAAAATATTCTGTGAATTGTTTGCTTTAGTTTATATTATTTAGTTTGGAGACTTAAACGTCACCTTGAGTACATTCATTCACTGGTTTATGGTTAACTCATCAGCATTAATTAAATGTGTTACATACCTTCAGTTTGCTTACAAGCTGCTGGTTCTCCAGGGTAAGAGCGCTAATCTGGGCTTGCAGAGCAGAAACCAGAGCTGCAGATGCTGTTAAACTGTGCTCGACCTGTCAGCACATACATTTACACACAGAAAAGCATGTTAAGGACCACTAGCTACCTGCGGAAAAACAAAACGAGTTGTGACACGTCTGAAGCTCATGTTAGACCTCCTTCAAGAATGCCCAAGGTGAAAAGGTTTAGCAGCGCACAGCTGTATGCTATCAGAATATAGTATTACACTGACAAAAGCAGCGTTGATTTAAGGTTTAACAACCAGAACAACTTTCTGTTACCATGTGACTTGAAGAAAAAAGCTAAAAATAGACACCATGTATGTCTAACCCAAACATTTTTGAATTCTCTTCATCCAAATAGAAAGTTTAGTTGAATTAGGTAGATAATTCATAATGAGTTTATACACCAATAGTTACACTCTGCATCTGCTGTACTCTTTTTCTCTCTTTTCAAACTAAAGTCTGACGTCATTTGCTTGGACTATTCAAGTCACAATGTCCGTTTTCTCATCCGTCATATAAATGCAGTCCCTGAAGTGTCGCTCAGGCGTTAATCACCTTGGTATCCAGTTCAGGACCAGTCGCTGTCTGCTCCACCGACTGCTTCAGGTCTTCGATTGTCTCCAGCAGCATGTTTCTCTCCTCATGGAGCTTCTCGACCTCCTCACTCAGTGTCGTTCCTTTAACCTCATCCTCCTTTGAAATGGGGAAAAAGGAGGAGCGGTGGGAGGGGAGAAGATGGACAAAAAAAAAGAGGGTAAAGTTGAGAGAAGGAGGAGGAAAACACAAGAATTTAGCTTATTGGCATATGAGATGCTTCTGTATCCTGAATTAATTATGTTCAAAATGTAGTGGAGTTTAAAGTTAAGAACGTTACATATTTTATGTAAGTCCTGAAACATCCTGTCAGTCAACATTCACTCTGACTCTCATGTCAAACTGCAGTGTAATATGCTGAATTTTCCTTTTTGTTCCTCTTTATTACCACTAACACAGGGTCCAATGCACTTGCTTCAAATTTGGCACATCGTTGAAAAAACATCAGTTTGTGGAGTTAATATGCTGATTATTCACACACATGTTGTTTTAATTGCTTTATAATACCTTGTAGTTGAATTTTTTGGGAGTGTCACTTTTGTTGGATCCAGGTGTCCCAGCAGAGACGAGGACTGAAGGAGAAGAAGGCCCAGAGCTCTGAAAGAGGGTGAAGCTCATTAGTTTTCCTAAACCTATAAACCCTCATTCATAAACCCTCCTCAAGATTTGGTTTGGAAAAAGTCAAGATTCTTGGGCAGCTTTAAAAACAACAGGGAAGAACATTTAAAACACTAATACTGTAGTTGTTCAGTTTATTATATACATACATAGAGATATATATATATCTTAAACTCTGGAAAACAAAAGGTAGATTAGTAAATAGCAAATGAACATATTGCATGAGTGAAAACCTTAGTTACACTTTGGCAAACAGTAAACTATCCAGAACCTGACTAACAGCAAGAACAATAATATAACAGACATGTACAGGTCTGACTACTCATTGTCTTAATAAACTGCAGACATGCATTAACAAAGGGCAGCATACTGACACAAGCAGACGACACAAAGACAAGACATGCATTTACCTGCAGTGGGCTAATAGGAGGTGGAGGTGCTTTTCGTTTTTTGGGAGTTGTGATCCGTTCATCACTTAGTTTAGCTACTTGATCATGCTGAGGAGCCAGCAAAGAGATGATGAAAGAGAAGAAAGGTAACGTAAAGAGAGAAACAGGAAGGAGGGATTCAGTGCTGGTTAGTAAGAGAAGAGTCAATCAACGAGGGCAACGCTAAGACTTTAGTTTTGTTTTCCAAAAGTAGCGACTAAAACATTTTTTATCAACACGTAGAACAGCTGATACTAAACTACAACCCATGAGTTTTAGCTACACAACAGTTTACACAGTTTGGCCTCTTCGCCTCTTCACCTTTAATAGTTGACCAGCTGTTATAAGTTCAGATATTTTATTTATTTTATTATAAGTTCTGATTGTCTGCTTGTGAGGATCTTTGAACAGAAGTATTGAAAAACCAGACTGGTGTGTTACCTGAGGACTTCTAGGAGACTTTGTGTCTGTCAAAAGGAGAAAGGGAGGCACAGATCATAGTTTTAGGAATTTTACCACTGGGGTACCACATGTGACATTGCATAGACACCAAACATAAAAAAATACTAGCAGGGGAACTCCTCCAGGTGGCAGTGTTGACTTTGTGTTGAAACCAGAGCAGAACAAACCTTGACCACATTTGTGTGCATGAACGGAAGTGTTGGTATTAACTCTTTGAGTGCCAGTCCTTTTTTAAAACAGAAAGTGCCTTGTGCCAGTGTTTTTGGCCATTTTGAGTCATATTTCTAGACCCACAGAATACTTTGTATTATGACTCTGAAAACGCTGAATAGCTCAAATGAAAGAAGAGACTATTTCATCATGAAAAAAGTTTTTTTTTTTTTTTTTTACCTTGTTTCATTCTTGTTTTATCTTCTGTAGAGGCCAGTTTCACCAAAATCACCACTTATTGTCCAGATTCTGTTTGTTTTGCTCTCTAATCTTGATTGTCTCCACTTCCTGCTTTGAACTTTGTGGCGTATACCGTCTCTTTATGTCTTAGCGTAGCGTTGTATTTTAAAAGACGTACAAATATGTCTTTGGCATTCAAAGAGTTAATCTTGTTGTGGAAATAAAAATTAAAAAAAACAGTAACATTATGTGGACTCAACTATCATCTGGGGGCAATAGGCCCTCATAAGTTCAGCCACTTGAATAGAAAGATTATGATTTTAGTGGTTATGGTTGAGCTCAGTAAGTATCCAGGAAAATAATGTAAGTGTTGGTAGGACATCCAGAGCATCAAAACAGTTTTAATGTAAAGATGTAGTGCAGTCATGGTCGTTGCTCTGCACGTACACAGTGGTTAATGCCGTCGCCACAGAAGTGTGACACACTGGCTCATCCATTTCCACAGTGAGAATCATGTAGAAGCAGTAAGCATGCATTAAATTTAAAGTTTAGCAATTGTGTTTGTGTTTATCAGGCAAAGAAGTGTTGAGATAATACAGACTCAGTGCTCACAGTGTCACTACTCTTACCTGATACCTGTTGTCTGTTCAGGGCAGCAGTCAGGGCGGCTCTGACCTCAGAGTTGCCCAGCAGCTTGGCGTAGTGTACGACATCATGGCCTTGTGAATCTACAGCTGACAGATCTGCTCCTCGCTGAACCAAGACTTCAACAACAGGAACAGCGTTGGACTCGCTGGCCAGTATCAAGGCTGTCCTGTGAAGCACAGAATAGGATTAATAAAGTTTGAAAACACTGTGTAGTGGGCAAGTACTGACCAACATCTCCTCATCAAACAAAAACAGAAGTGCCTGTCATCAGTCATCATTTCTGAATTTTCAGAGGGTGTTTTGACTGTTTGTACCTGCCGCTGTTGTCTGAAGCGTTGATTTCTGCACCACAGTCCAGCAAAGAGTTGCACACCTCAGCATGACCATGTTTGGCTGACAGCAGCAAAGGGGTGAAGCCATCCTGTGAGGCATTACACATCAGATTTTAAAAAAATCATCATATGGAGGGACAACAAACCAGCACAACACACAGCTACATAACTGATCTGGTGTGACATCAGGACATGGTCTGGGCGAATGTCTGTGTGGTGAGAGAAATCTCAGATTCATGTGAAAAAGGAGTGGATGTCTCTTGAATGAATTTCTCAGCAGATAAACAGAAAAGCCAAAGTTGTTCCACTTTTGGAAAGGTGTAGAATTTGGGAAAATCCCCCAAACTATACTGTATATTTACAGTTCTAAATGAATGGGTTTATTTCCCAGAGTGAAGCAACTGAGGCAGTATTTCATGCAACGTCATCCCATATTTTTCTCTGACAGATCCTAACCCCAAGCAAGACATTTCACATGTATGACCTAAACCTAACCTCAACATTTGATTGGATGGGCCTGTGGAAGGAGCTGCTGCCATAACATCATCAATAGAAGTCATTATTAAACTGTATGAACAGACATTTCCAAAGGTCATTTATATTGTTAAATGTGAGACAACATGAGGGAAAAAAATCTTAAGTCGTATCCAACTTGGGGAAAAAAAGCAAAAGAATGCCAAGAAACAGTAAAGTGTGTCAGCATAGCTTTGTGTTTTATATTACAAGGCTGCTGCTTCGACGCACCACAGAGAACAAAACTATGTTGTGGTTCCTCTGAGCTCAACTAAAGACTTTACCAGCCCTGCTCTGCTCTGCTCAGTCTGTGTTTCTACTGAACTGTTCCTTCTACAGGATCTAAAAGACACTAACATGTTTTTCACCTCACAGTAACAGATTCAGTGTCTGTGTGGATGAATGTGAGAGGACAGGTGTAAACAGTTTTGTCTACAAGTTGTGTTTACAAAGTAAAACTTGCTGTCATATTGTCAGTGTAAAACCAGAGTACCAAATTTGGGCAAAGAGGGAAAGACTGGGCAGAGCTGACGCAGGGCAGCAACCATCACAGCTAAGTGTGATAATCTGAGAGGGCTGTCAATCAAAGCAAACACACAAACATGGCCCTGTTTAAAGCTCAATACACTCCTAATGGGACTATGATTATCAAGACTGCCTGAAAAACACACATACAAGGAGCTGAAATTGTCTTTAAAACTGTAACTTGTGAAAATGAAAAAGATCAGTGTTAAATTTCAAGAGAAAAGGTTGCTACTTGATGTAAACACAGATACTGCACATACAGTGCATGTCTGTGTAACAGCCCTGTGAATTCATATTTAATGAGTACAACATGCGACAGCTGACTTTAGAAAGGGCACTTGTTTTATACCACCTCTTGCTGGCTGAGGGATAACAAAAACCACTTCCCAACCAGATATAAAACAAAGCTATTTGTGCTATGTGTGTTGCAGCTCATGTCAAGGAGCCCTGAAGTGTCAAAACGAGTGACTCTTGTGTGACTCTTATTTCCCATCTTGACTCCATACAAGATCCTCATTACTAAAAACTCACTCTGAACACCACTAATCTACGTGTATGCTGATATGCAGACAGGAACATGTCAGCCTCAAAAATGAATACTAATAGTATTGTGTGTGTTACCAGCTACATAACTGGCCTTATCAGGCCAAACCAGTTACATCTGTGAATTTGGTCAATATATAATATATAATATTTGGTCATATATTTCTCTCTGAATTGAAAGCATAAGGAATATTTTACATGAAATATTACCACCATCTCTGAAAGAGGTTAGTTTAGTTTCTACAAACATTCTTTGCCCAACATATGTAAGAGCTGGCAGATGTTCCTCTATTTCTGTATCTTGCTGTGTGGTGATTTAAGTCTGTTACACTCATGATGTATGCCTGAAGCTAACAAGCTGGCATGTTCTGCTCAGCACAGAAACAGATCTCAGTGGATCTCAGTCTGTATTTCTGCTAACAGTAAAATAACTGGAAAAGTAAAATATCAGAAAGCTGCGCTAAAGAATTGTCTTTCAGCTACGTAAAGATAGTTTGTCGTGTTTAAAACATGAAATGTACAAGTGTGAGAGCATGGAAATATACACTTTGAGAGAAATGTGCCATTTGCCCTTGAAGGTTTCAGTTTCCTAAAACACTAAAAGGTCCAATGAACAGGATTTTATGTGGTCTGTAGTTTAGCTTTAAAGTCCTTACAGTTAGCAGTAGCATGAAAAAGTTTCAAAAGCCACAACATACAACTTAAACAAGCGATGAGGCGACGATACATTTTAACTAGAACTAAACACAACGTGAACATGTGAGAGACCACTGAGTGAGTGTTTATCTCCAAGGCCAGCTGTGGTTGATAATAAAAAGGAAAATGGATGGGCAACATGTTCTCGTCTCCATTTATTTTCTCTCACTTGCTCCGTTTCTATTTCTCACACACACACACACACACACACACACACACACAAAATATCATGCTCACACACCCCAGTTGGGGAGAAACCACAGGCATGGAGCGTCACTACGATGGAGACCACATGTCTGCAGCTTGAGTTCCCACAGTACACTGACCCCCTACCTCACACACATTTACACACACTCAATCTGCAGTAATCAATCCTTCAGTGGAGAACGACAAATGAGGAAATATATCAGTTAATGAGGAGCCTTCATATTGCAAGTTTCCAGCTGTGAGAGATAACTGCAGTTTACTCAGAACAATGTTTTATGTCTGCTCTCTTTAAAATTAAACTGCACTATAGGCATGCAGATAAAGCTATAATTAAGGAAATCTTTGACGGCAGTTATATTGTATAGCAGCAGCATCCTGTTGCAAACACAGGACCGACTGGCAGGTAAATCTTAAGTAGTGAATAACCTCTCTGGAAATAACACAGTAAAAATAGATGAATGAATGGATCATTTCTGTGGTCTCTGTCTTGTTTCAGAGCCTCCTTACTAAGTCTGGAAAAGACAGAAAGTGGAATAATAATGAAAGTACATACTGAATCTTTCAGGTTGATGGGACTTTTGAGTTCACACAACAGTTGGACGGTCTGGATGTTCCCGCTGGCAGCTGAGGATAAAATAAAACAAAACAGAAGGTCAGTCATGAAAAGACAATGACAGTGTGGGTCTGGGCTTTAATTTAGTGAGAAATGTATCTGCATCGTCGTTTTCGGTGATTTCCAAAAGACAAAATTGTTGAAAATGAGCTAATCGTGGCTGAGGAGGCCTATGGTGGCTGTGCTGCTGTCACACAGGGCATCAACAAGTCATTGGCACTCCTTAAAAAGTACATAATGATTTAAAAAACACAAACTCCAAAAATTCACCTCAGTGCCTGTCAGCTGACATCAGCCTTGTTTTTAATAAAAGTATTATTTTTAGAGACAGAAAGTAGCAGCTTCATGAAAAACATTCTGTGTGAGTCGTCAGAGAATCAGTGTTTGGTTTTAGTAAAAAGCTGTTGGGGTGTTCTGGGAAGTTTTACTTGAAACAAACTGGGCTGAAATCACGTTTAATCACTTAAGTCCAAATATGGAAGAGGATTTCATCCACATAAATTCAGAGCTTAAACTTAATCTCAAAAGATTTTTTCCCACGTCCTTTCCTAAGCAGACTAATCTTCGATAGAAGCTCTTTTGTTTAATTAACTCTCGGGACACTGAGACACTCACCAGCGTGATGCAGAGCAGCTTTTCCTGAGCTGTCTACGGCATCGACGGGACATTTACTCTGGAGGAGGAAAGAAATCAATGTTACGCATGATTTATGAAAGATTATGAAAGGAAATAGCGTAATGTGATTACATTTAGTCTCCACTTCCTGTCGTGTCCATCTGAAAATGGGGTTATTTCTCACATTTTCCCGAACGACCTTAGTTTACCACTGGTGCTTTATACAGACAAAATGCTTTATGCTGAGATGTTAATGAATTTATACATTTTCTGTTCTTTTCTCTCAAGGTTGACCATTATTTGTCACTAGTGGTAAACAAACTCACAGCACAGACAGCATTATTTAGTGCAACCACAAGTAGTTTGGGGCGAAAGGGTGTTTTAGGGGTGTTGCTGAGATGCTGCAGACCAGGAAGAGTCAGAAAGTGTGTGAGTGTCTGTATCTGCTGATCCACACAAACACATGCACACACAAATCAGCAGATGGAAGAAATTGAGCTGTGAAACTGTCTGGTTTCAGACATATTACAGGTTTCATACTCCTGCTTTCACACATTCCTTATTTGCTACACAAGTGATGAAGTCCTGCAGGGTGGCTGGATGCTCTGCTGTTAAAACACTCTCAGCTCCACATTTCTTGCACTTTTTTGATGTACAACACATCTTAAAAACCTTTCACTGAACCTAAAATACTGTGCAGCCATTATATCAAATCAAACAGCTTGTAATATCATTTCACTGTGAGAACATATTGTGTGAAAATAGCATGTCTTCATTGATGGCAGTAAAGTGTTTGCATTATTTTCTAGACAGAGACACAAAGTTTGTTATTTATAAAAGCTCCCTTCACTTTATCAACCTTACCTGTAGCAGCTTTCTGCAGCACTCCACGTGATTGCTTTTGGCAGCCAGGTGTAATGGATTGAAACCTGAACATAAACCAAACCTCAGTTAAGACTCTCATTAGGCTGAAGAATTTTGTGAAAAACTGGATAAAATGAAAAAAGAAAACAAGAAAGCATTTCCGTGGCACCAGAAAGTGCACAAGTATTAACAGTATGCAATGTAAATGATGACATCTGTGCAGAGACACGGATGTTTTGTCACCAGCACAGTACAAACCTGCAGCATCGGTGAGTGACAGATCAGCTCCATGAGCCAGGATGACTGACAGACAGTCTGTCTGTCCACGAGCTGCTGCCACATGGAGACTAGACACAAACCCAAAGCAAAGATCAAATTATAAACAGTAAATGTCATTAGTTAGAAAGTCACAACAGTGGAGACGCTTGACAGCTAATTTACATACAGTATTTGTTAGTTGTTTACAGAAACAGTCAATTGATTTTGGGGGCAAAATAGAGCATTTGTATGCTCTTAAACCAGTGAAAACAACCTTTAATTCCTACACTGTTTGTGTGTAGAAGGCATATGTGCAGGCAATCAATACAAGCCATTTCCAGCTCAGTGAGCAGAAAGAAAAACACTCTACACATTGGTGTGTGTAGGATGCAAGCACACACATCCTTGTACTTCTATCGTAGTGAGGACATTGACACAATGCATTTCCTAGCCCCTTACCCTAACCTTCACCATCAAAAATAAATGCCTAACCCCAACCCTTAACCTAAACCTAACCTAAGCCTAATTCTAACCCTAACCCAAAAACCAAGTCTTAATCCTCAAAAAGCTTTTTAAAGAAGTGAGGACCGGCAAAAATGTCCTCACTTTGTTGGCAAAATGCAGTTTTTGGTCCTCACTATGTTGCAAACACAAGAACACTAACACACACACACACAACTCCACATGCCTTTCAATCAGGTTTTATCACCATAGAGATACTGTAGACTTGTCCTTTGTGTGTCCTGAAAAGATTTGAGCACTGAGATCCCAAACCTCCACATTCATCATGATTTACAAAAGCTGTGAGTATGCATCTCTCACACGCACGCACACGCCACAGTAGTGTTTGTTTCAGTATGTTCGTTTTTCCTCACATTTGTTGTTGTGTTTTGATGTTCCTGGCTCTGAGCTGCTCACCACATTGAGGTCAGTGGGTGTTGTGTTTCAGAAAAAGAAAGGAGGTCAAATATTAACACTGAGTCTCTCTGTTATCAACAATTTCAACTGGTGAGGCAGCGAGCTTCACTGCCTCTGCAGAAATTCACCGGCTCTGAATGTCAGGGAGGCTGAATGAATGGTTGAAAACGTCAACCTACCAGGAACTAAGAGAAACAGCTGTATTTTTAGATCATCATTCATTTTTATAACGGTGCTGTGAAGCGTGAACGTAGTCTCAAAAGCACAAGACTGAGTTGTTTTTTTTTTTTGGAGTACATGCTGTGGTGTGTGTGTGTGTGTGTGTGTGTGTGTGTGTGTGTGTGTTTGTGTGTACGCACGCACGCACGCACGATTTAATCAGATTAATCACACATTGCTGTGGATTCATTTTGATTAATCTTGATTAAATATCATTTTTAATATATGTTAATCTTATTTCATTTTGCACGAGCAAAACGAAAGGGAATATATCGGCACTGAACTTGTTTATTAAACACCTTCAACAACGTAACTTAAACCATCAACCATCGTTCGTCTATCTGCTCCACTATACTTGGTCGTCTGGGTTGAACGATGCGCTGCGTCTCCTCCAGTTGGAGACTATAGAAGTGGATATTTGGTGACTGTGGAAGCTCCTAAACTGCTCAGGAAGTCTCGATCAGCAACACGTGAACATCACAGCAGCCACAGTGAACAATGAGGGGGATTGTTGAACTTTATAAGTGGATATCAGTCAAACATGTTTGAATGTTTTTAATACAAAAGCTGCATCACAGACAGACAGAGCGATGGTGTAGACCAACCACTGAGATCATCAACTGGTCTGCAGTGTTTACCAGTGTAGCAGATCTGCATTAAAGAGCCTTTCTTGTCTCATACTGTTCACAGTCATTTTGTGCTAAAAAAGTGAATTTCCCTGAGTGCTACATCTGTACCACCTTTATTCTTTTCTTAATAACAGTAAGAACGCTTACGCTGATTTGCCCTCACTGTCCAGCTTTACAGGGCTGGCACCTTTCTTGGCAAGAAGCGACGCCACCTTCTCCACCTCGCCATGCTCCACCGCAGCCAGCAGGCGCTCGTCGTTTTTGTTCCACTCATTGACCTAAAAGTAGAGACAGCAAAAAAAAAAAAACTTTATCGATTGACATTACTGTGATTTATGAGTTCATGGTTTAAACTCTAAGAACGCATGTTATATCTACTTATATATAGACTATATATACTTATATATAGACAGAAAATGTGCTTTAAGAAACTGTGTTGTAAATATATTTGTTTTCTAAACTTGATAACAGAGTAAGGGGCAGAACCTAAAACATGCTGGCAGCACAAGTTCATTAGTCAGCTCTCCCTCAACCATCTGTGCATATTAGGATGCAGCACAGTATTAGATATGACCTGATAGCCTACTGACCTACACATGATAAGGGGGGTGAACTCTCTGACACCAGAAATACTTGTGGTGGCAAACTGTACTCTATTTTGAGAGAGCAATATGCCAACATAGCAATACATGGTGTAAATAGCCTCCATGGCAAACACCCAAATGCAATCACTGCAATACATTTTGCACAGCTGGTGAAAAACTGCTGGGCTATAAAAATCCCTGCTGTCGCTGAAACAGCACGGACGACCACTGAGCGCTGCAGTCTCAACCACATTAATGTTGACCAGTGAGGAAATGAAAAAACAATAAATTGTTGGTGTTTTGTAAACTCAAAAGAAACTCTAGGATGACAGAGAGCAGAGAAATATTCTTGTTTTTTTGGCAAGGAGCCCTGCAAACCCACACCAACACTTTGTGATGCGGGCTTCAAAGCACTAAAGCATGAAGTGAGATACTATTTAGGAGGAGGTGTAAGACGAGAAACTTCTCTGACAGACTGGAAATAACAGTTTGGATATAAAGACGCTGACAGAGACACGTGAAAAAGATTTATGAATCTACCAGGTGCTCTTCCATGTCTGTGATGAGCAGCGATGGGTATGTCCAAAAATATCCAAAACCAGTTTAGAGGTACTACAAAATAAACGCTCAGTGGCAGGAATTTCAGCAACGCCGTCATAGAAAATTGAGATGATTTGAGTTTTAACTTTGTGATAACACAATCCCTGTGTTATGGATGACACTTGCAACACACCTAGCAGTAGCCCCTCACTTACTACTAGTGTGTTTATCAGTACCCACCAGAAACCTACAGACTTAGAGATCTCTGCTCTAAACATTTCTGTTTATTTGCTGATGTTTCTTCATGGTAAAACACAGTTCCACGCTACCCCACTGATTGACAGGTGTTGGTGATAAAGATAAAACATGTACATTACAAAACTCTCTTGAGATGGTTAATGTGAGGTATTGAACTCAAATTGAACGGTTAAGGTTAAGTTTTCTGGGTAATTTGCAGGTTACCTTCTAGACACAACCAGCAGCCATGGAAATAAACACTGCACTGTAAATTTCACTATTTAAAAATGGCTTTTCAATTGGAAGAATAAACATTTAACATGCTTGTTAAAATGAGTTTTGGCGAGAAGCACTGAATGCAAATATTTCACACAGCAAATACTTTATTTCCAGTATGTGGCAAATGTTTAGACTGGCATCTCCTACTTAATTAGTCCAGCAGAATAAGGACCACCTCTGTTAAACTATTTCTTGGGGGAAACCCTGTTGTGTGGAGCAAAACATTCCCCGAAAGTACTGAGGGGGTAAGTGAAAGTGGAACAGAGACGTCAGCGAACTCACATCTGTCCATCGCCGTGATTGATGTGCCGTGGAGCACGACACAGCAGGAGATAACTAAAGCTATAACCCATAAGTTGTAGTCTTCAGGACTGCTTGTTTTGCCTCCCAGTATGCTGGTCTGAAAAGTCTCAGTCATGTGTTGTTTAAGCAGCGTGAAGAATAAGTGATATTAATACTATAACTGAAGAGATCTACTTAAGAGATGGTAGAAGAACTGAAAAGATTAAAATATAGAACAGACCAGGCTCTTCAAAGAGAATATGAAAGGTTGAGTGTTTATAATATCCAACACTCAACAATACTTATCGTGTTTTGTAGACACCAGGAAGGGTGGCGCTCACTGCTGTAATTGAGTGCCTTTATGATCCGGAAACAGCAGCAAAACAAACCTACTCCTGTTCAAGATAGACTGAGCAACAGGAGAAGGCACATCTGGCAGATGGTGAGGTCTCACTTAATGGGACTTCATTCATGCTGCTACAGTTGAATTTAAGCCTGAGCTGATTAAACTAGATGGATGTGGATCAACTTATTTCCTAAGAAGACCTGACCCTGCAATTAAACACTGTTGGTAAATGTGAAGCCCTGTGACTGACTGGTAACACAGCTAGCTTTATTCCCTAGTTCATGTTGGAGCTGCTTCCCAATTTTAGCCTGGAATTATATATTTATTGTCTATTTCTACTCAATCAGCAAATATTTTAAGTCCTGGTATGAAATTAGTTGCTCAATCGAAGGATGTAATGCCTCATGCAGTGTTTTCATTTAAAATACAGAACCTGGAAATCAGTAAGCTAAGAGTGTGGTTTTACAGAGAAGGAAAACGTATGAGGTATAGTTTAATAACTAAAGTCCATGGATCTGGGCTCTGTATATTCTCTTGGTTCAGGGTTTTCTGCTGTGATTAAAAACACTTCCAGCAAAACGAAACAGCCAGTTCTCTGTACGCTCGCCTCAGTAAAGATTTGTTCATGCTGTGGTTGGTTGTCAGTTGCTTTGAATCAAGAAGCCCACTACCCCGTGTTTTCTAACAACTGCCTCACAGGCAAAAGTTTCACTCCAAAAGTATGCAGCTCCACAAAAGCTTTTAGCCGCCATTTTACCTCATCTGAACCTCCACTGAGTCAACACTCCCCTTTCTCTATCAAACAGAAATATGTACTGTAATTTATTATTACCCAGCTGGGTTTATATGACAGAGAAACCAGTATTACATCTGCACAACTTTGTGTGCTTTACATGTTTCACATCTGTGCCTCAGCAGGGCACGTTCTCCAGTGTTCATGATTAATTTCACTTGTTTCATATTGAGCAGGACTTCCTCTTTGTACACTGAAACATCCCGCTGGTCACGCTCTAAGTAATTTTCTATCAATGAACTAAACAGCTCATTATTCTTAACACACAGGTATACAGTGATATTTGCAGTTAATGCTATTGTGGTCTAATTAACAAGAACTGCATGTGGGAGAAAAGCTGGAATGGACTTTGAACCCCTACCAAGCACCAGCCAGCACTAATAGAAAAAATTACAGGGGAAACTGTACTGCATCACATGATCCTGCCTCAGGGCCTCTGTGATTTTATTAGGCTGAACAGAAAATGAAGGGCCGTCACGACAGGGCTGCATGACATCGATAGCATTAGGCTACAGGACATTGTAATGGACAAGTTTAAGTGGAGCGGAATGCACTGTTCCAGTTTCAGCCACATTCGCATTTAATGTCATCGCAGAGAGGCTGATGAAATAATCATGTGCTGGCAGAGAGATGGGGCCTCTGCTCCCACAAAAAGAGTTTTCTTAACCTAAAAGGGGCGTAAGACATGAATATGTGTACCATATCCCTATATCTTCACCTCTTTAAGTTTGCTGCAGCTATTTAGAATATTGTCTGTACTGATCATATTTTTTTCATTTTTCCATTCAAGCATTGAAGCATTGAAGCATCTGTGTGTGCTTTTAAATTGAATAGCTATGATTATTTGATTACTGGCTGAACAAACGATTAGTCAAATAAAAGGTGAAAAAAAAAACAATCTGCAGATGGATCACCGAAGCAGCTACGTTAGCCGTTTTTAGGAATTTCGTGAGAGTTTTGTAAGTCCAATATTCACTGCATTTTAAATGTTTTTGCTCTGCACCAACTACATTCAGCTGGTAGATGCTCCACTATGTTCAGTCTCTGCGCCGACTGTTATTTGGTGCTGAGCACGTAGTTGACTGATTTGTTGCTGAAAACAACTGCCTGCTATAGCCAAAAACAATGCTGTAAGAGCGGTGAAAGTGAATAGAAATCTGCTTCATCCAGTACCATTCACAGTGACATATGATACAGTGTTATTCTAAAATACTGAATATATTAGTCTTTCGTTAAAACAATTGTTAGCCACAGCCCTACCCCTGATGATGTATAATCTGGAAATAATACAGTAAAAAAACATCAAATATTGTTCACATTCAAAAACATCTAAACCAGTCAGTGTGTAACAGACGTACTCTAAATAACTGGACAATACCTGCTGAATATCCGTGGCTTAGCCTACATTGGCTTGCACTGGACAGCATGGGTTTAGCCCACATTGGTTTTTCACCAGCATTAAGTCACGGGTTGATAATCCTGTGATTATAAACCAGTAAAACCACCGTTGTTCTTTGTGTGCCACTGAAACAGGAAGTGAAAAGGATCTCACTTCCTGTCTCGCTTTCAGTGTTGCCCCTGTCTGTCTGTGCGCCTGTCTCCCTCTCGCTCTTTCTTCTGCAGCGATAAGTGTGTTTACAGCAGGATCAGGGTGTGTTCGCTCTGTCTTTAGCCTGACAGTCATTAAGACACACACAGAGTTGGCTGATAACACTGAGTGTTTCCTGTTTGTCCAGGCATGAGGCTGCAAGGACAAGAGGACAAGGAGCAAGATGAGGAAAAGAGAAAGCAATTAATGAATTTGTAGAGAAGTGCTGAGAGACACTGCAGGTTTCACCATGTACAGTGTTTTCTGTTCTCTGTTGCTTTAATATTCTATTTTAGTGGCTCACTGGTGTTAATTTCTCTTAATTATGAAATCACAATTTCACACACACAGTCATTACGACAGTTTGAGAATAAATTGCAACGAAAACAGATGCCCATCAAGTGTGTTAACCTAGGGTGTTTTTTCGGCTTCTCTGAACTTCCTCGGTGCTCTAAAAGAAAAACAAACTAAGATCTGGAAACAGTAATTCCTACATTACATTCTGTATATTTATAGAGTTCAGCTGCTAAGAACAGACAGAGTTTAACTACAGAAACATTACAAACTCTTTTGTATTTCCCTCCAAAGCAGACAAAATAACACGTCTGTTGATCTCCAGATAAAAAGGTGCTTGTTCTTCTTTGATATTCTTGGTAGTCATGTTTGCCTTCACTACATGAAGAGTAAAAGCTTATCAAAACTAATTTAAAACTAAAGCTTAACCTGATGAGCAAACAGCTCTGGAGGCCTTTTGACAATCATTTGTCAGTGAATTGCATCTGTGCACTGTGTGAACTCAGGTGACACCGAGAGAAAACAAAGCAAATCCATTCCCAGGAAATCTAAAGATTAGAGAAATGTTATGAAAAGCAAAGCCAGGACGACACATAACCTCTGAATATTTCATAGAAATCCATGAATTGCGTTTCCAGATGTCTTGTGAGGTTGTTTAAGGGAAATTCAACCCAACAGTGGCACCAACATCACCACTACTCTGGGGATGAAAAATAACCCGAACACATTTAACGGTGATCTGGGCAGTAATTACCAGGAGGAACTGAGGTGTTGGACAGACAGAGAGAATATAGGGGATGGAGAAGTGGGAAAAGACAGAGTAGACTGCGTGAGGATGTATTATTTCGATAGATAATGCATAATAATGAGACTCACTCAACAGCTTATTATAAATATAGAAAAAGTGAAACACTAAACCAGATTTGTCTATTGTGCAAATGAGAAACATGTCTTTGGGATTACATGCAGAGATGAAAGGCAAAGCTAAACACATGCAGAGAGAGAAAGTAGGTTAGCTGGGAGGTAAGACACACTAACAACATACAGACTGTAACTCCAGAGGGGAACAACATCTATACACCATACAAAAAAAATATCCTTTGTGTGAGAGGCAGAGGAGGACAGTACAGGCACGATCAATGTTCAGAGAGATGGACACATTTACAATATCACTGCCCTTTGATCAGTAGTGGCTGTTAAATAAACCCCTTATCTGCAACAAAGCAGATGCTCAGATGTCCTCAAACAATACATCCTTTCTCTCGAGCCACAGCTGAAAGCGCTTATTGCACACACACACACACACACACACACACACACACACTATAGTTTACCAGACTCTGAAACTCAAACCCAGAATAAGAGAGTTAGTAGACAGAAACTGTTAAACAAAGACCAGATGGTTGTGCTCACCATGAAAGATGCTGCCCTCTATTTCAAAATACTGCCCAATCTGGACCGCACATTCAGATGATGAAACATATTTACATGATGAGGACATTTTCTCTCCTTTGGCAATTTTGTTTTTGATTATCCACAATTTTATTGCAACCACATCTCCTCATTAATCATTTTCATTCATTAACATGCATAAAAGGAAAAGACTGATTATATATAGTTTTAGCCTTTATTTCAGTTACTTAAATGCTAAATAC
Source organism: Synanceia verrucosa (assembly GCA_029721515.1). Taxonomy (NCBI): domain Eukaryota; kingdom Metazoa; phylum Chordata; class Actinopteri; order Perciformes; family Synanceiidae; genus Synanceia; species Synanceia verrucosa. The sequence goes on along the minus strand of CM056564.1, from coordinate 14,349,930 downwards.
AGTGTAGTGGATACTGATGGTAGTACTATAAATGAGCACTGTGTTGAATTAAATTAGATATCACATTCAAATACCACTGTATTCATTTTCTGACTGATAATCTAAAGGTATGATGTGACCTGTTGTTGTTTTAAAAGCCTCTCTCTCTGTCTCTCAGCCTTTCCAGACAGAGCATCAACACTAAGAGTGAGCAGAAAGGAAATCCAAATTGTCACCACATCATCCATCAGCTTCTCCTTACCCTGAAAAACTCCCATCAGTCGACTTTGACCTTTCTAATTTCCTCTTACTTTACTGCATTTCTTGTGCTACTCTCATAACCAACTTACAGGAATATTACAAGCCCATAGTGACTCCAAGAATTGAATTGTGACAATATAAGTACAAACTTAGCATTATAAGTTGTAACGAAGACACAAGCCGACTTCATGTACACGATTGTACTGCTGGTGCTCTTAACATACAATTATGACACAGCTCTTCATTGAATGCACTTATTTTAAAGCTGAAGGAAATTTGGTGTAAGACATTTATGGGTACAAGAAGACCTCCAGTAAAAGCCCTCATGCAACACTTCCTCCTTACACAAATAGCCTTTCCTGCCCTATAAATAAACACCGCTGGACTTAGAGAGCAACCAGCCTCATTACACTTGAGGTCTGCTCATAAAGACAGCAGAGTGAGCAAAACGGTGTTAGCCAGGATAAGGTAGTTAACACAGAGTGTATAAAGACAAATGTGTTGCGCTCAAAAGGGTGAAATGTTGAACGTGAAACAGGAAGTGAGCATTTCTGTTCGACTCTAAAGTTGTACCTGTAAAACTGTCATTATTCCATCACTTAAATGAGAAGACAGAACTTAAAAACACAAACGAAAAAAAAAAAAAACTCTCGGAAGTACGCCACAAATCAAGCAGCGTATTTGCCAAAAGTCTCTCATGAAGGAAAGTTCTCATAGTTTTTTCCAGGTGAACTGAGTCTAACCCTTCATCCATCTTCTAGCATTAATATTGTTCCAGTTGTTCGGCGCAGGCCAAACTAAACAAGCCGTCTGAACCCGACTGCCCTTCTCACTCGTTGGGTTTCTCTCCTTCTCACTTTCCTCCTCTCCTTCATCCACTTCTTGTTCCTCATTATTCCTTTATCCTCGTCTCACTTCTCTTAATATTCTTAACAACACCTCCCTCTTTTCCACAACCTTTCACCTGAACTCCCCTCATCATCCACCTTATCTTTTCTGCATCTCTCTGGTGCCACCATCATAATCACTGATTAGTTGTGTCACGCACCATTACTTCATGTAACTCTGAACCATGTCGTCAGGCAGTCCAGTGAGTCATGTCCTGCTGGATGTAGAGACACAGTCCTTTGAACAAACTAGTCTTACACACACCTACGTGGAGAAGCAGCAGACCTGGTGTCATGTCCTCACACACACACACACCAGACAACAAACAAGCCCATGCACAAACACATCCCACATGTCAATGAGCATGCAAACACATGCAGACAAGCATCACGCTTGCCTGCTTTTTTTTAATGCTCAATGCTTCGTGTATTTGCTCCTGAGCAGCTCTCCTGGCTGAACGTCTGTAGTTCATGTACACAGGCGATAAGAAATAAAGAGCCCATGGCAGCTCCTGCTTTAACTGGATCCTTCTTTAAACAGACTCAAAGCCTTTCCTTTGAGCCATTTAAACTAGCTCAATTCTGTATTTTATTTGAATTATTTAAGCCATTTGAGTCAAAATCAAGAGGGGAATGTTTGGATAACGACCACAGTCAGTATAACAGTGGATGGTGATTTAGTCCAATCATTGTGAGACCATCCGTTTCCCTGAAAATAACATTTGGCTTGATGACAATTTATTTTCTGTGCACACCTTATGTCAAGACTGTTCTGATACGTTTGATTGAAAAGCTTATAAATAGAAACCAGTAATCATGTCATGTGATTAATGGTCACCTAATCAGTGTACCTTATGAGACCATAATCTGTGTGACATTCATTTCCCATTTAAGAAGAAAATACTGGAATGTTTTAATAGTTTGTCAGAACTGTTTCTATTTATTTTTATTAAAAATGAACATTTGAAAAGTGGTGTACTTTTCTGTTTAGGGATGCAACCAAGCACAAAAAAAAAATGCTCAAAACAATTCCTGAAAATCCAAGATGTCGTCAAATGTTTTGTCCAAAACTCAAAAACAGAGTGAAACAGCAAATTGCCATTAAGAAGCTGGATCCAGACAATATTTGGATTTTTTGCTTGAAAAATTGTTTTAACAATCAATCAGTCATCACACTGGTCGATCTGTTTTCAACAAGTTGTTTTCAAATTGAAATATAATATAAATATATAAACTGAAATATTTTCTTCAACCATCAGTCTCAAACTACACATGGAACAGCATCAAATCCTCATATGGGAGAGGTGGGACCAGAGGCATTCTGTATTTTTTTTGCTTTATCAACTCACTGATTAATAAGCTGATAATAGACACTTTATGTTAGAGCTAAAATACTCTGCATATCTAGAGATAAAATATTACAGTAAGCGTGAACAGGCCGTAGTTATCCTTTGGACTGCTGTACTATCTCCTGCTGGCATCTGACAAATATTCACACACCCTCCTCCCTCAGATTAATGCTGGGCCGTCCCTGAAGGTTTACCGTCACTACCAGCACTAATACGCTTTCACTACACCCAGCCATTCCATGCCAAACCAAGTCAGACTGGGCCAAATCAAACAGAGCCAAGTGGCTGTGCTTCAGTTAAAAAGAAACCCTCTATAATTAAGAGGCTGCTGCGTTATTATATCACCATAGAACAATTTCCATTTTGTAACTGCAGTGTTTGATGTAGTAAGATGGAGGGGAAATAATATAGTTTTGTTTTCAACCTTTTTTTGGAAATGCTTTCAGATGATCAGCATGTGATTCGCTCTGCAGTGCTGCTCCAGTTAACACAGCAGACATTTCAAACCCCTGACAAGAAGGAGATATGTACATAGCTAAATCCAGATGCTGTACATTTCAATTAAAGTGACAAAAATGACAGCAAACAGTAAATGCACAGTTTAGTCTCTGGTGTCATGTAGCTCAGATGAAGTGAAGCATTGAAACAGATGTGAGGAGTGAGATTAGACGGCATAATCCACACGTCAATTAGACACATGGATGATAAGGGGAGTGTGTGTGTGTGTGTGTGTGTGTGTGTGTGTGTGTGTGTGTGTGTGTGTGTAAACCTTTAGTAATCCAGCTCAGTCTAGCAGCTGGGGCAGCAGGTTTAAGTAGTGTGACATTATGAAGGGCTGGCATTAATACTAGAACTACTGTCAACACTAAAAATACACACATAGTATTAAAAAAAAAGCCAGATGTGTAAATGTGCAGCAGCACAGGCAGTAAGCAGTGTGTTTGGGGGACGGTAGTCAGGGGCTGAGAGTACAGATAACAGCACCAGTGAATTAACTCATTTAGAGCAGTTCTGCTCAAACAGCAGGAGCAGAGTCGTTAATGTGGTCTCAAAGGGTCGACGCACACTATAAATAAGATTTAATTAAGATACCTCAAACTAATTACAGAATTTTTTTTCTCTACAGTGAAGGTTGTTTCAAGAATTCAATCTTGAACTATCATGTTTGTAGAATGAGTTTTCTACATTACAGCATGTTTTTTTCTGTGTATTACAGAGTACTATTCAGGGCTGGTTATCAAACCTCAATAAGTTATTCTCTTAAACCACAATGTATTGAAAGTTATCAAGCATCAAACAAATATTTGTACAGATTCATAGTCTTGTTAACTTATTCTTTCATCAGATAGTTTTTGATTTATATCTAAATTTTAGGCTGGTGATGTGTTTGTGAAGCTGAACATCTGAGAACTTCTTACCACACAAAGTGAAGTAAGCGTTTTAGTGCCAAAACTCACTACCATCCAAATGAAACCACACTCCCCCCCTAGATCTTGGGCTTCTTTTATTCTTCACATTAACTAAATGACACCTAGTTTGGACACAACAAAGAGAAACTTTTTTTTATTGACATTATCTGTGCAGCTCACAGCCAAAACCATCTCTGACAGCTGATGCTTCAAACATGGCTGAAGCAAAACGCCTGTAAGTCTCTCTGTGGCTGATCGCCAACCCCATTCCCAGAAACCAGATTACAGCGTCTGCTGGTCTTAAACACTGCTCAGACAGACACACACACACACGCACACACACACTCTCCATGGACATATTCAAACACAAACAGAAACAACAGACGCAGAGTCTAGTCGACACACATGCAAACATTTCAGAGTGCACACACTAAAAAATTCCTCTGATTCACTTTGACCTTGCATAGCTACACACCTGCTGATAAAGCAACACTGCTGGTGGTGTTATTCCCTATTTTAAGCTCTGGCATTCACACAATTTTGATGGACACATTACATGCAGCAAGAGTCAGACCAGAACTTGATGATCCCAGTGTTGTTACAAGTGTAAGTCCTCAGTTCATCTTATTTCATGCAGCAATAACCTCAAGGTTGGAAATGTGTGAGCACCTGAAGCGTAGGTAGTGTTTTCGCACTTAGCCTCACAGTAAAGTCACAGCGCAGCATTTGAGAAAGCCGATCTACTTAACCTGGTGACACTTTCTGCTGAGTCTGCCTGGCTCTGCAGGTTTAAGCTGGTTTGCAGGACATTTCTGCAGCCAAACGTAGTTTCATATAACAAGCAAACAATCTGGAAGATCAAAAAATAATAAATACCTGAAAAACATGAGAAATTTTAAGCATCCCAGGATTAATAAAGAAGAGTAACAAATGAAAGGAAGTGGGAGGCCATTCAATCACAGCTTTAAGTGCCAAGAAAAAATTACAGTACTGGCACAGGACAAGCGCAAAAGTCTCCTTTAGTTTGGTGGCTGACATCATCTGGTACAGCAGCCTAATCAATAATACAGCTACTCACAGTATGACGTAAGACCAGGTGATACATTAACATCCTCCTAACCTTAAATGTTCTTTCAATGACTGTAAAGTCACTAAAATAAAGACCACAGACAAGAGCTGCCCTACCATCTGAATCCTAAAAGATGAGGGATTAAACAGCCTCACGTGATGAAAAGAAAAGTTGAATAGTTACTGAATAGTCTTTATTAGTAACTATCATCTCAACTGTAGATTGAGTTTAATATCAAAACCCAAAGATATCATTTATGGCTCTACCACTGCATCACATGGAAAGCTCTAGATGTTTTGCATAGAGATGATAATAATAATAAAAACACAATCAAGGTTTATTATAGGTCTATATCATTCAGCTGAACTTGCTTTATTTCTTGGCCGTCAGGTGTTTGAGTAAAGGTTTGGCTTCCTGCTGCGTAAAGGTTGACCCCAAAGTGAAGCATTTAGAAAAGATTTGACACTAAAGCGCAGTTTCCATGACACATAATCTGGAAATGGCTTCATGGTAAAGCTATTTATGAAGGCACTACATTTCTGTTATTTTGTTTAAAAAAAAAAAGGGCCTGTTTTGGGTTTTTGGGGGGAACATTCCTGAGAAATCGGTCACTGACACACACTGCCTAAAATAGACCTACAAAGGCATTTTCTTTCTGTTATGGTTGTTCAGGGTTTCTATAAAAAGCAATGGAATGACTATTAGCTCAGGGGATAAACATGCCGGCCTGTGAAACATTTGTTTTAATTATGAGCATTAATTTTAATCACCTAGTGTGCGCTGCAGTACCAGCACTGTTCCACTCAGGATCCTTCTGCATACAAATGAATGCACTTCATTGAAGTATATCTATGTAGGAGAAATGTTTTTGCACAGCATGTCACATATTTTAAGGGGGAAACTGTCTCTGAAACTTAGAATACAGCTGTTCGACATGCTTTTAAAAACAGATAAATATGCTTTTGCAGCCAGAAATCAGTTTATGTAATTCTCTACAGCAGAAAACCACGCTTCATTTCTTAACTTCATTATTTTCTTATAAGACGTGTATGCAGCTACAGAGCTTTTACATCTAGGTGTTTGTACAAACGACTGGCAGTAGTTCAATTGTTTCCTTTTCCTAAGTGTATCATATCAGTTCACAGATATGAAAACAGGTGATTTATTACAGTTAAGAGACAAGCTGGAAAATTATTCGTCGTCAAAGCGATCAATGGGTGCCAGTGTGTGTGTGGGTGTGAGGTCTGCAAAGGCATGCATGACTGCAAACGGCTTTCAGTCGTGTTTCTAAGCAACATGCACATCCACCGCTCTTCCCTTTCTTCTCTCATGCCGCCTACGACTGCCTATTTCAGCATTCCTCTCCGAAAGCATCTAACAGTTTACAACTCACTCTCTAACAATACAGGACATGAGGGGGGGAAAAAACACAACACCCAGTAAAGGTGAGACAGCCACCGTCCATTTGACGCACTAAGGAGGGACTACGGCGACCTTGCTGCCCAATTTTGGACTCAACATTTTCTAGAACAATGGGCACTATTGTACTCCCCCACATAGCTGACTGAATTTGCCATAATTTGCTAATATCAGGCTGGAGACCCATGTAAAAATGCAGGCTGATGAAGATTAAAATCAAACACTTTGGATAAACTGTAGTTTTTTCCCTATATCTGTGTTCCTTCCAGATTTAACTCTACTGTTGTTCCTCCAGGGGTGGGTCTCTGGTAACTTGTTGTTGCTCTTCACAACCAGAGGTCTTTCTCTTCACACATCCATGCTCTAGTTATGCTTTGCAGCATGCTGTGGAAATAAAGGAGAAAAAGCAGGGATGTACTCCACCTAATTCTTCCTCTGTCTCACCAGCACTCACCACCCTGCCTCACCATACGCTCTTAATCTCATGGAAACTGTCCACATAAAGCAAGGATCTCATTTAGCAGGCATTCCTCTCTCTGTTGGCCAACTTCTCTCTACTCCTGACACTCCCTCATCCCCTGAAACGTATCCCGTTCATCCTGTAAACCTTCCAGCTTTTTCCTGTCTGTGTCATTACAGTCACTGTGACAACAGATGAGTCAGACGCTGTGGAGACGCCTCACTTCCTGTGACTGGCGTACCTTAAACTGTGTCTGAATGAATGACTGAAACAACGTGGAGAAATTCCTCCCTAAAGACTGATTCACAGTCAGCAGGATCAAATCTGCAGAGAGTCACATTATTGGGGGATATTTGCAGTCTCTGTTGGATTAATCGAAACATTTGCACATCCAAAGTGACTCAACGTGTCGGCTGTTTTCGTCAGATCGCTGGCACCATACATCACGAACACTGTTTTCAGGTCCTAAAATTCTCATGACACCCACAATTAGAGCTTAAGTTGTCATGTGAAATTGAGCATGGCATGCTTTTTCCTGTTTACAGGAGCACCAAGAAACTAATATAAAGAGACAAAGACATTATCATTAAATCTGTTTTATTTTTCAAGCCTATTTATTTTTCTTGAAAAGCAAAACATCAACAAGCCGTGGGGTGCCGCTGACCCTGGGGTTAAGGAAATCTGCCATACAGTAAATTATCCACATCTGCTCGAAGCACAGACACCGACTCAGCCTTGCAGTGTGCACACGTGGTTCATGGTACACACACTTTACACACCATGAACACATGTTACAGTACTTACATCGGTCTTTCTGAACTTCGCTTTAAGGCTCTTCATGTTCAGTCCAGTCCATGCAGTCACTCACTCAATCACTCAGTCAAGGCTGTGAAGAGAAAAGACACAGATGTTTAAAGTCAGTCCCGGTGATGTCTGCCTCCATTTCAGATGTGATTTAGTGTTTCTGACAGATATTGTGACACAAACGTTACAGTAGATATGAGGTGTAAAAGTGCAGAGCATGAAGACTAAAATATTCTGCTTATCAAAGCCTCAACAGCAACACAAAAACATATATGTGAGAGCTTTTTCAAGCTATAGTCTGATCACTCTACACTCAACTATTGAACTATTCCTCTCCGGTCAATGCTACTCTTTAGGGACAGACTCTGTGTAACACATGCTATTCTAATTTAAACCTGTTGCTGGAAATTGTACCCGGTTTTGTATTGTTTCCTATAAGGATGTTTTAAATCACCACAGAACCCATGGGGGATGTCTGCTGACTGTATTTCTGCGCCTCTGGCAATTTCCAATTTTTTTGTGCCTGAAAGGACCACGTCAGTAGTCCCAAAATATCATTGTGTGCATTCCAGTGAAAATAAGTCTACTCACTCTCTTCATGATTATTATTTCCAGGTTCCTCTGTGTCTGCTTGTGTTTCAAACATGATCACTGTGTTAACAACAGGAGCCTGTTTGCAATGATAACTGGCAGCTAAGTCCTGGAGGGAAAATGTTTTAACTTGCATGCACTCATCATTTGCAGACACAAAGCATAAGGCAGAAAGGGTTATTCCACTAAATAGTCTCTGCGTGGGCAGATAGTGTAGGTGGGTGCATCAAGGACAGCCGGTCTGGGCTCCTCTGGCAGCATCCAAACCACGGATTAACATATATTTGCCTACAATTCAAATCTCAATGAGGGGGGTTATAAACATTTCTGTAGGTAATAAAAGCGAACAAAAAACCAGAGTGGTGTCTAACTCCACTGCCAAACTTTTATCTTTCTATTCAGCCAACTGCTACCAACAGCTCCGTTTATGCATATCTGCTCACTGGCTCTCAAACAATGCCTCTTATGCATGAATACATGCACAAACGGCTGCAAAAGCGTTTTAGCAAATGAGCACAAAAACTATCAGATGCACGCGGCGGGCATCCCTGTGCACAGACAGACAGGAGCGTTTAACTCAGCAGCCAGACTTTACAGGAGGCTTTTGAGAGGAAAAATAACAGTCCTAATGTCGAGCAGGAACTTCTTACAGGACATGAAAACACTGGACACACTCACCCACTTCTGTGCTGGAGTCGCGGGATGAAACAAACGGACACACAGCCGCTTTTTGAGCCAAAAAAAGACCCGCCGGTGAGCCGCTTCAGTCCGGCATGGAGAGGCAGGAAACAGGCAGAGAGGACACACTGGCCCGGCTCGGCTCGGCTCGGCCTGCATATATTAAAAGTTGTTCACACACTCCCCAATCTCTCTCCCTCTCTCTCTCTCTCTCCCTCGGTTTAGGAAAGTGACGTCACTCTCCCAGAGCTCTCGTGACCGCGGCTCTCGTGCCCTCTCCTGTTCTCCATTGTGTCCCATTCATGTCCTGGTTAAAGGAGCATTCCCCTAAAAAACACTCACACTGTCTATTAGAGTATTTTTGTTAAGTCACACCATTGTAGCCTAAATGTTAATATTTTTAAGACTAGACTTCATGATCTCACTATCTTTGTGCTCCATGTTAACTTAACTATGACATTTTCAAACCAGTGAAAACCTTTAAATTAAACTAATAAATCAGTCTGATCATGTGAACCATATGTTATTTGCTTAAAGTGGTATTCCAGCATAAGATGAGTTAAGATAAGACAAAAAAAAGTTCATACAGTTACTATAAATAGTTGGAAATGTAAACAAAAGATATATGGCATATTATATATTGCACCTTCATAATGGCTGGCTCAAACTCTTAGGCCTTGTGAGTCAAGCTCCTCAATGTTGGATCATAACATAATCTCAAACAAGTGTCTCTGGATCCACAGAAAACACAATTCAGTTGTTTTTCACAGGCTGGGTAGTACTCATAATGCATTTTCCATGTGCAAAATCAGTGTGTATCATCTCTAAGGTTGAGAGACAGCCAGTCAAGCAAGTCGTTTTGATGATATGGGCTTGTGTTGCAACATCACTGCAAAGCAACTTATTAGAGCAGGTAGGAACGTGTCTGAGCTGTGAGGCTGTCATATTGATGCTATTAAAGGGAGAAAATATACCTGGGCTACCTCTCTGTCTGTTTGTGTCTGTCATAGTAGATCAAAACTGTCCATTCAAACAAATGTTTTGATTTATTGCCCATGACTGTTTCAGTTTATTTCATCCCTATGCAGACAGTGTCTGTCTATTCAGGTTGTCCTAACATAGTTAAATATACAGCCTAAGTGAGTCTGAGCAGTATCTTTGAAATTATGTAAGTGAAAGGAAATAACGGAGAAAAAGAGACATAGAGACACTGCTTTTACTTTCTGCTTCGCCAAGGTGTGGCTTCTTTTGTATGAAATCACAGGTGTGTCTCCAGTTTACAGACCAACAAAGAATGAAAGCAGTGGCATGAAGTCTGTGTAAATGCTAAGACAGGGACATCCAGTGGACAAGCTGTGTACTACATGGTTGTTCTGTATTTATGAACTTAATGAGGTGAAAAGTAGCTGAAATTTATCTCCACACAAAAATGCTATGCAAACATTCAAAGCACGTGAGATTTGACTTGTTCAGCCCCTACACACCTGCTTATGAAAAAACACGACTGTGTGTGTACATAACACACTCTTCACTTATGATAAAACTGAAAAAATATATCAAAATATCTAAATCCATGTACACAGGTTTTGTTAACGCTCCAATGTATAACCTGAGTAGACAGCATTAAATCATTACACATAAAGCTCAGACTTTATTTGACTTTATCAAAATACAGCTTTTATTTGAGTTGTATTGTCACATTATCTGACCCTGTAGCAGAAATGTACCATTTCCTGGAGTCATGTAAGACCTGCAAGTATTTACTTTAGTCACGTGTGCTCATTTTTGGACTTGTATTTGGCCTGTGCGCATCAACAAATACCTTTAAGTTCGTTATCTCATACATCAGTACCAGTCAGACGTGATCAAGGCTTGCTTCTCCTTGTTTGGTGACATTAAGGTATCTCTCCAGCTTTCCCAGCTAAAATGTGCCTTTCATGAGAACAATTGAAAACTATGCTCATCCTCTCTGTTGCACTTTCTTTCTTTTTTGTCTGTCATTTAAACCCCAATAATACAGAGTTACATTAAAGAGAATCTTAGCTCATATTTTACTTTATTTATTCATTAGTTTATATGTGATGGCCACCTGTATTTTAGACAAAATGGCACACTAAACTTTGAGGTCGAGACGATTAAAAAACAAAGAGTATATATCTGCAAAATACGTATTTTCTTACATTCGGTCTTCAACAACAAGCTAACGTGGGATGTTATTATTAGACATATCATTTAATGGTTAACAGAGCATTTTCGCATTATTAATTACAATTTAATTGAAATGAGTTTTTCTTAATCACTGTGGTTTATTATTTTTAGTAACGGCTGTGTGCTCCAGGAGCCTGTCTGGGAGACCGTCGGAGAAAGCGGAAGTGGTAACATGGAAATGTTTCACTCCGGAAGTGTGTCTTTGCATCGCTGATAAAGTTCCTGAACCATCAAAACAAACAGAGCAGTCACACAGACACACAGAGGCTGATGTTAGTGACCGCTGCTACTGCCAGATACCAGTCTGCTGTGCCGCCATGCTGCTGAAAACATGTTGTATTTACACCACCGGATGTTTTTCATTACTATTTTTGATCTCGGGGATCGCTTTGGTCTTGTCCAACGTATTCCCAGATTTGCTACAGTCGACGGTTGAAAAGGTAATCTTATTTTATATTGTTCAACGGTTGAAAACAGGCGTTGACGTTAGGTAATATCTAAATTAACAAGCTAATATTAGATGTTTTGGTGGCGGTTAATGTTGGCTAGCTTTAGCAAACAGTCCGCTGTGTTGTGATTTCGCCACTGGGATTCGTTTATGAAAATGTTGGCTGGACAGCTTTATTGTCTTCAGTGTGATTGTATGAGTATGTTGCTAATGTTTTAGCTAACGCTGCATCTGGGGTTGCAGTCTCAAACAACCCAGTAAGCTTCTGCCAGTTGATTTAACATTAAGCCAGTTTCATGAGCTAGCCTTATGAAGTAGCTGCTTTGGGTGGGGTTGGAGGTGTATCTCCATGTATGATTAAACATTAAAATTAAACATCTGTTGAATTCTTGTATATCATCCACTGGCACTCCCATGATTACAGTAAATTATTTTCACTTAAAATCATTTGGCATGTCGTGACTGCTAATCCAAATAGTGATTTCACCACCATGGGCTGCTGTTGTCATCTGATGTGAGGACAGCTTAGTCAGCAGCAAACTTTGTGTCTGAAATTGCATTTTTTTCTTGTGACTGACCTAACTCTGTGCTGGTTGTCTAACCCACACAGGAAATAGTTTTGAAGAATGGCTCAGAGGCATTTGAGGCCTGGGAGAATCCACCAGCTGCTATTTACATGCAGTTTTATTTCTTTAATGTGACCAACCCCCTGGAGGTGCTGGATGGAGATAGGCCTGCTGTGGTGGAGATTGGGCCATATACATACAGGTGAGAAAGACTTCACTCATTGAATCGATAAAACACAAGTTGAGAGAAATAAACGGCCTCAGAGATCTAAAGGAGGGAATGCAAATCCCACCACAATCAAGACCGTCTGAAGTGTTAGCATCATGCATAAATATAAATGAAACAGAAGCCAAATAACAAACTGACTACAGCTCATACAGTGGGAACGACGTCTGCCACCTTCAAGTTAGAAAGGTGCCAAAAAGATTATTATTAGATTAACTGAAACACAAAAGACCTGAAACCAAAGATAAGCAGGACAGAGACAGAACAGCAAATCATAATACAACTTAAGTCTACAAAGCTATCAGTCATCTAGCAAGAATAGCCACTCTCTGAGAGCTGTAAGAATTACAGCAACATGGTTTACTAGTAAATTTAGGTTTGCATAAATATTGTGACACAGTGCATCCTGTTGGGAAAACCTCCTTTTAGCTCATATGGTTTGTACAGTTTGATGAAGAGAGCGTAGATAGCGGGAACAACGTCTTTTCAAATATGGCCGTGACAGCTCGCAGACAGATGCAGAAAGATGTTTGTGCCGTGCTGTCTCTGGCTAGCTCCAGGCAGCTTGTTTGACAGACACAGTAGCTTTGTACTGCTCTCATTTTGTGTCGGTGAGAAATTAGAATTGCATCACTTTTCTCCCTGTGGAGGAGAGTCTTTATATTTATTTTTATTTTTTGGGAACTTGCATTGCAGTAGCAGTCACTATTGTGCAACAGCTGCAAAGATGTATATTCCTTTTTTTTGACAGTCATATTCCTACATTATGCTATATTTTAATGCTATAACAGTTACATAACTTATTCCAGCCATAACCCAATTGTGATATTTCCCTACCAAGAGAGTACCGGCCCATGGAGCAAGTGGACTTCCAGGATAACGGCACTAAAGTTGCAGCTGTCAACCCTAAGACCTACATATTCCAGCGTAACATGTCCCGAGGTCCAGAGAGTGACCTCATCAGGACGATCAACATCCCCGCAGTGGTGAGCCACACAGATCCATGAACTACTGCTGTTGTCACATTAAACTAACCTCATTTAATCATTTATTTTAATGGGCAGCAACATACAACCAAAAATGTAGCATTTTATTCATATTGTATTAGTATTTTAGTGTTTTATAACATTATTAAAGCATAATATCAAAGATCAATACATTAAATGCAAATACATTAATCCATGAATTTTATCCATGAAGTGTAACATAACATGACTTCACTATTTATTACATAATATTCAGTAATTCACAGACTCTCTTCCCCTAAAAATAGATGAGATCACGTACAGTATATTCATTAATTATAGCATGCATGTGTTGTCATTTTTTTTTACAACTGTACTGATGATAATTATTTGACGCATAATCGTATACATCACAGTTTGGTACACATCTAATGGGTTTTATCTAATAGTCTGATTCTCTCCAGTATTAATCATTATTAAAGGTAATTACTTTTACTGTGACAAAACTACAGCAGCATCATGCTGTATTTCAGCACTAAGACTGAGAACATGTCCTATTGTTATACTGCGATGTGATCGCTCATTAAAATTGTTTTTAAAGTTTGTGTCTTCCTTTCTTTCCCTTGGTAGACGGTGATGGAGCAATTTAAGGATATGTCTCTCATGGCCAATCTGATCTCATCCTACATGAAGGCCACTGATGAAGGCCTGTTCACCACCCACACAGTGGGAGAGCTGCTGTGGGGATATGAAGACTCCCTGCTCAAAGCTCTCAAAACAATCAAAACTGACCTGGATGACACCTTTGGACTCTTCTATAAGGTCTCATTTAAGCATACATTATGGTGCACTTTGTACAGACTGGAGTGTGTTTGTAAACTATAAAATGTATCACAAATTGTATTAGAATCACAAAAAAGAGTGCGTTTGTTGAAATGATTTCTTTTTGTTGTTGCAGAGCAATGCTTCCAGCGATGGTGAATATGTCTTCTTCACTGGCCAGCAAAGCTACAAGGACTTTGCCAGAGTGGATACATGGAACAGTGAAAGGTAGTCAGCTGTCATAAAGAGTTATTTCTAACTTGGCAGATTTAATCATTGTCAATCAATGATTACATGCAGTTTAAAGGGCTGTGAGTTTACCCAAAGATATGATAAAGACTCGTTTGTCCCTGTTTGATGAGGTTCCTGCCTTTGTCATATCACAGTTGGTATGTGTCTTTTCATCAGAGCTATTCGTGTCAGAATATAATCCTCTCTGATCAATCAATCAATCAAGCTGACAAAGAAAAACCTAAAAAATACTGATGAAAATAATTAAAAAAAACCATTTCTAATATATATTTTTGTGCGTATGCATGCAGCAAGCTGAACTGGTGGACATCCGATGAATGCAACATGATCAATGGAACCAATGGAGCCTTTTTCCATCCAGTCATCACCAAGAATGAGACACTCTACATTTTCTCTTCTGACCTGTGCAGGTGAGTGGACTGCGAAGTGTTTTATACACGGCTGAAAATCACACTGCTGGAAGACTAAATATGTCCCTTTAATTATTATTTGCTGTGCATTGAAGTATTACGCTGAGATGAGGCTATAGGTGATGTTTTTTTTTTTTTATTTTGTCTTTCATTTTGTTTGGTTGCCTAATTTTGCTGAGTCATTCTTGTCCTGGTCTTACCTGCCAGACTGGCTTGAGTTTGCCAGTGAAATGTCTCTTCCCTCGATCATTATTCATGTCTGGATATAGTATTAAGAATACTAGTTTAGCTTGACAGGTTAGTGGTGACCTCTGGGACGAGGTCACTGTTATTAAGTGCTGTTCAACACCACTAATGTCAGCCCAGGGTGACTGTGAGAAGTGAGAGTGCAGCATATGTAGGTGAACTACCTGGCAGACAGCCAAGGTTCATGAGGCAGTAACATGCTGGACCAGCACAAACTTTTAAGCACTTTTGGTAAAAAATCTGCAATGCTGTGCAGTTTCTATCAGATTATAACTTAGCTCATTTGCACAAACCCCCACTCCTTTGTTGAACTTTCAGCTTTATGGAATTTATTTGTTCTTGCAAAGATTAACCAGCATCTGACTCTTGTTTCTAAGGTCACTGTACGCTGTGTACGAGAAGGATGTGACAGTGAGGGGCATCCCTGGATATCGCTTCGGACCCCCCAGCGAGGTGTTCGCCAATAAGACCGTGAACCCAGCCAACGCAGGCTTCTGTGTCCCTGCTGATAATTGCCTCGGCAGTGGCGTGCTGAATGTCAGCCCATGCAAACAAGGTAGGAGGTGCATTAAGCAGCTGGCATGTCTGAAAAGCCAGAACAAAGCTTGTGGAAATGTTTTTCATAACGTTACCCTAACTGGTTCTTTTGTGTGTTTAGGAGCACCTGTTGTCATGTCTTCACCACATTTCTACCAGGCAGATGAGAAATTTGTTCAGGATGTATTTGGCATGAAGCCTAACAAAGAGCAGCACCAGACTACGATTGATATCAATCCGGTAGGAATTTCAGCTTTAAATCTTAAAGATGCCCTCCAGACATGTTTCAAGAAATACAAAAAATATTCAGCTCGGTGTCACTATCACTTGGTCTGTTATTTTGTCCCTCCAGAAAATTCTTATCATTATGTCGTTGATGAAATCCAAAATCAGCAAATATGCAGTATTTTTTGCCAAATAAGATGAGCTTTGAGAGCAGCCCTCTAGTGTCAAACAAGCTTTGCGTGTGTGCGTGTGTGCATGTGTGCGTGTGCGCGTGTGTGTGTGTGTGTGTGTGTGTGTACTGTTCATATGTGCACAGTGAAGGTCAAACATCCAGGTGAAGTAACAATAAGCACAACACATATTTCAGCAGAAGGGAACGTTTCTGCTGCAATTTGTGTACACATCATTTTAATCTTTTATTTATTTCATGCCCTCATGTTGTTAATGTTGTAGAAAAATCTGATATGAAAACTTACGTTCACCACTAGATGGTGAGCTATCTCAGCTTTGTCACTGCTAGCCAACTGTTAGCCACGTAAACGCAGCGGTAAACTGTGGTTAAAGATTAAATGAGGTGCACAGAGCGGAGCTGTCACCAAAGATAAGCTCTAACAGCTCTTATCATGTGTGATACTGATACTGTAATAAGTGAGGAGCAACCCTGCAGATATAAATTTACATCACGGTTTAGTAAATTTGAGAGAGTCATATTCTGGGATGCATCACATACCGTAGTGCAAGATCGACACAATGTTTTGTGGTATTTTGCTGCACCTAATTACATTCAAACACATAAAAAAACACCCCAAGATATAAACAAGGAAAGATATATTATATTAAAGTTTAAGGTGGTGGCATAAGTTCAAATAAGTGTTTGAACCCAATGAACAAGCTACTGTGTGACTGTTTATCCTCCTTATTGTTCTGTAATCTGCACTGTGCCACTGCATGAGATTACTGAGACTGGTTAAAGTCCAGAGACTTCTGCCATAAATACTGGATTGCTGCCTTGTACAACTTCATGGCTTCCTCTGCTGCCAGGGCTGTGATTTTCATTTGGGCCACCTGCAATAAAGATGTATGCAGATAGAAGAATTCACTCATATTTATATCTTCTGTTTATCATTTCGACCCACCAGACTCAGAAAGTGCATCTACCAAGAAATGTTTGCAGAATAAAGATCTTGAATAGAACATACTTCTTGGTAACATGTGCTGCATGTGCTCTATTGATAAATGCTCGCAGACCTGGAGTGACAGGTATGAGTGTGGATCTGCACACAGCTCAGTGCTGTAACTGTGTTCTGTTTTGCAGCTAACCGGAATCATCCTGCAAGCAGCCAAGCGGCTCCAGATCAACGTGCTTGTCGAGAAAATTCCCACCTTCAGGTAATCAGCTCGTTTCCTTCACCAGTCTCTCGTTAGTGCATCTTTTGTAATAAATCACCATCGCCATGTTGGTGTTATTGAAACTGTAATAGATGTATGACTACCTAAGTCAGGGAAGTGTTGTTGTAAAGCAATTATGCCTCCATCATCATCATGAACGGACTTTGGGACAGTCAGGCTCACTTGTTATGCAGCTACTTGGCATCTGAAGGAACAAACAGTCTTGATATAATCTTGAGTCCAGACCTAACACATGCACATGTTATCAAACTATGCAGGCAAAATAAATATTAAGCATGCCCAGAGAGATTTAGTTGCTGGAAGAAACAAACAATAATCTGAATGTTTCTTTGCCATTTATTCATTAAATAACAGGTGGCTCTTATTTTTTCTGGCTCTTATTTTCTTCTGGTTCTTATTTTTTATTCTGGTTGTTAATGTTTGTATGGCTTTTATTCTGTTTTTTTTTTCCTAGTTATTTTTATAGGCCCTTATTATAATGTTGCACTATCCACTTTGCTGCTGTAACAATAGAAGTTTCCTCTTTTGACTAATAAAGGAATCTTATCACACCTACTGTAACATGTTCAGATTACTAATGATGACAATGAAATGCGTGATTGTCATAGCAGATACAACATTGTGAGTAATTACATTTTTCTCTCAGTCAAACAGGAAATGTGAGGACGGTCATCTTTCCTGTGGTTTATCTCAATGAGGTACAAAAACATTCACACTAATTTGTCATTTGGTCATTCAGAATAACAATGTTAAATAGATTATCCACCTCTGGCACTCTTTTTTGTCCAGTGTTTGTGTGTTTGTTGCTTAACTGAACTTCTAACCTCATCCCATCCTCTCAGAGCGTCATCCTCGACGACGCGACGGTTGTGAAGCTGCAGAAGATTGTTCTCCAGGAGAATGTCGTGGTGAACATCCCGTTCATGCTGATTGGTTTGGGCATCATTCTTGGCGGAGTCTTCATGTTCCTGATGTGTAGAGAGAAAGTCCCCACGGTGAGTGTTTGTGTGGCCATTACAGCTGCTAATAACAATTATTTTCATCATTGATCAATCTGTTGATTGTAATTTAATGGATTCACTCTTTAGTCTACAGAATGTCAAAACACATTGTTTTGTGTGACTCAGTCTAAAACCCAAGTTAAAATAATTAAAAAGGCAAGAAAACTGTAAATCATTTTAATCATTTCTTCAATGTTATCCAGAGATCATGTTATAGTGGTGATTGTCAATGTTAAATATGTATTATGATATATTAAATTTCTCATTTATTTCAGTACATATGCCAGTTAATAGACATATTTTTCCAACAGTGTCTTGAGGTAACATTTCTGTGTCTGTTTTAAATTTTCAGAGCACTGCAGCCGAGCGACAGCCCCTGCTCTCATCATAGCACCAAACAGTATGTAAAAGAAAGAGGGCTGCCATGTTTGCAGTGTAACTCCACATTTTATGGCTTCAGTATATCTGCATTTTTTATTGTTAACTCCCAAGTAACAGTTCACATTAATAATCGCAATTGCACTTTTTAATCAGTTTTTTTAATTCAAGATTTTTAGGAAACAAAGTGAAGGAGTTTGCTACAGGGTTGGGGTTAATGTATTCCTTACATTTATTTAAATTAAAACTTAAATATAAAAAAAAAGATATATTGTATAAATCTGATTTAAATTGTCTGGAGAGTCAGCTCTGAACTCATCAAACCTCCAGAAGTAAATAGCCCATATTTCTGTGTGAAATCACTGTTTAGTTTGTGTGTGTGTGTGTGTGTGTGTGTGCGTGTCCTGTTTTCACATCAACACCTTTCTGTATCGCCACAAAGTGAACAAGCTGTGCAAAGTGACTGCTGGCATGTTGTTAATGTCATGAATCTCTAGTGAACTCAGATTGCTGTTAAAACTACAGGTTTTAATCCAGTAATCCACAATACATACAGACAGTATAGTCCGTATTAACATCCACATAGTATTACTTCACCAATGGCAGCGTAAAGGGAAAGTTTTTGTCTGGTGCGCTGAATGATATTCTCTTTACCCTTATTTCAATGCTTTGCCATACATGTATTGTTAAGAATATTTCTACTGACATTATCCTAAAACCAGTGTATGAACGGCTTCATGCTAGTGACAGTTGTGATAAATATGTCGACAAAAAAATTAAGTTGTTTTTTGCTTTTAACCACTAGGAATTGTCCATGGTTTTTATGGCTAAATTATGCACTGCTGAACTACATTTTATCAGATTATTGTAAGTTTATTTAAAGTTGTGGGGGAGTGGCACATTTTTTTGGGGGGGGGATACTGATTATTACATTGAAATGTAATGGATTTTCTGTCCAGAACTACTTAGCATGTCACAGCAATGTTTTTTTTTTTTCCTTTACATCACTGACAGGCCATATTGTGTTTTGATATGTACAGAGATTATTGTTTACACTACTACTCCGACTTAGTAAAATCAATATGTAATCACTGTTTACATACTCTCATTAGGTCATGTGTCTAACAATTTGCACATTGTCTTGCCGCTTGCTACAACTTTAATAAACCTGGTGTGCTTCACATTGTCTTATTTTGTTTTTCCTCTTTCCCAAAAGTGCAGAATTATTAGATTAAGGTGTTGAATAGCTTGTATAAAGGTCACCAGTAAAACTTGACTCACCTCATGATGAAACTCTGGGGTTAGTCTGACTCATTTATTTGCAGATGCTTTTCTAATTAGTAGGCAGCTCCAGGACATAGATTCCCATTTAATGGTGTTGATCTTCCTACCTACCTCTTGGCAAGAACACAAGTAAGTGTACTTCCTAAAATGTGAATCCTTTACATTATGAGGTTCTGCTTGTGTTCACATGGATTTCCTTTTGCTTCCTCCCACAGGTCAAAACATGCAGCTCAGGTGATTTGGGGGCTGCAGGGGTGAAGCAAATGGGTGGGTAAATCTATTTCTATAGTCCATGACACACAGTGAGATTTCAGTTGGACACATCAGACGTGGAATTGTCCTCAATTACAGGGTTAAAGTGTACTTTGACTGCCTGCAGATACACTTTGACATTGGCTGCCATTATAAAACTGATAAGTGTCACTGAACAGAGGTTTGCTTCAAAGAGTCAGACCAGACCTGATCAGCTTCTCTGCCAAACCTCAGCCATTAAAGCTACAAATTGGGGGATTAATCTTTCATATCTGCCAAAGAGCAACTCCTCCCCAACCCATTAAAGCCTTAAATACATGTGGCATGGGACAACACGGCGGCACCTCTCTTGAATGTGATCTGCAAACAGCATGAGAACTCTTCAGGAAAAGCTCATTGTTCTCTCGGTTATTCTGACTTTAATCTGTGCCATTCAAGTAAGTGACTTCTATTACTCTTTATGTCCTGAGAGTTTGTTTTTTCATGTTATTAAGAGCTTGTATGTTTGCCTTCACAGGTCGACTCACTGCCTGTGCCTGAAGACTGGAATGGTTTGATCCAGCGCACCAAACGCTCACTCATGTGGCGCTGGAACAGCATGAAGCCTGTGGGCGCCAGCTGTAGGGATCACTTAGAGTGCGGCACGAAATACTGCAGGTACTGCACAGCTTCTCCCAATACTGTCTCTCATAAACTTAATTTTTAACTTTACTGTCTGTATTTTATTACACACATAAAAGCCATGTTCCTCCGAATGGAGTTCCATGACATTAAATAGATATATTGTGACTCTATAGAATAATATCTCTGTACTTGCACAGTGTGAAGTTTTGTCCACGTGCATTGTGCATGGTGTGGATGAAGTCAGAAAGTAATGGCACTGCAATAAAGTTGTTCCTTATCTTTACAGGAAAAACATCTGTTCCTTCTGGATCACCACCTGAAGAGGAAAAATAAACATCTGCCTGATGGACCCAAGTGACCCGTCTCCAAATGAACCTTGTATGAAATTACTGCTCTAATATTTTTGGTTAGAACTGAAAACCTGTTAGCACTTCACCTCTGCATCCAGTTAAAGTAAACTGATCTGACACTGCAGCAAAACAAAGCTGTAAATGCTGCATTTACATGAATAATCAAATGGCTCCATCTAGGGTGAAATTATTATTAAATTGAATTAGTCTAAAACACTCGCAGGACATCAGACAGGCTGTAGAAAATGTTTAATGAGAAAATACAAATATTCATGCAAAGTTTGTGAGATGCTCTGAGTTTATTGGTTTGATATTTTATATATATTTATTTGTAAATATTGTAAACACTGTAGATTCAAATATACTTAACTTTTTTCAAGAGATTGTATTGCCAATATTTTGTTTGTCAATTTCAGAACAAATTAAAATACTTCCTGCTACTCTTTTAATGCGATGGAAGAAAACTTTGATGTTGGTTGGTAAAATGATTGAGATTTTTATCAGGGAATATTTTATATTTTTATATTATTTGGTTAAAATGACTTTATATTGTAGCGACTCTTCACTGACCAAGGCAAAAAGCCTTGTATCACTGTACATGTTTTGAGTTATTATCGGTTATATTTTTGCTCTGTTTCTATCAAAAGTGTGTCTGTGCATCAAATGTTCTGAAATGGACAATATGATTAGAAATTCATCGAAGATTCACGAGTCATGAACTAATGAACGCTACTACGCTGAGACTCAAGTGAACTTAGAAAAAAACGATTCAGTTCAGGAAGCGATTCAGTTCAGAATCGTTTACTCAAAAGACTGGTTCGTGAGCGACACAACATTACGGCATTAGCATTGTCATACCGACACAGATAACCATCAGCTCTCCAGCCTGTTTTACACTGACACGCTACTAAACTCGTTGCTGTGAACATTTCCCCCCTTTCACCTACAAATCACGCAGTTTATTGGCAAACACACACATATATGCTTACTCGTGAAACCGAGACTTTAGCTCACATCAGCTGCTGGTCATCTTTTAGTTTAGCTAACAGGACTCTTTCTGATCAATTAGAGTCATTTTAATCACTCGTTTTGCTCTCCACAATGTCTTAACATGTAACCTCCGCTGAAGTGGTTGCGTTTACAGTCAGCTTACCAGTAGAAAACTGTAAAAACACAGCTGCAGCTTGTGTCTCTGTCGCCATGTCCTGACTTCTTCTACCGGACCGGATGCAGCCACATAATGCTAATGTAACTTGTCAAACAACAGCGCCCTCTGTGGACAATGTTGTGCACAGCAGGACTAAAATGACCACAGGCCAGAGAGGTGGAGAAGAGGATGCAGTCCATGCGTCATCCATTTGACATGGTGGGGAGGAGGACATGCTACCCATGCTCCATCTATTTGGTGTGGTGGCGAGGACGTGTTGTCCAGAATCCATTGTAGACAGCTCGATCCTGCTCTTCATCCCATTTCCTCTCCACACAATTTCAGATGTATTACCTGTTGTCATATGGTGTGTCTGTGTGTTTTTGTCATATGGAGTGTCTGTGTGTTTTTCCATTGCTGTTTTATATACATCCATAGCACATTTGTCCATCCTGGAAGAGGGATCCCTCCTCTGTTGCTCTTCCTGAGGTTTCTACCATTTATTTTCCCCTATTAAAATTTTTTTTTTGGGGGGGGGGGGTTTCTTTGTCGATGTGAAGGTTGTTTTTAAAGGACAGAGGGTGTCACGGGGTGGTGTAGTGGTTAGCACTGTCGCCTCACAGCAAGAAGGGTTCGAAACCCGTGTTTCTGTGTGGAGTTTGCATGTTCTCCCTGTGTCTGCGTGGGTTCTCTCTGGGTACTCCGGCTTCCTCCCACCATCCAAAAACATGTATGGGGATTAGGTTAATTGGCTAATTTAAATTGACCGTAGGTGTGAATGTGAGTGTGAGTGGTTGTCTGTCTCTATGTGCCCTGCGATGAGGTGGCGACTTGTCCAGGGTGTACCCTGCCTTCCGCCCTAAGACAGCTGGGATAGGCTCCAGCAAATGAAATCCAAAATGGCTCCAAAATGAAATAGACTTTAGTATCATGCAGTATTACTGGGTAGAATTGAAAGAGCAGGGCATTTTATGACTGCAGGGCCCTTTGACTGGCCCTGACAAGCCTGAAATTATTTTCCTAGCCTTTTTAAACCTTTTTCTCAGTTTCATTTAAGAAAAAAACTGATTTTAAACTGAATTGAGTTCAATTTGTTGGTCCAGCCTTCCACAACAGTTTCAGTTACTCATGTGGACTGTTGGGGAAATGAACTGCCCACCCCTGCTCTAAATAATACTTTGCACAATAATTTTACTTAAGAATCCACACATTGTCAGATTTCTGAAGAATATATGAGATTTGATATTGTTTAAATATAAAGACCTTTGGAAAGTAGTAGTTACATCATTGCAGATAAACATAATCTAAACATATTGTATTAAATGTAACAAATTAAAACGTCCCCCCCCATACACATATATTTCAGTGACAAATATACACAATCCAATGTAGCCTCGACACACACCATTACACCCTTGTCCTCAGTATATGATGGAGATAACCCGACACATAACAGTCCTTGAAAAAGGTTGCATCAACAGCTCAACTCTGCTCATTTTGGCCCCTGGAGGGCGAGAGTGAGCCAGGTTGGTTCAGTGAGCTGAATATGAGCCACCAGCAAAACCAACAGACGGTTCTTTCTGCATTGAAAAAACTGAAAACTTTATTGCAGCTTTAAATAAGTTTTAAGCCAGAATCATGCTCATTTGAAATCATAGGAAGTAATTAATAATATGTCCATAATGTTAATTTGGTATATCCTAATTAAAGGTAAACACAGGCTATTAATGAATAGTTAAGTATTTTTGCCTTATATGTCTAAATTATCGGTCTATTTTATATTTAAGACTCATCATTATAAATCTTATATTCAGGCACTGTGCCATCACTAATTATTACTCATGATGTCTGTTTTATTATTCTTTATTTAATCACTCCTCTGTCTATTTTTGAATGACACTCTCTTCTCTCTCTCTCATTGGCTGACGCCTTCGTGACGTCATTTGTCCGTCAGACTGAGCGCTGCTGAAACAGAAACAGGGGCTGCTGATGTCTCTGCCCGCACCTCAATGTCGCACCGGTCTCATATGACGCTGTAGCATAGTTGTGCTTTCCTGCTGTTACCTACTGATTTAAGTCGCGGATATGAGATAATAGAGCTGAAATTCTATTACGTCTTTGACGTCACAGGTGCATCGAGTGATTTTTTTTTTTTTGTTAAAGAATTGTTTGGTTGCATGATTTCTATATTTAACACATTTATATCACATGGAAGAAGGTGATGGACATCAGTTTGGACTGACGACGGTTATCAAGTAGGTTATATTATATTATATTATATTATATTATATTATATTATAGCCTATTATCAAGTAGCAAAGTAGCCTGTATCAGGAGGATCTCTGATGATGGCTTGAAGGAGGCGTGAGCTTACTTTACTTGTGTTTGAGTCAGTCATTCAGCTGAATTGGTTCTAATGTTTTTAATTGTTGGGTTTAAACCTGTCATGTATGTGTGATAGTGTGTGTGGAAAGGAGAGAGGGAGGAAGATGAGATGCTAGACTTCTGTCATGTGTGGCTCTTCTGGCACGAGTGCATCTCTTGTTGTGTCACGTTGTCTTAATCCATCCACTTTGGATATTTTATTTTTTAAAACCAACACACGCATGCACACACCTGGTCTTAGGTAGACATTATTCCTCTATCTGTTCCTGTAGGTTTCTGCATCTCTTTTACTGTTTTGGATGCAGGTCAAAGGTCACTGAGCTCTTTTTTAACTGAAACTTTTCCCTCACATGAATACAGGCCAGTGTGAGTTTTACTGATGATGATGTCTTATTATCAGAATCAGAGAGACATCACTGATAACAAGCAGCATCACGACTCTGTTTCCAAGCACAACAACAACAGCCGTAGACCTCAGAGTCTGGTCCGTCATGTGAGATGGCTGACTTGACCTGACAGACATTTCCAGTGGTGTAGCTCAGTAAATCACAGCCATGTCAGTGTGCTCCAATGCCCAGACAACTGAGCTGCAAGTTCAGAGACTCATGAGCAGTGATGATACGCAAAGTCATGTCCACTCTGCAGTGAAATTTTTTGTCTTCTGCATACAACTAATCAGTCACACTGGCCTACTTTCCTGTGGCATTGAACAACTGAAATGTTGCACATAAGTGGGGACAGGATACATCAGAATTCAAAGCAAAATGGACTATTAAAGCATTGTATTGCCCCTCATGTTACAGTACCAGAGGCATTAATCTCAATAATTCAACTGCAACATTATGATTGAACACAATTGTGTAATACAGTAGGTGTTATATTGTGTATGATGTGTTTTTGGATGAAAGTAACAATCTACAGGCATGGTCAGATTCTGCATATGAAAATTGTTTAATGTGTTTACCATTTGTTGCCATGGAAAGGATGTTTTTTATTTTAGCAATGTGTTGATAAAGAGGATTACCTCTTTATGGTCATCTGCAACAGATGTTGTTGTTTGTCTACACACGTTAAGCCCAGCAATGTGTGACATGAAAAACATCTTAAGACAGAGGATGTTGCATCAAAAATATAAAATCTTCTGAACACAATTCTAATTTAAATTCATAATATAGCACCAAGGTGTGAAGTTGTGTCCTTGCAGCAATTATTATTAACTTTAAACAACTTATGAAAAAAATATGTCATGCCTGACAAGCTTCTGTCATCTCCAGTGTTTAAAGATGTCATGTGCTTTGTAATTACTTTTTTGTACTTGTACTTAGCAATCATAGTCTTAGTTGTGTTTCATAAAGGAATGATCGTTATTATCAGTATTATGTTTCTTGTGTGCAGATGTCTGTAAAATCAGGCGTACAAATATGGTCGAGGACATTTAATTAGCTAAACTGATGTGAAAGTGTATTTACTCTTAGCAGTGCCAGCGGAGCATCTCTGCAGTGCAGCTGCCCTAGTTACAGAGCAGCTGAGTAACTGTGAGAGGCCGTGGTTGGCCCAGGCTGGGAGAGGAGGAGTTTATTAATGGTGGGTAGACTGAGCTGAGGGCCAGGAGCAGACGACACAGTGGAGCTCTGACTGGAGGACCAGTGGTGTGAAGTAAGGGATCAGACTCTGACAGCAGCAGCCTGCAGCTCTGCTTTATCATTTATCATCTTTCTTTTACATTTTTTTATAAGTCTGTCAGGGTGCTTTCAGTCCAGGATTAAAGATGTACTTTTTCTCACCAAAATTAGATCCCAGAGGCTTTAAGCCTGTCACAACATTAATTACAACCAGCAGGGTCATTGAGTTCAAAGCTCAAGAAGTAAATCCACAGGGAGATAAACTTAAACACTGTTAAGACTGATGCAGTCTTATAATGTTATATAATAATGATATATAATAATGTTGTAAAAATAAACTTTACTTTGCTTTACGTCTAATAACTCTCGGGACCTGAACATGTTTTATGCACTTTTTAATTATTTATTCTCATGTTCAGTTCATTTTTGTATGTGCACTAGCAGTGGTAGTAATTGTTTTTCATGTTTCCTATAATCACATAAGTGATTGTTTTCTCTTTTATTCTTTTAGAATATAATTTCGGGAACATGGAGACTGTGTCCATGGTCCAGCTTGATCCAGCAGTATGATTGGAGCATCCAATCTGTCAGGAGACACCCTGATAGCGTGCCACTTCCCCGTGGTTCAGCTTCCCACTTGGCAACTTCCTGTCCAGGCTCTGTGCAGTTCAGCCAAGAGGTCCGGCCGGCTGTGCTCAGTAGGCCTGACCCGAGCAGTGTCCCTCCCAGAGCGAGACTCTCTGAACAGAGAGCCAGTCTTTGCTGGTGGCCGAAGACATTTTTCCAATAGTTACAGTAGTCTCAACGAGGACCGAGCGGAGGAGGAGGGGGGCAGCGACAGCAGCGGGAGGTACGACTCCAACTCCTCACCGGAGGAAACGAGCTCCCATCTAAAGAAGGAAAGCTCTGGAGCTAGAGACAGTCTGCGGTCACACAACTCATTCCTTCCCAATACAGAGCTAGATGAGGATGAGGAAGATGAAGATAGTGATGGAGATAATCTACACAGATATCATGAGGACTCATCTTTTGTGCTGCATGGAAATTCCAACTGGTCTCGAAGTAACGATGGCAGAAATCATACAGTGTCCCACAGGGACAGCGTTTGGGGCAATGAAGGGGGCATGTTGGGTCTGGAGAGTGACCAAGATTGGCTCTCTAACCAGCCTCACCTCCAAGACTCACTGCAAACTGAGTGCCACCAGTGCTTTCATTTGAGCAGATCTGGCATTGCTATGATGGTGTATGGAGAGCAGAACTCAGACAGACTGAAGGATAACATGTCCTACTGCATCCACAGCCAACATAAATGTTCCCCAGAGCTGTTCCCCAACAGTCACACAGAGTATCGCAGCGACTCCTCCTGTAACAGCTCTGATGGTGTCTTGGTTAATTTCTGTGCTATCTACAACAGGAGTAACAACCCTGCCACACCCAACGACCTCAGCAGTCCTGCACTTCACCCCTATCAGTCATCTGAGGGATCTGTGTTCCTCAACCTCCAACCCATCCCCCAGACTCCAAGCAACGATCGCCAACATGAAGACATGACAGTTAACTCTCCCCCTAAAGAGGAGGTTGCCATGACTCCCTCTGCTTCCTGCTGGT
The DNA here is from genome assembly GCA_029721515.1 of Synanceia verrucosa. NCBI lineage: Eukaryota > Metazoa > Chordata > Actinopteri > Perciformes > Synanceiidae > Synanceia > Synanceia verrucosa. The sequence goes on along the minus strand of CM056564.1, from coordinate 14,322,058 downwards.
CTCCTCAGGGCCTCGACTCTAACTGCAACCTTTACTCCCTGGAGCCCCTGCCCCCGGGCCTCTCCTCACTGGAGGTATCGGACCTGGCCGCCTGTCTCCAGAGCCAGGCCACATTGACCATGGGGAACAACCAGAAGTACTACAAGCTTGTGACTTGTGACCTCTCCTCCCAGTCGCCCAGCCCAGCCTGGTCCAGCCTCACCAGCTGCCCTGAGGGTCAAAGCAGAAGTAGCTCGTTTCCTCCCTCTGAGCTCCTATTTGATGATCAGAGCAAGGAGGGTCAGCTCAAAGAAGTCAAGAAGGTAGTGTTGCAATAAAAGAGCTATTCTCTTAGATGGCATTCTAAAATATGCTATACACTAAGCATAGATTGTAATAATGCATACGTATTTAAATTATAAAAATCACCACAAGTTGTTTTTGTCTAATTTGACAACTTACGTTTGGCTACACCCAAAAATCCATTTATTATAACATTTAGAACATTTCCACAAATCTGTGTAATTTCTCAGTCATGTCAAGGTAAATTAAAAGAGCAAACAAGAGTCAAGTGGGCTTGAACTGAAGAAGGCTTTTTTATGAGTGATAAAACATTTCATCAAGCGAATCCAGACTCTTTTTTGTTCTTTTTATTCTCCACAAACTTGGTTATTGCCAAAAATCTTGATTAATGCCAGTTACTTACAAGAAAGTGACAGCATATTGTCTAAAAAATAGGCAACAATGTGACTTGATTGTGTAAACCAAAGCTTCTTGTCTGCATTTCCATCAGGAGAAAGAGGCTCACCAAAAGGAAAAGAGCTTATCCTCTGCACAGTGCAGCGCCGGGTTTGACTGCTCTCAGTTTCAGACCTATGATTACCAAGTTGCCACCACCTCCACTGAGAAAGTCCTCTGCAGAAAGAAACACACAGACAGCATCCAAAACCTCTCCCACACACCCTGTTTGCTGTGCCCCAGCCAGTGTAGCCCACATAGCGGTAAATGCCAAGGCACAAGCGCTGTGTCCACACAGCCATCTGTGATTGTGCACCAGGAGCACTGTGACGCTGATGCTAGTGAGAAGGGTAAGGTACTGGATAAGATTGATATGTTTTTGGGTTTTTTTTGCTTTCTTTTATTATTGGGAGAGCAATAATCAAATGTTCAGTATTAACTTGTGAATCTAATACCATTTTTTTTATCATCCACCTCCATCTCAGGAGCATGTTCAATGGAAAATGCAGTGGTGCGCTACAGTAAGGCCCAGAGACCCACCTCACTGCCCATCCAGCCTTTTGTTCTGGTCCCCTCAGGTAAACCCCAGACCCAGCACCTGGGCTGTCTTCTGGAGCAATACATAAATCAGAAGAACACCAAGCCTGGTAGCTTCCAAACAGGCCTCAAGTCCAAAGGCAAAAGCACTCAGTGCTTTTCTGATCTTCAGCCATCACCACTGGGCAACTACTGCCCCATCTTCCTGGAGGCTCCTTCGAGCTCTGACACCTGCTCCACCTGCACGCCAAGTCCAGAGTGCTTCAGCCGCAGACGTGCATGGAGCCAGCCCAGCAGAGGCCAAGGACGCCCAAGTCCATGTGCATCAAAAAACAGCCTGGATCCAACTCACAGCAGCTTAAAGCCCAAACTGGTTCAAGATGGAACAAGCCCATACTCAGGCAACACTCAGACTGACACTTTTCCAAATCTGATTTCAGCCCCAAATCAGTCCAACCTTGTTAAAATTCCCACCTACCAGGACCTTAATAACCTCACCCCTGAGCAGAGCCAAGCCAAAAGTCCCAGTGAGTCCCACGTCTCTCTTACACCACCTACGTTACTCCTAACCACTGACACCCATCACCCAAACCTGCAGGTGTCCCTGTCTCCTCCCACACCAGTTCAACCAGAACACAAGTTCCCTCAATACCAGGCCACACCTGCAGCTGACTCCGGCTTTTTCCACAGTAGTTTTGCAGCTGCCCTCTCCTCGGTAGCTCCACTTTCGTCTTTGAGTTGTCTGCTTTCCTTGGCTGCTTCTGGGCTGCAAAGCCAGGACTCTGCTGGGCTCAGTGGGAAGCAGAGTCAGAGTCAACACTGTGAATCTCTGATCCTGAGTGACAGGCCGCCCACAGAGTTCTGCCTCTCACCTGATACGTCTTATGAGTCCATGTCAATCAGCCATCTGCAGAGGAGAGGTGAGGTCAATGGATGACTGATGTCAGTCTGTTAAGCATGTTAAATACAGTATATGTCATGCATTGAAATCTGGGTAGAAATAAGTGACCCAGTAACAGCAATGACTGGATTCCTCCTTGATTGGATTGTCTATCCAATGATGAGCTGTAGAGAGCAGCAATGAAAACCCATTTTGCTGCAGCAGTGCCTTCAATACCCTGAGGGGGCTTCCTCTCAAACATGACCTATTTTTAACTCTCCCTGCATGGGATTGGCTGAGCCTTCTGCTCTGTAGCCTATGTGTGAGCGACTGTGAGCTTCAAGAGAAGACGAGAAGGAGAATAATGCAGTAGAAACAGTGCTAATGAATTATAAACACACCTAACCATTTTGTTTTACCGCAAGGGTAACTCAGTGAAGATTGGATTCTCTAAATGTGACTCTTTTGTGACGGAAAATCATTGATGGCAAAGAGTCAGCAAGGTGCAGCATCAACACGCATAAAGAATTTACCGTGACATTTGCAGCGGCTAGACAGGCAGCATGAGGCGAAGAAAGAAAGGCAGGGGAAGCAAGTCAATGAGGATCGCTGCTAAAATGGACTCTTTCATCTTCACTTTCACATTTGCATTCCCGCAAAATGATAACGAACCCTGAGTATCTCTCATATATCTGTGCACTGACCTACATAGCAAGGTGAACATCTTATTGAGCAAGTTTTTGGAGTCATATTTTCAAATTGCTTTGTTTAAAGGATTTTCTAGGATTGACAGTGGACAGGGGATCAAACATTAAAGAAGCAACTAGATTTGTACTTAAAACAGGTTAGTTAAACCACCACACAGCAGATTGTGCTTATCTCTTCAGCATGGCACCTGGGATATATAAGGTAACAATTTACATTTTGTCCTCAAAGTTGACGTTAGAAACAGGAAAAATGTTGTGTCAGAAAGTGTCAGAATTTGAGTGAGTTTGACCAAACAGTGACGTCTAGAGGACTGGATCAGAGCATCTCCAGAACTGCATCTCTGGTGTTGCGTATGAGGTTGTTATGGCAGAAAAGGGGAGACCATCACAGTATTAAACAGGTGGTCATAATGTTATGCCTGATCGGTGTATTTATTAATATATCAGTGTTTTTATCTGCCCAAAAGCTCATCTAACCTCTATCCTTTCCAGGGTTACTGAGGTCTGTGAGCAGGGTGGTGGATTTAATCATGGCTCATTTTGGCAGCAGCAGAGACCCCGAAGAAAAGGTATGAATTTGGCAGTTAAAGATGTATAAATATGTATATTCCATTTCATGGTAGGATTGGAGTCAAATAACTTGTGTCAGCAGGAAATATACTGTATCATGTTTTTTTTCTCTTGCCACAGATGCGTCTGGGTAACAGCTCCTGCAGTCCCACAATAGCCGGTCTGGTCCTGGAACATCTGTGTCCATCGATCCAGAATATTTTAGAGGACGGTCTCAGGGATCACAAACTGGATTTCATCATCGGGCAGCGGCGCAACCACTCCTGGAGCGTGGTGGAGGTCTCTACTCAAATCGGTAAAATTCACTGGAGGAGCAGCATTTTTTGTGGTACATGAACATTTTATTGAACTGTTTTTGCTCTCTGTCTTCAACAGGTCCATCTACCAGGGTCCTTCACAGCCTGGTCTGCAAAATTAGACAATGTCCCGAACTCACCAACCACTGCATGAGACTGAGAGCCTTCATAATGGGCCTCCTTAAGTAAGATTATCTTTTACAGCACTAATGAGGCTAAAGCATGTGAATGACTCACTGCACATTTAATCTGTGTTTGTTTATTTGATCTCTTTCAGCTTGAGAGCGTTGGAGTTCTGGCTAAGTCACCTTCAGAGTCAAAAAGGTGAGCGTCACTTTACTGGACCAGCAGCTCTGCAAAACATCAAATGGTCCATCATCAAATGTCTCAACAGCTATTGAAAGGGCTGTCATGAAACTTATTAAATATTGATGTGGCTCACAGAATGGGATGGGCTAAATGCAGAGGACAAATTCCATATATGTACCTTTATAGAGAACAATAAAGTCTCTAGTATTTAGTATTTCTTTTTAGAATTAATTGAAATATCTCTGATGCATTTTCATATTAATTAAATGTATCCAATATTGTTGTTTGTAAGCTTTGTGTTGATTAATTAGCAAGTGTTAGCATGCAAACTGAGATGATCAAGTGACAAACTGAGATGAGATTATTATAATTATATATTATGCGATTATAAGATTATCTCAGTTGTAATCCATAGGTCAGGTGATCTGCTGAGGAAAACTAGATGTGGTTGAAAGGTCTGAAAATTGGCGTGAGGACTTAGCATTTAGCTCAGATTACGGATTAGTATTCAATTATATATGTTTGGATCTTTGTGTATTCACATCTGTTACTGTCTCCACAGATGTGGTGACAGCATACTACCATTCTTGGGGGTTCCTGTCCATGTCGCTGGGTCAGTGTCAGCCCTTGTTTCAGGAGCTGCTACTTCTGCTTCAGCCGCTCTCCGTGTTGCCCTTTGACCTCAACTTGCTCCTGGAGCCTCGACTGTTACGCAACAGACAGCTGTGTTCGGAGGAGCACGGTGTTTCTCCACCTCCACCATGCTCAGCCCTCCTAGTTACCAGCTGGCCATTACTGCAAGCTGACAGAAATGCAGACAGCAGCCGCAGTCAGCAAGCTAAGGCTTCACACCAAGAGTCTCTCAGTTCTCAGAAATGCATCAAGCAGGATTGCAGAGGGACACAGGCTAACAGGAGCCTAGCTCCTATTCCAGAGTGCTGGCCAAAAGAGAGTGACCTCATGGACGGCGTGGTTGAAGGGGAGGACTGTAGCCAGAGTTATGGAGATACTTGGTCTCAAATAAGTATGGACAGCAGGCAAGAAGAGAAGAGGGGGGAGAAAGACGATGGGACATCCACCTGTGTCCAGGCTGAAAGTCCATGTCAGGGTGGGCTGCGCTGGGCCAAACTGTTTGGAGCAGCTGATTCATCCACCAGGATGGAGATGGTGTCTCAGAGTCACAGCGGAGCACAAGCCAGGAGGTGAGAACCAGCACTCAGCAATGATTTGAGTTTCTTTTTGATTCTTAGTCACTTTATCATCTTTTGGTTCTTATCTCTGCACTGTTTATATGTTAAAAGTTCAATTCTGCATTTGTGCAAACCTTGTTTCTGATTCTGATTTGGACACCCTCTTTACTCATAACCAATACCTTTATATCATTGCTTTCACAGGTGCAGGCGTCCATCGCAGTGGCTGCATTTTGACAGATCACATCTTGGACTGTTGGCTCAATCCATCAGGTCACTGAAGCTATGAGGAGCTCAGACTAACAAGGACTGCTGAAAACTAAACCCACTGTGGGTGGAGGACAGAGAGGAGCCTATTTACTGTAATAACATAACATCTTAACTGCATGATAATATAGACTCAGTGATCAGAATCACATTAAATATAGGGTGAGCAGCTTGGAAATGACCCTCACTCATCAAGCATTGCACCAGCTATTCATGTGTGCTGAACTATCAGCTTCAAAATAAGCCAGGTTGCATAATTGAAACTAAAGGAATGTTTTAATTTGTAAAAATATCAACAATGTTTAAGGAAAATTTAAAATAAAAATGAATAAAAATAAAAATAAAATGCAGGAAGTTGCCTGCATTATAACTGGGCTTAGTTTTAAACTTTCGCTGGTGTGAGTGGCTCCTGATCTTAAAGTGTCCTTCAGTTGTTGCTTCATCAGTGTACGGTACTTGTGTAAGTTGTGCTCAGATAAAGCTTTATGAATGCAGCTAGATGTTGGACCATTTCCACAGCTGATCCTGCAGCTCTTTTCTCGGAAACAGCTTGATGAATGAGGGCCAATTTCTCCATTTGCAGTAACACTCTGGAGTCAATTTCTTTTATATTTCCTGGAGTTAGATATCACAAAAATGTGAATATTGACCTGCTTTAGACTGTTGGACATCCTTTTGATGCATATTTTACTGTCATTCTCTCCATAGCTGTACCTTTCATTCATAGGTTGAAATATAGAAAGTAATACACTCATATTAGTGCCAAATATGCTACTGTACACACCGGTCTCATGGGTAGTCAGTGACATTTTATTTCCAGTAACTTACTTCATAAGCAACTTCCCAGCATGGATTTACTGTAGATGCATGAGTCAACATACAGTAGGTGCGTCAGTTCTTCCTAGATCTCTTAACTTCCTGTTAAAGTTTGAGTTTTAGACGTTTTAATTCTTCTGGACATTTAAAATGTGTGGGATTGTTTGGTATACACAGTAGTAGTATGTCTTCCAGTGAAGTTTTGTTGAGGTGCACAGATATAGGCCTTCTTGTGGCTGCTTCAGGTACTTAAATGTGTGTCTGGTATATTTTGATAGTGCTTAGATAAGAGAGAGGAAAGAACAGAAAATGTCTTCATGCTGATTTTATTTAAATGTACTGCAATAATGTAAAAAAATATTTTACCCTGAATGCTTCCTCTAAAGCCCAGTGACAATCAACAAGTCTATCAATAAAGACTTCTTCTTACAGTGATTTACAGTAGTGAATATTTATTTCGGGTTATCGTGAGGATTTAACTATGCCATAACTTCATCTTTTCAGCAATGATCATTTTTACTGATCTTAATGCCGCTCTTTTCCAATGCATTCTGAGTAAGTCGGCCAAAGGTGTGTCCATACATGAAGCGGTATCCTGTGGGAGGGTGCACAATAAGACATGCTTGTACTTGATGCCAAGTGATTAGTTTTCTATAGTAGCATTTATAAAGTAGCTGATCACAAAGCAGTTGTTTCTAACACTGACCTGGGATGTGTCCTGCGTATGACGGCATCATACCCCTGTCTGAAGGATAGATAGTGGGCATGGGAGTAACTTCGTCCTTCTTCCCTGGTGTGCCTTGGGACATGGGGTCACACCGCCGCTGCTTTTCAAACTGGATCAGTGCCTGGTTGGTAATGACAGGGAAACCTTTGCCAATTAGGAAGCGAGATCCTGGCACATGTCCTGTGAAACCTGAAAAAGACATCACTCAGTGAGCTGCTGGTGTGCTGAAGAGCTTCTTTGACATGGCACGTAAGACCAAAACACTTAAAAGTTACTGTACGAGCCGCTGTACAAAATGAAAGTCTTTAATAACAGACAGCAAAGGACAAATGAAGAAATCACTCTCGGCAAGGAAGAAAACTAACAACTGAAAATATTTTTAAAGAGATCAAACATGAATGTACTAAACTAAAGAACACTGTCAATGAGAGAGCTAGACTACAAGTACAAAAGACCAGAAAATCATTGTCAGCGAGGAAATCAACAAAGCTTGACATGGAAATAAAATAACAAAGACAAAATTCTCATTGGGCGGTACAAAACAAAACAAAATATACAAAATAATACAGAAATATGACAGAACAATATGAACATTAGACAAAACCTGAAAAACTTACCACACTGATGAGACACAACAACAATAACCATTGTGTGACGTCACAATAGCTCCGTCCACTCTTTATATACAGTCTATGGTTTGTGTTTACTGAAATTATGCACAACAACTTCAAGTTGATATTTCTTTAATGTGTATCTATCATTTTGTTTTGTTGTTCTGTTCCCTAGAGGCCAAACATTGATTCATGTGATGTGAAAGGGTTCCACAGAAAATATTCACCCGATCAGCACCTACTCTATGGAGCTGTTCATTCTTTAATTTTTATTTTTGTTCATCCTCGCTGCTCTCAGAGTATATTTTCGCAGCTGTTTTCTCCAAAAAAAACACTTTAAAATCCAACTGTACGCTAGCGACTCAGCAACAAGCTTGTGCAGTATATAGTGGAGACAAAACAAGAAAATATCAAGCTAAAAGCACATATATTATTATAATATTTGCTAACAAAATTGTAGCTTCAACTTAAAAGCTGACGTGTTGGGTTCACGGCACATTCACACCAAGTAGCCAAAAAAGCTTAAAGGCCTTGTTCACTTTTGTACCTGAGATAAAGTACTTGAGTGGGTTCTCATTGTCCATTAAGTTCGGGTTTCCAGCGAGGGTGAAGGACTTCAAGGGAGAGGTTGCTGTCAGTGGAGGTTTAGGTTTCTGACACAAAAGATAACAGAGAGCCATTAAAATATGCATGGGGTTATACATAACAGTATATCGTCTACATATATAGAATATATACAGGTTTATTATAAACCTAAAACCCCAAAATTACATCAGTAACTCAGTACAAGTGAGTGGAAATTTGTGCCATGAGAAAAGTGATTACACTGCTGATAATTCCTTTGAATTGTCCAACAAGGTCAATCTCAGTGGGAATCTCAGAGACATAATTGGTGAATCTGTGGTCTTTATGGAGAGCTGACCAGTTCTGCCTCTCAGTCTCTCTCTTGTTGGATTACAATACAGTGAACTGACACTGGAGCTCCACTATGGATAATTAAACCGACCGAACCGATTCAGAGGTGCCATGTCAGCAGAGAGAGAGAGAGAGAGAGAGACCTCGACCTGTTGGCTGATGTGGTTGACAACAGGCGGCAGGTCTGTTGTCTGCCGTTGGACCTGCACTCTCCTCTTCTGGTAAAACTCAGCCAGAGCTTTACGACATGATTCAGAGTAGCTGCAGGCAAAGTAATTCTGTCTTTTTGGGATGAAGCCTAAAACAGCAAAAAGTGTCATTAAAGAATGATCCAAACATGATGGTGTCCGACTGAGATAGATTTGGTTTTATTTGCACCTGCAAACATCATCACATAAACAGCATAAGTGAAGAAAAGAAGTGAACATAATGGTGCAATAAAGACTGCAGAAATGTTTTCTACATGCTTCTTTTCCTTAACTGGTTGTTGTTGGTAAATAATTTAGCAGTTGGGCAAAGATTATTGTTATGTTGTTGTGCCGAGAAGACTCATATTGAATTTACAATGGACCCTTGGATGCTATTTAGTTAATTTACATCATAATTACACCAGATTTTGGCTCCAATACGAAACAGTTTTCAATGAGACTGAAGTACTTTGTTGACACTGTGTGTGTAGGGGTGTGAGACCTACCTGTGTATCCTGGTATCCTCATCAAGTTACTGTCAGGGATGCTTCTCAGTGTCAGGTCGGTGTCAGGCTCTGTGGAGGGGATGTGATCTTTCTGAGGGACCACAGGTTTGGACTGTTTCACCTCCAGACGGCTCAGCAGCTCAGCTGTGAGCTGCCCATAAGGTTTCCCCATAGTAAACTTGAGCTCTGGACAATAACCTGTATACCTGAACACAATAGGAAACATAAGTAAGAATGCATCTACATTTATAGAGCCAATTTAACAGATTTAACGCACAACTTGCAAAAAACAGTAGGAAATATGTAGTAAATTAGTAATAAATATAGTAAATAGTAAATAATTGAGTATTAAAAAACGCTATAGAGATAAAATGTATTATTATTTTTTGCCTTGTTAATCAAATAAATTCATACATTTATTTCACATTATGTTGCATGACATATAACATGTTCTCCTCCTATGAATTTGTATGATTTAACAGCAATAAGCAGACATTAAACACTGAGCATTCATGCAATATTATTTCATCTTCAGCTATAAAAATGTGGATATTTCACACACAGAGTACTCACCCCGGTAGGTAATAGGGATGAGGTGTGAGCAGGACTTTGCTGCTGTCAGGAGCGTGTTTCTCCATGTTGCTCCTGTTAGGATGAACAGATCCTGCTCAGTGTTGTCTGGTTGCTACAGACAATCAAACACAAACACCTAAACTGAAACTTTAGCTGGAAATACTGGTGTTTATTGGTGATGATAGATCCAAGAACGTCCCTAAAATCTTCAATTAAAATAAAAATGATTGTTATAACATATCAGCAACGGATCTACTGTCACTCTTTCATCACTTTTTATATATTTTGATGTTTTCAAATATTGCAGCAGGTTATTATTTTACCACAGTTTTCTCCTGGAAAAGATCTTCCCCTCTCAGCTTTTATAAATGTCTGAGCACTAAACAACATGATGTGATTATAGTTTTAATAAAGGCAGTGGGGAGCTGTTGTATGGAATTAAATACGTCCTTTTCACAGAGTCATAGATAGACGTCCTTGATAATTGCTCAATGACGCCTCCTAGCGACTTCCTGTCTGATCTGCAGTTCAAAACCTACATATAATGTAAAATATGAGCTGATCCCCGCATTTAAGAAAGAGATAATTATTTAGTTTCCAGCATACTTTAAGGGGTTAAGTGGTAAAATATGAAAATTTCATGAAAAACATCCTTGAATTTTCACCTGAAAGTAACTTTCAATGCATCAAAGTCTGCATTTTTATGTTAACTGCAAAAAATGTGGTATAATTAAAAGGATACCTTCATGTTTTTGGTATACTTCAAGGAGTTAAACCAAGACATTTAAAATTTCCTTGAACTATGGAGGAAACCCATTAGAAAACACCATAAACCATTAACTGTCTCTGTCTACGCCACTGACAAAAATGGATGAATAGTATAATAAGGGCAAATATAATTAACTGTTCATTCATATTTTCTTTGAATGTCATTTCCTTACTGAAGGGACAGTTTAGTCTCCATTCAGTCAGGAACAAAATGCTTATTCATTTATTCATTTATTTTGTTTGCTTGAAAGTAGTAAGATTCAATCTTAAAATCCTGTAAAATACTAAACTATTATTTATGATCAAAATAAAAAAAATAAAACAACCTCAGCGTTCTTGATTGTGGAATCAGTATGAATCTGTGTGTAATTAACTGTGAACATCTAACACAGAGGTGGATAAACACCAAGCAAACAGTGATATTTATTTCTTTATTGATAGGGATGAGGGTTTTTTGTCTCACACACACAACAAAGAACAATATCTGCAGATAAGATATAGTGTGGACAGTTTGTTGAGTGGGTGAATGGTGACCTGCTCATGAAAACAGGACTAATGTCATTCGATTAAGAAGGTATCACTGGAGGATGACTGGTAGATGTGGGTACTGTATGTGTACAGTTCTGTTTGTGATCATATGGTCTAAAAACATAAATAAAATAGTTAACTCTTTGGTTTTGTGTCCAGGATTGTGAATGATCTCATGTGTTTGATCAGATGCCGTCTCCTCTCAGGAATGTAGATCATATCTGCAGACAGGAGTGTCCACGATGCACATTCCTGCACTGCAGATAAATCTGAGCTGGCTGAAATGACGAAACAGTGTTTACTGTCACACACAGTGTCACACACGTACCATGATGCTGCAGAGGAATTTCAACATATTATGTTTCCATTCTCATTTACTCTAAATGAATGACTGAGGTATGTTTGGTCATAGAGGTGACATTTTTTCCATCTCAAGTTGTGGGAAACATTTTCATGGCAGCTCTGAGATTTGGTTTTACCTCTCAGTATATTTTTGCCTTTACTCTGACCTGGTTGTATGATTACGCAGGTTCAATCAGTGCAGCCATGCCATGGCTTGTTTCTTGGTTTTGGATTTATTACAGGTGTGAGGGCAGATCTCAAACAAAGCACAGATGAATCACTCTTTTCCCAGAATGTGATGACAGGAAACAGCAGGTTCGAACATGCAGCCTCACGCTGTGACAGCACAGATGTTGGGGAGAGGCGTGGTGAAGGAACAGAGGCGGATCAGTGGGGATGTTTTGAATTCTACTTCACCTCAGCTAATGACTATGTGGGCTGTCTGAACTGCTCGTTCAGTCTCCTGCTGCAGCTCAGGAGCGGAGGTGTGAGGTACAGAGGGGAGATGAATCTCTACAGGAGCTTTGGAAACCTTATGGAGGCTTGGGTAACTGAAGAAAGCCACAGTCCTGACTCAACATGGCTTGGAAATGATTATGAAGACCCTCAAACGCCTTCCTCTAACTTGCGTTCAGAATCTGTGGACTCTGGAGTGGAGACAGCCAGCTCCGTCATGTCCTTCCCCGCTACACCCTCCTCTGTCTCAATGGATAACACAGAAATAGATATATTTACTTCAGATGGAGGTGGCGACAAACTCACTCCAGCATCACAGTCTCCTGTGCCATCCTCGTCCTCCATAAACCTCCATCCCAGCACGGCTCAGGTGGGCCCCGCAGCCTTGCACTCTATATTGGAGAAAGCACTACAAAAGACTGAGTCTAAACATCTAAAGACCAACCGGGAGCCGCTTACAGTGGATGGGGTGCTCAGGCGGCGGCCCAGGCCATCTTTTATACCCAAACGGCATGCATCAGACTTAGTGAGAGGTCAAAGGTCAGAGAATTTGACCCTAAGGAGGACAGTCAACCTATCAGCGCCCACGAGGCAGATGTCAGAAATAAGCAGACAGCTGATGTCCATGCGTTGTGACAAGCAGCCAGCAACCAGATCAGAGGTAAGATACTGTTGATACTGTGTTCAAATTTATTTATGTTTTTAAAACAGAAGAGATCATTTTCCATGATGTGTCTGATTTGTGTCTGCTGTGGTTGTTTGGGGGGGAGTAGTTTCAGGATGACATAAGTTTCACAGTAACATGTATGGTCTTGCTCTGCGCAGGCTTGTGAATGAAAAAGAAACCTGGAGAGGTGCAACAAGGTGTCCTCTTTTATCGCAATTTATGAGTTGCAACACATTCACAGAGTTTCAAATTTAAAGTAGGACAGGCATGTTATTACTCACACAGACTCTCTTTCAACCTGTCACAAGGCGGTCTGCGGTGTGAGGGATCGTAAACCAGTCTGCCCAGGTGACTTTACGCCCACAGGCATGACAGGAATGGATGGAGACAGATTTTTTTACTATGACATGTGTTGGTAACCAGATGATGGAAATAAGTGTGTTTGATTTTATCCAACAATATCCAACAATAACAAGACCAGCGGATGTGTTTCTCTTCACATTTTTTGCCATGACCCAGTGTGCTCATAGTGAAAATTGGTTCATGCTGGTGGCACACAGAGGTGTTGAAACAATCGGAGTTGTTGCACTGTTTGTTTTTTTAATCTTTGGGTGTGTTTGCGCTCTGCTTGTTTCCTTGTATGAGGGCCAGAGTTAAAAGGCTCTGAGGAAACTGAGCCGCATAATGTCAAGTAAACATAATTACACTGTAATTATGTTTGTAATTATGTTACATTTTGTAATCAAATTTAATTTCACTTTCATCAATCTGTTGAGACGTTTATGGGATGTCTTAATATCAATGTATGTAACTGAGATTAAATTAATTGTTCTATTTAAAGCTGCTTGCATCAAAGTTTGGGGTAAAGAACAGTTTAATCACCCGTCCATATCCAAATATTAAATACCAACCTCTGATTGTTTTAAAATTATACTAAATTATAATATTGATATATTACTTCCTGTATTATATTCAATTCTAGCAATTCTAGCGTTACTGTATATACACTGATTATACTCATAAATTAAATATCTTTGAGGTCTGGACTGTTGGTCTGGCACAACAGAGAATCTAAAGACTGTGATAGATATTTCCTCACTATTTTCAAACATTTAATAATGTATTTTATTTCATAGTGCATTTCACATCACCCAGGGTCACTTTACATATAAAAATATAATACTGTACATTAAGAAGTTATTATTATCAAGTAGTTTAAAGTAAATTTCTTAGATAATTAATTGGAAAAAATAATGAACACATTCATTGAAACAATAAGAAACTGACAAAGTGTTTTTACCACGTAGACCCTCACTATATGTGCTAATCAGCAATAAACACAATCACCAAATTTAATGTGTTGTTATTATATCCTACAAGCTTTTCACACTTAATGATCTGTGCAGGGCCTCAGCGAGAAGGACACGACACAACTGAGTCCTGGGCTCTACTACTTGGAGCAGGTGTGCCAAATGTTAGAAGAAATTGCCAGACAACAGATTCAAAGTCAAGCGTTACAGATGGAGATGGATGCCCTGCAGGAGCACGAGGACATGGACGTAAGCCAGGTGAAGACATTCATCACTTCATGAGTCTATTAAGATGCTGTCAAGTTTCCATAAGCTAGAAATATGATGTGAGCTTGTCAAACTGGTAATGAAAAGTTTGTTCTGAGTCTCAGAACTGTGAATTAAACCAAGAAAACTTTGTTTCTCCCCACTCTCGATGTTCTTTCAGGCTCTTGACACCTGCCAGAGAGACTCTAAAATTGCAGAGGAGGATCTCTCTTCTTGTCAGAGTCTTGGAGATTCAGGAAGTGCAGAGCACAGTGCCAGGGGATCCCAAAGGAGCAAAGATGGCCTTAGTGCAGAGCACAGTGCCAGGGGATCCCAAAGGAGCAAAGATGGCCTTAGTGCAGAGCACAGTGCCAGGGGATCCCAAAGGAGCAAAGATGGCCTTAGTGCAGAGCACAGTGCCAGGGGATCCCAAAGGAGCAAAGATGGCCTTAGTGCAGAGCACAGTGCCAGGGGATCCCAAAGGAGCAAAGATGGCCTTAGTGCAGAGCACAGTGCAAGAGGATCCCAAAGGAGCAAAGATGGCCTTAGTGCAGAGCACAGTGCAAGAGGATCCCAACGGAGCAAAGATGGCCTTAAAAAACACTTCCGGCAGAGATCAGCTTCAGACACAAATCTTTCAAAACTGCATTTAAGTGAGTCCTACTTTTTGTGGTTTTGCACTGTATATTCATTGTATTCTTATATGGAAACATGTTGCTAGTCTAGTGTGTGCTACAGTTATGTTATTGTGTGTGTGTGTGTGATTGGTGCAGAAAAGTTGAATGCAAACTGCAGAGGGCAGCATCTGAGTACAGATAACCTGCTGGAGAGGGAAGATGAAAACCAAGAAAAGCAGGTAGAATACCTTCAAATACAACACATGATTAGTATTTAAGTTATACATACAGCTAAAAATTAAATATATTATGTTTTTTATGGTGAAGAAATATTTTTATATTGTCCAATAGTCTATTTTTGTCCATTAATAATTGACTGTGCTTTTTTCAGGTGTCTGGAAAAGAGGCAACGACTAAAACTAACAGGAACTGGAAGTTAAATTTTGGATCTTTGTCCAAAGTAGAGTCTGCAGAGAGAGATACAAAGAGGTGAGACTGCATTATTAATTTCATATGATGCATAAAGCTCAGATCTCAGGAAATGTGTGTGCTGCTCCAACATGGCAGCCGGCCTTGCTGATGCAGTGGCCTATGCAGAGGCTTTGGTGGGAGTTAATTTTCAGTCTGTGCTCCTGTTCCTGAACATTTTGTTCCCCTTTTCCTTAAAGCTTAGCTGACAGCTTTCTGCAATGGCTCGCTTCAGCTCTGTTTTATGCATTTTTTATATCTGTGCAGCCAACAGATGCAGTCAACTGAGAAAAACTCGGCCCGGCGACGGCTGAGCAAACTGTTCAAGAGGAGGAAAACCCTGCCGATGTAAATGGGCTACAGCGTGTCTGCAGTGATGTTTGGACATTTTGGTTTCACTTCTAAAAAGGAGGAAGCTTTCTTTTAAAGGTCTGAGTCCTGTCACTGCTGTGGAAACTGACTCCATATTCTGCCCATGTGATATGACGTGTTTATTAATTTTCTACTGTATATATGTACCTTTAAAGTATAAATGTAATATAATGTAAATATAACTCTCTGAAATTCTTATTCCTTTTGTCCTGGTGTATTTCTGCAACATAAAAGAAACGTGCATTGCCATTAAATGCTGGATGTCCACATATGAAATTTCCACCACATACTTATAACATGTTATTAATTATGAATATAATGTTAGAAAACTTTCCAGAGCAAAAAGTGTCTTCAGTTAGGTTGTTTTGTCTGACCTGCAGACTTCAAAACCTAAATATATAATCACAATGACTGAAAATGCAGCTGAGAAATTACATGCTTGTTATTTTAGTTGCATATTTTCCAGGTGATACATTTTTGAGAGATTCAACTGTCAGTTTGAAGTTGATGCATAAATTCATATATTAAAAGATTTTAATGTTTTCCAACATGTTTTAAGGGGTAAAAACATCCTTGACATTTGAAGCATCCAAGGCATTTCTGAATTTTCATTAATTAATTGCAAAAATATGGAGGATTTAAAACAAAAACTATAATTAAAGCTATTGCTGCAGTTTCATGTTAATTGCAAAAAATGTGGTATAATTAAAAGGATGCCTTCATGTTTTTGGTATACTTCAAGGAGTTAAAAAAAGATACAGAAAATACCATAATCCATGAACTATCCCCTTATTATCCGTCATCAGTGGATCCAGCTTCATGGTGCAGTCATCAAAATAAGGAAAGTCATAATTCTGCAGCTGAATCTGAATCTATAGCTTGACTTATAACACATGCAGGCCACACAGAGTCACGTTTATCATTTATTAATCTTTATTCACCTAGGTTGGGGGGATAGACCTCCCCTGGCATTCCCATGTAAAGAGATGTCAATGACAAACACGTCCAACCAAACGAGAGAGGGTGAATAGGATTCCAGTCCATACATAAAATACATTTATTTACTATTTATTGAACCACCATCATCCATTAGTCCCACATAGCATCCATCTGTGCTATTAAATATATAGAGATAACATCTGTGGAGGGATTTATTTACTGTATGTGTGTGTTTATGAGAAGGGGGGTGGGTTTGGCGGAGAGGGTCGAGCTTATAGACGTAAAGAGAGGTGGTTGTGTGTGTGTCGGGGGGGGGCAGCGTCGAGTCATGCCTGCAGTGTCCCCCCCTTGTCTACATGATGCCACAGGAGGACAAGGGGTTGGCGATCTGGCAGGTGCAGGCTGACTGGCAGTATTGGCGCACAGTCTGGTAGCAGCTGCGGTCGGCGTCCCCGCCCCACTGCACGGGCCCGTTGGGGTCAGAGGGCAAGCGGCTCAGGATGCTGGTGTTGATGGCCAGGGCAGCCAGGCCATAGTCAGTGAACAGCACTGTCTCACGCCGGCATGTGGGGCAGGAGATGAACTTGTACTTGGGACAGGACTCGTAGAGGATCTGCAGGCACTCCTCACACACCGAGTGCAGGCAGGAGAGGATGCGCGGCCGCTTGCCAGCGAAGTTGTAGGTGTGGCCGCAGGTGGGGCAGTCCAGGGGCTCGCAGGGCATGACGGGCCCCGAGGAGGAGGAGGAGGAGGTGGAGGAGGTGGAGGAGGAGCGTAGCACGTACTGGTTCACTATGACGTCCTCCATCTTGTAGTGGAACTGGTGGTAGCAGATTTCATTGGCACTGGTTTTGCGCTGCGCCAGGAAGCTCTGCTCCCTGCGCGTGACGGGGGCCGAAGGGGACACCATGGGTCGGGGAGACCCTGTGATGTCCAGGGTCAGGTCGCTGCAGGCCTGGTTGACAATGATTTCACCCTCACCTCCGCCGTCCCACGCCACTCTGGGGGGCGGGGCATATCGTGGCTGGGTGACAGGCACAGGGCACTCTCTGGGGAACTTCTCCGACTGGATGATCTTGACGGTGTCCATGGGGATGGTGACGGGCTGGCGCCTGAGGCAGGACATTCGCACGTTTTTGGAGGTATAAGAGAGAGGAGGGCGGTGGCTCTAGTCGGTGCTGGACAGCCCTGCCTGGCTCTGAGCACGGGGAAAAAAGATTAGGCTCTTTTTCTGAAGTCAGCCATTCGAGGGGACATGGGGACGGATGGTTGCCTCCATGTTTCCGTCAGAGATCCCCCCCAGGTGGACACTACTCTCAGCCTGTGTCTTTATGAAGGGAAGACAGATAGACGAGCTCAGCCAGAGCACCACAATCTGCGGCTCTTATTCTGTCACTGATGATATGTACAGATGATTTAACAGTCCAGCTTACAGGATCTGACCAGTGTTGACTACTTAAAGGTAGTTTATTGTTGTTTTTCCTCGCTTATGCTGATGTTCCAGTGCTGTCTCTGATGCTTAGTCACTGAGATGTATATTCACACACAAGGACAGTTAGTACTTTAGCACAAAGATATGTTCTCACTCAGCAATGACATAAATATTCTCAAATGCACACAGATGCTCACTTATACACAAACAGTACAGGTTGGTGGATTTTTGCATTCACAGGATGGAGAGTTTGAGTTCAGGCAGTTCAGAAAAACCCAGGAGCTATTGTCTTAAACTATATCCTGTGGCCTGCCGAGAAAACTCTTGCCTTCTCAAACTAGCTTTTACACATGGTTCTCACGTAAACACCCGCTTCACTTCCTGTTTTTGGCTGTGGGTGTGTTACATTGACTCTATTATGTAATAAAGGACAAATAAACCCCAGTCTTTCTCTCTGCTCTTGGTCCAGTGTGGTCAGGTGACCCTCTGAGTGGCTTGCTGATAAGAAACAGAGAGGTCTTTTTTTGGGAGGTGTCCTATAATGCTCCAGGAGGCTGCTGAAACGACACCTTCAACTCCAAGACTCCTGAATTCCTCAGAGGTGGGAGTGAATTGTTTAGCTTTCAGACAGGCCTCCCAACTGAGCAGGAAAAGTGATAAAAGTCTGAAGGATGCCTCTGTGCTTGTCTCCGCTTATTCAGGTCCTCAGGAGCCCTTTCGTCCATCTACCTGCAAAAACAGCAGAGAGATTTATAAAATACGTCAATTTCCACTCTGATAAACACAGATTTCAACATGAAATGTAAATTGAAAACAAGTGAGGAGGTCAGCTTCATACAAATACATAAACAAGCATTTACTTTAGAAAAGCATTGTTACATAGAAAGATTATTAACTATGAGATATCAGTTTGACTTTGACGTATGCTCCTTTGACCTTTCTGTGTGTGATTTTCTTTTAACTAAGAGAAAATCTACTGTAAGAAGATTATCGCCTTTGAGTTTATCTGATGACAGTTGATAATTGTCATGCTGTCGAACGCTCTGGGGCGCAGCACAGAGAGCACGCCTTTTCTTTCGACTAAACACGGTGTGCTGCAAAGAATAATCCTGAGGGTGTAATTCAGAACATTTAAGATGTTTTTTAGGGCAACAACTAATCGTTTATGTTATATATATATATATATATATATATATATATATATATATATATATATATATATATATATATATATATATATATGATTCATGTAGAGTTAACTGTTTAGACTCCCAGATCCCAGACATTGTCTTCAATGGCTACATCATAACAGTAATATATACAAATATGCCACAAATATCTAAACATTTTCTGTCAACCAAGTCATTGTTTCAGCACTGGTACTTTTAAATACAGACACAAGTGAGGCTCTTTGACATACTCTCTTTAGGTGTGTACTAGGTACACCTGCACAGTCTAATGCTGTACAGTACAACTGTCCTGACATCAATTTAACTGTAATGATGCCTGCAATGTTCTGTTTTTTTTGAGGCTGTTATCATAGAGGTGCTCATTAAATGATTATGTTTGAACATTGAGGGCATAGGTAGCAATGGGGTTTAGCAATTATTCTAGGCACTTCTTTGTCAGTCTGTAGAGTCTCTCAAAAATAATTGTATTTGTCACATACTGGTGCCATAGACTTGTTTATTTAGATTATTAGTGATGTCACTTGTTTCAGTGCGTACTCACATATTCATGTTATACATGAAAAAATGTATGTTCAGGATTTTGGAAACACTGAGGGCCAACCCTGCATAGCGCAGATAACTTTGTCCCAAAACAGTCACGTTTACCAGACCCTCGTAGTATCGTACAGAGGGTTTGGCATTCCTCCATTGACAGCTGATTTCAGATGGGAGGCGTGAACTCTGTTGAAGTTTGAAACGTTTGGATCTGATTTTACCCAATCGCTCACGTTTGGCCATGACTTATGGCTAGCCAACTCCACCACTAACGGAGTAAACTGAAAAATAAGACTTTTCCAGAACCCCGTGGGGAGTAAAGCCACAACATCTTTGCCAGCAATAAAACTGGTTAAACATTCCTCTTGCTCTGACTTCAATTGCTGAAAATTTTGGAGCCTAGCCAAAACGGATTGAATGGCTTCCTTCACTTCCGTCTCCACCGCCAATGCCAAGCTACAACCAGCTAGACTACAACGCACCATCCCCCACAATTCGCTGACGGCCAGGACGGAAATCATCCTGAGAAATCGAGTCCAAGGAGATCAAACCCAGACGTAGTCTGCAGGGAAATGATAATTGAGTAGAAGATTACTAGGGCTAAAACCTTGAAAAAAAACTTTAAAATTGTGTTAATATCAGTAATAGAAAGTAAACAGTTTGGTCGAGTGCACAAACACAGTAGGCTAAAGCCAAAGCCTGCCGCTTCTTGTGGTCAGAGCAGGTGATTGTGACACATGTCGCCATGCTCTCATCCTTCCTGTCCTCATCTTGTCAGTTGCATCAGTTAGCGGGAACAGGTTACAGTCTGCCTGTCATCTTGTGTGTGGGTTTAAAAAAGAACAAGTGTAAGGATGAAGCTTGACCAAAACAATAGCTGCCAAACAGCAGAGGAGGCAGGATGACACATCCTTCATTCTCTCCACGGCTGTCAAACAGTGATGATTCATCAGAGAGGACAAAAACTGTGCAGAGGAGGTGACCTACATGGCGAAGAAGAGAGAGTGAGAAAGAGGAGAGGGAGCACAGTGCGGGATCTGGTTTCTATTTATGGTTTGTTTATCTATGCACTTCTCAGTGGTTTCCTGCCCCTAGCCCCTGCTGAAGATTCACACCAAACGAGAAAGATGTACCTAACAGACGGAAGTGCTTCAGCCCGTGGCGTCCATGTGATGCAGCGAGCCATATTGGGCAAGCAAGCAGACATTTCTCCCCGCTTTATCCTTTCTCAATGAGTCTGTTGACATATTTGCACAGCCCACACTCAAACACACAGAGAGGCATTAGCTAGAATCACTCATAATCTCACCAAATGTGCTCCTCCAGCACTGCAGTGCTGCAACACTTCTCCCAAAATAGCCTGTTTCTTTCTCATCCTCTTCCACACACTCAGTATGCAATCACACACATTTGAGAAGGATAAGTGATATATTTCAAGGACGATGCTTTAGAAGATATTTATGCAAGGAAACAGGAAACTCAACCTGTACAAGTGAGTTCTGACAGCAAATGTGTGAAAAATTTCATAAAAAATACCCAGATTGATAGAGAAAAACATGTTCACCACAGTAATGTATAAAAAATGGTAGTAAAGTCAGACATACATTACACCCTGACACAACACAACACCCTATTATGTTTCCTTGCTCTTTACATGGTTGTATGACTGTGTCAGTTCAGATGAAATATATCTGCTATTATCTTATCATAGATATATCTGTATGCATCATATTTAGTGGTGTAAATATGGGCTGATAAATAACAAAAAATGCAGAACAGAAATGTGCTTGAGGTCATTTAGAAACAGGGTTGCTCTTACAGCAAAGTAAAAATACCTTTAGACAAAAAAGTTTTTATTTTCACATGAAATCAGCAATCCATCATTATCAGAATTTTTAAACTCCATCACACTGGCCTCTGGTATAAGTTAGTTAATGTCTAGACACTCTGTGGATATAAACAGCATGTGAGAGAATATGTCTGCCTGGTACTGGGCAGGGGTAGAGCTGATAAAGCTGCATGAGGAGCCTTAAAGCCTGGGAGGAGATGAAGCAGCTAAAATTACCCTCTAATTTGGTGACAGTGCTATGAAAGGGGCTGATAACTGATGCAGACTGCCTGCTGATGGGCTGGCTTTGGCGCAGCCTCTTCCTAATCGACAGAGCACTCTCCTGTTATGTAAGGAGCTCATCTCCGACCCAGTCATCATATTAACACACTGCTTCAGCTCTCCCACAGTCTTGACATTGAGTGTGTGTGTGTGAGTGTGTGTGTGCATGGCTCTGGGTCCTCTCCCTGCAGAGGAATTATTACACTAATGAAATCATGGCAGGCATTTGACCTCGTCATCACAAGCAAGAGGAGGAAGAAGAGAGCTGACCACAGGGAGGCCGGAGGAGTTCGTCTCAGCAGCGAATTCCTCAAAGCATTAAACACACACACACACACACACACACACACACACACACACACACATCCCAGAGTGTTCTCACCCTTGGAGGACTCTCCCTCACATACTCGTCCTGCCACCCTTTACATTCCAGCAGACACAAACAAACAGATAAACAAATATGAGGAAATGAATATTTTCCGTCGATTGTTTATCAGTCAAACTACAGATTAAAGTGATACAAACACCTGGAAAGAGACATTCTGCCACACGCCAAGAACATTCCCGTCCTGTCACACCATGTTGCTCCGTCTTTTTGCCTCCATGTTCAGGTCCTGATGATCAGATGGGAAAGAAGGGCACTGAATGAGTCATAGAGACCATGCCCATCCCTCCGCCGCCCTGCCTGTCTCTGTTTTCTCTCAATGGATATCTATCAATCTCTCCCTCTCCTGCTGTCCATCCATCCCTCTGTCCCTCTATCTATCTATCAATATGAGCAGTCTGGCCATGGACAGAACAGACCGTGCACACATACCCGCAGTATGTCAGGTATGCCAGCTATGTAGAGATGTGTGTCCACATTCATGCCTTGGCTGGTGAAAAGCATCACTGCGTATCTCTGCTCTGACCTGTGTGGGATATTATGTTTGTATTCTGATTGCATAACATGATATAACTCTAGCGCGATCTGAGGACAAATCTCTAGATATACTGTATGTTCTCTGGCTGCAGCTTCTCTCAGGGATTCAGTGACATATTCAGGGAATGATTTAAATACAAGAGGATGTTACAATTTGTAGTATATTAAGTGCGGCACTGTGTAAAAGCAGATGACAGATGCATCTTTTTTGCTCTTGTGTTCCTGCTGTTTTCTGTTTGTCACAGCCAGATATACCGCAGATTCCTTTTTTTTAATAACATGCTTTTCTCAGTCGCCTCTTGCTTACAATCATTTCACAAATATAACACCGTAATTCCTTAACATATAACATGTAGTGGTTTAAAATTAAATACATCTATGTATCTTTTTCTACAATCCAGATCATGACATGATGATGGCTCTATTTGTGCTATATGTGCATGCGTGCAAAGTGCTCAGTGTGTCTGTGGGGAGGTGTTGTTTTTAATAATTCAGCCCGCCGTCATTCACGGCAGACATCGGCCATTTTGCCTTGCAATTCATTACAGCCGTGCTCTTTGTTCTCGCCTATGTTTCTCCCACAGCAACATGGCAGAGCTGCACACAGGCAGAAAACTAAAAAGCAAAAACCATCATTGCGCTATCTGACACAGACCTCGTAGATTTACGAGGGGAAAGGTTCAGCAATTGTCCAGCTCTTCAATAAATACAGTGGCTTGATTGATTCAGACGATTGATTTTTCTGTTAAGGTTGTCTCAGCGCAGGGTTTAAGGTGGACGGCGTTGTTGATGTTGTGTGAGCCGAGACTCAGAAAGGACTTCGAGATAGAGTCGAGGTGGCCAAAATATTTGGGCGGCGTGAGATGGAGCAGCTTTGGGATGTGGGAGGGGTGCGTTCTGGGAGCAGCGGTTATGCAATCGCAGCATGATGTACCCAGCACTCTCACTGCAACGCCAATGTATGGCCAATATGGAGATGCCTTAATGCTGCTGACGGCTACAGAACAGGCTGTTCCTGCCCCGTCCCTGTCATCCACCAACCCCCCCACCCTCCAGCCCCCACTGTCTGACTGTGTCAAATGTCATAACCGCTGGAGACATGACCCCGAAGATGCCACCTACATCCAGTCATGTGCGTCTCCATTCATGCATCCATGTGTGTGTCTGCAGAATGATGCAACCACCATGTAAATTCCAGCTTAATGCAAGAAAAGGCAACGACCACCTCTGTCTTGCACAAAGAGAGCCGGAGAGAACCACACAGACGAGCCACACCTCACAGATGTAAAACCCACAGACACAGAATAAAACATACAGGAAGCATCTTCTCAGTGACACAGATGCAGAGCCTTTCCTCATTCCTCACCTGTCTGCCTACGCACTTGTCTTGTTCCAGTCCTTTCTCGCCTCGTCCTTTCTCACCAATCCAGCTTTTTCCGTCACCGATGCTGCTCTGTGAGGATGAACTGCTGGGTCTCTTTGTTCATGGAGGGATATCTCACCAGAGGGAGGATGTTCTCTCCTGTCCATTCGATTCTAGCAGGAGGAACGGTGAGCCAGAGGCAAACATGGAGGAGATGTAAGATGGAGGAATCTGTCACAATGTGGATGCGTCATGTCTCTGGGCTGCTTTCATCGAGCTCCACATCCCTCGCTCTTCTTCTCCTCTCCTCTCCTCTCTGGTACCTTTTGTCCTTCACTCTCCCAGCCCTGCTCCCTCTCCTCTGTGCTGTGGCTGAGTATCTCCCTCCGGTCTCACTCTCTCCATCCCTCTTGCCCAAAGCCTCTCAATTTATTCTGTGCAGTGACCTGAGCTCCTGCACTGCGTTTCTCCGCATGAACCCTCCTCTCTCCCCTCCTGCCTCTCTGCCCGTCGTCACTCTCTGGTCTTCAGGTGAGCCCGTCTCCTCCTCCCTCTCCTGTGCTGCTGTCTCTCCTCTTGCCTCAGCTGCCGTTCATTACTCCTCTTTCTCCTTCTCCGTCTGCTTCAGTCAGTGTGCTTCACAGTCACACATGCGCAGTGTTTTCACACATGTAGACACACACACACACACACACACCCTCTGTCTCTGGCTCACTCCTTATGCACCCGCCCCCTCCTGTCTCTCTCTCTCTCTCTCTCTCTCTCTCTCTCTCTCTCGTTGCTCTCTCTCGCTGCAGCACACACTGCAGTGCCTCTGCAGGCAGGATCACGTTTTCTAGTTGCCAGAGAAAATATTTCAGCCAATGAGAAACATTAACACCCCCATACCACCACCACCACCACCACCACATCTATACATATGCACACACAAACAGGCATGCAGCCATCTGAGATATAAGTGTGTGTGTGTGTGTGTGTGTGTGTGTGTGTGTGTGTAATATGAGTGCAAATGTGAAGGATTTGCACCATGCCATGAGAGCTATGAATCATACTCAACATGCAATATTAATACACAAACACACATATGTTTAAGCATAGCGGCCAGGCGCAGGGGAAATACAGGACACTGGTGTAAATATATCTATCCTAAGGGAGTGCGGTACATCTGACAAGAAAAAAAAACACATTAATTCACTCATGAATTCATTTTCATCAGGCTGCTGACTGGAAGCTTTTTGGTTGAGGGGGAACAGATCCATCACATTCAACACTGAGCACATGAGTCTCACTCGTGTTATAGGAACATATTCCCACAAATGGAGCCTCAAAGCAAAACAAAACAAAAACAACAAAGCAGACAGGTGTTTGTATTCATTCCTCTGTGACACTTTGAATCGACTTAAAAAATTAGATTTGACTGCTAAATGTGACACAACGTTGATTTCCTATAAAATTCACCCAGGAACTTGGAAACATGAAAACAGCATCTATATAAGCTGCTCCTGCTCATTCGGTGAAGTTGCATAACAAGGATTTAAATAAGTTTTGTATCTGCTTGAGCCCTCATGCTGACCAATAAATAATCCTCAGATAAAAAAAAAACATGTTGGGATTTTTCATTCACTGTAAGAGGGTTATGTTTACATAACGTGGGCATCCAATGCATAACGTAATGAGAGATAATCTCAACACCAAATGGCTCCTGTTTGAAGGGTTTTTAGCACTGGGTTCTGTATAAACTTGCTCTTGTGCCAGAAGTTTGGGGTAAATTCACAGAATTTGCTTAACATGTCACTGATGCAATACAGGTTCCTCAAACAAAAGGCTATTTGTTGAGCTGTTTTCTCATCCTTATTGCTGACAAATAGGCCACTGTGTTGTCGTTATAGTTAATAATCCCAGTGACTTCTCTGACATTTTGATGTTATGTTCAGTTCTGCAGTCTTACCAGCAGCATGGAGTCAGAGATGTAGCTGTGTCTGTTAGGTTCAGAGGCTGGAAGTGTGGGGAGGTGGCTAGCCCTGTACTGTAAAAGAGGAGAAATATACATGTTTCAGTCCAAAGCTGCTTTAAAGTTGTTTTGATTAATGAATTAATTAATTAACATGATTTACCTGCATGGTTTTTCTCAGAGTTGGAGGGTGTGTGAGCACCTTCATGCGGACAGAACTCCTGAAGAGATCCATGCTGCCAGGGCTGCTAAGCTAGCTGTTGATTGTCAATATACAACTCCATATGTAATGTTAGGCCAATGCTAAGATAGCTGTTGATGCTCAGTATACTGTAGACCTCCATCTGTAAAGACAAATGTTAAGCTAGCTGTTGTTGGTTAGTATAACCTCCATCTGTAATGCTGGGCTAATGTTAAGCTAGTTGTTAATGTCATTGTGTATCTCCATCTATGATGTTAGGCTAATGTTAAGCTAGCTGGTGATGGTTAATACTGTCTATCTTCATCTGTAATGTTAGGCTAATGTTAAGCTAGCTGTCACTGGTCATTACGTTCCTTCATCTGTAATGTAAGGCTAATGTTAAGCTAGTTGTTAATGTCATTGTGTATCTCCATCTATGATGTTAGGCTAATGCTAAGCTAGCTGGTGATGGTTAATACTGTCTATCTTCATCTGTAATGTTAGGCTAATGTTAAGCTAGCTGTCAATGGTCATTACGTTCCTTCATCTGTAATGTAAGGCTAATGTTAAGCTAGTTGTTAATGTCATTGTGTACCTCCATCTATGATGGTAGGCTAATGCTAAGCTAGCTGGTGATGGTTAATACTGTCTATCTTCATCTGTAATGTTAGGCTAATGTTAAGCTAGCTGGTGATGGTGTCTATACCTTCATTTGTAATTTTAGGCTAATGTTAAGCTAGTTGTTAATGTCATTGTGTACCTCCATCTATGATGTTAGGCTAATGCTAAGCTAGCTGGTGATGGTTAATACTGTCTATCTTCATCTGTAATGTTAGGCTAATGTTAAGCTAGCTGTCAATGGTCATTATGTTCCTTCATCTGTAATGTTAGGCTAATGTTAAGCTAGCTGGTGATGGTTAATACTGTCTATCTTCATCTGTAATGTTAGGCTAATGTTAAGCTAGTTGTTAATGTCATTGTTTACCTCCGTCTACGATGTTAGGCTAATGCTAAGCTAGCTGGTGATGGTTAATACTGTCTATCTTCATCCGTAATGTTAGGCTAATGCTAAGCTAGCTGGTGATGATTAATACTGTCTATCTTGATCTGTAATGTTAGGCTAATGTTAAGCTAGCTGGTGATGGTGTCTATACCTTCATCTGTAATGTTAGGCTAATGTTAAGCTAGCTGTCAATGGTCATTATGTTCCTTCATCTGTAATGTTAGGCTGATGTTAAGCTAGCTGTTGGTGGTCAATATGTACCTTCAGCTGTAATGTTAGGCTAATGCTAAGCTCACTGTTAATGTATAAATATCTCTATCTGTAAAGTAGGACTGGCTGCTTGTTGGTCAACCACAATGTCTTGTTCTCCATTTCAGTGTTAAGTAACTTAAGTATGTATGTAACCCTACTTTGCTGTTGAGTAATAAGTGAAGCAATGAGCAATGATCCTGTTTAATAGTGACATGACCTGATAGTGAGTAATAAACGCAGCTTAATTGAAAACATTTTCATATATAGGCTGCCAATTGTGATGTAGCCTACATTTGATCAGATTCTGCCATTTTTCATTTTTTTATTTTAGTTATCCCCATACATGTAGGTCCAATTCTTTTTACATGCAACCTTCCTTGAAAATCAGTCGTCAGATCATTATAATCTTAAAATGTGAGTAAGTTATTGACAAACAGGTTTTTACTGTGTAGGACATGTAAAAGGTGTTTGCAGCAGGGCAAATTATTTAAGACTAGACCAAGAAAGTTGTTATCATCAACATTTTGCAAATGTCAGTGGACCAAAACATTACAAAAATGTGTGTGTGGGAGGTTTACAGCCAAGTGAACTCAGCTGTCCATGAACTGAGGTTTAAGGTCTTTGGCGTGTGAATGGTTTTCTCCTTAAAGAATTTTCCCTTTGCTGTCTTAAGAGGTGATGTGCAGTTCAGAGGGAGCTATGAGGAACTGAGGACCTAATTAATATTATAGCTGCAAGGACAATGAGACCTGTCACAAAGGAGGGCCCAACATGCCCTCAGGCATACTGATTTCTGCTTTACCTGTAAGCCAGCTGTCAGCTGAGGGATGGGCTGGAGGGAAATCAATACATAATAATATAATTGGTCACTGGAGATACTGATTACATTTAGGTAGTATTTAATTAACATGTAATCCAACATTAATGCTAAGACCAAAATGTGCAATTACATGGCTGCTTTCATTTGCTTTCATTTTCATTTTCTGTACTGTTGTCAGTATATAGCAGTTTATCACATATATCATAATCACATACCTTTCTGTCATTCAGTGTTCGTCTTTTGAAAATATAAAACCACATGCATGTTGGCCAATTACACACTGTTGCCCTGGACAGTATTTACTGTGTAATGACACTAAAATCTAATCTAATGTAACATAATTTAATGTCATTTATATTGTGCACATTTCCAGATCAAAAAATAAAATCATGTGTATGCATGTAATCACAATAATCTGAACTATGTCAGATCACATGGTTTGAAAAATACTTAACCAAACACATATTTATTGCTTTTTATTTTACTTATTTTTACACAGGCAGGAAGACATCCATACTCATGCAGAGTTCAAGAAGTAAGTTGTGCAGAGGACAACAATCCTGTTTTGAAATACCTGAGTTACTAATCTCAACTTTCTTTTTAGTTGAACTGTTGTAGCAGTGTGGGAGTGAACCCACCACTGCATGGCTGCAGTAAATGAAACATTAATATTCTACACCAGCAA
This sequence comes from Synanceia verrucosa, assembly GCA_029721515.1. NCBI lineage: Eukaryota > Metazoa > Chordata > Actinopteri > Perciformes > Synanceiidae > Synanceia > Synanceia verrucosa. The sequence continues at coordinate 14,293,093 of CM056564.1, read as the reverse complement.
CTATAATTTGTGTGATGTCTAATATGTTCATTTAAAACCCAACTAACTTGCAGTCTCAATAGCTTCCACAGTAGAAGGCCAACCCAGTGTCCAGCATGGCGTACAGCAGTAATTCACAACAATTTACAGCAATCCTCATCACTGATCGCAGGGGTAAATATAATTTAATTTATTATACACCTTTTAAACAACAATAATTCTGAAATTGACTATTTTCTCAAAGAATTCAACATCTTGTCTGTTTATAGTCACGTTGGGTAGCAATGGCTGACAGATGGAGTTATGATTCTATAGTATAGCTCCTCTGACTGTTTAAAGCCGGACAGGCCTCCATGTTGACCATTGACTGTGGTTTGTTGAAGCCAGCAGAATCACTGCCGGAGGTATGAGTCAAACAGATATAACTGTCAACTGCAGCTATTAGAGCAGGATGAAAATGAAAGCAAAGCATGAAAGTCCAAGGCAGAAATCATAAATCATTCAACAGTGGTGCACGTATCCAAGGTCTACATTAGTGCACATTAACCACAGAGCGAGTGATAAGAGCAAGATGAGAAGTCTGCCACAAAGGGAATGCTTTACAGGATATTAAAAAGTGATCATGTGTGGTTTCAGCATTCTTTTACCAAGAACATGTCATAATTTACCTCAGTAAGATCCAATTTTACCAGCAACTGAATGTGCAATAAAATAACCATCAAACCATTGCCATTTTCAGCAGGAGCAACAATAAACCACCAGAGGGAAGCAAAACTGTTCAAACAGTGTTCCATTTAATTCACAACCCTTTTCCCCTGAGATGTTTTTTACTCATTAACACCTAAAACAACACACAGTAAGATGCATAGAAGTGACTGAAAGAACATGGCTGACCGAGAGTGAGGTAGCAAAAACAGTAATTTTATCTATCATTGGTTACTTTGGTTGGTTGGTTACATTGGTTATTTATGTTCCCAGGTGTAGCATAACTGAATCAGGATGGACATTTGTGATCAAATTTACATACATTATCGCTGTAGCTAAAAGTAGTTTGGTTATTTTATCAAGTTTATGTGAACATAGACTGTTACCACAAATACAATTTCTGCTACTGCTAACTCTTTTAAGGTGAAAACATGCTGAGTGACTGTGCTTTTCTGATTTACATAGCCACTCTTGCCCTCTTCCTCTTATTGTGTTTACAGTACAGACAGGGAAGAAAGCTCATGCTTAACACTGAAAAACCTGCAATTGTGCAGGGGTTCAGGAACAATGTGCAGCAAATAGATGTGTGAATATTTATGCACAATATTAACTTGTTTTACAGTATTGTTTAATGCTTTTCTTCAGCTGCAAAATGGCAAAGTTAACCAACATGAAAGGTTATAGTCCTTAAATTTACAGTGACATTTTTTTTTTTTTTTTTAGTGCGGCACATACTTGGCATACTGTATGTCTTATGTCCTGGAGGAGTTCATTTGGCATACACAACATACTAACAATAATAAAGACGCAACACAGAAAAGTCAGCCATGCATCTTATTTTAAAGGGTTGTTGTTATAAATTCCATTCATATAAAATCCTGTACCTTAAATATAAATTATCCGTGAGCATTTGGGGGTCAGTCGAGTTTCTTTAACCGTAAAAACCATGAAAGAAAACAGCCACACACAGGAGGATGATGGCGTTGGCATTGACGATGTTCCTCCATAGAGGCACCTCTGAGGTGTCTGTGAGCTTCTTCTGCAGCTCCTGCTGCTCCTCTGGGCTCAGCTTGGGGGCTTTTTGCTGCTCCAGGCCACAGAAACACATCACGGCCTTCTTACACAAGCTTGGTTCCTCCGATGACTCTGTGATGAAAGAGACAAAGGTGATGAAGAAAATCCGTTTGCGTCTGTCCACATATTCACTCTGATTTTCTGCTGATTACCCTCTATGTCCATAGAGCTGGAATCTTGGTTGTCAGTCCAGTCATCCTGTTCGAGGTCCACCCTCTCCTCAGTACAGTTCCTCAGGCTCCAGCAGAGCCGGTACAACTAGACAAGGAGCACAACACATGGGTTGAAAGAAAAACATGAAAGAAATCATGAATCATTTATCCAGCCTTATTTCACGGCGGTTACGTACATGCTTGTCATCAATGGGTTTGGTCATGAGAGAGATTCCCAGGATGATGACACAGGAGACAACAAACAGGATGATGGAGAAGTAGAGGTAGTGGACTCCGCATATGATGGTAGGACAGTTACTGGGGTAAACGCAACTACCTGTCCCATAAGCGAACTCAGCAATCATCCTGGACAGGCCGATGAGCAGGCCAATGATGAGGCCATAAAAGGCACCCTGAGGAAAATAAAGGAAAAATTATCGTTATCTCTATCAGCACGAACCCCAGCAGTGATAATAACAACATGCTTTTTAATAAGTGTAATGCTTACTATGGTTACCATCTTTACTTAAGTGTGTTAGCTAACATTTAATAATTAGAACTAAACACAAAGTACACCCTAGGCTGATGGGATTGTCAGAATCATTTTACAGATATTTGGTCATAAACCAAAGCATTGCACACATGCAGTATATAAGTTGTGGTGCCAGATGAAAAGCTGTTGAGATATATCAGTCAGGACCAAAATATGCATGAAATAGATTGCAAGGCAAGTCATGGCAAATTAAATATGATTAACAAGAAACCAGGGCAGGAGGAAGCTGGAGTTGAGACAGTAATAGCAGCAGCAGAGTGACTTTATCAGATTATAAAATCCTCCTTGTTGGCTTGAGTGAATTGAGTGACATAGATCTGCTAAAGCAAATGTGACCATCATAAAAGAACGAACCATATCAACTTATCATATCAACCTGAACATGTTCCTGTCACCATGTCTTTTGACTCCAGTCCCACTTTTTCATATTCACATAACATGTCCAGTGATTCAACTCCTTTATGGTCAGGTGACCCCAGATTACACAAGAAGTCAGAGGAAAAAGAAAGACCTTTGATCAGTAATTATTAGATTCACAAGCAAAGACCACACCCAAAACATATCCCATTTACACACTAAAGTATTTAAGCACAAATGATACAGTTTGCAGACCCTTCTTCTCTTCTTTCTCTTTTCTTTCTCTGCAAACATCAGCCACCATGAGTCTGCATTCCCCTGTTCCTCCCTGCCAACATCACTTTCCAACATCCATCCCGATTCCTCCCCTCATCTCTTCATTACACTGAAGTACCTCAACAACTATTGGATGGAGGACCATGACATTTAGTGCAGAGATGTTTGACACAGGTTCACATTTGTGGTTTTGAGTGAATTGCATTGGATGCCATAAGATTTGCGGTCAACATTCATGTCTCCTTCAGGATGAATTGTAATCAGTTTCTCTCCAGACTTTTTAATTTGTACGAATACTTTGGTCATCAGCCTCAGGTGTGCTAGCATTAGGATGCTAAACTAACATGGTTAGCATAGCAGACACTGTATGTACTTAACATCAGCATGTTGGCATCACCATTGCTCAAAGCACCTCTGTACCTTCAAGCACAGATCTGGTAGCATGACTGCAGACTTGGCCTTGTTTAAATGGCACTGCAGAGAATTGTTGAAATGATCTGAAATGTGTAAATAAAGAGATGGAAACTCACAGACTCATTGACGCGTTTGCAGAAGATGGCAAGCATGAAGACAGCTGCAACAGGTGGGGTGAGGTAACTGGTGATGGACTGGATGTAGTCAAAGAGCTGTCCACTCTGGGCTGACTGCACCACAGGGATCCATGCTATGCTCACACCGATCAGGGCCACGATAAACACCCTATACGCAGTCAAAGAGAGGCAGTAATGAAAGTATGGATTCTCTCATCATCAGATATCATACCAAACAGTGTTTTACCTGCCGGCAATCATGAGTTCCCTTTCACTGGCCGAGCGGCGAATCTTAGTGTAGATGTCCATTGTAAAGAGAGTACTGGCACTGTTGAAGATGGAAGTAAGTGAGCTCATCAGAGAGGCCAGCATCACAGACAGCATGAGACCACGCAGACCTGAAACAAATAGAATAACAGATTAAAAATGCATCCTCAGCTCACAAGACGAAAGTTGTTAGCCACCCACCATTGGGCATGAGATCCACCACCAGTTTGGGATAAGCAATGTTGGTGCAGCCCACGCTGGCGCCACAGTAATTTTCACATTCTGTTGGGTCCACGCAGGCCACCATATCTACAAAGAGATGAACAAGCTCAGTAGGATGTTAAGAAATCCATTATGGCTGTAGATGTGCATAAGCTACGATACTTTCCACTGGTGAGCTTGCTTATTACACCAGTAACATCATAAACAAGGCACAACACACTCACCAGCATAGAGGATCCTACTGATCATCCCAGGGAAAACCATGAGGAACATGGGCAGCAGCTTCAGGTAACCACACAAGATACAGCCAGCCTTAACATGAGATAAATTCTTGGCTGAGAGGCAGCGCTGGACAATCACCTGCAGGAAAAATGTCACAGATGGAAAAGATCAGTAGGGTTGTGAGGCAAGCACTAAACAAGATGGATAAACGCATGTAAAAAATGGCTATAGTGGACTATCTCAAAATATTTGCACAGGGAATGTGTCACTTAAGCCAAAGAAGCCAATTGGATACGCTTGCTGATAAGTATTCTGCTCTATAGGCTGACTGTCATGTATTTATCTTTGTGCTGGATGTCAACATTTTAATTAGCATCTTGTTCTTCACTTAGAAGCAGCAATAGTCTGTCTGTTCATCTTATCTCAGTCTCTGGGAGTGCATTAAGGTCTAAAAAGCATGTCACTGCTCTTACAGCACGGCACCTCAGACCGCTTGAGTGAGTCTGGCAAAAACAGGCAAGATAAAGATGCATAAATGTCTGTACAAATGAGTGGAAATCAATTGACCATTAAACATTGTGTGTGTGTGTGTGTGTGTGTGTGTGTGTGTGTGTGTGTGTTTATGGTCATCGATTGTGGACATGCAAATGTCTCATGATACTGCCCACATGCTGGACTGACCTGATCAGTGCACCAGTACCAGGTAGCCTGAATGGTGAGTCCAAACACAAGGCCAGGCCAGGGTAGGTCTCCTGTAATGGCATCCCTAAAAATGTGGAAGGAGTCGGCCCGAGGCTCATAGCAGCTCGCACTGATGTTAGTCGTGTTGGAAGGGACGGCCTCCATGTAGCGCTGCTGGAAGTTTTCATAGCCTCCCACCTCATTGAAAGCTGTATGTATGCAAGTTAGACTAACTTAAAACATGTTTATCCTTTTACATAGATGCTACAAACAGGATTTGCCTTGTCACAATAATAAAAACACATTTAAGGATAAAAAAATGAAAAAAATACCATATTACCAAAGCCCATAAGGATGAATGATCCAACAACCATGATGATGGTCTGTAAGGTGTCGGTGTAGATCACTGCAGCCAGTCCACCTGAGATACAGTGTGTGATGTTACCAATCCATGCATTTTTTATTCAAAACCAACTAAACTTACTGGTGTATACCATCCAATTCATCACAGCAAATTGTGTATTCAGGGTTACGCAGTGTTGCATAAATGATCTTTCAATCTTTGTGAAGCTAAAGTTCAAGTGTGTGTGTGTGCGTTATTACAAAGCAACAGAAGGCCATTTCCTGCTTATCGCAGTTCATGGGTAATTAACCACAATAACACACTCAACAGGAGAATAGAGAGTGTGTGTGTGTCTACATCTCTACATGTGGTCTTGAGAAGACTTTACCCCCAGTTGTAGTGCCATTTTGTAAGGTAGATAAGACTTTTCAGGCTTCACTTTATGAGCTAGGTGGAAAAGGACGTGAAGGCATCCCAAGGGGACGGACCTGTGACTGTGTATAGTGCAGTAATCAATAGTAGCAAGACAACAGCGAGATAGATGTTCAAACCAAGAGCCTGGTTGATAAAAATGGCGCCAGAGAACATGTCTGCCTGCGTGGAGTGGAGAGGAGAAAACACATGATTTCAATCAATAAACGTACAATATTTGCACAGTGTTGACATAGAGGACATCACTGAGGGTTAAGATGTGGCGGCGACTCACTGAGATCTTGGTGAAAACATACAGGAAGAGGGACAGCACAGAGAGATAGATGCGAATGCGCTGTCCTCCAAACCTCTTCTTAAGGTACTCTGGCATGGTGACCACCTAAACACATCCATAATAAATTCAACCTTTGTCTTCAAATGTTGTTGTATTTATGTCTGACATGCAGGACCTGTGTGCTGTGCTTACCCCAGCTTTAATGTAGATGGGTACGAAGAGCCATCCTAGAATAACGACCACTATGAGAGCCTAAAACAGACAATCACACAAGGACAGGACTGAAAAATAATCAATACTTCCATTTTCCTATAAAGATGAAGTTGACACCTGTTGTCATTCTCTTTTCTGTGCAGGGAAACTCTCATGATAATCTACACTTATCAGCTCACCTGATGGTGATAACTGATAATACTTGTCATGGGTTGGAAACACATTTGTGTAAGAGGTGATAATGGTCTAATTGGTACATCAGGCACCATTACTCACATTCCATTCAAATCCACCAATGGCGATTCCTGCAGCTGCAGCAGTCCCAGCGATTCCTACGAAGTGGCCGCTGCCAATGTTGCTGGCAAACAGTGATGCTCCAATCTGTGGCATAGATACTTTTTATAAAAAATATACATTTATAAACAGGTTTACACCAAAGTTCTTCACAAGAAAGAAATATAATGTATGTATAATGTATTATGCATAATGTAACACACACACTAAAGCACATACTGTGTATACGTTTACACATACAGACATAGCATAGAGACATGTTTACAACATTTTAAACACAGAAGGTTAGGAAATCAGTATAATAACTAATAGAATATTCACACACCTAATTACTGATAAAAGCAGAGGTAACAACAATAAAAACATGACGTCTAGTTTCCAGGGCGGGCCGGTGATGGTCATACACACACACCAAATATTAATACACATTGCTGCAAGAATAAAATATGCATAATCTTATAAAATGTTGTGCTGTTTAACAATGAGAACCAATGCGGACAAAGGGAAAAAAAAACTGATGTCAGTCAATGTGAGATACACACCGGCCACCACACCATACTCCTACCCGCGAGGAAGAAGCCACCGACAGTGGCTCGGTTGGTGCGGACCATCGCCTGCAACAGGATATAAGGGCATATTTTAGAATATGCATAAGTGCATTTGTGTATAACAGAAACAGACTCTCTATTCCAGTGTTCAGCAAACATCTCAACAATATCACACTCCCATTTCTCCCCATAAATGTGCCTAACCTGAAATGTAAAACACTCTAATCTGCAGTAAAACACTGTGAACCAAGTTGTTGAGTTTCATGCTGTGATTGCACAACATGAGTTCACTCCATTACATATAATTTATTCTAGAGTTCTGCTGAAAACAAAAACTTCTGTTGGTAAAAGTGAAGTTTTTCCTAATATCAGAACATTAATACTTATTATTATTTTCTTTGTATAGATCATTAAATTTTCTCTTCTGACTCAGTATAGACAAAATGTGTAACTGGTTAACTATGGAGTTAACTATTAAAACAAAGCTATTCACAGAGAAGAAAGATTTTGTTGTCAACTGAAAGACTCAACTACTCACCCATACTCCAACAGCCAAGACAACCACAAAGTAGATCACAATAACAGAGATGTCTGCTGGATTGTTAAGAACCACGGTGGCCGTGGCGTTTCTTGCATTGTTCCTTATCAAGGAGAATCCAAAATAATCCTGAGACATTTTGCTGAGAGTTTGACCTGAGAACAGCAGTGCTGCTGGAGTCGCTCCTCTTTGACTGAAGCACCTGTACTGACACTTATGTACCTGTGCTGGAGGTGTGTTCAGACAGAGTGGGAAAGACGGGGCTGGGTGGACGAGGGTGTGTTTATCTAATGAATGACCAGATCGTGTTTGAAAGCGTATCTGGAGGCACAAATAAAGCTGCCGATCCATGAGTGTCCGGGAAAACAAACATGCTAAAATGTGTAACCTTTCGGGAAATTAAACAAAAATGCTGTGAATGATCAACCCACAAGGAAATACCACAAGTAAGGATACAAGTGGATGTGAGAAGGCCCAACAGACTCATCAGCGCTGCAGCTGAATTCAACTTAATTCAACAAAAACACACATATTTATACAGTATGGTTTAACACTTTCCCAAACCAAAGCAGTTTATTCTAATTTACAAATAACAAAATGGTGTCAATTTTAATACAATAATACATAATATCTCTGACAGGGACCCTTCTGTACTTAACCCTAATATGTTTGATTTATTTTATAATAATTTAACTGTGCTTTTATTTAAGTGGAATATTAAATGTAGAATGATTTCTTGTGACAGGAAATTTCCACACTGTACTTTTTACGTATGAGTACTTTTTACACCAATGTTGCCTCCTGGTAGCAATAACTAGGTTACTGTATATTAATCCAAAAGAGCTCTGTTATAATAAGTAGTCTTCTCACTTCCCTCTTACATTGACTGTCAATAAGTGAAGCACAACTAAACGTACAGCTGATGATCACACAGCTCACTTATATTCTCTGTCGGAGGACATTTTTGCCAAACCATACCATACAATAGCAGAGTAATTTAGGGAGAGGCACAAATGATTAATTGTAAATACTATTGTTAATCTTATCATATATTCATATTTGAATCAAACAGACACCTTTAATTTTTAAATATCTCTTCTAGTTATTTTTTTATGTCAGCACAATTAAAAGACACTTAACCCTGACTTCACTCCACCTACAGTGAACACTGGAAACAGTTTGTTTAGTTGTGTGTTAATTATTTGTCTGAAGGCCAACATACAAAGGTGTAAAGAAAAAAAATATAAAGAAAGTACTATGGGCAGCCACTAGGTGTCTCTACAACACAGTGAAATTAATCTCAGGTGATTATGAGCTCAAAGTAACTGAGTATATTTATTTAAGTAGCTTGAGGTGTTTGCACTTTACATTGAATGCTACCTACTACCTGTTAGAGGGACATATTAGACTTTTGACTCCTCTACATGTTATTTTGCAGATTCAGACTAATAGCAACACAATTCTATGTATTGCTATTAGTCTGAATCTGAAAAAAACACAAAGACATTATGATATGATGAATTAACATGCCAGTCTGCATAATAAGTAGGCTACCTTTGACACTTCCACCACCAAAGCTCATGATAATGTCAAAGCCCCTTCACAGCCCCCCACAAGTGTTTTCACTTACCTAATTGAAAACACCTGTCAGTGTGCACCACAGACTCGATCACTGACATGACAGCTTCACCAGACTGAGTTGGTTCGCCCCCTGGTGGTGCAAAGCTGAAAATTACACCCAAAGTAGTTTTTATAATGCTCGTGTGCTCCTCAAGTGTTAATTTTTCTGTCGGCTTGTTTGATGCTGTAAAATTGAGGTGAGATGTCGTGAATGAAGGAAGTAGTTGGTTGGATGTATGTAAAAGAGGATATATCATATATCACTCCTCTATATCGCTACAGAGATAAATTAAAAATAAAAGAGTGCAAATTGATACCCAGAAGAACAATCACTTTATCTAAATATTTATTTTCATAAGTTATCATTAACAACACGTTTTATGAGAGTGATTATAATTATTTATCAATTATTTAGGTTGATTTTTATGTTCAACACCCAGACATAGAGAATGTGCTATAGAGAATGTGAACGTCACGACACCTTACTGTGCATTTTGGGTGTCGGCGCCATCTTTGGAGGAACTCGAACGTAAACAAAAGCGGCTGTAACAGTTTTTAACACAGCAGTGCTTTGGTGGATTATTTGATTGCGGCATTACAGTAGACGCTTGGACAGATTTTATCAGCATTTTTGGTGGGTAGGTACAGCTGCATTTTTAGTTTCCTTGATTTTTTGAATGGAGTTCTTCTTCATGACCCGCTTTAATCGTGTTTAGTTTTTCGGAAACAGCAGTTTCCGATATGATATAATATAATGTAATTAAATTTAATAATATAATTTGGACGTTCGGCACGTCGGATTAAAAAGCCCGTTGTTTGAATGTGATAACATTGTGTAGTGGGCAGTGACTGAGATAAGGGATGAGATTAAATAAATCCTGGAACATAACCTGGGGTGCGTTTCCCAAAAGGTTCGTTGCTAACGTCGTTAGCTACTTCCTACGTTCGAACGATGGATCTACGACGCAGGTGTTTCCCAACAGCATCGTCCGAACGACGCAACTTCCGATGTTTACAACTAACGTAGTCCGATGCATCGTTGAACGACGGAAGTGTTTCCCAAAAGCTTAGTTGGAACGATGCATCGGAAGTTGCATCGGAAAGTTGTGTCGTTCGAACGAATAGCATGGAGCTGTCGTTGACTGTTCGTTCAGGTGACGTCATGTCCTCTTCTTCTTCTTGGGGCTTGAAATGTCAGGATTAGACACCCTGTGATCCATGATCCCCCTACAGCATGAATGAAGGATGTCACTTTAACTTTCACCTCACAGTTGAGGTGAAAAGACGCAAGTTATGTTTTAATAACAAATGTTTGTGTCGCCCTAGAAGTTTCAAATTACAACGTAAATAGCCTACTGTTAAATAATTATATTATGTTATAATTATAACATAATTATATGGGCGGCAGTAGCTCAGTCTGTAGTGACTTGGGCTGGGAATCGGAGGGTCGCCAGTTCAAGTCCAGGTCGGACCAAAATGTGGAGAGTGGACTGGTAGCTGGAGAGGTGCCAGTTCCTCCTCCTGGGCACTGCCGAGGTGCCCTTGAGCAAGGCACCGAACCCCCAACTGCTCGGGGCGCCGGGATAAGGGGCAGCCCCCTCACTCTGACACCTCTCCTCTAATGTGTTTGTTTCATGACTTGTGTGTGTAATGTGCAACTGAAAAATATATGTATATGTACTAACAGAGTGAAAAAATGTAATTTCCCTCATTGAGGGATTAATAAAGTTCTTCTTCTTCTTCTTCTATATTATATTATTAGATAGATAGATACTTTATTCATCTCACAGACAAATTCACAATTCCAGCAGCTTGAAAGATGGAAACACACAGGGACATGCAGGGGTCAGGAGGATAAAAATAAAATAAGAGATAAAGTACCAAACTGTATACTGTAATAGATACATAAGAGGAATGCAAGGCGCAGATTATGATAAAATATGATGATAGATAATAATACGAGGTGCAATTTTTGATAAACTATGAGAGAAAAAAGAAAAACATAAGTCTGACAGTTACAGTGCAGTTGCAAATGATGCAAAATGTTGCATCCGAGTGCTCTCCGAACGCTTCCGAAACATCTGGAAACTATGTTGTTCGGACGACGGAAGTTCAAACTAACGTCGTTCCAACTTACATAGTACGACGGTAGTTGGAGATTTTTGGGAAACGGTCGGAAATGGGAAGTTTGGTCGTTCGGAAGTACTACGTACTACCGTGGTTTCATGCTAACTTCCGTCGTTATTTGGGAAACGCACCCCTGGTCTGGAACAGGCTAGCTCCTCAGAATAAATCTCCATGGTGATTTATACCATAACATATCCCTCTGTCCTCTATCCTGCTTTTGTGCAACAGGATCACAGATGAATTGAGCCAGAATAACAAAGAAAGCCCGGCTTAATCCCTTATCCTAGTTTTGTACAACGGGCCCAGGAGGAATTGTTTACATACGCAATCCTCCAAAGATGGCGCCCACCATCCCACAATGCATAGCGGTATGACATAGCTTCACATTCTCTATAGCTGTGTATACATACACTAAGCAACACCTTTAAATTAAGTATATCATACCATAATTATAACCTAATTGAATAAAAGTGATTAAGTAATTTAGCTATTTAATTAATGACCTGAAGCAATTAGAACATAAACCTGATCCAATTTGCAATCAGTAAGCAGTGATTGATTGACTGAAAGCTGTTTTTGTTGACTAGCATTTGGTGTACTTCTCTCAGGATGACTTCTGATCTGTGAGTAATCCAACTGTTCCAGACACAAAATACAATTTGCACCACATTTCCTAAACCACCCTACCTTGAACATGTGTCATCTTTCACCGCCTACACTATGTCACAGAGTGTCTGGGCTGCTTTGACCCAGTGAATTGCTGCTCACAGTCCTATCTATCATTATAAAGTTGACATCTGTGTTCAAGGTTACAGTGCTCTGTCACAGCTGATGATGTGGAGAAAATAGGAGAGGAAATTAAAAATGATCTGTTTTTGTTAGTGCACTGGTTTAGAGGGAAAAAAAAGACTTGTTCTGTGAGTTATGTTAAACTGTAAAATAGAAATAATAATAATGTATTTAAATTCAAATTTATATTTTGTTTTTGTACATGTAATGTGTTTAATAAGCCTAGGAACATTCAGAGTGATTGGACTTGAAACAACAAACAAACATTTATTTTTTAAATAGCAGCTGTCAACCAGCCTGCATTTTTTTTATTTTCAGGGCTGTTAATAAAATGTGGATGGCTTTTATGTAAAATAGTCGCAGATTGTGCCTGAAAAGTACATCCAACACAATGCTGTAGAAATATCATCCTAATGAATGGCAAAAAAATAAAGTGCACTTTAATCTCATTTGTTTTTTTCAACCATCGAGGTGAACATATGATGTGTATTGTGTTGATATTCCACACTAAAAATGGGTGAATGAAGAAACTAAATGTGGAAATGTGATGTCCTGGATGGTATGGAGAGGAGATGTGAGGATGGGGAAGTTATCAGACTGATGCTGCTACAAATGGCTGCTTGAAATCTTTAAATGGGGACAATCAATATTCACTTGAATGAGAATCAATCACTGGAATGAGGCCAGTTCTCTGTGGGGATTAATGTTCGTTATACATATTTAAGTCCTTATTTTAAACCTGAGAGTAGCTTTTGGACTTTGGACAGGTCGAGATTTTGTCAGACTTAGTTGATTTTGTGTGGCACAGTTTATTTCTACAGTATGTTCACCAAGACTGAAATCTGATCATAACCCTGGCAAGAGCTATACAAACAGGCACACAGCTCATCACATCCCAGGGCAGCAAGACCACAAAAAAACACAGCTGATTAGTGCAAAAAATTGATATCATGCTGGAGTTCATTTCCCATACACAGTAGTCTACATCGTGTATCAAAACACTGTAGCTGTCTTTGGCAAACAGAGCAGTGATTGTGGGTCCTGACCTGTGTTCAACACTGACACGATTGTGTCTTATAAACTCCTCCCTGTGTCTGCAGGTCTATGATTCAGGAAACTCTGACAGCCCATAGACTGAAACAGGGAAACATACCAAAAAAACTACGGCCTGGCCTAGAAGAAGACTTATGGACAGTAATTATCTTGTAACTTCAACACCAGTGGTGAGTACTTCACATTGTACTATATAAAGGAAAATAAACTAATGACAATTACATGATCATTTTCAAAGATTAGATTAACCAAATTACTGGACCATTGCAGTCAAAAAACAATAAAGAAGCAAACACCGAGTTGACTTCGAGGCCAACATAATTGAGACGTTCTCATCAGAACACTATCCCTGTTCACAGTTACATTTGCAGTAACTGTTACCACAAGACTGCAAGGTTTTCACCCAGGGAGCTCTTCATGTCAATTCAATTTCAGTTCAATTTATTATAGTGTCTAATCATAACAGAAGTTATCTTGAGACACTCTAGACTGTATTCTGTAATTTACAGAGGCCCAACATTCCTCCATGAACAAGCAATGGGAGCAGATACAAAGGAAGGAAAGGAGTACCCAAGGTGATCAGCTGGAACCTGCACACAGTCATTAAAGGTGAGGGTCCCTAATCCATCAAAACCACAACTCCCCCACTAAGTTCACAAGAGCACAACCAGCTGGGATGACCCCCAGTGGCATGTTAGAGCCTCAGCTTCTACAGCAGCCATTTTGACTTGTCACACACAAGTGGAATTAATAACATTGCTAATTGGAAATTGCTGGAAATGAGCAATTATTAATGTTATTGCTCCCACCTTTCCAACCATAAAAAGTCAAAAGTGTCTGCAACAAAACATGCACCAGAGGTACTGTATTTTTAGAGTTTTGTCAGTCGTATCTAAATTGTGAAGCCAGAAAACTTGATAATGAAAAACAAAGATGTGAAGGACTTGTTAGCCACAAGGTGGCACAGTAGCACAACGTTGCCAAAATGGTCACTGAGCATGACTGTGACATGAGGGAGGACAAACTGAAAGTGTATATTTCAAATATTGCGTCATGAATTATACTGCCTTATGTATGCAACTCAGCATCAGATTCAGTGTGTAGGCCTATCAGAGCCCAGATGAAATGTAATATAATGTTAATAATATAATATAAGGGACATTAGTGTTAATAGGTGTAAGGCAATCAATACAACGGCAAAGAATTTGTAGCTTTAATGTTGCTAAGCTAACAAGTTTCTATCTTTCCAGCTGTGGTTTGTCTGCTAATTAGTCTCAAATGTGTCTAGTTTAACATAAACTGAAGGGATTTTGTTCTGATTGTTCCTGTTTTGTTTCTAAGAGTGAACATTAATTTATAGTGAGTAGAAACGAGCGGAAAACATTGTCTGATATCTTGCTATGGCAGAAATACCAGTGAGGTTAGTCAAGTGTGAGGCCGGCCAAGAAAGATAGCGTCACAAAATGTCATGTTAACTTAGAGGATGCCTCGGCTAACAGCGAAAGAAAAGCGCTCTCTTTCCCTAAATGACCTGCTTCCAAAAAGGTTGAAACACAGACTGAAGCCTTCTAGCTGCTGTATGCCTTATCATAACACTACCTGTCAGAAGAGATAACTCCTTGGAAGTTAGTCTCATTCAGACTGTCAACTATCATAAACTATTTTCAGTCATTTTGTCACTTTTTTTTTTCCTCTGTCTTTCAGAGCCCTGTTATCTTGAACCTTTCTCTCTTTTCTGTGGGAATTATTTCATGGTGTCTGAACAACCTTTTCCACCGTGGCAGTGGTCCTCTTGGTTTTACCCCATCGCCTAAAATGTAGAGATCTTAACAAATGTGTTAGGCTACCTACCATATTTGTCTCAAAGACCATCCAGCATCACAAAGTGCTTTAACTGGGACTCTTTCTTTCTCAGTGAGTTTCCCACACTTCACCGTTTTGAAAAGGTGTGAGGAATATAATCTGAATTCAACTTTTTAGACCCAAATTTTCCAGAGTAACACACAACCACTGAAACACATTTTTCTGTCCAGAAATAACAGTAAGTAACTTTAATTTGGCATCTCAATCAAAAAGTAATGTGCTTTGCTATTTTTTCTCCTTTTTTTGTGAAACTGTTAATTTATATTTAAGTATTAAAGAGCTTGCACATAATGGTGGATTAACCATTACAGAAACCAAAAAATACAATTATTTGGTAATCATCAATACTCTTAATTTAGGGCAGCGGTGGCAAACTCCACCACACTGGGTGGAGGAATAATAAATTTTTTTATCAGTGTACTGTTATTTATGTGCTATCACCTATAGCAACCTGTTACCGTAGTAACCTCAGATGTTTTTTGTTATTTTACTAATGTGCTTCATGTTGTGATATTGATTGGATGATTCCTTTAAATGAACACAAGCCAAGCTCTCTAGTTGAATGTGCTTTTACACAGTGCATAAGCATGGACGTCCATTTTTGACAACCATATACAGGAAGCTTGTTTGTCACATTGAATGACATCATTGTTCAGTTGGGCCTTTCCCATTGGCTGAACATGCAGACTGAGCACATGTAAACAATAGATCAATATTATTTTCAGTGATGTTGTTCAATGGTTTCATGCCATAATCTGATAAATGTTGATCTAAGGGTAACAACAAAAAAAAGTCTATAGGGAACTGGAGTCGGGCTTTGTTGACTGGAATGAGAGCAGCTTGATTAGGGGTGTTTAGGTGTCTCATAGTAGGGCTCCAGGTTCTCTCAATCAAATCTCTCATGAAAACCATGTGTGTTACTTCAGATCGGTTCCCAAAGCCATCTGGAGAAACGAGGAACGTGGCTTGAGAATTATCTTCTTTGCTACTAACCAAACATAAGTGTCCACTGCACAGTATGTGCAATTCCAAATAATAAAATCCTGCCAAAAACTAATAATATTAGGACAAAACCACAACATACAGTTCTGAGAGGGCACATCTGTCATCAATATGAGATACAGCAAGATTTTGTCAATCCTTCCTTTGGAGTAATGTTATCTATGCATGACTTTGAACTGAATCAGTTACAACCTGGCGTTAATTGAACCTAATTGGATCCTCCTTTCACACATCCTTAGTCGACTCCACACCATGATCTGCCTCGCAGGCAGATTTGATATGGTGAGATGATACAACATGTCATAAACAGTGACACAGATGTTGAGACAGGCTGCGTAGAATCAGGATTTCATTAAAGCACATAAAGAGTGGGTGTTCAAAGTTTTTTTTTTTTAAACAAAAAATATGGGCTTGGGGAAGGGAGTATCTTTCTTTCAGCTCCAAATACAAATGTATTATTTATGTGCAAGCCTGTTAGGCTTGTCAGACCTTTATCTTTGCAGTGAGCAAGCAAAGCTTGATCAGATTTAATACAATTGTGATTGAAGTGCAGAGTAGAAGCTTGGAGCACCCTTTTAATTTGTCTTAAAACGTGAATTGAGCTTTGCAGGACAAAACAATCCTCCACCAGATGCAATGGATAATCCTTTGTGGAAAACAGATGTTAGAGGACCCGAAAGAAAGCCTGTTTCTTGCTGCATGAGACTCCACTTGCAGCCACTTGGGTGCATCAGAAAGCTCACTTGTATCAGGCAACTGATCTTGCCAATAAATATGAATAAATAAATATGGCTGTTGGAGTAGTGTAGGGGATAAACTCCTCAGTTTTTGGACTTTAAAAGAATATTGGAGATAAGATGGGTTTTATTTCCCCAAACAAATTATTATTGAATCAAGACACTTCTAAATAACTATTACTATTGCGCTCAATACAATTTGTATATTAACACACTGTGTTGCTGCAATAACACAATGCAACCTTTGATATTTTTACTTAGAAAGACAAAGTGCCAAAAACTGCATGAACACACTAATGGGGCCCAGCTGCAAACCTGACTCCTGTTCCTCCCACTCTCTAAGGATGTGTCGCCATCAAGTAGCCGTCAATACAGAAACAGCAGAGCAGACTTTAGACGGCAGCTTAATTAATTTTTATAGAAGCCAAGAATCGAATCAGTTTCTCTGATCAGTAGTCTTGTCTGACCCCTCAATTAGAGCGCAGCAATTTAACACCAGATTATTTAGGAACATGCACCATGTGAGCACAAAATTACACAAACGCAGCCAATGTTTTCAGTCACTGTGTCATGTCACTGTTGGGGAAGCAATAAAACTATGAATGAAGGGCCCTTTTACGGATGAGGAAATACCAGCTGGTGTTAATAAAGTATCCATAATTACCTGGTTTGTGATTTTACCAAATCTTATTCTGATTTTCCTATTTTTGGTAAAGATATCCAAATAACCATATTTTAACAATTAAAACAAAGAGGAGTGTAAATCGCTCAAGGTTTTTGGGTATAATATAAACCACGTCTTGTTTTGAAATCATACTTTTGCTAATATATCAAACACTGAAAGAAATGATGGGAAGCAACAGGGAAAGAAAGTGTTTGTTATGTTTTGACTGGGAATCTGTAATAAATGTGTTTTTGTTATCATTAGAAGAGGAGAATGCTAAAATGATCAAAAATGTTAGACTGGATCATGTGATAAATGCATTAGAGGCATTTTTAGCCTTGTGTAATAAAGTATGGCAGGAGGGCAGATTGCCCAGAATTTGGAAGCCAGTAAGCCTATTAATTATAGGTGGATTGCTTCTCTGAAATCATATCTTTTTGAAGTAATGGAACATATGACAAGGAAAGGACTTACAGAGGCTAGAACGAATCATTCCTTTAAGCGGGATCATGAAGTGGAGGGTCACCATGGAAATGGAGATAAATAGAAGACGATAGAAGATAAATTGGAAGATAGTTGCAGCTGTGTTCTTGATGTGGATGAGAATTAAGTTTTGCTATATAAGGGTTAGTTATTTAGTGATTTACAGTATCAGGACAGAGGAACTTTATTCTGGGTTCTCTGTTCAGGAGACATGAAGAATGTAATGTGTAATATTATCCATAGTGGACCAGAAAGGGTCCAGAAACAGGACTAGAGTACCTCACCAAATTTTCAGAATTTGCCAGAAGTGACCTAACTTTAAACTGATTAATTTTTGGTGGTGACGTTAAATCGGATCCAATCACCACCAAAATTAAAATCAGTTTTAAGTTAGACCACTTCTGACCAACCCTGAAAACTTTGTCAAATTCTGTCCATATCTTTTTGACTTATTTTGCAAACCAACAACAAACGGTGAAAACATAACCTCCTTGGCAGAGGTAATAAAGAACAGCACCAGCTGTTCGGCGTGATGCATTGATTCAGGTGTTTCCCAACTGCAAGAAAGCAAAGTTAAGCAAACAGAAAGTAGAAACTGAGACAGGTCAAGAAAACTGTGGCTGAGTCAGAGCTCCCTCAACCAGTCAGATCTTCATCTGGATGGCACAGTTTGTACCAAGGAAACAACTGAAGGAGAACCACAAGGAAACCTACTGTTCTCGCACCCTTGACCTCTCCCTGAGCTATATTAGTGTTACAAGAACAGCCCAGTAATTTGATTTTATGCACGTGGGCGTTGATATGTCAGCCAGTCATGAGAATGATTTACCAGAGGACCAAAGCAAATCAGGGTCATGCTCATGGACAAGCAGTCCAGTCTGTCAATAAGGGTAGTACAGTGTGTTTGTGTTCATTAGGCAGCACGGGAACCGACTGCTGGAGTTACTAGTCAGTAGATATTTACTCACTCTGGCAACATTCAAACACCCAAACATTTTATTTGAAGTTACAGTAACAGGCTACAGGCTAGTCACAAATTGTGGCAATGGGAGCATGTTTAGCCTCCACTGTAAAAAAGCTGGGTAAGTATTGCAGTTAAATTCAGAGCAAGCTGTTCATAAAGTCACTCACCCAAATTTTTTTTTTTTCCAGCCTTTATTTATTTAACACAATAATAGACGGAGCCAAAAAGCAGCAGCACATTGAGGCTGAGGAGACACAATACACCCTGTGGAAGTTTTGATTTGTGTAACAACAGAAGAAGACATAGGTCATTCTGAACCATGACGACTTGACCACCAACTCATTATCTGCAAATGTTACTACATCAGCAACGTGGTGTTATCTGTTGGTTTTTTTTTTTTTTCTGAAATGTCATCAGGTAGTCTCAAGGTCAGGTAGTTTCAAAAGAAACCCGAGAACAAGAAGCATTCATGGGTGGATGACCACATATCCAGCATTCAATGAATATGGATTTTTTGCAATAAGAGAAAGATCGATCCTATTGGCTTTATTTGATGTCGCCATGAGTTTATCTGCCTCCGTCCACCAGGCCAACAGTTTATATTCCACTCTAGCTCAGTTTAGTCCTTCACTGCAGATGGCACTGAGGAGGAACTTTTGTTGTAATGCAACCCATGTTTGGGGGTGTTAGTTAGTTAAGGGTGAAAATGTTGAATCGATTTCTCCAATTTGCTGTGTCTTTTTCACCTGCAGTTTTTGTGTTTCAAGTGACTTCCAAAATGTTGGGTCTTAAGTTTCAGCAACTTAAGTTTCATGTTGGTCTGTCTGCTCTTGCAACGGCAGGTGAATTGGCACAAGAGGAGAGCTGAACCCTGATTATGCAGATCCCAATGAAATGAATGAACTTCTGTCTGAGTGACCCTGCCCCATGGCATGAAACCTTTGAACAACATCACTGTGACTCTCTGCCTGATTTTTATGATTCAGTTAACATTTGCGGGCCATGTGCGGTCGCACTCAACCTCTGCTGTACTTGCTTCAGTGCAGGAATGTTGGCTCAGCATTGAGATGGATTTGATCAAGGCTTTAGACATCTCCAAAGGCCTGGGAAGGTAGGCGCATGTCTTTATTACAACCAGTCCACAGAGAGTGCTGGTTTTGCTCCTCATGGCAGCACAGCAAATACAGTAACCTCGCCAGGCCAGACATTGTTCTGCTGTTTATAATATCAGAAGAGAGGTTCAATCTTGACATTACAGGACCACAGGACCATAAGAGAACAAGAGCTATGTACAACAACTCGATAAAGGGCCTCAAGTTGGCTGTGGATAAAAAGAACATCACACAGTTTTCTGGGATGGCAACATTTCTGTATAACTGACCATTCATATTATTAATGTGGCCGACTGTCCTCAACAAATCACTAGCATTATATACTGGGCATGCTGTTCATAATGATCATAATGTTATGACCACCTGCCTCTGTGATTCTTCTTATGATGTTTCACTTCTTGTACCAAAACAGCTCCAAATACAACAAACTGCTCTGCTCTGTGTATCCTGACTCCTTTCTATCTTCAGCAGCATTAACTTCTCTGGTCTGTTGGATCAGACCACCAGGACCAGCCTTCACTCCCCACCTGCATCTATGATCCTTATCCTCTCATGACCCTGTCTCTGGTTCACAACTAGTCCCTCCTTGGACCACTTTAGATAGATCCTGACCACTGCAGACCAGGAACACCCCACCAGAGCTGCAGCTCTGGAGATGCTCTGACCCAGTGCTCTAAACATCACTGTTTGGTTCTTGTTGTCAAACTCACTCAAATCCTGATGTTGGAACGTTTTTATTTGCTTTAACGTCAACTTTGAGGACTAAATGTTCATTTGTTGCCTTATATATCCCAGGAGCCATGATGGAGAGATAATCAGTTATTCACTTCACCTGTCAGTGGTGATGATGTTATGCTTGATCGATGTATGTCTTGTAAATTATTAGATATCATTTTAGCCCTGCTAGTAGCATGGCTTGGCCTGTCAGTTGATTTGTCTGTTGGTTGGTTGGTTGGATGTTCGGTCCACCCCTTTAGTCCAGGCTGAAATATGTGAACTACTGTAACCCGATTTGCCATGACATTTTGTACAGACATCCATGGTTCCCAACCAAAGACATGTAATGGGGAAAAAAACAGGCTTTTATAACTTCATTTTAATTCTCATTTAACTACCTTTAAAGGAGACATATGCTCATTTTCAGTTTCATGTTTTTTCGGATTTCTACTGGAATGTTTTTGTGCTTTCATTAAATTAAATCATTATGATACAGTCTGTCTTAGTGTACTTTTATTCACCCTCTTGCTGAAACGGTCCATTTCAACTCCTGTGTCTTTAGGCCTTCCCAAAAAAAAGTCTGCTCCAGTTGGCTTGAGAGAATAATATGGTGCATCTTTGCAAAAAGGTAGTTCTCAAGCTGTGTGATATAGTCTATAAACCTGCATGTAAGGAAGGGGAGCCTATTGTGAATGACTCATTGAGTAATGTTGTCTGGTCTCGGCAACCCACACAGGAAGGCCCCGGGCCGGGAATCGAACCTGTTACCTTCTTGCTGTGAGCCTAACAATACAAGTTCAGTTTCTGGATTGATAAGACTACATGCAACAATGACAACAGCGTCAGAGAAATACTTGGCTGTAATGGTTTGCAGACGGTCAAGTTGAGGTTTTGTGAGGAGAACAGTGGCCCTGAAAGACAGATGGTCTTCAGCCAGATGTGAGGAAGGGGTGATCAGCAGCGATGGTCTGGGAGGGGGAGACGGGAGTGGGTTAAGTCTGCTCAATGGATTTCTTTTTAAGACTTAATTTTAAATGGGTTTTAGGGCGACATCATTGTAAGCTCATGTTAGAGGGGTCAGAGGGGGAGAGGGTGGCCGTGAGGACGAGTCTCAGCTGTCGTCACTGTTTTTGTGGCGTGAACAGAGGAAGGAGGAGTCGTGCTGAGACGAGAGGGTCGAGACAAGATTCTGGAGGTCTGAAGCAGGAGACTGGAAAAAGTAAATGGCAGATTTTCCAGCAGAGAGAGCAGATGAGACCAAAACTCCCCCAAGAAAGCCAGAATATTCTCCCAGCAGCCTGAAGGCTTGACCAGGTGGTTTACAGCCACGGAGCAGGTGGGAGCAGATTTTCAAGTTCAGAGGAAAGGGCAGAAGGTCAAGAGGATAAGAGGGCAGATATAAATGTTGAGGTCACTTAGGAGGAGACACAGGAAGGAGTCAGCTCGAGGGAGCAAAGACTGGACAGCGGTGGTGGTGGTGACAGGAAAACCTGTTTAATAGAGGGGAGTGAAGAGGGAAGTAAGTGCTGGTCAACAAGACGGCAAAGGTCAAGTGGGGCTAGTGGCAAGGGCCATCCTCTGTACTCTTTATTTTTTTCTTATTTTAGAAACATGTCTGAATGATTCAGGATGCCTAGAAATAGACAGGGCCGTGGAACATGCCAGAGATTATAGATATTTATTGTTTCAAATCTCAACATAGGGCCAAGAATTTCTATTTGTGCCTGTGGTTGTTTGTGAACTACTTCGAAATGCCCCCAATCCTTTCTCCTTATTTGATATTGGATGTCTCAATACAGATGACAAATCTGAGCTTGAAGTGGCCCCAGCTTAAATCTTACATTTCTGGACAAAGCTCCGTTTCCAAAAACTAAAAGCAAAGACAGAAGAAATTACTGTTCAGGGTTCCTGAACATTATAGCAATTTGTCAGAGAAATGTAAAATGAACGTGACGTAATTCTGGGGTTTCATATCAGGACACCATTGTATCATTCAGTCTGACAAAAAGACATGTAACGTCTTAACCTTTGTTTTGTTTTTACCTTATTTCACCCAGTCAACTGTTGACTCTTTTTTTGCTTTTTCATCTGTTACTTCAGTAACATTTTGCAGTTTATTAAACTTTTACTATGCAGATCTTCTCAGTGAAACTGAAGTGTGTCTGTCAGTCAGTGACAGGCATACAAACATCTTTATATTTATTGCTCTTATCGATATATGATACAGTTTAATACATTTAAATACATGGTGCACAGTGTGCCTTTAGTTTTGGCCTCTTGAACTCTTCGGCTGGTTTAGTGTGGCTCTTTCATTTTTAGAATATGCCGTCTGCAGTAAATGACTATTTAATTTAAATATAGTATTATCACCCTTTTGGTCTGTATTTGGTCCTATGGCTGATTCAATAGGTCTAGAGTGAAGGTAAAGTATTTATTGTGTTGCATGTCTACTACACTTAGTGTTGTTGTTTTGTATTTCATTCATAGAAATTTCACTGAGAATAACTGGTCTCTCAGTAAGAGACCAATGTGAAAGTTTCCCAGGCTGTGAATTTTTCAGTGAATTACTTCAACATCAGCTGCCGAGCACCACCCCGTGACTGTAGTCCTGAGATAGTCTCACACCCCCACACCATCAAATAGTCACTTATTAAAGTCACTTCCTTCCTGATTACTCCAAAATAAACACATTTCTCTACCTCCTTTGATCTCCTTTTTTTAGCAGCTATTCTCCAATTCAGCCACACGTTTTTTTTTTCCTGTTGGCAGTTTGTCAGTGACTCCTACCACATGACACTCACAAGGCATGATTTCATCTCCCTTCTCAATAGTGTATTTTATTTGTGGTCGTCTCTCAAACAAACAAACTCTCCCTCTATTGCTTAAATCAATCCCCAGATGAATAACCCATCCACCCCTGAAGATGTTTTTTACACAGTGGACCACTGTAAAGATGAGATTAATAAAATCATTTTAAAAAAACATCAGCCACACAGTAGTGTAGTGTTTAATGCACGGATTCCTGTGTGACGTACGGAAAGCATTATGAACACTTGTTTAAACATGAATATTCATACATACCACATGAGCGTAGCACAGAGGGAACTGCTGCCTGCTTAGACATGAAAACCTTGTTACAGTTTTGTATCATTGAATGATTTCTTGTCAAAATGTCTGATCGTGAAATTAAATTTATATTGTGGGATATTTCACTCTTTAAAGACAAAAAACTGCAAAATAAATTTTGGGGACAGTTGGGTCATCTGGGGTTTATACACTAATGAGACTGGAAAGTGTCCGCTGTTATCTCATCATAGGCCAAGTTCACTCAGGAGTAATTTAATTGCATATTTTATGTCCGAATTATTCATGCCACAGTGGCTTCATTGTATGGCGAGGAAAAACACTTTTTATATCGTGATTTTATACACTGATGGATGGAAGCAAAGACTTTGGACAACGCGTCCTCTTCGAATCATTTGATGCAGCGTAATTATGAAAGAATGAGAAAGACCAGTGGCCAGCTCATTGAACATTCCCACCCCGAAGACATTTAAAGCACTTTTTGACACAAGCACCACCCAAAAACACATTTACTACACCATGAAAATTTGCATAAGTTGTTTTATTCATAGTTATTGTCCTCTGTATAGATCTTTTTTAACTGTTTTGTCTTTTGTTGAAGTGGACGTCCCGTAAAGTCAAGCCTGAAGCCCTTAGCTGAGTTGTTTGCACATCACCGTCTGAACAGAAAGGAAAGGGTAAGAGGAGGAGTGGAGTCAGGTTTCCTCCTTCTCTTTCTCTCGCTCTCTCTCTTTCTCTCTTTCACAGTATCCCATCAACCTTTTATTTTCATTTGTTTGGACAAAGAGTGTACCTTACAGTATATTTACACATCATACTGACTGGCTGATTCACAATTTCCACTTAGATAATGCAAGGAAGATTGAACTTTCAAGATTTGCTTCTTCATTTTCATATTTTTCTGCAGTCTTGTTCTCCTTTGACCCACTTTCTCCTCTCATGCTTCTCCTTGACATTACTGTTATCATCAGTACCACTATCATTATCATCAGTCATCACCATAACATCATATTCACTGTTATTATATCAATATAATTCTTTTCAATAGATTCCTCTCTGACAACTGTACAATCGTACACAGTGTTTGACTTTTATATATATTTTTGGGAATATATTATTTAAACCTAAGAAAAGAGGAACATAATCCCAAATAAAATATATTAGTATCCCAAAGTAACAAAATCATGCATGTTTTAATGTATTTGTCCATAAAAACAAAACAAAAATTAATGTCATGAATGGGATCTGGTTTTATTTACAAATTGATCTTGGCACTGTTTTTGTTGTCTCTTCGCTGGAAACTGGAATGATCATAAAGAATACTTTTGACTCAACCGAGCGTAACACTCTCCTGGTATTATAAGTCAGTGACCTGCTATAAAAAGCAGGTTTAAGAGACATATTCTTTTTTTTTTTAAAGCACAAAAAAACGACAAAAGAAAGAGGGAAAAAGAACAACAATAGAAAGCCGACCAGGGGGCAAAACAGAAATTGTGAGTAGAAAACATATTTCACTTCAGCTTTACACTGTGGCAGTTTCCTCTTTTAGGCAGCAACCCTGTGACATCATGTCTCTGACATTATTTTTTTTCCTCAGCATTATGCCCCATGTCTCATCAAGTGCACTCGCTGGTTATCATTGTTAGGGTGAAGATCCAAAAGAAAACATTGATTCTGTCAAAATGCGTCTCGTAAAGCAGCATTAATTGACTGTGGCAAATGAAACAAAGGAGACAAAAGTAACTGAAAACCACCAGTGCAGACCTACTACCTCAGGTTTGGCAGGCAGGTAGGGGTAGCTGTCTAAAATTTCCAGTGTTGCCTCGTCAAACAAGTGACTTCTAATCCAAAGATCTTGTGTGAACAAACATAAGGATGTGTGTGTCTGTGTGCGTGTATGTGTGTGTGTGTGTGTGTGTGTGCGCGTCTCTGCATACTCATATTCAGTGCAAACACATTGGCTAAAAATCCCACCTTGACCATGGCCCATCAGCTCTTTTGTTCCACCTGAAACACATAAATCTACTGTATCGTCCATCCCTGACCATCGTCCTACCTCATTTCCTTTGCAGGTCTCTGTTGCACCTCTTCAAAGAGATAAACTGTCAGGCAGACTGATATGCCTTTTTGTTTATCTGGCATGATGGCGGGCTAACTGCTGCCAAGCAGCCCCGCTTTACCCCCGCCCCACCCCCGCCCACTATCAGGTCCTAGCACAGCCCAATGTACTTGAGATTGTTCTGGATGATCACGTCCGTGACAGCGTCGAACACAAACTGGATGTTGCTGGTGTCAGTGGCACAGGTGAAGTGTGAATAGATCTCCTTGGTCTCCTTGTTGCGGTTGAGGTCCTCAAACTGCCGTTGCACATAGACGGCCGCCTCCTCGTAGGTGTTCTGACCTTTGTAGTCAGGGAAGCACACTGTCAGAGGAATGCGTTTGATCTTCTCAGCCAGCAGGTCCTTCTTGTTGAGGAAGAGGATGAGCGACGTGTTGGTGAACCAGTTGTTGTTGCAAATGGAGTCGAACAGGCGCAAGCTCTCAGCCATGCGGCTCTGTGCGGATGTGGAAAGGGAAAGGAGATGACAAAGAAGGTCAGATCACGAGGGAATGATTTCACAGCTAAGAACAATGTAGCATTCACTTTGAAGCATCATCCCAAATCTGCACTTGCACAAATAAGGATCGAGCAATTTGGAACCCAAGAGAGAAGACTGAATCATGTATGGTAAGAATTGTGGATGAAAAAGAAGATGCGTGACTGACAGACTGATTCGCCAACAGTGCCACTTCTCTATTATGTCAACAGAGACTCGAGATCCAGACAGATGAAGACCTGCGTTTGAACTCTGCACATTCTCCTCTGAAGCAGCTGATTACCCCATTCTGCCACAGCTCTGTTGCTGTAAATTCAAAACTGTGAACTGTGAAATGGTGTTTGCCATTTTACTTTTTTTCAGTGAAAGACAGAATCAGGTGGAGATGGGGACAAAGACAGCTATTTTACACTGAGGACAGACTGCTCCGGCTCTAACATACTGTTGTTTTCTTCTTCAGCCAGCAGAGTGCTACATAAATCTTAACAAAGATCATCCAAATGTTGATGCATTATCTTTTATAACTGGAAGTACCACTTTAGGTGTCACATTTGGTGTCTCCAAAATTAATTATTAAGATTTGTTTCACAGTTGGATATCACTGATGTCTGCCATATCCTGCAGATAAATGAGTTAGTTACAATATATATAGGGAGAAAGCTAATCATACATCCGTTGATTCCACTTCATGCAGGACAGGACATTGCAAAACAATCTATACAGAACAATGTGTTGTGTGTGTACATTGAAATCTGCATCCATGTGCCTCTGTACAGTTTGTGCTCATGTGACGTTGAACATTTAAGAGCAAAAAAGAGTGAAAGAGAAAGTTGATCTGTTAATGGCAGCTGCTGGTGAGTGGTGCTGGCCAGCAGCTTGTGACTGGGAGGCTGTCAGATGGAGGATGCTGTTTAAAAGGTTACAGAAACAACACAGTGCTGTGAGCAAATCACAAGATCTGCACAGCATGAAAAAAGCTACAGAGGGGAATAGCGAAGGATTAGACAGTCATAGTCAAAGTTAGCCCTGCTTATTCAGTGTTGTCATTGCACTATTTTAGGATAATGATGAAAAGTCTACAGCTTTGAGAAGTTGCATTTAGCACTTGGTTATCCAACTTTTTTTACAGAAGCTAATGTGGATTTAAACACTACAGTACTGGATTATTTATGTCCATTAAAGATTACTTGTATAAATTATAATTAAATAGAGTTATTTCAAGGCAGCCCCTAATAATAAATACATCCTTGAAGGAAAATAGTGGAAGAGAAAAATGTTTTAAAAAACCTATTAAAATAGATGCACTGGGAACTGTAATACTGTTAACATTTCCTCCATTAAACAAATAAATTGACACAGCACGAGAGGAATGAAATAAAAGTGAGGCTTTGCTCCTTGTAAATTGTATAAGAGTGTCTCTGCAGATCTCAGATCTGTGCTGAAATGTTGAAGCTGCCCTTTCTTCATCCACATGTCTTTTCTTCTCCTGTTCTCTCAGATGTCGCTACCTTCAAACTGGAACATAAGCTCTCCTTTCTACAGAAGTATGTTTCCCCAGGGCCTAAGACCGGCCCATAAACAATGTACACTACACACAGTCATGTCTGGCTGTTTGACCTCACTCCTAATTCTTTGCAGGGTGTGAAAACAAACAAGAGCCCAGCTGCTGAGAGAGTACATGAGGAGATAGCCAGCTGAGCCCGGCGAGTCTGGAGTCTCTCTTCACCTGCATGGCCACTACAGCTCATACAGTAAGAGCTTCTTAAAGGGGAGCTGGAGGAGGTGGAGAGCAACATCCAGGAGCACTAAAACATGCAGCCCTCCTCCATTTGCTTCTAACACCCCCTGACACACACACGCATTTTCCCTTCAACTCTTCCTGTCAGAGTAGTCCAGAGACGCAGGCTTTAATTAAGCTTAAGTATTAATGAGGAAGTTCAATCCCATGTCATTGCTTTGTTTCCCATTAAGGTGTGTTTTAAATGTCGCAGCCTTACAAGAAGGGGTGCTTAACTACTGAGATGATTACCTCTGTCGCCATGCTTTTTTTCTGCTGTACCCAAATATGACAGTTTTGATTCTACTGAATTACTAATCCATAACTGGACAGCAACACCAGTTGTACATTGTATTATTCTTACACTAGAATTTCATAGATATCACATTTTTGATTATCAGTTCAGCACATCTGAATTTTGTATAATGGTCTGTTTATGTTAAGATAATGTCCAGCTGAGGGTTAACATGTTGACACAAAAATTAGTTAATTATCATGTGTCTGATGTTGATAAAACAATATTGGTTTCTATATGAGCTGTCATCCAATAGCTTTGTCCTATTATGAGGCTGAAGGAGAGACTGGTATGGGTGAGCATGTAGCATGTAGTGTAGCAGGAAACCTTCAGACTGGAGGTCTCTGTAAAGCGTTTCAGCAGAATCTGGACAATATATGATAAATTTAGCTCTGACAGTTTAGTAACGTGATAGATAGTGTAAGGGTGGCACTGAAACCTACATGAGCATGTGCAGCCTGGTAAGAAAAATACTTGCAACAAGCATTACATGTTTTTTTCCTCTCGGTGCGTCCTTGAACAGTCTCATTCCATTTCCTGGAAAGCTCTTTTTCAAAACACCATTATGTCATACGAAGCAATTCAATTACATGATTGTAATGCCTCCGATAACCCATTAGGCGGTTAAGAAGCTGCGGCTGAGAGAAGCTAGAGTATTCCTCAATACGTTGTGTGACACCAGCCTGACACCTTCCTCTGGTTCTGAAGGGATGTGATGTGATTTAAATTTACTGATCAGGGACAGCTGTCATTTCATGTTCAGATCAGTTTGAAAAAAAAATACAATCTTTGACATAAAAACACAAAACACCGTTAATTAATTTTCACTAGTGTGTATCATGTGACAGGTAATTAAATTTTTGTTTTCAGTAATAATTGAGACAAAAGAAATAGAGCTGACACTGCAGCCACTGTCTGCCTTCATGTTTGGCTAACAGAAGCTTAAACAAGTGCTGACCTCACATCTGGGCTTTTCATTTTCACCTCACATACATACAGAATCACTGCAGTTGCTCAGCCTCAGTTTTTGCATATAAACCTGCACTGCACATCCATAATAATCACCCACGAACACTCGCGCAGCCACACAATACATGCATGCACATACTAGACATCCCATATCTATTCTCTCCAGTGCTGATGTTTGTTGCACAAACCCCTCTCTTCTTCTTCCCTCCTCTCCCCTTCTCATCCTCCCTTCCCTAGTCACAGCTCACTGTCAACAGCGCAGGATTAGGAGCATTTGACTGGCCTGTTGCTAAGCAACGGTAACCACGGCAACCGATTCATTATGAAGACAGGGATGGGACAGGGAAAATGCATCAGGGAATGGGTTGATGGGTAAATGTTGTACTGTAATTATCATGGTGTATTTTCTGTCTTGTGTGAGCTGGTGCATTGAAACTGAACCGGCGTCGATCTGGAAGTTTGTTTTCTGCTCCTGTGACATGTTATGAAAGATTTGAAGGTTTAGATCACTAACATGATCACTGAACACCACAAGTTATAATTATAAAACCACTTCTTTCTTTGGTTTTACATAGTATTCACTGCTTTCCGAATTCATTAATTCATCAATCATACATGCGTATGCACAAAGTGATGAATGTCTCAAACCTCCTACTAAATTTTGCATCGAACACTGAGCTTTGTCACATTCTGGCCTGCCATTCAACACCCATATTTCCTGTTGTGTTGTTCTGAATTTAAGCATTCTTTGCCAGATGTACGATAATTATCAGATTTGTACCTTGTTGGACACGGGATGCTGTCCCCAGTCTCCTGGTGGCATCTGATGTCTTACCCATATGGATGCTATCTGTGCTACAGCACCTGACTTCCACTTTTACTCCTTGTTACAGTCCCTAGGGGTCACTTCTTTTCTTGATCCACAAAGGTTTATGTCATTGTCACCCAGTTTGCACTAAGGTAAAGGAAGTCATAGATGTCGTTGGTGTCAGGTTGATGATGTGGTTCAGTGAAGCAGGAAAATCTCTCACTGTCATCACATGTCAGTGTTTTCATTGAGTATAATACCTCCATTGCTACGGCAGTTAAAGTTAATTACAAGTTGCAGCTCCTTCTTAACAGTGCAGGAATTAAAGCTTTAACACATTGATGACATTGTGAATTTGTGGCATTAATCATCAAGCATTCTATATGCTGTACAAACGCTCAATGACATATTGGTGAAGCACAGTTGTCTCTGTCGACCAAACACATCTGTTTGTCAGATCTATCTGTTTCCCGGTTGAAATATGTTGCCTTGTCTCTGTTTCTTTTTCTATTAAGATAATGTATTAGGAGCATTTACACATAATATACCTAATACTTCATTGTTCATGTTTTTTTTGTTTTTTTTATCAGAGTCACTTGAATGACTCATTCCTTCACCCTCATACTGTGCTGACCTTCTTAGCACCGAACCTTATTCTTAAGAGCGACACAACAGCGACACAACATGCTTGCCGTCTCCTGTCAGATTAACATGACTGTATGCTTTCTGCTTTGTCTCCCTATGGGTGAAGGTTGCACTGGCTATAGCTAAGAAGTTAGCCTTCCACAGAAAACCATTTAGACCATTAATTCATGCTATTTTAGCATCATCTCAGTGGTCATCACTGTCACCTCAGTGCAGGGTTAGCTGTTAACACTGATGACCACGTGTGAATTGCATCAGTCTTGTAGTCATTATCATCACTGCAGCCGTAGCAGCAACATGCAGACAACAGTGGCATATCTAAACCATTTCTATTTTTTTCTAAATCAAAAATGTACAAAATGTCCCATAAACTCGTTCAGCTGATGTCTGTCGAGTCTCTGTGCTAAGGCACTTAAGGGGAACACAGAGGGTGTTTGTGAAAGGGTTTC
Organism: Synanceia verrucosa; assembly: GCA_029721515.1. NCBI lineage: Eukaryota > Metazoa > Chordata > Actinopteri > Perciformes > Synanceiidae > Synanceia > Synanceia verrucosa. The sequence goes on along the minus strand of CM056564.1, from coordinate 14,261,678 downwards.
ACTTGAATCAGATAAGGCAACACACCGCAGCCTGGCCTCTGAATCACTGAATGCCTTTAGCTTCACATAGAGCACATTAAACTGTAAAGTCAGTCATTAATTCAGCCTCAGTCCAACCCTGAAAATGTCAATATTGACAGAAATGTTATTAGTAGTCGGCTCTGCAGCAGGATGACTTTCTTTCTGCTACTTTTGATCCACTGCTGTATCTTCTTTCTCTCCTGGCTTAGAATAATAAAAGTTGTTTTTTTTTAGCACCTGTGAACTCCCATTGCTACGCAGTGCCTTCACAATCTGCTAATTCTCACAGGTACAGTCTCACACTTTATTCTGTGAACTCAATTAACACCATACGGCATTTTTCTCCTCAGACTTTATTTTTAACCTATAAAACTAATTGATTTTATTTTCCAACCCGACTGGTGTACTCCCTGTTTTATCCGGGTAACCCATGAGTTATCAGGTCAGTTCAGTTACAGGAACAACAAAGTTTCCTTTGTTCTCAATTTATTTCTTGTGTATAAAGAGGTGAACTCGGACACTGGAATGTCTTTAGGAAGGAAAACGTGATCATCTCTGTGAAGAAATAGAAAGCAGCCGACCCTGCATAGTTGGTCTAGACTAGAAAAGTTAAACAGTATCTATTGTTGACCTTCCATTATCAAAAGGCAGTTAAACAAGCAATAACCACCCAACTATTCAAAAACACTCAGATAACGAAACGATACGCTATGGACAGCAAATCGTTCAAATTCCTTGACTATGAAGGTTGAGATAAGAAACTCTAGCTGCTCTCATTCAGACACATTTGAGACAGCTTTTCCTCCATATTATGGCAAATTTATTTCACCCATTTCTATGAAATCAGTCCATTCACCCCCCCAGCCAAATAACTGTGGATACGGACCATGACATTTTGATAAGGCTATTCAAATTGTTTATTAAACAAAACTGAATGGACTGTTGAGGGATTACAATGGGTTGCAATGTTATTTAGGATGAGAATAAAATGGTGAAAGCAGTGCATAGAGTGGTCCTGAGTGCCCTGTGGGGATATTAAGAAAACCATCTGCAATTATGGCTTTTCTGTTACATTTGGAAAGAATAGCTGCTCAGTACTTACTGTAAATCCAAACAGCAGTTAATCTATGCTGTAATGAATTTTCACCAAAAAAGGGGAGGAACGTTTCTTTCTGGCTCCTGTGGTAAAATCTGTCCTCCAGAAAAGATAATTTTCCTTTGATCCCTTGTTTTATATAGTATTATCCTGTACCTATACATCTGAGCTCAGTGAGCACTAAATAGTCCACTTATGAACGTCTTTGTTTAGCTGTGTTTTCTTAAGTCAAATGATGAGCTGTTAAAAGTCTTTCAGTGAAGTAATTAAAAACAGACGAGGCAAACGACACAGTTTCCCCTTATTAATTTCAAATAGCCACAACTTTAAAAACCATGTATGATGAAATCATACTGACATCAGTTTTCTGCTCCTGTGACATGTTATGAAAGATCTGAAGGTTTAGATCACTAACATGATCACTGAACACCACAAGTTATAATTATAAAACCACTTCTTTCTTTGGCATAGTATTCACTACTTACTGGATTCATTAATTCATCAATCATACATGCGTATGCACATTAAAACTGATGAATGTCTCAAACCTCCTACTAAATTTTGCATTGAACAATGAGTTTTGTCACATTCTGGCCTGCCATTCAACTCCCATAGTTGCTGTTGTGTTGTTTTCCTTTGAACACAACTCATTTAAGCATTCTTTGCCAGATTATCGTATTTGTACTAAGGTAAAGGAAGTCATAGATGTCGTTGGTGTCAGGTTGATGATGTGGGTCACTGAAGCAGGAAAGTCTCTTACTGTCATCAGATGTCAGCGTTTTCATATATGATAGAATCAAAAGAAAAAATGTGATCCCTGTCTTAAATGTCGGGGATGTACGGAGAGGAGATGACACAGCAGAGAAGTCTTGTGATGTTTTTGCTTCTCACAACTGTAAAACCACTGAAACTACTACTACTACTATGACTGTACTGACACTGAAACTACTACTTTTACTAACTACTACCTCTTAATTTGCTTGCGCATTTAACAGTTATTTTTAGTAATTTTGCCAACTAGATACCAATAATCTTGGTATCTAATATCATTGCAGTAACTCAGATAAGTATGAGCTGTCTCACCTGAGAGATATATTATCACCACTTGAATTATCTCAACCCATTGTGAGACACTAAGGTTGCACCACTTCTCACGATTGGTGCAAAAACTTAATGAGAGAGGATAGTTGTCAGGTCTCTCTTCAGGCTGCAGTTTTAGGGTGAGCGTGCAAGCATGTGCCAGTGCTTCCATGTGTGTATTTGCATATGTTACTGTGTTACTGTGTGAGGCCCTTTAAAACAGATTTTTCTTACCGTCTGGTTGTCCTCGTAGAGTTTGAGGTCATAGCCACTTAGCTCAACACAGAAAATGATTGCAGTCACACCCTCGAAGCAGTGGATCCACTTCTTCCTCTCCGAACGCTGTCCACCCACATCTACCATCTTGAAGGTGAGCTCCTTGAAGGTGAACTTGTTCTCCACAATGCCAGTGGTCATGTCACGGGACCGTAGGATGTCCTCTACAGTTGGGATGTACTCAACTGCAGAGATGCGGTCCAGGTCATTCAGGTAGTAGGCAGTGTTGTCCTCTAAGTGGTACTCATTGGATCGTTGAAAGCACTCTTGGACCCCTGAGTCAGCCCACAGACGTTTCATGACCCCCAGCAGCTCTGGAGTGATCTCCCCTTTGCTCTCAGCTGGCCCTGTGAGAGCAAAGAGCTGCACAGCGTCGTAGGCGCGATCAGGATTGTGAAAGTCGATCTTGAGGGTGGTGAGGGCACGGATGATGCGGGTGAGCGAGTCGATGGCATTGTACAGGATGAGTGGCTTGTACTCCTTGCAGGCCTCCAGGTTGAAGCCTCCGCTGTGGATGATCTTCATCTGCTTGACAATGGTGCTCTTACCCGAGTTGCTGGTGCCCAGCAACAGTAGCTTTATCTCGCGTCGCTGCCGCTGACTCTCTGAGCGCAAGTGACGGTCGATTCGCCGAGAGCGCCGCGCCGCTTCTTTCTCCTCCGAGCTCTGACGGCATCCCATGGTCCTCCGCCACGTGGTGAGCACAAAGGAACTCGTGCTGGTGCTTGATGGGAAAGCAAATTATAATGAAGTGGTGACCAAAAAGGAGCTAGCGGAGCAGTTGGAGAGGGTTTTCACTAAGAGAGGCAGGCAGAACTTCACTACAGACCAATATGACACTAGACAGGAGAGCCACCACACAGAGGAGTGGCACAAGAGTGTTTCATGCTTTTTGTTCAGGGGCAGTCGATGAGTCCTGTGTGAGCAGATCCCAGATTTGTGGGATGCCCACACAGCGCCTGGCACTGGGGTTGGACTGCCTGCTGAAGCCAATGGAGCTGGGGTGCATAGCAGGGTCACCCCCTGAGGAAAAGCTCTGGAAGAGGGCTGGAGAGTGTTAAATGTGTATCAGTAGACAAAGCGCTTGGGCTTGATGCGTGCAAATAGCAAAAACCCCCTCACTCTCCTCCCACATGGCTCTTGTGGTACGCTGCCCTTGTTTGGCTCCTGCACCTCAGTCCACCTCAGCTCGATATCGGCCTGCTTTGCTTGATCTTCCTGATAAAATCTTTCCTGCTTCTTCTGTTGTCTGATATCTCCCCAGTAACAGCAAGGCCTCTGAGTCTGCCAACACATAAGACAGAGAAGAAAATGAATAAGACAAATAACAGCAGTTTCATCACTTTCTATCACATCATTTACGTATTTGTTAAAGATAAATATGCTTCATCACTTTCTCTTGGAGATGAAAGGAATGATCCCACTCCATGTCTCATTGGGTTAGGAGCTAGTGAGCCTAGCTTATCATAGAAGCAAGTATTGTTACAAACTTTAAAAACACATTGACCATCATTTTATTAAGCTCTTTATCTTCCTCTGCCACACCCTCATGCTCCTCATGGCAAGTTTCAACCGCACCCGAATCTGAGCAGAGCTAGAGCCGAGTCGTCTCTGGGCAACTGGCAAACTGTCGAACTAGTCACCGATCAAATATGGATCAAGGTTATGTTGTACTTCTTATTTCCCACCTTAAATGCTTTCAGAAACAGAAATGACCTGTAAACTTTAGTGTACAGTTAAGCTGAGAAATTTTACGGCATTTTTATTATTATAGGGTACTAGGAGGACACGGAAACATGTTTTTCTTTATTATCCCTCTTCATGACAGGATATAATGACCATTTTTGAAAAATAACTTTCATCATATTTGGTGAACTCTACAGCTTTCAGTTCACGACACATTACATTTGTTTACTCCCTGTGCCTGCATGGTGACCAAAACCTACTGAGTCTAATAACAATTTAATAAAAGCTCACAGAAAAAAGCATATCAAATTACATTTCTTTCAGATAAATAAATAATACTGATTAGCAATGAAAGCATATAGAGTCCCATGCATACTGACCTGAACACTTCCCATTCAACCTCTGCCATGCTATCCTCATGCTGTGTACGTCGCCCTCCTCTGCAGTCCTGTGTTACCATAGACCCTGAACCAGAGCAGACCTCAGCCAACCACGCCCACCCATTTAACACCACTGCACACACACACAGGCTCATTATATACACAATCAAGGTCAAACAGACGCATAGTAACGGCCCGAGAAAAACAAACTCCTCTATTTGAAAGGGAACGGATGCAGGACTGAGATGATAAACACCTTTCCTTGTAACCAGTAATCGTCTGCTACTCTCACAACGACAGAGCTCAGAAGACTGACATACTGTACTCTCAGAACTGCTCGGTAAAGCGACATCAGGTGAAATGCTTATTTACTATCACCGTGGAAAATAACAGGCTCAGGCCAGCAGGGGCCTCTCACGCTTTCATGAGGTTGTAAAGACATTTCCACTGCTACTGTGTTCAGAAAAACAAAGAATATCTGGTTTCCCTCTGCTCCTGCTTGAAATATTAGCTGTAAAAATATTGAATTGTAATAAGTTTAGGGGCCATGAATTCAATTAAAATACTGTCTCATTGTGTGTGATAAATTTAAAGCAAATATAAATTTGGAGCGGTGGAAGCTTCTGGGAGTCTGTGATAAATAGATGCACACTGAAGCGGGCTGCATGCTATTGGCTGAGAAACAAATGTGAAATCATACTGTGGCCTAGTTTTGTTGGCAAAACGATATTCTGCAGACCTGTCACATAAAGAGAGAGGGGAGAGAGAGAGCACGTCTCAAAGCTTAGTGAGTGAAGTCCACGCTTCAAATGAGTGAGAGGACAAACAGAGCAGAGCAAAGCCATAACAAAGCATCACAAACAGAGTGGAGAGCATTGTTTCCTGGCTCCAGGCACCTGACTACTCTCTCAAAATGGCATAGCCGGCCAAACCGGTTAATGCACATCGCTGATTTCGAGAGCCTGTGAAACACATTAAAGCTGCGTGTGAAGTCTTTTCAATTTGCCGTTTCAGAAATATGCAGCACTGGCATTTCAGCACTTTTTGAAGTCATACCACTTTAGATAATTGCCAAGGAAGTGGTGTACCAATAGTGCAAAATCAGTGTATATTATAACCACATTAAATTTGTATTAATAATATCCCCAATGCTATTCCACTGTATGGGAAAACCTGGTCTGCTGCTGACCCACACCCTAATAACTAGAGCATAACACAACGGGACAAAGTGCTTTACAGTAAATGATTTCAACAAAATTATTTAAGAAGGCATCTACCACATGAAAACATTTCTGCTGTTTGTCAGAAATTACACATTGTAAGTTGAAATAAGCCTGAATGCAAAACAACAAATAAAATACCACATGATGTCTACAATGGCTTTCTCTTTACTCAACAAGTATGCGTTTCCAGGCTTACCTCCTCTCTATCCTCACGTGTCGGACCGTTACGAGGACACCTGTGCTGTCACACACTTGGCTCTGGTAAGAAGAGATCTGTCACTTTAAGAGTAAGAGAGTGGAGGTAGAGCCATGGGGGCCACACAGAGAGGCCAGCATCTCCATGTATCATGAGAGCGGAGGTTATGTGATAGCCAATATTAGACCTAGCTCGGTCACTCTCCTGCCTTTTCTTCACAGCACTCCCCCCAATCTCCCAGGTGCTTATCTCCTATTATTAATTCACCATGCTGCAAATAATTACAATCCCGCCCTTTATTAGAGATGAGTACATGTAGTCACAGTGTGTTTCTGTTGCATAACAGTCTCTTCATTCCTGCCGGAGCTGTCAATGCTGTTAAAATTGGGGTCAATCACATTAGATTGAGTGGTGATTTTAATCCATCATCACTCACACAAAATTTGGTATGAGAAAAGCGCATGATATAGTTGCTGCGGATGCCAGTTTGGATAATCTGAATACACATATAGATATCTCACAGTGATGATTAAACACACACAGGAGGCACCGTCATGTTTACATAGTGTGAGTATTCATAGCCACTGAGAAGATAAGGACACCAGGTAGTTGATTACATTCAAACAACCACCAGAAATACAACTTTAATAAAAGAGGAAGTGCATGAGGAAGTCAGCTAGGGTGTACCATCATCTGGTTACAGGCTCAACAAGCACATCGCAAATAAATGAAGGAGACAGTGAACTAGGTGTTCCAGGTAAGAACAGAAAATCCAGAGCATTCGCTTGTACCACATAACAGCTATTTTAAAGAGCTGCACAAGCGTGTTAACTCCATTTCATGTGTTACAGTGAAAGCAACCTCACCGTGTGCCACTGAAGACACATGATTTCATGATTTAATTAAACCACATATGGTTTCAGAGGAAGAGTGGAAATAAATGCACGTGATGAGTCATGTGTAATGAGTCTCACTTGTGCTCAGGTGTGCCAGAGATGAGGAAAAGCAAATACAGATGACGACTTTTTTATATGAATGAAAAGTAAAAGTGTGAGGAAAGGAAAGGTGAAAGGCACAGGCAAACATGTAATCATCTTGTAATACTTTATGAATGACGTGTGCAGGCGTGTGTGTCCAAGCTGTGGTCAGGAGGGTCGCATTTCAAGAGGGATCGGATGAGGTGAGAATAACAATGCCACGGACAGGCAGTGTCTTCACAACATCTGCCAGTCAAATATGTGTTGTCTTCAGCAGGGGACCAGCAAAACAAACATGTATTTATTAACTGACCACATCAAAACCATCCAAATAAAACAGTTCATTTATCACAGCTAAGCAGGCCAAGGACTTTTGAACAGCCAGACAACCTAGGGACTGGCACGTGTGTCGGGAAAGTGACTGAGCTAGACGAGTGTACGGCAGTGTATGGTGAATGTGCTACAAAAAAAAAGACCTCATTATGCAACCCATTCACTGCCATGGCTGTAAAAACAAGGGAAATTACACATCAGGAAAGAATTAACCATGGTAGCTTACTCTTTCAATTTCAGGACTTCCCACTTTTTCTTTTTTACAGGAAAGTAACAGGATAGTAGTACTGAGCATTCAACTGACTGAAAAACTGCTAAACAAATAAATGTGCATAAAATGCATAAAATTCCTACCACTTTTATTGTCTGAGTTAGAATAAAGCCTATGTTCACTTTAAAAGTGCAGTGAGTAAGATCTTGCCAGGAGTTTAAAACGTTTGATAAAGTGAACTAACATCAGCAACAGTATGGCAGTGCTGACGCTATGTGCCAACTAGCCTTGACACGAAGGTGAGCAACTGTAGCGTCCAGACTGCTCTCAGTCCAACATTTTCATAGTTTGTTCACTGGATCAAATCCAAATTGGCAGAAACAAAGAAACAAAGATGGCTAACATGAACTGTAGACCAACACCATGTGATAAGATAGCAGTGTTACTTTGACCAGCACTCAGAGTTTGGTCTAATTTTGCATATTCATGCCTTGCTGTTGAGAAGGTACGGGGTTTGATTCCCAGCCCGGGGCCTTTCTGTGTGGAGTTTGCATGTTCTCCCCGTGTCTAGCTACTCCGGCTTCCTCCCACCCTCCAAAAAAAAAACAAAAAAAAACATGCATGTGGATTAGGTTAATTGACCAATTTAAATTGCCCGTAGGTGTGAATGTGAGTGTGAGCGGTTCTCTCTCTTTTCGTGTCCTGTGATGAACTGGAGACTTGTCCAGGGCACCTTGTCTGTCTCTATGTGCCCTGCAATGAGGTGGCGATTTGTCCAGGGTGTACCCTGCCTTCTGCCCTAAGACAGCTGGGATAGGCTCCAGCTCCCTCTGCAACTCTATGTGAGGAAAAGCAGAAGAAAATGGATGGATGGATAATGACTAAATTTAGAGTGGATAGACTGAGTTGGGGCGGCACGGTGGTGTAGTGGTTAGCACTGTCGCCTCACAGCAAGAAGGTACCGGGTTCGAATCCCGGGGCCTTTCTGTGTGGAGTTTGCATGTTCTCCCCGTGTCTGCGGTTCTCTCCGGGAACTCTGGCTTCCTCCCATCATCCAAAAACATGCATGGCTAATTTAAATTGACCGTAGGTGTGAATGTGAGTGTGAGTGGTTGTCTGTCTCTATGTGCCCTGCGATGAGGTGGCGACTTGTCCAGGGTGTACCCTGCCTTTCACCCTAAGACAGCTGGGATAGGCTCCAGCCCCCCCGCGACCCTATGAGGATAAGCGGTAGATAATGGATGGATGGATGGATAGACTGAGTTGTTGATGTGAAATGCTGCCCTCTATCTTTGGGTGTAAGTGGCTGGGCATTATAGTGCACCTTTAAGGCTGCAGCTTGTCATGATGCATTCAGACTCCTGTTAACTCCTGCTTCTTCAGAGAATGTAAACAATAAACTAGTTATTTTTTTCTCTGTAAACTTTGCATCTGTTTTCATAAATGCTTCACTGATAACCACTGATGTTCTTTGGGGAACAAAATGTTGCCAAATTGTTCATATAAGCCAAGACACATTTTATACTTATCTTCAGTGTATTTCCACTTTAAGCTCCTAATATTTCTTGGTGTCTAGCAGCAATTTGAGGACTGATCCAGCCGATTTGGAAAAAACACCTCCCTTTTCCGATTAATGGGGTAACTTCCTCACACACTCAGTAAGTCACGGACAGACTTTCACATCTATGCTTTGCTGTGGTCCAACAATGCTGCTGCTACTTTCAGCATTTCTCATTAGGATTATACAGAAAGGGGAAAAACTCCCTTTTTTCAGTGCATATACAGTACATCTGGTATCTGGAGTGCCCACCAAACTAGGCTGTCTAGATCAGAACACATGTAATTGAAGTCAGATTTGGCCTCCCCTCCTATGTCATATGCAGGCTCATTAGAAAAAAAATCATACCCAATGGGTGCACCATATTTCTCTCACAAGCCAATCAGAGAAGCCTGGGCTTTTATAGAAGGCTCTTAAAGAGATAGGCACTAAAAAGTTGAATACAGGTATATTCAGACAGACAGTATATAAGTTTTAACATTAAAGCGTGTAAACAAGTTCTGGTATAACCTCAAATACAAGTATGAACCAGATAATTAGCATGAAATGCCCCTTCAACCTTGATTATTCAGAGCATTATGTTGCTGATGAAATGTGACTCTTCGATGACTGCATGGTCATTCATATCCATTTGCCCCATGGGTAAGCAGGCCTAGTGAACTTCATGTGTCACCAGCATTCATGCATTTTCATAACAGGCCTTGCATTGTGTAGTTATTATATAAATACTAATAAAACGTTATCTTTGTCTTATGTTGTCATTGTATCAAGAAAACACCCCAGCAGCTGGACTCCCTCCAGCAAACTAGAATACAGAGCATGCACACAAATAACTTAACAGCTCACATGATTTACAATCAGCTGCACAATGCTCATGCTTTCTCACCCCAAGGCAGCTGTTTTAACGACTGGAAGGAAGGTTACTTCCTGACTCTGACAATCCCCCTGGCTGCTTGACAATAAGATACTATTGAAAGACTTAAGGCTGCCTGGTCAGTGTCCGTGTACTGTGTTTTACTGGAATCTAACAGAGTGATTATTGCAATAATATACAGTGAAACGGTAGCTAATCCCAAGATCTCCACCACATCCTGCCATTTTGTCTAGATTAAGCAGTTGGAATAAAACTCTGATTAAATGTCAGGAGCATTTGCAATTTGTCAGTTCTGTAGTCAGAATCTTTGTTTTCAGAGTTGTATAAAAACTGTGATAGATTATATAAAAATCAGATGATTTGATCTAAAACAGTTTTTTGAGATTTCCTGGGACTAAAAGCAAATGTTGAGGGCCTCAAAACTTGTTATTAATTTCTGTGATGCCACAGAGGCAGTGAAAAGGAAAATCAGGAGAAAATGTGAGGTGAGTAATGGACCTCAACTACTGTTGTCTTCAACAGCTCATACAGAGAAGGTATGGACGGAGCTAGCAAGTCAAAAAAAAATGGGAACAGTCGATGATTGACTTGAAGAGATGAAGAATAATACACAGAAAGCTTTAATTCACAAATGAAGGCATATATAACAGAGTGAACGGATGTTGGTGCAGATTAATACTCTTTCAGATAGACATGATTGTTGGCATTTTCTTCACCTGTGGCACTGATTCGTATCATATCAGAGGAGAACAAATCATGTAATGATAAAACAAAATGCACTGCAGATGAAGTCAGGCTGCTGATCCTGCAGGTGGAGGTCAGTGTGACATTCATGGGTTTGTATGGTGTTGATGTTAGTGAGCTACAGTGGCGCATCAACACTGCACACCTGCTGAATGCCTGCTGGATTTTCCACTGGTATTAGCATTTCTTTGAAAGTGAAATTTAAAGTGGCACTGTTGACAGTTAAAACAAACGCCATCAGAATATCATCTGCAACTGCAAAATCAGTAAACACAAGAACAGCTCCCCTTTTGAAAGAGCAGAAAGACGTTTAATTTCCCCTACAAAATAAAAATAAAAAAATGAAAGTAAGATATTGAGCTATCTCGTCAAACTTGGTTGGTTACTGACAAAGTGATCAGTCTTGAAGCTGTAATCACTGGAGGCATTAAATATTTTAAATATTTATTGAAGTGCAGACATGCAGCTGTAAATATTCCAAATTTCAAATGTGTTTTCTTGCTTTGTGACTGTGATTAATGAATGAACAGGAGGAACCAATATTAGTTTTGACTGCAAATAATCAGTTGTACAGCTTGCTTGAGCGTAATCAAATACACCAAATACATAAACAATTTGAGTAATTTCAGAGAACAATAAGCATATCATAAAAAGGATGCAGATGGGGTCAGTAACATTGAGCAAGAGATCTAAAATTTTGTACTCAAGACGTGGTTTCAATTTTTTGCAGCACTGAATCCTGTGGACCAACACCTTTGCGACTGATGGGCTGCACATGACTCAAATCAAGTGATAAAACTTTAAATGCACAGCGAGTATTGACAGACAGACTGTTGACAGAGGGGAAACATATAAATATAGTTTAACCCTGCTCTATGCACCCATTCTTATTCTTTTTTATACAAAGTATACGGTTTAATCACACCCATGTTTGCGTTCTCCGAATTAACCCAAGACCTTCAAGAGCTGCTGGAAACAACTACTGGAGATGTTACCAGTCTGGCACAGCTTCCAGGAATTCCTTCATCTAGCAGCTAATACTGCACACCGTGGCAGCTTTTGATAAGATGGAGCTGGCGACTTTGGTGATTGTAATCTTAATCTGTCAAAATCCTTTTGCCACCATAAATGTGGGAACCACAAATAGATAAATTGGTTGTTGTCCTTTAATCCTCCCACTCTTTATATACAGTATATCCCGAGAATCTTTGTACCACTTCATATTTACTGTATGACAAGATGCTGGTAATTTAAACTGATTAGTAATAGTAGCAGACAGGTTGGATGTTTTTGTTGCAGCCCCAGAGGCCGACTATTGAATCTGTAAAAGCAAGGCAGAAATCCAGCTCCACTAAACTTAATGTTTATGTTTATGGAGAGATTTCTGACTTTCCAAAGGACAGAAAGAAGCTGTCAAGTAAGTCCTAAGAGGTTGGTGTGCAGGACACTACACTAAACATTACTTGTGGCCACAGACTGGACATACAGCAACTATGACAATGTGGAATCTGGGACAAAAGGCCTGCAGTCTATTCCATGCTTGTGGCAGCAGAATAATCAATATCACCCTAATGCCATTTGCAAATACAGATCCTGTAGATAACAACACCTTGTTTTGCTCCTGAAAAATATACTGCTTGCCTTGTTTGTAGTAATGCTTTTTCTGTGCATCCCTCAGAGTTTTCCAGCCTAGAAGGCCTGCATCTGCGGGATGAGTCAGAGCTTTGTAGTCGCCATGTCTTACGTCAGAATCATATGAGCTATAGGTCGCACACAGAGTGAGCCTCAGAGCCATAAAACAGTTTGAAAGATTTAGCATTTGATCCTAAAAGAGCTACAGCTGAACTAGCCTACTTTTCCTACAATAATCCAGTCCCATTTTCCAACGGCCTAGTCTGTCCCTGAGAATAGATTGGACTGTGACTGTCACTGACCAAGCACGGGGCCTTGTCATTAAGGCTAAACACATTTACACAGTGAAGACACATTTGAAAAGGCTGTCAGAGTCTCAAGAATGAGTCTGTCAGCAGTGTCTAGGATTTCCTCCTGGGGAAAACTGTCTGAAAGCCTCTAATGTCAGATACTGTAGCACATTTGCCTCACAATCGTATGTCAGGTGACACTGTATCTAATGGATTTTAAATTTATGTCGACATTACAGGAGGTGGAGCTGAATGTCCTGAGATCACTTCCCTCTGCCTTAGTGAAATATAACTGGGATTAATTCTAGTTTGAAATCAAATGACTCCAACAGCTAGGAGTGAAGAAAGTTAACCTGACCTGGCAGATTTTTTTTGATAAGCAAAATTGTTGGAAAAAAATCTTGGCAGGCAATTGAAGGAACTATCTGTCAGTCAAAGTAAAATCCAGACAGGAGAAGAGAGAAAACACAAAGCCTCAAGTGTTGTTATTTGCTCTTTTTTTTCAATGAAGAAGTTCTCTGTTGCAGCATGTACACTAACCTCTTCAGGAGCCGCCATTGTTGTTCAGAACAAACAGTTGCCTCTCTGTCGTTATGCAAACCTAAGCCACATCCCTAGCTGCCGCTATCACAGGATGCTGATTGGCCGGTGCTCTGGTTTGCTGGCCACAAACACATCACTTGAGACCTGAGCTGATGTATGATCATGTGATCTCTTAGCATTGTGAGAATTCAGCTACTGTGCAAGGTAAGAGGAAAGTCAAACAACCCATATTAAAATAAGCTGGTTGAGACCAAAATGGAGCTAAAAAAATAAGGGTGGTTTTTGTCTTTTTACTCACCGGAAGGCCAGTAAATAGGACCCAAAGTGAACGCTCTGTGTCTGCTTTATGTGTCAGACAATATTGATATATTGGTCACCCCTTATTGTGCTCCCTACTGGCACAAAATCAAATAATGCAGCTTTAAGAGAAAAGAACATCAGAACATCTCGAACATGCATGAGAGCGAAGAGACTCTGCATATTCATTATGAATGAACTAAATCATGTGGGAGTCGACGCTAAATCCAATGTAAGCTAGTCATATTAAAGTGTCTGTCATTGTCATTCCATAATATTCAAAACCAGTTATTGTGAACTCTCTCACAATTGTTTGTTCAGCATTTCATGCTAACACTTCATGTTGTCACTACTGACATGCTCTCCTGAGTCAGAGAAAGATGCCTGTGTACTGTACACATGTGAGGACACTACTCATTCATTATGGAAAACAATGATGGGCTGTGTTCTCCTCCCTACTCCACCAAAACAGTGGGCTGTTTAGAGTGTAGAGATGGGAGGGATGGGGTTAGGGGGTGGGGGCTCTGTATGCTAGATGCTTTTTCATGATAATGCTCTGTTTAACGTTGCTGATCTCAAAGGTTGCGTTCCCCCTTCTCCAATCCAGCAGGTCACACTGAGTCACAAGGCCAGCCAGCGATGACAATGGCATGTTTGTGCACAGGCTGAGTTATGGGAAGGCTGTCTGATGTGAAGAGATGAGATGGCACAAGGTGGACACTGGAGTCTTGTACACGAAAATGTGAGCACACACATGAGTCTGTTCAGATGTTTTGCTGCTGGCGACATACAGAAGTTTTCTTTCTGCCTTCACAGAGAGAACTTATCTCACTTTATCACGTAGCTCAAAATAATTCAGGTTATAAGCATTCAAACACTCAGGTGCACTATTCATTTGGGTCATGACAGGTAAGATAAACGCTTTGTGTAACAGAAGGAAATTGTGGGTAAGAGACACTCTCAGGCTTCTACAACCCACAGACATTTTCTGCTGGTGATTTGATAACTGGAACAGGAAAAGGAGAAATAGCTCACACAGCAGCTCATGCAACAAAATACATGCTGTGAGGGACGTAATGAAGTAGATGCTAAAATGAATAATGAAGTGCCTTACATATTGCAGTGGGGCAGTTGCTTCTGCAGAGACTTCTGCAAGATTTACACCAAAATGATGAAATCACCATCCAAAAAGGCCACACCTATAGTTTAATTCAATTATGTATAATCAGGCTCTACTGGCCAAGCCCCCGACGGATCCCAGCCAACAAGTGAACAGTTGTATATACTGTGTTTACAGGATGAATGTGAGAGGAGGGGAGAAAAGCAATTATGCTGCACGTTAAACACTGTAAATCAAAATCACTGTCTTTATTAGACCACACTAGTGGGCTGCAGAAGGTCACTGACAGACACTTCATTTTTGACTGTATTCCAGAAAACCTGTAGCAATACAGTAATACACTAATACATGTAGCAATGCATGCACACACTTTCTTTTAGTGTAAACAGCATCCCTCACCAGTGTTGTAAGCCATACACTCCCTCATCACCCCTCACTCCCTCTCGTCCACCTCCTTGTTGTCATATGACTGCTGTTATGTGTTTGCAGTGGAACACAACGTTGCTCTGTTCGTCCCCTCTGCTCTGCCCTCTCTCATTTGAGTGCTGTAAATAAGGCCCTCTCACTCAGGAAAACAGACCGGTCCCTGTATGTGACTACCAGCAAAGATCAGAAAGGCGTGCAAAGAGAAAGAAGGGGATGAAACAAGTCCCCTAAAAAGATAACTTACTCATTCACAGAGCTCCGCCCTAAGATTCAGCTTGATTCGGCTTGATTCAGCAGACAGCTTTCCTCACCTTACTGTTCAGTCATTTATTAGTCCTCTCTGCATCAGCGTCTGCCTAAAAGAAATGGCTGCCAAGCTGCCATTTGTGTGGAGATGACACTTTGTCCCAGTACCTGGCAAGGATTAAAGACCCAAAACAAACAAAAATGCTGAGCCAGCTGAATCAGAGCAATGCCCTGTCTGAACATACAGAGTGACAGAGGCATGAACTTTGTCAACTGACATTTCCTCTATGGGTTTATAGGATATTTCAATGCCTCTGAAAGATCAGCGTTAATGTTTAATTCTCACAACTGTTAAAGCAAATGTATAAAACTCACATTGTAGTTCTGGTGCTCCCTGCCCAGGAAATAAGTGACATCTTAGATTAATCATTTTATTAAGTAGGCTGCCAAGGGAACTGCGCTTGGCCCCCTTGGTGCTTAACTGTAATAGAGCTGAGTTTAATTGTCCAAGTCGGCTGTGTGCTCACCTAAAAAGGTTAAAGATGGCTAAAAGTGCGCTGGACAGTGACATTAGCCCCTCAGTGGAGGAGCCGCTGCCTCACTGTCACTTTAAAACCAAGCCTGTCCTTGCTGTCCCTTGCCATTATGTCACCCAGTAGAGTGGATGGAGCAAGTAACAAAGGAGGTGGAAGGAGGTCAACTCAGCATAGGTTTTGTCACACTATTGCTCTCGTTTTTTCATGCATAACTGTCCCCTGAGTGGCAGCGTACTGTGCATAACCAGTGAAACAACAGAGAACAAAAACTCTGCTGACACTGTTGGACGAAGCTTAATGCCTAATTTATACGATATGTATTCCACTGGTTTTAGAATTTATGATCAGGTTTGTGTATTTTGTGTAACATACCTGCTTAATCAAAAATCAGAGCAGCTCTTTTTCTTCCAATATCATCCTCAAACTGCCTGAATGATGATATTTTTCAGTGTGTACACACTGTGTGTGTTTGTGTGTGAAACCTGGTGAAGGCCCATTATGTAAGCATGCGATTAACCTTTATATTTTGCATGAGGCCATCCATCATGTCAAAGCCAAGGTCATTGGTGAACCCTGACATTTTTGGCAGGTTGCAGAAAGGAAAACTAACTAATTAAGGTTGATTAGAACTTTTGTCCCAGTGGACGTGCCCTTAGTTTGTCTTCTAGTGGTCTAGTTGCTATTGAGAGGAGTAGAGGATAAAAATCATCAAAGACACTTGGTCCAACACACAGATGGCAAGACACTTGTCTTGCTTGCAAAATGCATGCTAAAGATTTATTGTTGTGATATTATAGTTTTGTTTCTCCCACTAAAGTAACATGATATCTTCTCTTAAGATGGCATCATGAAGGATTAAGTATGTGCACAATTTGGTAACCAACCTAAATCACAGCTCAGTTCCCTTTGAATTTTTAATGACACAAATACTGCACTAACAATACATCAGTCTGCAGCACATTCAGTCATCTTTACCTGGAAAAACACATGTTGATTTGATTTATCAACAATGGTAATTTAATATCAGAAAGAAACAAAGCAGATGTGCCTTAGCTAATTGTTGCACAACCTTTGTCTGCTGCAAAATCTGCAAATTCCAAAACATAAAAGCATTTCCTGGATGAAGATTCTACTTGCAGCTCATTGCTATCTGTCAGCGTTATACTATGACAGCAATCAATATTCCTATCCTGTTTTCTCACAAACCATGCAACATTACACAGGTTCAGCAAAAGTATCAATCTAATGTTCTTGATCCATGTCTTGGTATCAGCAGTGGTGGAGAGATAATGGCATGGTGGAACATGTCCACCATCTTCACAGACGTCTCAGGGCCACAGCTTTTTTTTTCTTTCTGTGTCACATGCTCAGAAAAGCGTTGTCTTTCCACTGCCGTGAAAATGATCGCAGCCTTTCGTCCAATCTGTTCCAAATCTACTCTTTCCTTCATTCCCTCTCCTGCTCTGTGCTGCATCAACCTCCACCCCTCTGCCCCATCTGCCTCCCTACTGTTAAACCCCCCCCAGCCCCTCGACCCCTCCCTGCACTGCCTCTCGCTCACAAGCATGTAACACAAACACACATACAGTACGCACAAATACACATGCTCTCCTGATGCTGCACCACCAATCCCAACCCCCCTGAACTGAAACAAATACAGTAACGCTCTGTTAAATAAATGTAAGAAACTGTTGAAACAAATTAATCAAATAAATTCCAAATTATTAATGAACGCTGATGCAAATTTTCCCACTGTAGAACAGCAGACAGAAAGCCCCCACTCCAATCCTACAACCTTCCCGTGACGCTGTCAGGCCACAATTTGCCCGCTTAGCCCAGTGCCTGCAAGCTCGGCAGGATTTGTACACCTCCCTGATGTAAATTCACTCCAGTGTTTCGTGAAGCCAGTTGCAAGTACTAAACACCTGACTGTGTGCTTTCACACCCTTATTTCCCTTTTTTACATTTCATACAAGCTTGTGGCCTGGGCAGAGCACACACACACACACACACACACACACACACACACACACACACACATCTTTGATGCATCCTTCACTTGTCCTACATAAAGTGATTACATGAGCTAAGCACCACGTTCAGATAAAAGCATTCTGTAAGGGTTGAGGATGCTCTGGGAAGATGATAAGTCAAAATGCAAGCGTAAGATGCAGCGGCGTCCATTGGCACCGAGCTAGCAGGGTGGAGGAGGGGACTGGACAGACTGCCTGCCTTGGTGCCATCTCTGAACATCACCTTCCCCATTTTATCAGGAAAACACACTTGTCCTGCACAGAATGGCTTAAAGAAAAAGCACCTTGCCTCTCCACTGTATATCCAAACCACACTAGCCTGGCAGTGTGATTGCACACGTAAAATAAAAGCTTTGTGTCTGTTTTGAGAGTAGTCAGGCTTACCGTGTTCACAAGCCAGCATCCATTTACAAAGGATACTGCAGACAAGCCCTTGCAGGGAGAGAAAGGATCTGTGAAATCCACCTTTAGTCCCGATGCTTCATCTTCATTATTTTTCTCATGTTCGCAGGTTCACACACACTCAGTGTACATCTTTCAGTGCCACTCTTTCTCTGTCTTATTAACGTCTGCGTTCTGTATCCTCTGCTGTTTGCTCCAAGGCAGTTGAGACACTGCAGCGATGGGGGTGGAGGGTGTGTATATATGTGTGTGTGTGTGTGTGTGTTTGAGTGTGTCAGAGACAGGCAGAGAGAGGGAGTGCAGGGTAGAAATGGAGGGAGGAGTCAGCAGGGATAGAGAGAGAGAAGGGGGAAATGGTCAGGATTAAATCATGAGAGTAGCAGAGAGAGAGAGGGAGGGTAAAACAGGCTTTGATGGGGTAGCTACAGCAGCTAGTGTATATTTATTTCATGCCATAATGATAAAATATACATTGGCCATTGAGGAATCTGAGCCCCTGCCGACCAGAACAGAGGTGATACAGTGAGTAGATCTGTTTCTTCTATGCCTGCTGACAGGCCAGCAGCAGGATTGGTTGTGATTTCATTGATGACTGAAAAAACATACAAGATAGGAAGAGAGGGAGGAGGAGGAGGAGGAGGGGACTGTAGAGGAGAGCAGAGGAGAGGAAGGGAGGGGAGAAATGACGACAAAGGAATGGGAGGGGGATTGGACGATGGTGTAATGTGCTGTTTCCGTGCCAACTGTTTCTGTGACAGTGGGACCACTTCCTTTATCGCTATTGGCTATAACAAAGAATTGATAGAGGCTCGGGCAAATGAGGCAGCATGCCAAGTGCTGTGAATGGGTGCGTTTCTTCCACTTCTTGTTAATCTCTGGGAACAACAACCTTTAAAAAAATATCTAAGACGAACATGCTTTGCTTGACTGCAGCCGTGGAGGGAGGCACTCCTGCATGAACACATGGAAACATAATGACCGCAGTGCTGGAGCACAATGTGAATTTATTGCTTCGTCATTATGGATGCCAGTGATGTGCAAAAAGGACTCCTCCCTTCCTCCTGACACACACAAACACACTGTACAAATCAGGAAAAAAAATCCCCAGATCAGGTTGCTCAGGGTGGGTAGTGTAATGTAATTGCCTGGACACCAACCTTGGTGTCATGAACTGTGAGATAATTAATCGGCTATTGGCCAGAGCAGGCGCACATCTGGTGGGGGTGAACAACTTTGCCTCTCCCTGACCTTTCATCTGGCCCTTTTAATCCGGGCTGGCAGGCAGGTGGTGTAATTGTCCCCATTCTTTCTCCCTGTCACTTTCCCCCCACACCCACATCAGTCACCTTAAACAGACACTCAGTCTCAACACACAGCCAGTCCCTTCCTCTTTGTGGCCATGTAATACTGCAGGAATGCATCATCTCTCGGTTTCAGCTCCAGCACATGAAGGAACTTCTCATAAATGAGTTACAGAAGTCTGCAGACAATAGTGAGTTAACATTTGATATTTATTTATTTGTTCCTTACATGAAAGTGGATAGCAGAATATGTCCATACATGAACATTACATTTTCAAATAAAGTTAACACTGTCATTATTGGAAAGGAGCAGCAAGAAGAAAACATTTCTTATATTGGTTTGCCCCTACTTAAACAATTAATATAGAAATGATGGTCTCACAACACACTCAGTTAATTTTCAATTGCCTACACCAACAACACTTTGATTTTAACAATAAAGTAGTAATAATAACCCATACAAGTATACACACTCAAAACAATTGGTCATTTCAGTTTCAAGTGCATATTGACATTTTTTGCACTTGTAAATTTCTTTAAATCGATGAATATCTGTGCAATTTTTTAATTTTTGCAGGTTTTCTGGTAACACTCAGAACATAGTTAGCAATGTGTGGAGTTCTATTATCTCTGTCAGGTTGTGGATTCAGATTGCTCTTTTCTGCAATAGAAACAAAGGCATTATATTACTCATATATGTATTACCCCACACTTCTGCATAATAACTCAAGTAAGGCAGTATAAGTGAACAGCACAATATCATTGTTTTGCAATCTAAAACATACTTGACTTTGATCAAAATAAAATATTCTTTGACTTTTTTTTTAACATAGTGTCATACATGTGATTTCCATGTCAAATTTTCAGCCATAGTGATTCCCAAAGCGGCACAGTGGTGCAGTGGTTAGCACTGTCACCTCACACTGGGTTCAATTCCTGGCCCGGGGCCTTTCTGTGTGGAGTTTGCATGTTCTCCTCGTGTCTGCGTGGGTTCTCTCCGGATACTCCGGCTTCCTCCCACCATCCAAAAACATGCATGGGAATTAGGTTAATTGGTTAATTTAAATTGACCGTAGGTGTGAATGTGAGTGCGAGTGGTTGTCTGTCTCTATGTGTCCTGTGATGAACTGGAGACTTGTCCAGGGTGTACGCTGCCTTTCACCCTAAGACAGCTGGGATAGACTCCAGCCCCCCCATGACCCTATGAGGATAAGTGGTAGAAAATGGATGGATGGATGTGATTCCCAAGAACCTAACTCTGATACCTTCTCAATATTAACTGCATCAATGGATGATGAGACTTCATCTTTACTTCTATTAGCAAAAAACATAAACTTAGTTTTCATCAGATTTAACAACAACTTATTTACTTATCAAACCAAGTTTCACCATTTCACTTTTAATATTTCCAGATAATGTTTTTAAATTATCTCCTGAACAGAAGGAATTTGTGTCATCTGCAAACAAAAGGAACAGTAACAATTTAGAAACTTCACAAATATTATTGATATATAAAAGGTTTCGGCTCCAAAACTGAACCTTGTGGAACTCCACATTCAATCGTCAAACATTCAGATGTATTACCAGTGAAATGCACATATTGTTGTCTATTATGTAAATAGCTAGTTGAACAGTTGAGAGCAACTCCTCTCACACCATGTGTATTCAGTTTAGCAATTAAAATCTATTGTATCGAATGCCTTCTTTAGGTCAGTGAATATCCCTACTGTATAGTTCCTTCTGTCAATTGCTGTTGTGCTTTCTTCTATTATTTCCATTATTGTCAGAGCAGTAGACCGATTTGTCAGAAAAACCATATTCACTCTCACTTAATGTCTCAGCAAACAACTTTTCCAGCACTTTTGAAAAATGGAGAAGTAATGAAACCGGTCTGTAATTTTTAAAGCTGTATTTATCTCTTGCCTTGAAAAATGGAATGACCTTTGCTGTTTTCATCCTATCTGGAAAAACACCTGTTATAAATGAAAGATTATAAACATAACATAGTGGTTTAATAATACAGTCAATAGTCAGTTTTACTATTTTGTGTCAATTCCTTCGCTATCACTTGATGTCTTAGTTTTTGTTTCAGCTATTGATTTTCACTAACCTCACCAAGAAGCATTGACTGCTTCACCTTATTTTCCCTTTCCAGTTACCTTCTGTTTGACCATAATTTTTTGTAATTTTATTTACTATACTAGGCCCAATATTTACAAAAAAAGAATTAAATTAATTTGTCACTTCATGCATGTTCACCTTATTGTCTTGAATGAAATGATTCGGTAAGTTTGTTGTTCTACATTTGTTGCCTATTACATCATTTAATGAAGTTGATTTACATAAAGTTGATTTATGCAGACTTAAGTAAGTCAACTGTATGAAACTGCAACCTGCCACAAAACCATCATGTGCTGCTTGTAACATACAAAGGAAGTGCCTGTTCAGAGAAGATATCACATACACAATAGACCAGACTCTAAGCTAAGCTGTCTCCACTCGGGCTCAATAGCCGTTTCACCTTCATGAGCCAAATTGGTGACGATCAGAAGATAATCTACATGTTTTTATGGTCTTCAGTGTTGAAATGTCTCGCCCTCTGTCCTGAATGAAAAGATAATGAGGCTGACAGAAATCTGATACGTTCCCGATGGTCATCAGTAATGATGATATTTCTCTGTATCACAATTTAACAGCCACTTTAATTCTTAGAAGGTCAAGATTTGGAGAATTTGGATGTATTTTATTTTAGTCTTCTGTATATTAAAGATGCTACTGACAATAAGTTTGTACCAATCATAGGCCTCCCTTGTGACTATTAAATGACTTGAATGTTATAATAACAACAACTACAATCACAATTAAGACTGGTAACAATTTAGCAGCATTGTCCCTATTGAAAATAACATGGATGTGACTTTGTTACACATGCCTTCACATGTTTTTTGACATGTAGCTCACTATCTGATTCTCTTTCCTGTTCTCTGCAAAACTGCAGCAGCTGTTCGCCAAACGAAGAACAAAAGATCATATCACCCCCTGTTAAGCAGCTCTACGCTGGTTGCTTGTTAGCTTCAGAATTGATTTCAAGATTTCACTATTAAAGCACAGCATGGTTTGTCTCCCAGCTACATATCAGACTTAACACTTCATGAGCTACAGCACAGCCCGGCTCTCTGGGAGAACTTGGTTGGTAACAGAAGGTGGCTGAGCTCCAGAAAAATACTAAAACTGCATTGTCTTTTATATGTCTTTTTCTGTAAGACATGTTTAACAAAAAACCCTTTGTTTTGTAAATCCTTCCACTGACTTTATTCTCAGTCTTTAGTTTCTTAAGGTGTTTCCTGATGGTGCTTTATGAACCCTCCGTCTCCTTTGACATTTTTTCCATCCCTTTCACTCTCCATAACCCTCACTATCCGTTTTTGTCTCTCCCAGATTGTCTCTGTGCCTCTCCCAGCTTCCTGTCTCCCTAATCCTTAATCCTGTGGAAATCGGTCAGGCAGAATGAGCCAGCTTTGATCAGGCTCTCATATCAGGCGTGCTAACAGTGTCAGCACACCCAGATCCCACAGAACCCTGGAGCCCAGGGGGAGATCTTCAAACAGAGGTTCAACCCCTGACTCTGCTTGAGAGGGAAAGAGACTCTCAACTGCTACAGATTCTGTCATCAGTCTTTCTTCTTTAATTTGGCAAACATTACAATTTAACACCATTTATCTGTGATGGCACCTTTGCTTTCAGACTTTCTTTTTTTTCTGCACGAGCTAAATTTGTTGTGGGAAAAGAAATCAGTGTAACGTCATCTGAGGCTGAGAACAGTGCACAGCACAGAGATGTGAAAGACAATTCTGCTTTTGTCGGCAACGTCCTTGATAGCATCCATGTGAATCTGTGTCGCTAGTATTTTGGTATTGTAGTGTTATTCATGAGCCAGGGGTGATGTCTGCCTCAGTGGGAGGCATGCCACAAAACACCTGGTTGGTCTTGTGGCACCAATGTATCATGCAGGGAAACAAGCTTTCCTCAGGTCGGTTTTGCACAGAGCATCTAAAAATACACAAAAAGAATTGTGCTCACATTTCAATGCAAACAATCTACCCCGAAGATAATGATATGGTCAGTACTGCAATACAATAACTCAAGCAAACCCGCTGCTCACTTCAGGTTAGCAGTTGAAACCATATAAAAAGATGCATTTAAGACATGATAAGATAAAACGTTATTCATCCTGAGGGAAATTCTTGTGCAACAGTTGCCGTACACAGTAGGAAATATAAACAGATTCATTAAGATGCATACTCTGCAGAACAGTGTAAAAATGCAATATAGTGCAATTATTGACTTGGAAGGAAGGACAAGGCAGTTCATTCTCTCTGGACTTTCTGTTACATCTGTAGATGATGCAGATATCCAGAGTGGAGAGGTTATCCCACATTGTTAGATTAGGATCATGCTAAAGACTAACTCACTAAGAGTAAATGGTACATAAAGGTTTTTGCTGTCACTCTCTACAGATCTACAACAGTACAGACAGGACATTCAGTCTCCTCCTTTAAATCGGTTCACATGTGTAGGCTAATCTGGTAGAGAAATGACACGTTTAACATGGCCAGTCTGTGTACACGATGTACAACATCTGATACGTTTAATGAGCTCTATTTCTCAACTGAAGACAGCAGAGGGCAAACTGTGATAATATCTGTGTTCATAATCCTTCATAATATTGCAAACAAGACATACACTGAAGTAAGTGAATTACGTACAGCAGCAAACAATGGTTTATAATTGTTGAAGATGAAATTTGGGAAAATGGTAAGAAGAGTACATGTCTACTAGAAGCAAAGCTTCTAAGGATACACCCATATTTCTAACTCTTCCTGCACGTAGCCTGTGTCACAGTAAAGCCTGACATCTACTGGCCAAACTGATGCACTACACTGAGAAGAGGGAACGTCTGCAAACCAAATAGCATTTGAAAATGTAAGATCATGTACTTGGGCAGCACAGTGGTGTAGTGGTTAGCACTGTTGCCTCACAGCACGAAGGTATCGGGTTCGATTCCCAATTCTGTGTGGAGTTTGCATGTTCATGTGTCTGTGTGGGTTCTCTCCGCTTTCCTCCCACCATACAAAAACATGTATGGGGATTAGGTTAATTGGTGTGACCCGTAGGTAGGCCCGTAGGTGTGAATGTGAGTGAATGTGTGAATGTGAGTGAGTGTGAGTGGTTGTCTGTCTCTATGTGTCCTGTGATGAACTGGTGACTTGTCCAGGGTGTACCCTGCCTTTCACCCTAAGACAGCTGGGATAGGCTCCAGCCCCCCACGACCCTATGAGAGGATAAGTGGATAATGGATGGATGGAAGATCATGCACTTTGTGGTACCCAAAATGGTTAAGTTACCCTCATGTTTGCTAATCATGGCTACACCTCTGTGCTAATCTTGAGTACACTTAACAGAAAAAAGTTGCTAATGACTAATATACTCTTATCTGCAACTTTTTTTTATTTACATTGGCATTATAGTAGCTGATATCAACGTAAGATCAGAATTGAAATTTCCTCTCAGTGATCAAGACTTGACTAACAGTCACAAAAGCCCTTATTTTACTGTTGGAGGCAGAATATAAAATTAGTTTTTCAACTCTCATCTTCACTATCTGTATGCTCTGTGTGTCTCCTGCTTCTATGAATAGCTTTTGGATCCAGAAGGATTTCATTCACAGTCGTAACATAACCTGGCATCTTTGATGTTCTCCTTTGTGTAAAGATGTGACTTCTAAGAATGTAAATTGATTTTTGTATTAAATAAACAGAAACTAGTGTTCTTGTCAGATGATCTTCTCATCCAGTATCAAGTGCACTAAACTAAATCATTTCAGGGTATTTCTCTGATAGCTCACCCTGTATTGACTTGTGTCACAGGGAATCTGACTGCAGGCTGGTTGATGCTGCAGAAAAACCTTATTTGCCCTGGAAGGAATAAACCCTTTTGAATAATGTTGTTCCTGTGAATATGCCATTCTGAATGCACATAATCTGTAAGAAAATGAGCTCTTTGCAGACGTTGGTAATCCCGCACTCTTTGGCTGGAGGGAATCCCGTTGACCCCTTTTTAAACCCTAATGCCATCTTTATCTACCAGAAAGACTCTGTCTGGTCTGACGTCAGCTAAGCTCTTATAGGACAGTTTTCAAGCTCAATCTACTGGGCTTGAATCGGCATGTAAAACTTCCATCCATCCATTTTCTACCTCTTATCCTCATAGGGTCGTGGGCGGGCTGAAGCCTATCCCAGCTGTCTTAGGGTGAAACGCAGGGTACACCCTGGACAAGTCATGTAAAACTTACCTCATTTTAATACACATATTTAGCAGTGGAAAGGAAAAACATGGCTTTCCTGCCATTTTTATTTGTGAATTAGGCCCAATCAGGGCAGGAAATTAAAAGCTTTGCAGTGTTATGCCTGCAGTCATGTAATGGTTGATTTTCAATGAGAGGGAAATGATTTATAGCATGCTCATGGGTTCACATGGAGGGTTCAGCATGTCTTTTTCAGTCCTAGTTGTTAACTTCATACACAGGATATACAAACAAATAGCTGTAGACTGTCTCTGAATGAATCCTGTTGTTTTGGTGACCCCCTCGACCTTTAATCTCTGGCCACCATCCGGCCAAAATATGAAAAGAAATGAACTGATTCACTGAGGCCATTCATGCTTCACAGAGGATAAAAGTTTCTACCAGTCCACTTTTTGTCGAAATGTCATCTTTACACACAATATATCTCACAGCCCAATCAACATCTGTTTTGAGATGTTATGAGGCCTCAGGGGCCAAATCTTGATTTTAATGACCTCATAGTCTTTCAGCTGCATACTGATAAGGCTCTTTGAACAGAACAAGACAAAAGAGTGTAGAGCTCTGCTAACGGCTTGGTGAGGAGGTGATGCTCATTGTTAAGAAAACCAAACGACTGTTAAGATTGCTAAGAAAAACTCACGATTCCACAAATTGAAATTTTGACCTGATGATGGCACGAGATGGATGAAAAGTCAGCTGGATCATCACGCTCAGAGAGAATGCCTGCACCAAATGCATGCCAATCCATCCCACAGTTCACTATATAATATCATAATGTCAACCTCATGGTGACACTAGAGGAAACGTTAGGGGATCAATAAAGTCAGGAGACTTCTTCCCCTGTTGTGACACATCAGTCTGGAGTTGTAACTGGCTGACTGACATCGTCATCAGTAGATCCGCTAGCATGTTTAGTATGAATGTTATTTATGTCAGCCAACATTTATATATTGAATGCTGTATGCAGCCTCTATGGGTCCTAGTGGGGCTTCAGTCCAATTGGACTAAGTAGGGAATTTACACAAAATCTCAGTCAAAGAAAAATGCCTCTTATTGTGAATTCGAGCAATTTCCTTGATCATTACAAATTGTGGCTGCTAGCCTAATGAGGGCTCTACTTTGACTAATGGCTGCACCACAATGCTTGTTTACCTCTTTATTCATCACCGGCCAAATGCTGAATGTTGGTTTTTACCAAACAGAGGTAAGACAGCCACCATTAGGTCCAGCATTTCTGTAATTACATTGAGCAGCCCAAGGGGGCGCCACATATTAGTCTTTCAGAAAACCAGTAAGGCCTCAATATAATAAAATGTATTGGATTTTTACAACATGACCTGGTATTTTATGTTCAGTTGTTGTGTCTTACTGTGTTTTATTGCATATTAATGCGTCTGTCTGACTGACTGATTTAAAATATACCGTTACTCATTATCTAATCAAATCTAATCTATAACTCTCTAACCAGTTTATTTATATAGCACAGTTTTAAATAAACACAAAGGTTTCCACAGTGTTGTACTTCAAAATAAACACAATAAAAACATAAATAAAAAAGATAGTCCATCCCAGATAAAATGTAATGTGTTTTGTGATTGAAATATGATGTGAACCATTTATGTGACAGAGGCTCCAGAGTGAGTTTTCTTTGCAATATAATGTAAAAAGCATATGCAATCAACAATCAACATTCACTTGCTAATACTGATTTTTAACATGCCATCTTAATAGTTAGCCTGTCCAAATGAGTCTGATGACGAGGGGGTGTCAGTCTTTCAGGATTTTGTCAGTAACCTTTCATTGTATAATTGATGTAACGTTAACTGCTTCAGCTGTAGTGTATATGATAGGCTGCAGTGCTGCCAGCTGAAGGAAACCATTGCGAGCGTTTCCAGTGCACAAAAGCGTCTCAGTGCGCGTCCTACTTGTGAAGCTCTACAGCAGGGCGATTTTGCGCGCTCCCGCGACTCGCCATAGAAAACAAAGCTGAGCGTCTTCCATAACAGCGAGGGGTGCAGACTGGAGGAATAACCGAAATTATTCTGGATACATCATGCTGAATATGGATTTACAGTGGGTGTAGCATCGTTGGAGACCGAGCCTTCTCGGCTGGGGTGACGGCAGGACATTAGCGAAACTGACGAAAATAACATCAGTGTGTGTTTTTTCTCGGGGTGCTTTGTCTTGTCCACCTAACGATAGCAAACCATCATTCCCGTTTCAATCTGCAAGATATTCAGCTAGTGACTGCTAGCTGCCGCCGGGATGTATCATCATGTTGTCACCTAAAAGGAACTGCTAGGACGTTGGATTGCGAAGGCTAAGCAGAAAACCTCTCCGAGGTCCCATCGGGTTGTCACCGGGACCTGAATCTGTGTGAGCCACAGTCGCGGAACCCTCTGTTTTCGGCGATATGGCGGAGCAGGGCTACTCATCTTGGTGAGTGCGCACAGGCATCGCGCTACCGATTAGTAGTAGCTACCGAGCGTTAGCTTATGCTACTGCTAAGCCCGATTGATATAGGTCACTAAACCACTGACTTATATTTCTGACAGCTCACGGACACACTTTGCTCTTCACACAGATGCCTTCAGGTGCATTTATCACCGCATAAAAAGGAAAATATCACGCTTTCATTTTTCCTCCCTGCCCCTTGATATCGCTAACAGCTGACTTGAACGGACTGGTTAGCTAGCAGCGGCTAATCAGCTACACCAGCTGACGCTACATGCTAACCCAGCTGCGGCCAATTCCAATGGTGCTTATTGTGAGCGAGTGCTAAAAGAGCTAGCCGCCGAGCTAACGGCTTGATAGACTCAATGGGTTAGCCAGTCGGCGAATAGCTCTTTCGCTCACATTATCAACGCGTGGTTTCTAATCAATTTGTAATTTTCACAACACTCACACCGTTGCAAGACGATGCCAAGTAGATTATTGAACGTTAGCTGTGTCAACAAATGAGTGTTAGCTGATTAGTGTGCCAGTATTTGTCGTCAACCCTCTGCACACAATAACAAAGGTTCTGCCGTAGGGCTAAGCTAGCTAAACTGGCATCGCAGTCACGTCCCAAAATACCAGTTTCAGGGTGAGCTTGGCATGGTGACACACGACAGGTTGTCATAAATCGTGTGTGCGGGATTGTGAGGTACAGACACATGAAGCCTAGTTGGGGAATGAATGCTAGTCTTGGGCAAAGAATGGATTAAAACAAGACAGACGGATGATGTGACCACTGAAATGCGTTGCCCCCATAAATGAATAGGTCCTGACATTTTTGAGGCCTAGTTAATAATATAGAGAAAATTATGCTCGTTTGGTGCCAGCACATCTTAGTTTTATGATTATCAGCATCTTCTGATGTATGAGTAGTATAAACTAGTAGCTCCCCAACAGCAGACTGGGCTCATTGAATGGTGGAGGTCCACACAGAAACTGTGTTTTGATCTCTTATAGGTTTTTGATTCTGGAAATGATTGTGGTTTGAATTTTTTTTTTTTTTAAGATCAGTTATCCAGAGGTTTTTTTTTCTGCCATGAAGGTGAATATTGTTGACTTTTGTGCATTGACAACTGTGTACTGGCTTTGTGCCATTATTTTAGTTTTCATAAACATCCTGTTGTAAAGCTGCATAGTCAGAGAAGTTGCTTTTAGGAGGAAAAGCCCAACCTGAATTTCCACTTTGATGTACTATTAGGCAAAAGATTTATCATTAACACCGTCACATACAGTTCACACCAGGACTGCTCATTGCTAATCTCATTTGTCTGATTTTTAATATCATGTAGAGCTACAACAACTATTTATAGTGAATGAATCGTACCAATCAGTTTTCATACAAAAATGTCCGAAAAAGCAGTTTTCAGCCTCTCAGTTATGGAGGTTTCATGCTTTTCTCTGCTCTACATCATGTTAAAGTGAATATCACTGGGTTTTGGACCAAATAAGACAGTGAAAGATGTCACTGCTCATCCATTTCTTTCAATATTTAACATATAGGAAACAGCAGTAGTTTTATCGGGTACAACCATTGTTTAAAAATAAAAAACAAACATCTTTTGGGAGTTGATCCCCCACCCCCTTTCTTGATTAACATTATTATGTTGATTTTCGGGCGTTGTACTTTCTTAGGGCCTGGACCAGAGTTATTGTCTGATGTGGTTACTAGAAAACAGTCATTGGATGAAGCACATAACAGTCATTTGGACTGGTCACTTCAGTTTTGCCTCTTTCTGTTACTCATTTTTTATCACATCTTCTGCCATTGAAACCAACCCCATGCTCCTATTACAGAGTTGTGACTCTCTTTTAATAAATTCTGCTTCATGAGCATAAAATATGTTTTTGAAAACAATTACATGATGCAACAATGTGTTTTGAGTGATATAATTTCTTCTTGTAGTGGTACTTGACCAAAGACACAGACCTCTGATGTGTGTGCAGATTTGGTGCACGACAGAATTTGCATGTTCTGTTTGCACAATTAGTTTTATAGCTTATATTTTATAGTAGTATAGTTTTTATATTTACTAAACTCTGTCAGGATGATCTGCTAAAAAAATTTGTCAGACCTTTTTATGCTTCTGTTTTGAAGGTGTCTTTCAAGTTATAGTGTTCCCAGCTTTCACAGCAGGTAGCTTTGCAATTGCAAAACATCACCATCTCACTGCTGTTACATCTGTTTGTTGATGGAGTGGTTTTCTCCTAGTTTCGCTTCCTCGTTTTCACTTTTGAAGTTTGTCAAACGCATGCTGTGTCAAAACATTTCGATGAAATGTGCTCTCAGAGTCATATAGACATATTAGGTAAGAGCAGACCTATGTAGTTCACATGTAGTGTTTCATTTTACTTCTCCGTCAAGGCAAAATGTCAAATGCCGCCACTCGTCTTTGTATTTGCATCATCATGTATTTGGGAGTCTGTCACTGCAGTAGCTGGTAGTGTCATGTGAAAACTTTTAATCTGTAAATTTAGAGTAAAAGACAAAATTATCTCCAATAATAAATCATTATGTTTGCCATTTTTGCTATAAGAGGGAGACCCCCTATAGACATATTATATTGGTATTTATACTGTCTATATTTCATTCATAATTTTTGTTGCAGCTATTGCCCAATTGTTACATGCCGTATAAGGCTAAGCATCTCAGTCATACAGCCAAAGGGTCCAGATTGTTTGTGTGTTTAACTAAATGTACCAGTAAGGTTTAGAATATGACTAAGAAATGACTTTTCTGATGTGGAGAGGGAGATGATAAACATTACTGCTAAGTCAGCAATCAATGGTAAATATGATGTTTGCGTATGAGGTCCTGTTCACCTCCACTGGGTACTGAAAACACGTGTACACAATCTGTCAGTAAAGTAGCAGACAACACTTAACACGTGTATAAAGATGCCAGATGGAAACGAGACCAAAGGGGGAAAAGGTCATATGGTGGATGCACTCTGCCCACACCACCAGGTCTGAACTCCAGCGGCAGCAACCACATCAGTCGAAATGAAACTGTCAAATTACTAACAAGTTGAAAATAATGACAAAACACGCAGAAGAAGCTGTAATCAGCAGTGCTGTAATGGCTTACATGGTGAATTGTTTAGCCGCAAATTGACTAATTGATTGTTTGTGCTGAGGATTGATTGGGTAGCGTTGCTGTCTGCTGTGTGTTGAGGATCTCTTCTGATGTTTGTCCTTGTTTCCCAGTACGACCAGCAGAAACCAACCATGTTGCCATATTTGTGCAGCTTCCTGCTAAACTCATCACTGCAGCTTGTTCTTGCTGCCTTTTTTGTTGTTGTTGTTATTGTTTTAGAAGCTTATCATGATTGTTATAAGTGTGGCGGAGGTTGTTGCACGTTATGTTTTCAATTTTCACCTGCTCTGGTAAAGCAAAGGTGAACAGCTAATGTGAAAAAGAAAATCTATTATTTCTTCTAGTGCTTGTAAACCATTTCTGAGGTTAGATTGTCCAGAAACAATTATCGCACTGATTTTATAAATGTAAAAAATGTATCTGAAGTAATCCTGTTTAATATTGATAACAAACAGTATAAACATGATATCTTCAAGCAGACATCTGAAATGAGACAATCTGCTGGTCCATACTGGCA
Organism: Synanceia verrucosa; assembly: GCA_029721515.1. Classification (NCBI taxonomy): domain Eukaryota; kingdom Metazoa; phylum Chordata; class Actinopteri; order Perciformes; family Synanceiidae; genus Synanceia; species Synanceia verrucosa. Next base: position 14,229,726 of record CM056564.1, on the reverse strand, counting down.
GCAGCTGCTAAGCAGTCGTCCAAAAGTACTTTTTTCTTAATGAATAGGCTACTGTATGAGAAAAGTCCTTCAGGAAACATGGTTATTAATATCTAATCCCAAAATCCTGTTATTAAGACTATCTACACTATGACCTAATTCAAGTTCAGCCTTTACCAGACTATGTGATTTGGATGGAAAATTTTGTGACACGTTTATAAATTAGTGTCTTTATGTGATTAAAGGTAATATCTGGTGAAAATGAGTGTTTGTAGTTTTTAAAGTGTTTAAAAAAATCCAAAAGACAGAAAGTACTATTTGTCACCTTTTTATCTGTCACCTGCAGTATGTTTTGAAACTATGTAGACACAACTAATGCTGCTGTGTTCTCAGCTAAGAGCACACATTGATCTATTTGCATCAGACAAGATTACTGAACACCTGTTGCCTGCATCTTGAACTGAAGCACCACTTAAGATCAGCCTTCAGAATTTTAGGTTAAATTTCATTTGTAGAGACAGTCCTGTGCGAATTGAGAAAATTAACAACAATGATTAAACCTGCACCTCAGCCTTGATATGTGTCCAGCAGCAAATATATTTCTGTCTGTCTGTACCTGAGCTTTACTTCTGTCCATGCTCACCTTATCAGCGCTGATTCAAACAATAAAAATTCCACAGAAGTGTACAAACACAATCCAGCGCAGCAATGCAGGCGAGGTGTATTTATTTTCATGTAGGCAGAAAAGGTCATCCTTAATCGCAAATGATATTCTTATTCCTGAATGATGTAATCCACAATAGGATGAGAACGTGGAGGCAGATAAATGTTGATTCCTAGTAGGCGGTTCAGTGGTGACTCCACCCAGTGAATATGAATAGTGGTTAATATGCAGTTTTTATGAGTTTATGTAATTTGGTGAGAACCGAGTAAGATATTATTTTAAAGGCCTCGTAGGGCAGCATTTGTCACAGTCTTCATTGTGGCGTGGTGACCTGGCCCTTAGTGGTCAAGTCATGCATGCAACTGGCTTGATGGAGGACGGTATTGGAATTGTGTTATTGAAAACCTAGTCTGTCAGTGAACAAGGCCGTCTTATGGCGCTTTGGGCCGTCGTCCAGCCCTCAACAGTCCGGGATTGTATTTTGTTTTTAAATGTTCCATTCATCTATCTCACCCATGTTCTACGGGCTTCTGTGCGCAGAATTCAGACGAACCAGTTCGACACCAGAATATGAATGAGGTCTGTGGTAGATTAAACTAGCTGTCTATCCACTCGCTGTGTTTGACAGCAAGGCGAGGTGACATCATTGGTGTCTGTGTGTAGAAAAACAAGGTCAGTTTCTTAAGCACTTTCTTAATGCCCAAGGCCAAACTGTTGGCGAGGCATTTAACCTGTTTAGTGTAGAACTTAAAAAAAACCAAAGCCTGACGGGTGCGTCACCTGTGGATATCACTTTTATGACCTATTATGGGTCAAATATCTTAGCCCCTTTTTTAACATGACAAATCTGTAAAGATGATGTCTGCTGAGTGTTTTTTTTTTCAGTCAGGTCTATATTAGACAAACAAGACCAGGGCAAAGCTTCATGATGCAGTGTTGTCCTGGTGTCCTGTTTCCACAGTGAACTACATGCTACCCTCCCCTCCTGCACACCCCATAGTCACTCCTGTACTACTGAATGAATGAAAGAGACGGGATATCCTTGCTTCTTTTTTCCCCCAACACCACAATGAAACCTGTGAATTCCTGCATCACGCATCACTCAGATGCACACCAGAATGACAAATGATTTGGAGTTGTTTTTTTTTAAAGCCAGGGCTGTTGTCTCTGTCAGTATTTGAAAGAGCTGAGTTTAGTTGCAGGCCGTGATATTTCCACACATGACAAACAGTGTCTTTGTTGTGAATTTAACCTATTTCCTACTAAACCAAAATGCATTGACTCATGAGCCCTGTTCAGACCACAATGGTGTTAATCTTTCAGACTTTTCTCTACATGCTTATTGTGATTTTCCTTGTGCAAATACGTTTTGTGTTTCTCTATCTCATTTGACGATGAAGTATAAGTATGCTTTAAACAACAAATAGTTAAGTGATTTCTGTATTTCAGCATTTTTGCTGGCATTGCCAACACACAATAAAATGCAGCCTGCATGATACAGTATGTTGCAGGGGAAAACCCATTTGTATTCACTGTGTGTTGCTTCACTATAACCCAAGGAAGGATTGAGTTGCTGGCTTTACAGTTTTTGTGGAGTGGGAGGTATTTTTCCTTCAAAAAATATGACCCAGAGCTCTTAACATTAAATGTCAAAGTGCAGTAGTAGTGAAAAAAATAGCAGTAAATGTTTCAATGTTGGTTAGTTTTTTTTTTTGTTTTTTTTTTTTTAAGAAAATGATGATAGTGTAACAAATATCCTGTGAAGTGTCATTCATTCAGTATTGGCCGGTATTTCCTGTGTGGTCAATCTGTCAGCGTGGTTTGTAATACTTTCCCTCTGCCACTCTGCGCCCCGTGGAGCTTTGGATAGCTTGGTCTCTGTTGTTCTAAATATAATAAATACTCAGTCATTTACAACGTGGTGAACCAGAGATCTGGCAGTTTAACATTTACGAATATAACCCAAATTAAACTGAATGTTTGAGGCCGGTACGGATATCAGAATTTTAAAAAAAATTAAGTCAAGGATCCCGTAAATTAGTGTTTATGGAGTGTTTGAATGGAGACATTTTACAGTTGAAAAATAAACCTTAGCAGTGTGGAGGACAGACTTATATAATTGAGACTCTGTTCAGTAACGACCTTAAAAACATCTTTGATATATCTGGACCAGGGTATATACTGTTGGGAGATGTTTTAAAACTAAAACGTGTCTTTGTTACAGCTTGTTTACTGTTTACAGGTTAACCGTGATGCTAGCCACAACATTGACCTGCTTAAGGTGGATTGTTAAGAAGAATCCGTCATATTCTCATTTGGTGTTTTCAGGCCCAATGAGAACCGTACCGGTGCCGGTTCCCGAACCTAATCTTGACTGACTGACATGTTCACGCCAAAAATCGTTCGGGAACCGAAAAATTGTTTCCCAATGGGAACCAAGTAAAACCGTGATAACAAAGTAGACTTTAGCAGGTTCATCCGGGTCACACTTGGTAAAATAAACAAAGAAAGTGTGTGTGTGTGTGTGTGTGTGGAATATGTTGGAATACGGTGGCAGCAGATGTTGAAGCATAGCTTGGTGCAGATAAATCATGATTTGTATGAGTACAAATGCTCGCTGGTAGTCGATAATGCAATCCATGATTGTAATTTTCCTTGCTGTGACATCAGCTTTCATGTGGCGTTGTTTTTATATGGTGGCAAATCAACACCCTCTGTTGATGACGCATCATGGGTTCACTTAAATGGTATGAACGCAGGTCGTTCACTGGTAAGCACTTGCAGTAACCGGCACCAGCATCATTCTGGCTGGCCTGAAAACAGCAATTTTGAAAAGTAAATGTAAATGTAGTTTACATGCCTTGGATACATTTTTTATTGCATTATAATATGTTTTCTATAAGGTTGCTCTCACCCAGTATAGGCCAATACTAATCACAGGGTCTATTTGAGACTTCTACTGATTGTTTAGCATTGTTTATTTGCCCATTCTTACTTTGTATATTTAGTATTAAAATAAGAGTTAAGAAGCATTGTGAGCTACAATATGGACAGTTTTGCACACAGTCCATGATTGTGTTTATACCAAAAACAAAATGTCAGCCATGTCTTCGCTTGGTTGAGTAGAGCTGGTGAGCTAGGCGGGTGGATCTGCTGATAGCTAATAATAAGTTTCAGTGCTGGAAGGATTGGTGCCTGATGAAATCTGAGGGAGTTAAAATTCAGACTGAGATGGAGATGACATTATTGGGGGGGGGGGTCACGAGTTTAGTTTTTTAAACTCCAGTCATGCATTCCTCACCCATGTCCGGGTTTGACGGGAGACAGACAGGTCAGGATCGGGGTCAAACCTGCACCTCTCAGCCCACAGCAGCCACTTCACAATGCCAGCCTTGTCTTCACCTCAGAAAAAGGCCTGCATTATGAGGCTGTGTGTCAAGTCTGCACTACATTAAGGCTCCACATCATTGATATTGGAACAGGTTGGTGCTGGTTGACGCTGCTTCAGTCTGCAAACTAGAAGCCTGATGACACATGAAAAGAAATCACATTTTAGGATTAGTTAGCAGTGTAATCCAACGGTTTGTTTGACTGATTTAATAGGGACATTTTTAAGCCATATTCATCAAGAAAGTATGCTCGCAACTTAAGTGTGTGGAGCAACCCTGTAACACACATAATGATGTCCTTCATCAGCTCCTGTTTATTTTGTCTAGTCTGTCTCACAATAACATGTACAGATTGCAAGGAGAGGATGTAGGTCAAGAGGTAGATTACTTTTGGCTGACAAGGCAAGGGCAGCCCTATAAACGAGAAAGTCTGTCACTGAGTCACTGAACTCTCCTCATTAGCCGTCGCTCTTTCAGAATGAAGAGATGCGACACTGTTTCTTTTCTTCTACCATCATCTGATTCCTTGCTACATATGTGGTTGTTGTTGCTGTGCAATGCTTCTGTTACCCGATGTCACTGACCAAGAGTCAGACAGTTTCCATTTTTCAGCCTGGATTGGGACCTGCAGGCAGCAGCTTCCACGCTCATGCCTATTAATGTTTAAAACAAGCAGCTGATAAAACTGACACTGATTAGCCGAAGAGCTTGAAAATTTCATGACCAGGCTTAATGACAAAGCTATCCCCGTCAACACATGCCAACATTTTGGGAATCCTGCAGAGCGTTTTCCGCAGAGGAAACACTTGTGTTGGTCTGGGATCTAAATTATTCTTAAATTTAAGTCCAAACAATCTCTGTCACATCACGTTGCTCATCATCCGCACACATCTGCCCACACTACAATCAAAATGTGAAGCGGCAGATCTGCCATGTGTAATTGTATCTTGCCAGTGACATCATCACTTCAGTCAGAGGAGGAAGTGAAATTCACTGCTCCAGTTGGCTATAAAGTGTCATCAGTGTGAAGGAAAGGCTTTCAGACCAGTGCTACTAACTGTCAGGAGGAGGAGAAACCATGGTTCAAACATCTGCATATAGGAAAAGTGCAGTCTGTGTTCTGTATCTGCAGGATTGGCTGCTCAGGTATTTTATGTTGTTATGTTATTGTATATGTGTGGGATGTGGCAAGACAGGATCTTGGTGGTTTTGCACTAAATATGGTGTACATAGTAATATTTGTGTTATTTAATACAGATTAAGTTATCATACCAGTAAGGTACTGTACAAATGACAGATGTAAAACAATATAACAAAACGGGTGTGAAAACATTGAATTTGCCCTTGCAGGATTAACTCTCCTTTCTTCTCTCTTTTCTTCTGCACAGTAGAACAATTAGAAATGTTTTTGTGCTTTTTAAAATCAAAGCTATTTGATGCTTATATTCCAAACCCAGGGTGAGTCATGCTCCTAAATTACATCACTAGGCCTAATTAAAATTTAGAGGGCAGAGAGCAGAGACCACCCCCCACCTTTGTTTCCATAGCAGACTTGTATGGGTCACATTTGCCTTATTGATTTTCATAATCGATCACTTGGTTTTTTTTAAACGCAACAAAATTTGCAATTCTTATTTACTATTGAATTGTTTCGCTGTCCTCCTTCGTTGGCTTCTTGTGTGTAATTATAAAGTCTGCTGAACTCAGATGAGCAGAATGTGTTCAACATCAACTGTTTCAGTGTGTTTGTGTGGTGATTTGAAATTTTTTTTTTTTTTATCCATGTCAAGGTCAATCCAAAGAGCAAAGAAGAGTGGACTGGACTTGCTTGAATAAAGTCTAACATTTGATTAAACTTTGTCAACATAGCTCTGTTCATAAAATGTTGAATACTGTAAAAGGTTTTTGCTGCTCAGTTGCTGTTATACATACTGTACCTCTCAATCTTGATCCCTGATATAATATTTTCTGGACACACATCAGTTTAATATATATTGAGCTGCCTGCTCTGGTGGGAGAAAGATATTCAGCATGGTGATAAAACTGCCAAAGATGTGAGATTGTCAAAATGCAGCATCTGAAATGATGGCCTGAAATTGCAGTTGGCATATTTAATCTCCATTTTCCTGATTTTCCCCAGCATGGTTGTGCAGAGAGAACGCGTGGAGGGAGCTGCTCTTTCTTGGTTGACTTATCGGCTGTTTTGGTCTCAGTTGGCAAAGATTTCTGCAGTCAATTTTTGATCCTTTTTTTCACACTTAATGACTTATTTCCAAGAAACTTATGATTTTTAAATGGTGCTTTGATGTGATTCTTTGAAATCTGTGCTTCACAGATCTGTTTACTAAATCATAATCAATTAGTCATAAAGTGGATTTTGCTTGACTCAACCTCTACTTAAATGTATCTGCTCGGAAGGAAGCCTCTGATAAAATAACTGTATTTTTGGGCTCTGTTTTAAGTCTTTCTGCCACAGTGGACAGTTTGGTGCATTGTTAGAAATTCTAAATGTGTAGTCAGTCATCTTATAACAGCAGGACATACTGTGTCCTTTGGCTCACTCCTCCAATATTGTGCTTGGAAAAGCACCATGAAGGGTGAATTGGCAGAGGGATGTTTTTTTTTTTTTTTTTTTTCCCCCCTCTCTTTTGAAAATGATCACAGATGCTTATCAAACATTGATATCCTGAAAACAATGTAATTGATCTGAAGGAAGACCAAAAACAGGAAGTCTGAGTGCATCTGATCTTAAACAACAATCTTCAGTTTGTAATGAATATGGTCAAAAATAAAACATGGTTTGGCACAAAATCTCAACACAGTGATAATCATAAGTATCAAGTCGTAGTCAGCTAACCAGCTTTGGTGCAACTGTCAGTGTGTAAAAGAAGAAGGAGCAGCTGGTTAATACGGGCTTGAATCTTTTTTTAATACTATTTGTGTATTTTAAGGCTGATGTACTTTCCTATCCTAGTACACCTGGATACAGTGTTACACTAAAAGTGACGTACATTGTTTTCCACTCGTCTCATGTTTGTTTTCCTCTCTCCTCTTCAGGGCGTACTCCCTAGTTGACTCCAGCCAGGTGTCCACCTTCCTCATCTCCATCCTTCTCATCGTCTATGGCAGCTTCAGGTGAGTGTCACCAAACCATCACTACCAGCAGTTCCTCGCAGAGTTGAGAGAGGCCTTGTTTGCCACATTTTTTCATGAATAACATATTCCAAACTCAGCCATAGGCCTGTCACACATAATAAAAGCCCCCCTGCGTGTTTTCATGTTCATTTTCCACGCAGTTGATATTTAAAGCCTTTCCTCAAGGTTCAGTCCAGTTAAAAATGGAAGTGGAAAATCTTCTTGTTAATGTGAGTGAAAAACACTGAAAGAATCTACAGTGCGCCACCTAATAGTGCTCAGCTGCATTAGGACTTAGAGTTAGACAGCTCTTCTATCATCATTCATATGATTAGGATGCAGAATCAATCAAGTTCTCAGATGAACTAATACCTGCAAGCCTGCAAATTTGTATGTGAGCTACTGATCATCCAAACAGCAGGAGGTAGCGAGGACAGTGGCTAATGTGATGCACCATCCTCACTTCATGTTTCAGTCTGTTAGTAAGAGACACTTCAGGCAAAAAAAGGTTGTGTCACATGATGGTCGTTGGATAGATAGTTGTAGATCAAGCTGCACTGAGCTCATTTTAGTCTGACACTGTGGGGTCATGAAATCATGTGGTGTGTTTCCTTCCCTCCGCTTTTTTTTTTTTTTTTTTAAGTGGAAATGGTGTAAAGCAAAGAAAGTTTCTATACTTAGCTGAGGCGGAAAAGTTGGTGCATCAAACTGTGACCACATTCACATAACATTAGTGGATGGAGACGTTCAAATGATTTTTATAGGCTTTTGCCGATTTTCCTGGATATTTTGTAAAGGTTTGCACAACATGTGGATGGAAATGTGACTGTGGTGACTTATGGGGATTATATGCAGAAATGTCAGAATATTTTTATTTTTATAGTTATTTGTATGACCGTGTTCAGGACTGTCAACGTCAAATAAAACAGGAAAGAAAAACAGCGTTTCAAAACTGCTTACTCAAACTCGCTACAAAGTTTAGGCATCATTTAGACATTTCAACTTAACTACTCATTTTTTCACAGACTGATGAAGCTCATTTCTACACTGAGTCTTCTTCCATTGACAGATACACTATATTGCCAAAAGTATTTGCTCACCCATCCAAATAATCAGAATCAGGTGTTCCAATCACTTCCATGGCCACAGGTGTATAAAATCAAGCACCTAGGCATGCAGACTGCTTTTACAAACATTTGTGAAAGAATGGGTCGCTCTCAGGAGCTCAGTGAATTCCAGTGTGGAACTGTGATAGGATGCCACCTGCGCAACAAATCCAGTCGTGAAATTTCCTCGCTCCTAAATTTTCCACAGTCAACTGTCAGCTGTATTATAAGAATGTGGAAGTGTTTGGGAACGACAGCAACTCAGCCATGAAGTGGTAGACCACGTAAACTGACAGAGTGGGGTCAGCAGATGCTGAGGCGCATAGTGTGAAGAGGTCTCCAACTTTCTACAGAGTCAATCACTACAGACCTCCAAACTTCATGTGGCCTTCAGATTAGCTCAAGAACAGTGCACAGAGAGCTTCATGGAATGGGTTTCCATGGCCGAGCAGCTGCATCCAAGCCATACATCACCAAGTGCAATGCAAAGCGTCGAATGCAGTGGTGTAAAGCACGCCACCACTGGACTCTAGAGCAGTGGAGACGTGTTCTCTGGAGTGACGAAGCACGCTTCTCCATCTGGCATTCTGATGGATGAGTCTGGGTTTGGCGGTTGCCAGGAGAACGATACTTGTCGGACAGCATTGTGCCAAGTGTAAAGTTTGGTGGAGGAGGGATTATGGTGTGGGGTTGTTTTTCAGGAGCTGGGCTTGGCCCCTTAGTTCCAGTGAAAGGAACTCTGAATGCTTCAGCATACCAAGACATTTTGGACAATTCCATGCTCCCAACTTTGTGGGAACAGTTTGGCCCCTTCCTCTTCCAACATGACTGTGCACCAGTGCACAAAACAAGGTCCATAAAGACATGGATGACAGTCTGGTGTGGATGAACTTGACTGGCCTGCACAGAGTCCTGACCTCAACCTGATAGAACACCTTTGGGATGAATTAGAGCAGAGACGGAGAGCCAGGCCTTCTCATCCAACATCAGTGTGTGACCTCACAAATATGCTTCTGGAAGAATGTTCAAAAATTCCCATAAACACACTCCTAAACCTTGTGGACAGCCTTCCCAGAAGAGATGAAGCTGTTATAGCTACAAAGGGTGGACCGATGGATTAGGAATGGGATGTCACTTAAGTTCATATGCGAGTCAAGACAGGTGAGCGAGTACTTTTGGCAATATAGTGTATTTAAATGCTGTCACTTTTCTGATGTGGCAGTCATCACTTTTCCAGTCGTTTTTTGGAGTCTCTCCCATGCTGCCTCATATCAACAGTGGACATGCTTTTACGCTCTTGATTGCTGATGCTGGTCTCTCGTTTTCCTCTCGCCACCTGCAGGTCATTAAACATGGATTGTGAGAACCAGGAGAAAGATAAAGATGGTAACCCCACAACAACGGGTGCGTTTAATAACAGCAACACAAACAACAGTAAGTGTTGAAAATTAATACATACAAAATTGTTTCTTGAATTAAGTATTAATCACTTATTTTGTGTTTTTAAAATCCTCCTCACATTGATGTTGCTTTGCAGGTATTCAGACTATAGACTCCACACAGGCTCTGTTCCTGCCCATAGGAGCCTCAGTGTCTCTGCTAGTCATGTTCTTCTTCTTCGACTCAGTACAGGTGGTCTTCACTATCTGCACAGCAGGTGAGCGCCACTCTTGAACGTACTAAAATGTCTACAGTGATCGAATTGCTGTAATGAAGCTTTCACGTTTCTGTTCAGTAGTTACACACCGGGGCATGCCTCTTCTCTGTGTTGATTATTGAAACCGCCAAGAGCATTAGCTGCCCCATTAAGCTGGCAGAAAACGACTGGGATGAGCAGTGGAGGAGTGTTAGACCTGTGGTTTCATTGGTTTGTGCTTTCTGCTTCTCCTCAGTTCTTGCAACAATTGCATTTGCATTCCTCCTGTTGCCAATGTGCCAGTATCTGACCAGACCCTGCTCCCCGCAGAACAAGTAAGGAAACCCTGTGGATTCTGTCTGTCGCTCGTAAATCAGCTTCTTGTCAATTAAAACTGAAACTGTTTGCAAGGCTGCAATACATTTCATTATTTTTTTTGGGTGAGATAGCCCTTTGACAGTTATGTTTTCTTTCCACTTGCTGCATACAAATAAATTTTAATAGTGTCTGGTCTGCAAACATCTGAAGGAATCACCAGCGACACAGCCCACTCACTCAATAACCTCCTGAGCCTCTCTAGTTACAGATTCAGAGCCTTGTATCTGGTTTCACTAAACCTTTGTCTGTAAGCCTTACAGAGTCAGTAATAACCAAACTGCTCCAGGTTTAGATTATTATTATATTGTGTAGCGTAGCATAAATGCTGCTCAAGCAGTATCTTTACACATTTACTCACCCATATGACATTTCAGGTGCTTTTATTTTACGTTTTCCTCAGGGTCAGCAGACTGGAGTGGTCTGCTCTGGAAAGAGGCTGTAATGCACCCAATGCTGTTTGCTAACCAAACATTAACTCCAGAAAAACAACTTCACTTTAGCTGTTTACTTAAAAGTTTACCCCCCACTCATCTCTCCTCACCTGTCTTATGTTTTCTTATCTTAGAATAGAATAGTTTTTATTCATCTCCATTTGAGGGAAATTCACTTGCTGCAGTAGTGTAAACAAGTCCTAGTTGAAACAAACATTTGATTTGTCTTTCATCGCAGGATTTCCTTCGGCTGCTGTGGTCGTTTCACTCTGGCTGAGCTCCTGTCCTTCTCCCTCTCCGTCATGTTGGTGCTCATCTGGGTGCTGACTGGACACTGGCTGCTCATGGACGGTGCGTCTTTCTCTATCATTCACTATTGTGCCGCTCTCCATTCACCAGAATTGTTTTATTACTTATTTTGTAGTATGGAATGTTAGAAAAGGCTTCATGAAGTGTTACAAGTATTACTCTAGAACAATAGTCAGCAACAGTAGGTCTGAGAAAAACCGACCCATTTATTATTAACCCATGGGTTACATAAATTTGAACATTTAACATAATAGTATTCTACATTTGACTATAATATATAAAGAATAATCCCAAATCCAATAAAAACTAAAATATATAGATTTTTAACAAGCTTAAGTTGAACATCAGAATGTTCTACAATTGAATAGAATAACTATAAAATATTAATTATTAATTTGTATTAAACAAAGGTGACCAAATTTTCGGGGACAGTTCCAGGTTAAAGCTGCCCCCGAAAATGTCCCAGATTCCAGCGTTTTATGATTCAGAGGAAAAACAAAAACAGTTGTGTGTTGATTAGAACAATGGTTATTACGGTAGCCGGGTAGGAAGCAGAAAGCCTGAGGGAGCATGCTGAGCACAGACTAGAACAGCAGTTATTACCGTAACTGGTCGCTATTGTTATTATCTCTGAGCTGGAAATGTCCCCAGATTTCATTTCATAAATCTGGTCACTTAATATTAAACTTCTCGGTTCTGTGCCACCACGGGAAACTTTGCACTAAGCTGCAACGTCTTTTTCAAACCAACTAAAAATGCTGCCACACGACCGACTTCACTCCTGCTCCTTACTACTTCGTTAACACCTTAGCACAACTGTTGTGATCACTGGGCTCTGCTGCTGGATAGAAGAGCTGGAGTGGAGTCTGGATTGGACTGTAGTAACAGTTCATTCAGCCATCTCTTGAAGACAGATTGTCCAAAGTGGGGGGGAAATATAGTTTTCATCGTCTCCTGAGGAAGAAGGAACTTGACTTCATGACTCACACTATGAAGTTTTTAGCAACACTATTTTCAGGCTCTTAACTGCACTGTGATGCATGCTGACACATGAAGAATACACTGATGTGGCATTTAAGCTAACTGCTCTTGAATAAAGTCGAAAACTCAGTGAGTCGCTGACAAACTTGAGAGAAATGTGTGGGTGTGTGCACATCTTTTCTTTCACCCAGCTGACATCAGTTATTTGAAACATATTACTGGCAGGATTTCTCAGGAAGGTGATGCAAAGTAACACTTCATCAACAGAAATGATAAAAAGCACGCAGAGATTAAACAGTTTGAATTGGAAAACAAACCCAAGAGTCCAAAACTGATTAAACACTTCACAGGATTTGTAGAGGGTTTGGTCAAACGCTCTGAACAATCAGAAGCTTCATTCATTATGTTGGCATTTGAATATTATTGCATGTCTTTTCATTGTGTTAGAACCTGTATTCCTGCATGCTTGCAGATAAAGATAGAGCTACACTAATAGTATTATTTATAGAAATAGACTCCTGTGGTGGCTGAGTAGGATTGTCTTCAACGTGTTTGGTCTAAATAACTCCAGAGCATTGTGAAGTCCAACATTTATTTCAAAAAAATGGATGTTATTACATCCAAGATTCAAAACATGTTTTTTTTTTTCTGGTGAAATATTCTGCTTCAGTCTGTGTTTGTTGGCATGTCGCTTTTTAAAAACAATACCTCTACTTGACGCACCTGTATTAATAACTCTATATAACCACAGTAACTAAAACACTTCTGTCTTAGGGTGATGGCGTTGTGACAACACTGAAAGCTTTATGAGGGTAAAAGCTGTGATGTGTATCCCTGCATTGGAACCAGTGAAGTCATGTTTCTGCGCCCCTGTTGGTTCCTGTCGTTCATGAAAACCCTGACATACTCCCATGTTGCTATTTCAGCTCCTTTCCACTGAAATGTGGAACTGTGATTTTAACATACCCTGTGTTTTCCTCTCTCTGCAGCTTTAGCCATGGGCTTGTGTGTCGCCATGATCGCCTTCGTGCGGCTTCCCAGTCTGAAGGTGTCTTGCCTGCTGCTGTCAGGACTGCTCATTTATGACGTATTCTGGGTAAGACGTGCTCCCATCCTCTTATTTGCTGCTTAGGAAGTGATGCGTTTTAATTTTTCCAGCAGCAGTTTGTTTTGAATGAACTGGGTAGTTAGAATTGATACGGTAATCATCACTATGGCTGAACAAATGTGAGTGTGCGACCTGCAAAATTCACCCTTCATCAACAGAAATGAACAAGATAAATGGTGAAAAGGAAGGAGGGATAGCAACAAAATTAGGATGAACATCACAATTTCCTCAGAGAAATTAAAAACAAAAACATTTCTGCTGAGCTGTGTTTTTCTGGCACTGGTAGATTTATGTGTTTTTTTTTAATAGCTGACATCACCCGTGCTCTGGATCAGCACCAGCACTGAGCACAAAACTCAGAAGCAGAGGACACTTAACGGCTTAATGGTCATTTTAATATGAGCATGTGAGCGAGGGAATGACAGAGGTGTGAAGTCATGGGTTTTATTTGAGTTGTTTCATGAACTGCAGTGTGTATTTTCCATAATTTCATTAAACCGCTCATCCAAATAATCAGCTAAAATCTCAGTGTGAGGGTGGTAAAGCTCAGAGGGCTGCTCTCCGTTTCATTCAGACACTAATATGACTAAATAAATAGACTGTTTAAATAATTGATGCCATTACTTTTTAGAAAGGCTATAAATCAGCTATATTGTCATTTAAAAAAAAAAAAAAAAACAATAACGGCCATAAGAAATGTTTGACTAAAGAAAACTTTTTGCAAAAACTTTGTTCTGCACAAATTCAAATTCAATTCAGATGAAACAAATCACAGTGACACTGTGGTAATAATAAACTGCTCCTGCTGATGCTCTACCAGCGGACACATTTACCGCGATTGCTCTCATCTTTACAATGTCGGGCGCCTAGCAACCTGCCAGCACACAACTGCCTTCAGTGTTATTTCCCCACTGACAGTTTATGTTCCCAGTAATGTTATAAGAGACAGGCCTGCTATGAGCAGGTGTTTGCAGCAGCGATTGAGTCTACGCTGGTATAAATCAGGTATATGGGCGATAGAACAGCAGAACGTTTGGGGGTTTATAACTAGAACTATCATTAGGAAATAAATTCATGATCACTCTGATGATCTGTGAATAAAGTTATTCAAAGTTCTGATAGTTCTGAGTTTCGTGGCAGGTGGTCAGACAGAATAAGTAAAGTTTTTTTTTTCTTTTTTTTTTTTAAATCCCCTCTTCAGGTGTTCTTCTCAGCCTACATCTTCAATAGTAATGTGATGGTCAAAGTTGCCACCCAACCTGCTGAAAATCCCATAGATGTTCTGTCCAGGAAGCTGCACTTGGGGCCGGGGATGGGCCGAGACGTTCCCCGTCTCTCCTTACCTGGAAAACTGGTCTTTCCCAGGTAAGAAGCTCTTCAAACAGACAAGCATTAATACTGCTTTGTCTCTTCTGTGTATACTATTTCCAAGTTGTAAATACACTATTGTTATTTTAACTCTTTGAGTGCCAGCGTTTTTGCCCAATTTTTCAGTCATATTTTAAAACCCACAGCATATTTTGTCCTGTCTCTGAAAACACAGAGAAGCTCAAATGAAAGAAGAGTCACGCTATTTCATCATGACAAAAAAAGTTTGTTTCTACCTTGTTCTGTTCTTGTTTTGCATGGAGGAGAGTAGAGGCCACTTTCACCAAAATCGCCACTTTTTGTACAGAATCCATTTGTTTTGCTTTCTAAATGCGATTGTCTCCACTTCCTGCTTTGATCACTGTGGTGCATGTTAACTCTTTATGTCCTGGCTACAAAGCACAGAAGCCCCAACATTACTCAAGGCTCAAGCGACCCACTGCAAAAAAATCACTTTAATGTAGTATTACGTCAATGGCACTCAAAGAGTTAATGTTACAGCATCCATATTAACTGAGTGACAGTCTTATTGTTTGTCTTGCGTAGCTCCGTTTATGTTTGTTTCTCTTTTGTTGCTTGTTTGTTTTTGTGGTAAATAGAGGTGTGTAACTGTGATCTGTGACAAACAATACTTTGTTCCTGTGTATTTTTATTCTGAAATGACGATAAAGAACTTAACTTGAACCACAGCAGGTAAAACAATCCAGCAGAAACCTAAAATCACATACAAACAGTACATGGGTACTGCAGACGACACGGTGTGGTCCAAACGCGTTTCTAGTGTTGCTGTATTTTGTAATCCCAGATGTATTTCTACTTCTTTCCTTTCTGCACAGCTCCACAGGAAGTCACTTCTCAATGCTGGGAATAGGAGACATTGTGATGCCGGGGCTGCTCTTATGCTTCGTCCTGCGCTACGACAACTACAAGAAGCAAGCCAATGGGGAAGTCCCATTGTCCGGACGCATGCAGCGCGTCTCCTATTTCCACTGCACTCTCATCGGATACTTTGTGGGTAAGCAAGCAATCGATGGACGGATGGATGTGAAAGGTCGAGGGGTCTATTGTTTCAGTGTTTGGAGGGGATTGTTTTAGGTGCTTGGGAGCCAACACAGTTTTCTTGAAAAAAGAGAAGATGCTGATGTGACTCTGTCTTCAGGTCTGCTGACCGCCACCGTGGCCTCCAGGATCCATCGTGCTGCTCAGCCTGCTCTGCTCTACCTGGTGCCCTTCACCCTGCTGCCTCTGCTCACCATGGCCTACCTGAAGGTACGAGACGCCACCACCACAGTTATTCACTTATCTTACAGAGATGACGGTTCAGCTGAAGCAGAACTCACCAGTTTCCTGACAGTGCAGCTTGTTTTATTTTAGACTGAAATTATGTAATTCACACAGACAGTTTGTTCTATTAGTGGCTGCAGAGCCTGTTGGATTTGTTTTTTTGTTTCTTAACTTGAAAAAATGTTTCATGTAGTAGTGGTAAGAAACTGAAATTCAAAATGAGACAGATGAATTATCTGACATGTTAACAACACACCTCTGCTACAAATACTCTTCATACTTGGATCTCCCAACTTAGCCTTTTTTGTCTTTTATATTTAGATCAGACAGTAGAGTCAATAGACAGCCAGTCATTAATGACCTTTTGTTTTCTGAATATTCAGAGCATTTTAGAAAGCTAAAAACAAAGTTTGGGGTAATAAGAGTGAACGTGCACAGGAGTAGAGATATATTTATTTTTACTTCAATAAAACTTCAAATAAAAAGTGAGGATGTATCAGGAAATGTGGTTTAAAACCTGTGTGTGTGTGTGTGTGTGGTCTACAGGGGGATTTGCGGCGCATGTGGTCCGAGCCCTTCCACTCCAAGACCAGCAGCTCCCGCTTCCTGGAGGTATGATGCACCCTGGGATAAACGACCAGTGCGGGGAGGACTGCGGATCCTTTACCTTAAGCAGAGGGAAGGAGAGAGAGGGCACACTCACAGTGAGGCCATGTCGTCATCACTTGTTCATGCTTTCCGCCAATCTTCTGTGAAAACCCTCAGAAGGACACCAGTGTGTGGATCACAACCTTACATGAGCGACTCATCCTCCCTGCTTCATCTCCACCACCTCTTTACTGTTTATTTCCTCTTCATTGCAGCACATCCTGCCTACGCTGTTTGTTCTGCCCCCATCCTCTCTTTTTTCCTTTTCCCTCCTCTATAGTCAGTCTCGTTGGCCTCTTCCTTCTCATGGCTTGCTCCATCCTCTCTCTGCGTTTTCCTTTTTCCTCTGCGTCTTTCATTTTCTCTGCATCTCACCGATTCAGATGAACTCGAGGGCCAGGCCCCCCCCCTTTTTGTGGACTGAGGGCTGAGACATGACTGGGGTTTATATATATTTTTTTAACATTGTTGTGGTCATTATTATTATTATTATTATTATTAATATTATTATTATGGAACAATTTAAACAAACAGAGAAGAGGCGGGGTGTTGCAGGGGCACAGGACAGTCCTCTGGAGCAGCGACACAGCAAAGGAGAAGAGTCTTCCCCCTCCATCCCTCTGTCCTCATCTATCCCATCATCCCACCACAGCGCTCCTCCTCCTCTCTGTTCATCTGCTGTCCCCATTCCCCGCCCTCACAGATAACTGTATTTTATTTAGAAAAGTTTTATTCTTGGCATATAAAGAAATGATGCATTATAAATTGTTAAGCTGCCCCTGGCGTTTGAGGGGCCGCTTCTATTTGTATATATGTGTATTTGCGGTATCTTGAGTTTGTGTTTGTGTTGGGGAGCATGTTGAATAGGGTGGGAAACTGACGCCAGCCGACAGCCCAAACTTGGTGAATTCTGGCTGCCAGTTACGTCGAGTCGACTGGTGAGCATCCATCATTTAGAGGTTGTTTTCTAAAAGTTTGTTGGCTTGTGTGATAGAAACGTAGCTGATGAAGCTTTGAGAAGAAAAATAACATCTGCATCGGTGGCTGGTTGATGAAAAGGTTAGTTTCCTGCTCTAGTGTTAAAGTGTGTGTGTGTGTGTGTGTGTAACAGATCAGTGAACGGTTGTTTTATTTACTTGGTTTTAATTTTAAATCATGAAAATGTTCAGAAAACGATGACAATAGTCAGGTTTCCATTGAGCTGGACGTGTTGGGTCATAATCACATGACATCTAATGGAAACAGTTTGTGTCGAACTTGTAAAAATTAGAAACCTCAAATTTTTCTTTTTTTATCAGTCTTTCTGTGGAAAGATGGACGTGTAAACAGTGTTTTTTTTTGTTTTTTTTCAAATAAATGAATGTTGAATTAATTTTTAAGTATGCTACGTTACTTTTCATCCACATCATACATCATGCTGGGTTTTGTACTGAATTTATGGCATTGGAAACACTAAAAGCATCTAATTTTAGACGTCTCAAAATTTCTGAGCATGATGACATCAGACAAGCTTTTTTTTTTTTTTAAACGTTTTGACGAAAGACCAGTCAGTGGAACAGCACATCTGAACTTCACCTCCGTCGATGAAGACCTGACTATTGTGAGAGTTTGGACTCTGGGGATGAGGTGTGTGTGTGTGTGTGTGTGTGTCTCTCATCATCACATAACAAAGTCAGTTTGGATCTAGGGAGGGCAGAGAATCACTTATACCCTTCAGATATGGACATTAGAAATTAAAGCTAACCCATAGGATGTTTTTACTGTCACCTTTTGGTCCCTGGCGATTTTTTTTTTTTTTAAACGGTCCTTCCATTTTTTGTGGTGTTTGTCGGTTAATAGCTGTATGTATACTGGAAAAAGTGTGTGATCGCACAGCAAGAAGTTGGCAAGACAGACGGACGACTGGATTTTTGTTGATTTTTTTTTTTTTTCTATCTTTTTTATGCTCTCTGGCCGTGCATGTTAAGTGTACAGTGTATCATTTCTCAGACTGCATCGACAGGGCTACTGCAGTTTTGAGTCTCTGCTGGCCAAAGTCGAGGCACTGGACCTATGAGCTCACCTACAGAGAGCATCAGTTGTTGGGACAAATGACTGCAGACTGGTCAGCTCTGACTGATTCACACAGTAAAGCTGAGTATTGTGACCTGAGCGCTGTCGGGTCAGGACATCCGGCCTGCCGCTCATGGAACTTCATGGAACCACAAGACCCCTTCACCTCTTCATGGAAAACATATAGATTTATATACATATATATACATATATATGTGTGTATATGTACATACATATATAACTGATGACGATCATGGTGATAACTTTTTTTTTTATAGAAAATTGATTTCTTTTTATCCCCTTGTTTTGTTGGGGTTTTTTTTGTGCTTTAGTTTTTATTTTTTATTTTCCTCCCACCTCTTCTCTCCAGCAGAGGACTCCAGCTCTGTTGGTGCATTGATATTACGGCTGAATGGATTCTGTATAGAAAACTGGTGAATAAATAAATTAAGAACCGTGTAGTGAAACATGAATCCTGAAGCGCTCGATCTAAAACACTTTGTCTCCTTTTAACCCTCTGCCCTTCTTCCCCTCCTCGTTCAGGATTCTGCTGTAAATAAACATGACTCTAACTGTAACACCTGTTTGTCTTTTTCTTTGGTTCACCTGTTTATTTAAGACTAAAATACAATTAATTTACATTTCAAATCAGTGGTTCTCAGCCTGTAACAAATATGTCATGTTTCAGGTGTCTATGAGAACGATTCCCCTCTAAACTAATTACAAGTGTATAAAATAATTAAATCTCCACCTCAAATAGGAAAATGCTTCTTACATTATTTGTTTACAAAAATCATGAATGAATTTCTAAAAGCCAAACTTCATGAGCAGGCTCCTGCACTTGAAGGCATCATCGCCATCAACTGTGCTAATCCATGTTTATCCAGCAGATGGCGACACAGCACAGAAATCTGAACACAGAGAAGTCTGATTGACGAAAGGCCTGATGTGGTTTCTGTATCCAGACACAGCAAACTGAGCATATGTGTGGAAATCCTGACAAATATATTAATCAGTGAACCACAGCAGTGTAGAGTTTCCACAGAGAGACCTGAGAAGCTGCAGAATCAGTGAAGGTAAAGAAGCAGTAAAGGAAAGGAATCATCCCTGCATCAGGCCGTTAAGTGAATTGAAAAGGCGTGCTCTCATCAAAGACAGGTAATTGGTTCCTGCAGGGGAGAGATCTGTGAGCCTTCACAGGAAAATGGCTGCCTCAACGACAGAGTCAAGAGTTAGCAGGAAGGCTGCAGAGTTCTTCTCTCGCTCTGCTCTCGTATCTGTGGAGGACATGAAGCCTTTTGTCTGTTTCATTCATGCTGAGCTGCTCCATGACAACAGGTCTGAGGACAGATGATGAGTTGAGGACATAAACGCTGGTGGAGAAAGGACAACATAAGGAAAGGCACTTCTTTGGAAAATTTGATTACACTCATTGAGTAAATCCATTCAGCCTTCCATGAAATGGCAGTTTAATGAAAAGATTTTAAATGTTTGTTTCCCCTTGTGAAGGTCAACTGAGGCGCAATCTGTGGTTTCATCCTCAAAGGATTTCAATTTTTAGCGCTCTTTGTCGCTGACGGACAGCCTGACCTACTGACTGGCTGCTGTTTCACTGGATGGATGGATGGATGAAGTGGACAATGGAGGAGATGAGGAGCAGGACGGTGGGTGGGTGGGTGGTTGGCGTTAGGGGGTGGGAGGGTTTGGGAAGGTCGGTGAGGTCAAGGCAGGCAGGGTCCACCCCTCTTCACCTATTGGCCAGACCCAGCAGCGAGTCCTGTGAAGCATTTGAAGCCCTGAAGTGGACAGAATTCCACCATGGCCATGGGGATTGTAACATGTCATTTGTAGAAAATTTTGGCGAGATGGTCCTAAAAAAGGAGAGGTTGGCCCACGCTAGGAATTCAGGGTTTTGTATTTAGAGGCGCTCATTGGGTCCTCTCCCATTGATCCTGAAATTACAGACGGGCAGGTGACAGGGCAGCCCCAATTAACTGAGAACTGCAGTAAATGGTTGGTTTTAATTCAAAAGGATAGGAGGTCCCACTCCTTTTTTTGATTTTTTTTATAGAATATTTTATAATGAAACAATAGGTGTGCAGATCTATACTTTTCCTTTAAACCTTACTGGTGGGTCAATCATTTAAATCTCACACTGAGCAGACAAACATTGTTCAAACCCCCCAAAAACTTAACTTGAACATCTAAAAAAGTTCTTAAAACTAATAAAAGTGTGATTGAAATTTGGGAAAAACAGGGAAAAGGAGAGCAACCTTAAAGCATTAAGAGAAAACAGGAATACATTAAAAGGGTTTTGGCTGCACTTTCAGTGACTGCAGCGGCAGACATCTATCCTCGGCCCAACGGGTGAATATATAACCAGGAAAAGCTCATAATAAATTTCAGAGTCAGTAGCACATGAAGTCAGCCAGTGCAGGTCATTTAAAAAGCGCTGGTATTTATTGGCGGTGGCCTCTGCTCATGTTAATGGCAGAGAGGTTCCTTCCCCTTCTTCTTCTTCTCCTCTCTCCCAACCAGGCATTCCTGGCTTGTTTAAATAAGGCCTGGCTGCTCGGGCGCCGGTGGATTCCCCTCTGGCCCTTTGCCCTTTGACCTGAAGTGCATTCCGTATGTAAAGTGAGGAATTCCTCTGAAGTTCAGTTAATGGGGTTGAGTTTTTTCATCCTTTGGACTCTGCTCATGCACTTGAAGGGGAAAAACAAGCCCCATGTACTCGGCTGTGACTTCATGGATGAGGTCTGTTGGTTGAGGATCGATGTCTCCCACCAGCAGATTCAGAGCCTCAATGAAAGTGTGTGTGATAATCCTCTGGGATCATGACTAATTGATTTAATGGAGGATATTGTGGAGTGGAAGTGGTTTGAGGAAGTGGAGTTTGTTTGCTTGCTGTTCCTACGAGTCTGCTATGATGACACGGTGGTGGGAGTATTAATAAAGTTATCACTCAGGTCATTGTCTGAACAGATAGTTGTATTGTGAAGCTCCTCGTTAAATTGGGGATATTTAAATGAAAGTGACATGTTGACAAGTGTAAAATGGTTATGTGCAGAGAGTTTTCTATTCTGCAGTTTTACCTCTCCATCCTAACTTTACTTTGTAGAAACACAAACCTGCATCTTTGGAAATACCAGAAACTTCCGTAGATGGAGCTGTCATTTTTCACTTCCATCTGAGGAGTAAAAAAAAACACGTGATTAAAAGCAGAGGGGTGGTTCAAATTCAAACAATTTCCATAACATGGTTTTGTGATGAAACACATTTTTTGTGTTTTGTTGAAATCAGTTTAACTTCCTCTGTGTTCTGTGTTGGTTTAAAAATAATAACAAGGACTGCAAACTGCAACCAATTATTTCCTTAAAATATTATTTTCTAATCTTCAGATCTCAATATGAAACGTCTTCTCATAAATGACCATAAAGCATTGCCATTACACCAAATAAGCAAATATTCAAAATTGTATATGTCATTAGAACTTTATTTATTTATTAGAGCAGTGATGTTACGTCTGAGAGATTTAACTGTGTATTAGAACACACTAAAAGACCACTAACACAAGTCTAAACAGACTTATTTCAGATTTTGAAGGAGTCGCTGAAGTCACTCATAAAAATCTGTTGAGGATATCTGAAACATCATCATGTTTACAACGCAGTTTAGTGAAGAGGCTTTAAAATAATCCTGCTCGTATTTATTTTGAGATGTTAAAGCTGATCTGGGGTCAGGGTGGAGGTATTGCTCAGTGACTTTTCTTATTTCTGATCCTCTGGTAGACGACAGCAGTCCTCATTCAGGTAATGGACAGTGCTCCTGAGCCGCTGGGAGAAGCTGTGGACCTGAAGATGGAGCCTGTGGGTGGAGGTCACTCTGCTGTTGTGCTTCAGGAGTCCTGTGTACTGTTGGAGACGCTGTAAACGGCCATGCCACCCACACAGCTGGAATGTGATGCATGCAGTCCATAGAGTGTGTTTCAAGAAGGAGGCAATGGGGGGAGGAGGAGAGGAGGAGAGGAGGCCTCTTTGGAGGAGCCTGGGCGCTCGAGGTGGGGTCTTCTACTACTACT
Source organism: Synanceia verrucosa (assembly GCA_029721515.1). Taxonomy (NCBI): domain Eukaryota; kingdom Metazoa; phylum Chordata; class Actinopteri; order Perciformes; family Synanceiidae; genus Synanceia; species Synanceia verrucosa. Next base: position 14,207,177 of record CM056564.1, on the reverse strand, counting down.
ACTACAGCTACTACTGCTACTAATTCATGAAAAACATACCACAGAAAACTCACCCACCCTCAGAAAAAAACCTTCTCCATTAAGGTTTTTTTTGTGGTGGGAAAATTATCAATGACGATCCATCAGGGCTGTTTGGTCGATGAGAGGAAGGAGGGAAAATGTGTAGAGAGAGAGAGAGACGTGAGATGGAGGGATGGGGGGTTGGGAGAGGTTAAAGGGCAGAGGAAGAAAGGAGGTACATTTTCGGAGGATGGGAGGTTGGAAAAAAACCAGAGGGAACAATAACTCCCATGTTTAAAAGGCTTTTCTCGGCCCCTGTGACACCTCACACAGGCAGCAGTTTAAAGTCAGGCCGTTCAGCAGGGAGGGCGGCTTTGTGGCTGTTTCCCCTCAGGCTCATTTTCAACAGAAACATTCTCCAAAACAACAAAACAGCACATTTCTCTGCTTCTTTTCTCTGTTCATTCCATCTGATTCCTACAGTGTACATTTCAAAATGCATGTAATAACCTAACTATACACGCAGAGTAGATCAAACCTGATGAAACACATCTGAGCAGCTGCTGCCTTTGTTCTGCAGAAAAACACATGCAGGGAAACATGCAAAAATATTTCCTCACACATGATTACAGTTCTTTAAAATACATCCAAGGAAATGAGTTCATTTTTTTTGGGCTAACATTAGTTTATACATGCTGCTTATGTTCAGATTATCTGCCCGTTTTCACCAGAAGTTACATTTTCAGAAACATTGAATACATTTAATTCCATTACTTTGAAAGTACCTCATTAATTAATTGTTTTATTTTGAAATGTTACAACTGTGTAGTATTTCTGAATTTGGGAAACTTCATACAAATTAGACAAATATGGTATTTAAATCATATGATTGAAAAATGAAATCTTTTCACTAGATTTCTGTGAGCACAGAAACAATTTGGAATAAATTATTATTAATTTTCACTGTATTGTTATCAATTAATTTGTAGTCATTTGGTGGCAGCGTGGTTCTCCTTATTTAAAGCATGAAAAACATCAAATGTAAATTTAATACAACTGAACATTGGATGTTTAACTTATTGTTAAATACATGAAAAACTAAAGCAGTGAAAAATGATTTGAATATATTTGTGAGTTGAACAGGAATATTAGCTAATGACATTTTAATCTCTTTCAATTGGATGTGTTTTATTCAAAAGTGTAAGTAAAAAAAGCACATTTTAATTACACTGAAATAAAATCATACAGTATTTCTCTGAGGAGATAAACCAACATGTATGAATGAACATTTATTGAATATATTTGGTTTTAAAGCCATAAAAACACATTAACCACCAGTCTAAATACATTTTAATCACTTAAACATTTTGAGGGTTTATGAGGAAATTATGTTCCAGTAGATATTGATTCATTTTATTCTCTATGAAAGCATATTTCTAATCTACAAGTCACAACGAAATGTTTTCCTTTATTTAGATAAAAATAAAATTATTTTATCTAGAAAAAATAAATATCATTTGCACATGAGTTCCAGCTTTTTATTTTCACATAATGTCATGAGCTCTGTGAGGATAAGTGATGATAATCACTGTCTTTAAACGTTCATGATGTGCAATTCAGATTCATTAAATTATTAGCCTATATAAAAACTTATTTTCCTGCATTTTAAAACTGAAATATCCTTTCTGTTTTTTTTATTTCGAGTTATCAGAGGAAAATACAGCTTCAGCAGATGTGAATATAGCAGAACCAAAAGAGAGAAAATGCCAGTTTCAGAGGTAAACTCCACACTTTGAGGACAGTCTGTCTGTTGGAGGCAGAGGATCCATCAACCAGCCTCACATCAAACATTTCTCTCTTTTTTACCGACTGGCTGCACAATCAGATCCCTTCTGAGTGGGCTGGGGTCGGGTGGGTGTGAGAGGGAGTAAAGAGTGGGCCCTCTCCCACTGGATAATACCATTATTTCAGCTCCTCTGGTCAGGAATGCCAAATTTCACAGCCCGCTTCTCCTCTCTGTGCGTCAATCAAAGCGTCGAGAGGAGCCGATGGTCCGCCTCCCGCACTGTGTGATCGGATCCAGCCATTGATCCCCCACAAACCAGATCACACACCCTCATCCTGCGTGGTCTCACACAGACTGGGATCCATGTCCGACTTTTACAATCGTTTGACTTTTATTGTTATTTTATGCGCTTACAATGCACAATTAGAGGCGCACAGATCGGAGCCTTTATTTCTGTATTTATAATAAAATCGACTCTTTTAACTCGATCAATATTGCAGGCCTGATCCGCGCTGCCTGCGTGAGGAGATAAACTGGGTTTAGTCCGTATTTGAGCATCTCAGTCTCTCCGGAGGCCAATTAAAGGCTAATTATAATCCGCTTTGTAGCCGCACAAAGACTTATTTTGCGACAGAACAGTAAATAAAATAATTAGTGATCGAGTATCCGGATACAGTGAGATGATGGGAGGGGAGGGAGGCAGCGATGATGAGAAATTTGTGAATGGGACACAGTTAATCAGGTATTCGTTGTGCGCCGTGACGCGTCCCTGCACGCAGCCAATCCCGTGCGCCTTGGAAGTGTCGACCACACCGACACCTAACCAATGACTCGTCTCACAGCAAAGACTAGCGCAGGACGAGGCCAATGGGTGGGAGGCATGCAAAGGAGGAATTTGCTCCGGCAGGCTCTGAATGTCAAGTAGTCAAAGATGGAGTCCGGATCTGCGAGGCTGTGTGCTTGTGCGTGAAGACTTGGCGATCCCCCCACCCCCCAAACCTCTCACTCCTCGAGCCCCGCGCGTTTCACCCGCAGTCGCTCTCAACCTTTTTTTGGGAAACGACGACGCGAAATCCACAAAGCGGCGCAGCGCAAAGAGCGGTTTGTGGAAAGGGTTGCTTTTCTTTGTTTTATGGACAACTTTTCTCCCTTCTCCTTTTGCCTATAACGGATTGTCCCTCCCTTGGCGAGATACTATTCATGATTTTGGAGGAGGAGGTGGTTGTGCAGGGAGAGGGAGGAGGGGGAGGAGGATGAAGGAGGAGGAGGGTGTCCACTGTGAGTTGTAGCCGATTTTTTGTGCGTAAATTGTCAGGAGCTTAGTGCAAACTTGGAAGTCGTAAAGGCCGAGGTGGGAAGATTTGAGGGTTTATTCGTCAGGACTTGTTGGAGGGAAACAGCGAGTTTTAGGAGACGATCCCGCGCGCTGCGCATCTGGAAGCTCGCTCCAAAAAAAACTTGACCAGGACCCGATTTGACGCCTGGTGGACGGAGAGACGCGTCCTGCGCCTCGTCGGGCTGTTACCGTGCTGTAAACAGGTCTCTTAAGGGGGGACACATTTCCACGGTGCTGGCGTGTGCGTGTGTGCGCGTGCAGCCTATAGCTGGCTGTTGTGCAATCTAACAAGTCGTCGGTTTTGTAGCTGAGGGCTCGTGAGCTGGCAGGAATGGCTCGCGGAGCAGATCCGGAGGCGTATAGGCCGCTCACACAGACGTATGGAGGAGAAAACGTAAAGATTTCAAGAACAGGTAAAAACAAACCAAAACCAAGGAACCAAGAACACCTTCATGTGTTTTATATTGAAAAGTGAGACCAGAGCTGCATGTTCTCGATCTTTCCAGCGTCCTCCTCTCCTCCATGCTATACATTCTGTATGTTGTGTAACAACGCGTTGATTGTGCAAACTTGCATGGCCAACTTTGTTTTTTTCTTATGATTTTCGGCGCTGCTGCAGTTTATTATTGACTAGTATGACTGTAAAGCAGAAATGCAACTTTTTCATAAGTTTTTTGTCCCGTTTTTAAAATCATCCACTTTATTTTGTTGGTTCCTGTTTGTGGTTTATTCTCAGCGATCACTGGGAGGGAAGAGGGTTTATTATAGGTCTCTAGTGAAATGATAAACATTTATTTGATAGTTTAAGTGTGGAGGGGGGCAACGTGTAGTTCTCTGAAAGCTTTAGGAGTGTGACCCTCCTCCTCCTCCTCCTCCTATTTCTCCCCCAAAATTAGAATGCATGTCATTCACTGCAGAGAATAGTATGGGCCCACATGCTGGGAAATACCCATTCTTCCCAGGGCGAGAGTAACCAATGCTGCTTAATTTAGGAAGTTTATCTCCACCTCTGAAAAAGTTTTAATTGTTAAACTGTAATATCACATCTGGCTCAAAAATTATAGATTTTATACAAGAAAAAACCTACAATGAAGAAAAGTTTGCAAACTTAAAAATCCAGTTTCACTCACTAGATTCGATTTTTTTTTTCCAAAATAAAAGTATTATAATTAGTGTGTGGTTTTTATTTGATGTTTTTAAGGGGGAAGGGTGAGTCAATATGTGCAGTGGAGTCAGATGGTGTCCATGTTGTTGTCCACTGCCCTTTTTCTGTTGCACTACTGGACGTTGAGATGAGCAGTGCAATATTAAAAGGGCATTGGCTGATGAAACAGAGACACACACCTCCATACACTGCCTTAGCTCTTAACCTGCACCTGAGGGGGTCCTTAAGAGGCATTATGGGTGAGCAAATCTTCATACCAGCATCATAATGTTATAAAAGCTCCCCTCTGTTACTCTTATTTTACAGGAGTAAAGATTTAAAATGTCTAATTTCCTTTTTAGCCCATACTTAACAGCCACTATCACTGCCAACACCAAATTGATTTGCTAAATTCAAATTCCAGCACATATTTGACAATTTTTCTGTTTTAACACCCAACACTGGACCCAGACAAACAGCATAGTTGCTCATTTAAATGTAATTGGAGTTTGGCAGTGAGGAATGGCTGTCCCCATGTCCACGTGCTGACACATGCTGAGGTCAGCTGCTTTGACAATGTTGCACTACTGTACCATCCATTCTAGCAGTGCAATAGTATTGTCATAGCATTTGGCCCCAGCTCTCACTAAACTGGTGCTTAAAGGGCTCGTTTCAAACGGGTTTGTGTAGAAATGGAGCTGATGACTGATAGCAGGTGGTGGCCCAGAGCTAAACACCCTAAAGTGTTTACTTAGTCCTGTATTTACAGAGGGGAGAGTCCATACATTTGAGAGCTGACAAACACCCTCATGACCTAAATGTTAAAGTGTGTCCGAGCTCACGTGCATTTAGGCGTTTTAAAGGTAGAAATTAAATTATTTTCCAAAACTATAACACTGATTTTTGTCCATCTTGTGTGACTTAGCATTGACTAGAAGACACTGTTTTAATTTACACCACAGCTCAAAAAACTAAAGGTGGCTTACTATGTAAAGTGACCACCATGGAGATATAGACAAATTAAATAAAACCAGGGGGAAAACATTTGTGATGCATTTGAATACCTGAAGCATTTTCATTATCTGAACTGGATTTTCAAGTTTTCTACATTTTCTAGGTTCTCTTAAATCCGCATTTTTTTTCAATGGAGTTCAGCTCCTGTTTTTTTAATTCTTTTACCTGTGTGTTGTTGTGTCATCATACCAAAAAGTCCAGTGAGTATCTGATGGTAAAGTAAGGAGATGGAAGAGGGAAAAAAAAATAAAAAAAAAGAAGTGGGCGGGAGAGGTTGATGTGTGTTTTTGAGCATCCTCGGTGGTAGCAGGTCGATGGGGGGAGGGGAGGTTTGGGAGGAATGTAGGGAGCAAGGCCCTCTCTTCCCCCTCGCCTTTTCCCTTCCCTTCTTTCCGTCTGTGTTGAGATTAGGTGTCACTGCTCCCGTGTGTGCTCCTAGTGTTTGAACCGTAAAGTGAGACACTAAAGAGGTTTGTTTGTTTTGATGACTGTCAGCAGACCTCCGGGTGGAAATGTTTAGCCACACGGTCCAGTCTGTGGCTACAAGCTGCAGCAGGAGGACATGAGCAATCATTAAAAACAAGCAAAAAAAAAGGAAGCAAAGCATTGTTTCAGGTGGAATAATAGTTGTGGTGTAATACATCCACTTTAAGTATTCTGTTTGTGTGGCTTTAAAAAGTACTTGTAGTTGTTAAAAGTGCTTTTGTGTGATTGCACACCGAAGGGAAGGCAAAAAGGAGACCTCAGTCACTTGACTGTGTGAAATTCTCCCTGAGTAAAGAACGTGACTTGTTTAGGCTTGCTTGCAATGCTTGCTGGGAAATGCTGGTATGTGTGGAATGGGGGACGGAGGTGCTTCTGCAGCTATCTGACTGCAGAGAGCAGCAAGGATCCTGCAGTGATCCCAACATGTCAGCGGCTCTGCCTTTTATTTGTTCATGAGCTGATAAAACGACAGAGAATACAAACTAATGACACGGTGACATCTGCATTTCATTAAATACTTAAAACACAACAAACTGCTGCACATGAAGCAAATGTTTTCTTTCATTTTGGGATGCTGTGTTTTTATTGAGTGTTTTTATTGCACTGTAGCTAATGAAGCTCTTTTTTTCTTTTTGTTTTATAAAAAATGCATAAATGAAATCACTGTTTGTTGGAAAGAATAGTTAAACTTTTCTCCAAACGTGATCTCCACAAGTTAAATGTGGAGATGTTTCTAATTAGTTTTGATGGTTTATGAATGATTTCTGGCGAAAGAAACTGCTGTTATTTTTCTCTGACATGTTTATGAATAAAGATGATACAAATTCATTTTTCAGTTGTTTGTTTTCTTGGAAAAACAAATTTAAAAATGGTGAATTTAATGTTAAAAAGAAGCCAAATTATAGCCAATTAATTGGCTATAAAATGTAAAAATAGAACATGACTGACTTGTGTGGAATAATTAGAAAGCTGAAAAAACAACAACCTCATTCTTCTGTTAAATATTAATTTATCTTGTTATTACGACGAAACATTGACATCTCAGGCCTGATAATGGCCTTCTCCTTCAGAAAACAGGACGCAAATATATCTTCACAGTGTGAATAAATTATCTTTGCTGTTCAAAGATCAATTTTGATTAAAAACACTCAATAATAGTCTATTTATAACAATTAATACAATACAATCTTAAACTATTTTGATCTGATAATGTGCAACCAAACTTTATTCAAACTCACATAAAAAAATCACTTCTAGAGAAAATTATGAAGTTTTCAAACACAAATGTATTGAGTTCTGGTAAAATCTGGGTTGAAAACACATGTAACACATCTAGAATATGTCTTTTTGATGCGATGACTCACCTAAAAAACATGTTTGACTATTCCACCCAGTGAAATTGACGGAAACAGCAGATACAGAAGTCATGGTGTGGAAAAGATGTTAAAGTAAAATTTTAGTTGAAAATGTTGCTGTGTTTGGTGTCTTCTGTGAAATCATTTGTATTGTAAATAAAAAGCCACAACATAAAAATGCTTTTAGTAAATGTGAAGCTGTAGACTTTTATAACCAAGTTTTCCCTCTGGAGCATTAAAGTTTACACATATGATCACTAATATGTCCTTTGAAAAATGTTTCCTAGGATGAAATTAAAAGTTTAATTCAAATTTCAAAGGTGTGATCGATACTTTTTAATTTTAAAGCAAACAGAAATTTGAGGGTGAAACTGAACAACAGCCCAGAGAAACAGAGACTGATAGACAAAGCAGCGTATTGTCCCAAAGAGAAGAAGGTGTGCTTTTGTTTGTCAGGAGAAAAACAACCCTAAAAACATCTAGACCCGTTTGCAGACTAAATATTACCGGCAGGATGTATGTCATGTCCTTTCAGTTTCTTAAGAGATTCAATTAGGATACAAAGCCTCAGTAGAGCTGTCCTGACTGTGTGCACTCAGAAAGGTTAGTCTGGTGTCACAGTGGAGGATTAACGACGTCCAAAGGACAGGAGATTTAGCCCAGAACCAAAGATCTGATGACGACTGATCAGGATGGTCAATATCCACTGATAGACCGACTAAAATATGAAGTTCTGCATCAAATGAAGGATGAAGGACGAGGACTGCTTGGTTTCATGTCAGACAACTCAATCTATAATGTGCAGAAGGGATTAAAAAAAGCATGCAATATTGGCTGAGAGAGGAAAAAGTAGAAAATAAAACGTGACAAACTGTACAATAAAAATAAATACAGGTGACAAGCAGACAATGAAGAAGGAAATACAAATACACTGAAATAGCCCTGATGCAGGAAATGAAATCATCTGGGAAAAGTGTGTGTGTGTGTGTGTGTGTGTGTGTGTGTGTGTGTGTGTGTGTGTGTGTGTGTGTGAGGGGGAGGTGCCAGTAAAAGCAGTGGGTGGCTTCTAATCTGTATTTGCCTGAAAAATTTAATTCCAAAGAATAACAGTTTGATCGTCACACGGTGATATGAATCGTGTCCAGATGTTGTCAAAGATGCTCGAGCAGCAGTCCACACTCTGATTTCTTGATTTCAGTGATCACGATAAATCAAGTTAACCTACAGATTACACTAACAACATGTTTGGTTAAAGCAAAACCAAAGTTTCAGCTTGATGGCATCATGAATATATATAATAGGACACTGATTCTTTGTATGATCTGTGAAATGTGAGGCAGATATTTCTCTGAACAGGAGGAGACCGTGATGAATGTTAAACCCTGCATCATCTCCTCTTATACATGATCACGTGTGACAACAAATTCCTCTCAGCTATCTCTTGATAATGGTTTGAAAAAGTTACACAGTGTGTGTACTGCAGTCCTTCACAGGTGAGGTTAGTTTTATTAGAGGACATATGCAGCACTTTAACCTGACAGAAGAGGAGAATTTGCTGTCCTGTCGAGCTGCAGTGATTCATTTGGTAAGTTTTCAATAAGCGCGCACACACACACACACACACACACATTTACTTAAGTCATCTTAAGTGTATTTAGGCATTTTTATCCCCCCTTTAGGGCCAAACTTTGATTTCCTAAAAACTTACCCTAAGCCTAACTACATCAACTAACCCCCTAACCCTAACCTCAACCTAACCGTAACCTCAACCTAACCGTAACCTCAACCTAGCCCTAACCCTAGCCACTGACCACCACTTGACCCAAAATCAAGGTTTGAACTATTGGGAACATGGATTTTGTCCCCAGTTGCACATGCTGTCCCCAATCAACTGCTATTATTATTGTGACCCCAATGTGGCAGAGCTACACACACACATTGTTGCAGAAGTGGTTCACTGCCACCCAGTGGACAATCTGGTCAATCCTCAAAAATTAAAAAAAAATGTAACCTTCCAGATCCTCTAGTTCTGGTAAAAATTTGTCCGGGATTTATATTATATGACATTCTTATTATAAAGTACAGAGAAATGGATTTTTGTGGTGGTGAAATATTGTTTATGTGTCTGAAGCAGCTTCCTGTTTACTTAACCCATAGACTTGTTTATGAACAATTTTCATGATAAAAAAATAAACACAAAACGTTTCTGTGTGAGTCTTAAAAGCCACTAACACACTGTAAAAAGATCATCTTTTAATGCCATTTCACACGGCATGTCCAGCTAAATGTTACTGTGCTTCAATAAAAACAAACAATAATAATAATAATTTATTGGATTGATTCAGCAGAAGCTACATAAACAACATAAACAGCCACAGCTACAACTACATAAACACTTTCTCATTGCTTGGCATAGCAGGTCACATCCACTAGGTGGCGCAATAAGTTATAAGAAGCACATCATGGCTGCGACAAAGCCTCAAAGCAAGCACAGGTGCAAGCGATCACCTCAGAGACATTCATGTTTCCTCTGCACCTTCACCCGCTCTTATTCTGAAACATCAGCTGTCTTCAGCACTGAGAGAGAGACAGAAATGCTCATGTTAGGAAAATGTGAGGACTTCAGTCCTGCATCACAATGATAAAATAACTTACCTTCTGGCCACCGTGACAATGTTGTTGAGGTGAGTTGAGGAAGTGTTGAAGTCAGTGGAGTGTTGAGACAGTGATTCATGGGGCATCTGAAAGAGTGAGATGAAGGGTGAGAAGCTATGACAGCACCCTGAGGCATTTTCTGTGTTCATGTTCAGAGGACTGACCAGGACTGGAGGAGCCATGAAGAGGTAATTAAAGGGGTAGTGCAGCAGATTGAGGCAGGTGGACGAGTACAGATCTGCGTAGCGCACCAGCTGGCTGGCAAATAGTGTCTGTCTGGAGCCGCTGCGCAGGAGGCTGCCCATCTGACCGTAGGACATGTCCATCCTGTAGGTCACCACCTGCAGACACAGACCACCGAGCGCATCAGCAAAACCTCCACACGCCGTCTCACAAAAACAAGCCTCGTGTTTGTAGCCAATCTGTTGACCAGGTGAGTCTGACTGTTCAGAGTTAACTCAACTATGAAACTAGAAAAAAACTGTATCCAATCAGATCAGACCTTGAACACAATAAAGAGGTTTGCTGAGTAGATGAATACAACGGTGCATTTGTGTTCATATTATTATTATTGTTATTATTACGGGGTTTGTTTATTTGTTTGTGTGTATGTTGGTTTGGCGGTTTGCAAAATAACTCAACAAGTTATGGACTGTTTTAAAAATTAATCGGTTTTAAGTTAGGCCACTTCCGACCAATCCTGAAAATTTTGTCAAAAACCGTCCCTAACTTTTTGAGTTACTTTGCAAACCGACAAACCAACAAACCAACCAATAATCAAGCCCTGGAGAAAACATAACCTCTTTGACGGCAGGGGTAGCTTTAAATAAAAAAAAAAGTTGCCGCCGCTGAAGTCTGCACTTTCTTTTCTGCACTTCTAGTATTTCTCTGCACCGGTGCGTTGGTGTTTGTGTGTAAAGTTGTGATGCAAAATTAGTTTTTAGAAGATTTTATATATTGATTTGAATGACGTCTTTGCTGTTTTGTAAGACATTTTTGGCTTTTGTGTGTAGAACTTGGACAGAGGGCCCTAGTACAAAAAACTGCAAAACATCAGACACAGTTGTTTATGATGATGGCAGTCCTGTTTATTAGTTTATTCTGGCATTATGTAGCCTGAAAGTTTTTTTAATCACTGTTCAGGTCATACAGGATTGTTTTTTTTTACATGGTTATCATTATTCTGAAACAGTTCAGAGATTTGGGGTCAAACCAAAAGCTTCCTAATAGCTAGCAAGTGTTGTAAATGCTCTGATCTGAGAGGTCAGTACTTAATAATTCAATGGGGACCAGGCCATCGCCTTCAGCCAAGTGAAGGCTTTGATGAGCTTGAATATCTCTAATGACTGAAGCTGAAAAACAGTCGTTAAATAAAAACGAAGCTGTGTTTGATACAAAGCGCTCACCTTCATTCTCGTCTGAATGGCAGTGATTTCAGGACTCGCTTGACTGTCGCTGTCCAGATGCCTTCAGACAACCAACACAAAAAAGTAATTAAGTCATGTCTTTAAGCTGTTTTTAGCTTTTTAAATTCATAATCATCCATTAAGTGTTAGTTATGTGCAGAATTACTCACTTGTAAAGTTCAGCTAAGAAGACATCAAGACGTTTCAGTTCCTCAAACAGATCTGTGAAAAACAAAAAAGAATCATCATGACATGATGACAAATAAACAACAACGATGTTGTCTTCTTGTTTCTTACTTTTCTTGTCGTCCCACACTTGCAGCTCCTTGGTGAGCTCCGGCACGACCAGAAAAGTCTTCCAGCCCTGACGCTTCTTCGATTTGAGGATGTCGCCAAAGATGTGGTCGCCAACGTAGAGGATGTTTTTACCTTTGACATCCAGCAGATCACAGATGATGTCTGAAGATCCTGCAGACACAGGTAAGATTAAATAAATGAAAAGATTTGTTATTATTTTTGCAGTGGGTCACTTCATGGGCAGTGCAGTACTGTCGCCTCACCTTGTTGTGTTGGGTGTTTATTTTATACTTGCTCATTTGTGTTAAAGAATCTTAAAAACTTCAATAGAAAGATAAATATAAAAAATAAATGGGCCGCACCTCCGGAGTAAACTGTTCCATGTTGGAGGTCTCCGGTGTACGTCCCGATCCGGAGCTTTCCTGTGTCCTGCAAGACATTATTGATAGCTGCTGCATTTCCCACATTAACATGTTAATCTTAAGTATGAGAGATTTTTGCTGACCGTGTCCACTTGTCTCAGCACCGTCCCCTCTGCGAAGAACAGAGGCTTCCTGGTGTCCACCACGATGAGGTCGAAGAACGAGCGCCAGGACTTTTTTGGACTTCCAGACTAGAAATTAAAAAATAAATTCACATGATTCAATTAAATTAATATTTTCTGAATATTCGTGTCGAAGTAAAAATTGTCTTACCTTACTATTATTATTTTCAAGCAGGTATTTCATAATGACCTTGATGAGGAAGGAAAAACAAACATTTTGAATGTTTCTGCTTTATTTACATATAATTTAAGTGTTTATGTTGTTGAAGGTGTGTTACTGTGTGTGCTTAGAGGCTCACCTCGGTGTAGCTGTAGTCACTGTTGGTGGCCAGGAAGACCTTAGCCACTGTTTTAAGCCGGGTCAAGAGCACAGGGAGATTTGGCTGCAAAGATCACATTCATTTGTTGAATAATTGACCCATTTTCTGTCATTTTGGTGCATAATCTTGTCAGTTTACTCACATCTTTGATAACGTATTTCTCCAAATCCTTGATAGTTCGTCCCTTCAGAGTTCCCTATCCAGCACACACATACAGCACAACAGTTAGAGATAAAGCATGAGCCCCAATTCTCCATCATTAAAGGGGAAGTGCCATTTTTTTTACAAATTGGACCTTATTTCTGTGATAAAATACTAAAAATATACTCACCCATTTCACTTTGGAGTCTTTTGGAGTACTTCTGACAATATTTGGATTTGATAAGGACCCCTAGTGCCCTCCTATGTGTCCTTCACAGTGCCTGAACTAAAACAAAACATGTATGCATAAGTGACAACATCACAAATAAGTATTTTAGTTCAGGCACTGTGAAGGCTACATAGGTGGGCACCAGGGGTCCTTAATAAACTATGATAATCAGGAAGTAGAGTCTGTTTACAGATTGAATTTTCTCAAATTACGGACAACTCCAGACTCAAATGAGAATAGTCATAGTGTAGCCCATCTTATTAAATGTCTGTTATTTGAGAAATGGTCAAGTTTGTGTCATTTAGTGGCTGCATTTCAGTGCCCCATTCACTCCTGTTAAATGGATATCGTCAAATCTAATATTGACAGAAATTCTCCAAATGACTCCAAAGTGAAATGGGTGAGTAAATGGCAGTGTTTTATTCCAGAAATAAGGTCCAATTTTTAAAAAAAATGCACTTCCCCTTTGAAAGATAGTTGTTGCTTTAATTCACCGTGTCATGAATGAAGTCCATCGCGCTTCGGACGTCCTGGAACATACTTCTGTAGGACATAAACAAGTCGCCGTGCTGGTAACCTTTCAGGAGGCTGGAGGAAGTTTAACAGAAAGAGAAATATTAAATATCATTACAAATAATTCACTGGTTCATCTCCGGCAGTTCAACGCTGAGGCTCACTCACTTTGTGTATCTGTTGCATCTGGTGAAGAAGTCCACGAGGCAAGTGTAGAGGTATGTCTCTGCATGGAAATGATGTAATTTATTTGTAATTCCCAAGAGTTTGGGGTAGAAAAAGCACACAAAATATTAATAAAATGCCCAAAGTCAGTATTTCTACAGGTGCATTTTATACCTGAAAGATTGAAGAGGGTGTTAAGAATGTAGAAACGGTCGGTGTCATCTCTTTGAATGAACTTATTTGGGTAATAGTTGTGAATGTCTCGTCTGTGGAGTAAAAATAACGCAGGTCAATATTATAAATGTGCATGATTTCTTGTTTCAGGGTCATAAAAATATGTGTGATAATCTGTTATCCATGTTTGTCTGCGACAACTGAAGCCAGACTGAGTGGACTCATCTCAGCTGACCATCATGCTGCAGTCATTAAAGGTAGTCAGCTATTTGTTTGTGTTGTCAATAGATAACTAGGAGTAGCATCCAAACACAAACACGCCATGACAGTTTTTTCCCCAGTCAGTCACTCACAACAAAAAAACTGTAAAAATAGTTTTACTGTTGGCTCCAGTGGATTTGATTTTTTTTGTTATATTTTTTTTCATTTTGTCCTCAAATATTTATTCTTATATTTATTTATTATTTATATTTATTTATTATACCATTTTAAGCTGGAGTTCACAGGTGGAGAAATACATAATTAAACCAGATTTCAACAACATTTCAGACTTTACCCTTTGAGGAAGTGGAAGCCATGACTGCAGACTAAAATATTCCCGTTTGAATCCACCTTCAGGAGGTTCCCATAGGACGTGTCGATCACCAAACCACTGAGGGTGGGAAAAAAAAAAGTATAAACGAGGTTATCAAGACATGACACGAAGTGATAGTTGGAGCAGATCTTTTTTTTTCATGGCTGCAACTCCAGCAGAATAACTGATTAACCGATTATTGCTTTTCAATCACTCCAGTCATTGTTTCAGAGTTTATTATCACTAAGGGTGACTCTCCATAGCAGCACGCACATCAGACAATAACATATGTAACAGCACAACCGCATTAAGATGGAAAATGGCCATGTCATGCCAATTGCCGATATGCTTGAACAGTGATCAAATCATTATTAAAATACTGTAGTTGCAGATTACTATTTCTGTCCTTTCAGCACTAGTTTGTTTAAAATCACACAAAAATAAACTTCTGCCTTTTACAATCAAATTTTTGAAAATCCCGAACCAATTTGAATCTGGATGATTCCCCTCGTTTTTATTTAGCTGCAATAATTTGTTCATTTATTTGTCTGCGGACTTCCTCTGAAATCAAGATAATTCATATCAAACTTAATTCATATTAAACTTATAACTTATAGTTAATAATAAAATCTGTGGGCCATTGACTACATTGTTGAGGAATTTTTTTTGAATTTCAGCTTGTTTTTCCATCATGCATCAGATAATTTCTCGTCTTGAGCACTGTGTGGGCATTAAAGGTATTGCCCTTGACTGGTTTCGGTCTTACCTAACTGATAGAAGTTTCTGTGTAAAAATTGATGACTTCGTGTCTTCAAAAGCTCCTCTTCCACATGGGGTTCCACAGGGCTCAATCCTCGGCCCTCTTTTATTTGCTCTTTATTTACTCCCCCTTGGTTCTGTTTTTAGGAAACACAGCATTTCATTTCATTTTTATGCTGATGATTGCCAGATCTATGTCCCGCTGGCACAAAATGATGCTCACTCAGTCCAGCCACTCATAGACTGCCTTAACAACATTAAAGTCTGGCTGTCATTTAATTTCCTCAGTTTAAATGAGAGTAAGACCGAAGTAATGGTGTTTGGACCAAGTTGTTGTTCTCCCCCCAACGTTGACGTTGGCTCTCTGTCACTGTATCTTAAGGATTGTGTCACTAATTTGGGGGTGAAGTTTGATTCTGATTTTAAATTTGAAAAACAGATCAGCAGTGTGGTACAAAAAAGTTTTTACCAACTGCGTCAAATAGCGAAGGTGAAACCCATTCTATCAAGACCTGACTTGGAGAAATTAATCCATGCTCTTATCATGACTCGTCTTGACCACTGCAATTCCTTGTATGTAGGGATTAGCCAGGCTTCTCTTGCCCGTCTTCAGCTTGTGCAGAACTCTGCTGCACGTCTGTTAACACAGAGCACATCACACCCATCCTGGCGTCCCTACACTGGCTCCCTGTTCGCTACAGAATTAATTTTAAGCTTTTGTTATTTGTTTTTAAATGTTTAAACAACCTTGCCCCACCATATTTGTCTGATCTGCTTCAGCCTTACTGCCCACCCCGATCCCTAAGATCAGCTGATCAGCTGCTGCTGGCAGTCCCCAAAACAAGGCTGAAGCTCAGAGGAAACAGAGCGTTTGCTGCCGTTGCTCCCAAGCTCTGGAACGAGTTGCCTTTTAACGTTAGACAGGCCTCGTCGCTTCCTGTTTTTAAATCTCTTTTAAAAACACACTTTTAGTCCTTGGCTTTTGATTCACTTTAACTTATTTCTAATCTGTTTGGCATCCTCCAAGGACGCATTTGACGTGAGCTTGCTTGTTTGCTTTTATGTTTGTAATTTTAACTGAGATATTTTATTGTTTTGTCCCAATGTACAGCACTTTGGCTACCCCTGTGGTTTTTAAAATGTGCTATATAAATGAAGTTGATTGATTGATTGATTGAATTTCATTACTTTATATGGAGGTAGTTCTAAAACCAACCGTGTGGGGAAGCTGGGGTCATATGTGTAGCGTAGGATCTCGTGAGGGTAACCGATAGACACCATCCTGTCTCTTATCAGCTCAAAGCCCAGGCTCTCGTAGTCTGGAGACTTATACACTACAAACAAACAAACACACATTAGTTTAGGAGAAATCCCTGAAGTTAGAATAAAGAATCAAACTCAACCTCATCACAGAGACACAACATTTCACACTCCCAGCTTTCTGTCACATACTTGCCATGGTGTAATCCATGTCAAATCCATAGCATTGGATGTTTTCCAGTGTCACACTTCTGTTCACGAACACCCTGTGATCAATAAATAACAACAGACGTTAGCAGGACACATGATCAAACATGTTGGAGGTGTTATGAGCTCCATGTCTGTGCTGGATTAAGAGGTTGTTTAGGGTTAATTATGCTGCACTACTTGTTTGAATCAGTTCTGTAGGATGGGTTCATGTCAGCCTCAGGGGAAGATGTCATCTGAGGTGAAGAGACTGAATTTGTTGTAGTTTTAAAGTCAATACTTGTTGACTTTCTGTGGCATTATAGGTTTCCATGCGACTCTGAAATTTGAACTATTACAGTAAACGTCTTCTGCATTTCAACCTGGTGAACTTGTCGTAGTTTTAGCTCCTTGGCTGTATTTCCTGCTCCTGGAGCATGGGTGGAGCTGGGTGGAGGGTACAGATGCTATCAATGCTAAACTATCTCCACCTGTATTTGAAATGGCTTTAAATTCCAAAAGAAATGATCCATGTTTTTTTGACATGTAACTATACATGGTTCCCTGTGTCACTTTTATCAGTGACACCCTGACAGCAGCAGAGAGGCCTATCTGCAGCACCTCAGCCCTCCCTGACACTTCATACATATAGGGTTGCCCTAAATAATTTACCTGCAAGCTCGTTTTTGTAGCTGACCTGTTGAGGATCTTTCTCCTGAGATCATTCAGGCTGGAAGAAGGGAGGAGCGCTCACCATAGAGGGGCGGCTACTGGTCTCAAAATATGATGATTAAAATATTTAATGATGGGGTGGAATCCTTCAAAGGGACAGAAGGAATTTCTGGGGAAACAGTTATTTTAAACTGTAGTAGCCTAATCTTAACGAATTGATGATGGAGAAATAAAGGAACTTCACCTGACGTGGTGTGACCAGTGAGACAGCAACAACAAAAATACAACAGAAACAGAAACCTTTTGTTATACGTTATATACTGTAATATAATATATTATTATGTTAGTATTACGTATATAATGGTTGAAAGGATATTAACATCATTAGTGCAGTTGATATCACCCTATAAATCAAATGCACTCACATGTGGTCATAGCCTCTTTTCGCTCTTGGCTCATCAGAGGAGATGCTGCCGTCCTTGTCCAAACTGTCCATCACGTCCTTCAAACTTCTTCGAAACCTGAAACTCCTGACACTTTAATATTCACATGCAAACTGCGGTCTGCTACTCAGCACTTTTTTTGCAGCCAGTCACCAATATTCACCCAATCGCTGTAGGCGTGAACATACAGTACCTAGGTGTTTTACTCTTTTACGCACGCAGACTGAAACTCCTTCCTGACGACTTTTCGCTTGTTAGTGATGTGAAGCCTCTCCCCTTTTGGATTTGTCACGCACTAGTCCTGCGAGACATTTTGCAAGAAGCTCCTTTTAACGTGCAGATTGTGTTATCAGGGGCACGCACATGTAGCTCAGCTGCAAGCCTGCGTAATAGCGAGGAGTTTCCCGATGAACGTCAGTGCCGCTGTGTGTGTGCATGAAAGCAAAACAACCTCAGATATTTGAATCATCTCTTCGACTTTAGCTTCACCAGAACCTGCTTCATCAAAAATCTTTTTTTTTTCTCTCATTAAAAGTAAGGTTCATCATGTGGAGCAGAAACAAGCCAAGCCAAAGATCTGTGCACACAATGAAAAAAAAAGACTTTATGTGACCGAGGGGAGATTGAGATACTATTTTTGGTCATCATATGATGATTTAATCCTTACATACTGTTCAGGTCAAATCTGACCCGTTTCCATATTTGACAGAAGTAAAAATACCCTAAACGTCATTCATTAATCCTGAAATTTTATGACTTTTGCTGAAGTGACCCAAAATACATAAAAATAAAAATATTTCATTAATCATTATTTATTTTGCTGTTATCTATTCAGGTGGATAGATCTACCAGTGTGGTTCAAATAATGGAAAATTGTGGTTTTATTGAATGTTGAATGTGAGCATGTAATGTATGTATGTAGTGTATGTCATGTAATATGTCATGTTTGTGTGAAGTTTATGTGGGAAAGAGGAGTTTATGGGGACCTCACTACTGTCTGTGTTACCAAAAATATTTACAGGCTGACACCTGCTGATCTTTGAATGGGCTCAGGGTATCCAAAATATTGAAATGGTAAATAAACAACACAGGAGTGATCATATATGGAGCACAAAGGGACGGAAGTCATCCAGAGGTCAGACGGTGCCTTGACACAGACACAAGATATGCACCTACAAGCACCTGAACCTGCAATATAACAACATAATGTACAAATTGTTTCGGTTGGGAGGGAGCTGGTGGGGGTCATAACATTATAAAGGTAAGTATGAGCTGCCGTTTCAGTGATAGACATCATGGCAGCAAGACTGAATCTCCAACAGGCCCTGCTCCTCCAAGATGAGTCTGATAGTGATTTAGGAGGACGTGTCAGAGCAGGAAGACAACATGGACGAAAACTCCCCATCTGATGAAGATGACTCTGATGAAGAAGAGCAGACATTTACGTCAAAAAAAAGTGTGATCTGTTACACATGATGTTGCAGGCAGGATGGCAGCAGAAAATGTCATTTGAATGACTCCAGGACTCACAAGACTGACCGTCTCCCATGCAGCTGACCATGGATGTGAATGACCTACATGCCTACATGTTGCATCTAACACTGGCTGGTGTGTACGGATCCTGAGATGAGGCTGCTTCCAGTCGCTGAAATGCTGAGACAGGAAGACATTTTTCAAACCACCATGCCCCTGGAAATGTTCCATACCACATCGGAGGTGCTCAGTTTTGATAATCGTGAAACAAGACCTGAACGACATGTCACTGACAAGGGATGTCTGGGATGAATGGTGATGAGTGTCATTGTGAATGAAAGACTGATTCCATTCAGAGTTTTTAAAAAAATGGTCTTTTATTGTTGACTAATAATCTATGCAACAATATACATGGCTGTGATATTAAATGGTCAGATTTCAGATCACATTCTCTTTATTTCTTATGCACTTCAACATGTAAAATTAAAAACACAAGCGGTGGAGTTGTATCAATAAAAAAAGTATAGTACAAAAAGATTAATGCTTTTCCTCTTTTGGGTTTTTCCAGGTTGTTGTCCTTTCTGCCAGTACATGCCGAGCAAACCTGGAAAACATGGCATCAAGTTAAGGGCTGCTTGTGATGCACGTTCAAGTTATGCTTGGAACACAGGGAAGCCAGCTAGAGGAGCTTCAGAGAAAAAAAAAACAACATGGTATGTGTGTTGTACTGAAGCACTGAGAAGACACAGTGTGACCTGTGATAACTTCTTCAAATCTCATGAGCTGGGTCAGGTGCTGCTGAAGAAAAAAAAAATCACCATGGTTGGCTTTATGAGGGGGAACAAACCTGAGCTACCACCTGCCCAAACTACAACAAGAGGAAGGGAGGTCTTTTCTGCTAAGTTTGCATTTTTACTCAGGACACCACAGTTGTCTCATACATGCGCAAGAAGAACAAGAGACCAAGAAATGAAACATAGTCAGGACAGCGTACATGTTAAAAATATGTCATCCTAAAGAGATGAGTCTTAAGGCGTTTTTTTTTAAAAAGTAAAATAACTCGCTGACCTTACAGAGAGTGCCATTCTGGCAAAAGCACAGTCAGCTTTAGTTTTTTAACTTAGTGCCAGGAGTGGCTGGGAAGATTTGATTTGATGACCTGAGTGGACGTGCAGATGACTATGGGTGAAATCGTTCACAAATGTAGACAGGTACTAGGTTATATAGTGATTTCAAAGTGAGCAGGGGAATTTTGAAATGGATCCTTTCCTGGTAATCAATGTAAAGAGGATAGGATGGGAGTAATGTGAAGACAGAGTTACAGGAGAAAATGACGGTGTGAATGATACGTTCTAGGTCAACAGGGGAAGAGGCAGGATTGGACTAGTTTGTTGATGTAGCAAAGTTCATTATTGAATCAAAAAGGACACTGAGACAAGGAGTCCAAGGGCCTTAGTTTTATCTGAATTTAGTTGTAGGAAACTGAGTGACATCCAGTTCTTTACTGCATTTAAATGGCTGTGGATGTCAATAATAGCCTTGAAATACAGCTGGGTATCTTCAGCGTAACGCTGGTGTGATATGCAGCCAAAGCGAGTGATTATTTGGCCTGGAGGAAGTGGCACTGGACCAAGGATTGACCCTTGATAACAGAGGAGCAGAGGGAGAATCAAAGTTTTCTGAACAGAGAGAAAAAGATCTATTTGTAAAGTAGAACACAAACCAATCAAGAGCTTTGTCAGAGATGCCAACATGGGTAGTAAGGCATATAGAATGTGATGTTGTGTAAACTGACACTGTGGGGTAGTTATGCATAACTATAATATATATAGAGCTACAATAACATGCATTTTGCAATGACATTTGGTGAAAGATTACTCTGTAAGGTAAAGTAGTACAGTAGCTGTCCAATAATGCAGCAGTTAAGCACACAAACTGAAGTTTGTGCAACTGGACACATGCAGACTGCTGATAACCAAGGACAAAGTTGAACACAGCCTTGTGTCTTTATCACTGAAATAAGAATGCACAATCACACAACAGGAATAATCACAATGAAAACAAAAAGAAAACATCATTAAAGACAGTTGTGCCAGTTGTTCACATATAGCTAATTTGGTAACACTGACAAATGTCTGTAATAACCATAATCAAACTGTATGATTACAGACTGTGTACTTTATCCTGTGTCTCTGCTATTTTTTTTATTTTTTTTTTGTGTTCACAATCACACGTCTGTTGGGTTTTCCATCTGCAAACTCTCCTGTCTAGATTTACAGTGCATCCTCTGAAACTCAGCAGCAATCTCCAGCGCTGTTAGGTTGTTGGTCTCAGGTACATTGAACTTCACATACAGCCCACAGGCAGCGCAGAAAAACAGGAAGATGAGAAAACAAAAATGTTGCAGTTTTTCCTGGAATGGAAGCGTTTATTCAGGGTGAGTGATTCATTTTTCTACAAAAAATATGACAAATTTGACCAAGGTAATAATGTTCTTACCACTAAGAAAGGAAAGACCAGCCCCATTAAAAACATGACTGGCCAAACGATGATGAGAGCGAGGGTGCTTCCAGCTGATTTGAACGACTGAGTCAATATTTCCACTGGAAGAGAAGCTGTTGCTCCAGCTGAGGGCCAAGAGCATGTTGTCATTGCTGAATACTGAAGTCTTTGATAAATACCTGAGATCTTGAGTGATAACCATACCTGGTCCACCAGAAAAAAAGAAAATGAAGACGAATATGAGGACCACACTGCAGTACGGCATCCAGGAGATCTGACCCTGAGAAATATGAAAAGCTCAAATGCCTGAGGTTATGGGTGATTCCAGTTGCTGTCAGTCACTGCTTGTCATGTTTTTAAGCATCAAAATGTGCAGAAACACACAGCAAACAGCGTCTGCTTTAGTGGTGACTCACTTGCAGGTACAGAGTGATGGTGAGGAGCACAAGTGTTGCAGACATTCCCATGTATCCTATGAACAGCAGCACTTTTTTGCCTGTGTATTCAATAACCATGAACTGCAACATCCAAGCACATTTACAGCAGTGAACCACAGAGAGGAGCTCTAGCCATACATTTGAACAGATGCCACTGATGGAGCAACTGTGAGAGCAGTAGGAAGGTTATTTTCTGAATGTAACAAAAAGGAATAACGGAAAGAGACAAGCATCTTATGTCAGGGTGTCCAAGGGTTATTACGCTGAAAATTCACATAACAAAGATATAACCATGATGGTAGTGAAGTAGGACTTACGCAGGCTACACAAGTTGACAACTCACACAGCCCTATTCCCATGGTGGTGTAACGTAAATGGTGTTCTTGGATTCCTGCCGCACGAAAGACATCATAAGAATAAAAGTATACCTGGAAAGAAGTAGTTGAATAAGAATTTTAATTAAATTTAAAATGTATGTACATGCTCACATTTTAATATTATGTTCATGCAGGCTTGAGTTCAGGGAGGAGTGGGTAATATATTTTTTCCAGTAAATATAATTTAAATGACTGGTGTGCTTTAATTAAAAATGATCAAATGGCCTCGCTCAAAACTCATCAAATACACATCCAAAATGTACCCGTTAATTTGTACGGTAGGCGTTTTACTGGAGCTCATGTGGTAGACTTTTTCTTGTGCTGGATCCAGTAACTTGACTCATCTTTGGCTCCTGGGTTTGGCCTAATATTTAACAGCCTGACAGGAGAGTTATACCTTTCATCTAACTCCCTGCCAGGAAGCGAATGAGCGTACTCCAAAAATGTCAACCGTCCTGTCAAATCGTTTGGCTTTTAATGTTTACAAATGTAAACAGTGTAAAAGAGCCATTTACAGGCTCAGCATGGTCCCGTTCACTCCTACATGTAGCCTATATTCTCCCACACCTTTTTATGTACAGATCTGTCCAGATAAAACAGACTGATAGCCTCACCATCGCTCGACACAACCAATGCAATCAGTAGGTGTCATGCTTGGGACATGCAGGCTTAATGTGATCATTAGTTATGCATGGCTTATCACAAATGTTAGATTATGCAAAGGAATGAACTTTATGCAAAAGTGCAGTTAACATTAAGAGTGTAATAGAGTGTTACGTCACTCACGCTGCTGACGCCACAGAGCTGCAAGGAGATGGCGAGGACGATGATGGTGATGACCTGCCAGCGGAGCTCTTGGTTCTGAATCAGATCCATCACAGAGTGGCTGCGAATGTGCTGCAAGGCAGCTTTCTCCTCCAGCATCTCTTCCACCTCCCTGCTGTAGTCCTTGTTGCCCCATAGCCTCCTTAGAGCTACAGAGGATTAAAGTATTGATAACACCACAGAACATGTATTTGCAGAAAGGACCCCTGAGGTCAAAAAGGCGTTCTCACACCTTTCTCGCAGGTCTGCCGGTCTTCTCTGAACAGCAGCAGGAAGCGGGGAGACTCTGGCAGGAAGGGCAGGGTGGAGAGCTGGAGCAACGCTGTGAAACCACTGAAGGCAAGCAACCAAGGCCACCTCTGCCTCGTACCAAGCAACTCACTGCAACATCATCACACATGTCTTGTTTAATCCATTCCTATCAATAGTATCAACACTATATGAGCCAACTGTGACACAGCTGAGGCTGAAGGGAATGTCTTCATCAAGTTTTTACAATTCAGTCTGAATCAAAATGGTGGATGGGAAAATTTAATCTGACGATCAAAACTGGTAAACCATCAGACTGATTCAGTGGGCCATGCCTAATTGCCATTCAGTTTTACAATATAACAATAACTTGCTTTAATTTCACAGGGTTTTAATTCACCAATTAGATTAAAGGTAATAAAAATGTAATAGTGGGTGTCAATTTTTACCTCAAATGCCTAACATCTGAGGCATCACATCAGTAGGAGGTGAAAAAAATAATCAATAATCAATGGGAAAACAGTTGCTTAGCTTGTTCAGTTTAACTTAATCATATATGCTCCACCTCTTTGCCACAGTTACCAAGTTTCCAGCTCTTGCAGCAATATACAGTATGCTTTTATAGTTTTATCTACAAATACAGATAAATGCAAGAATTTACAGATTGAATACATGTGTTTTTGCAACAATCATGGCACACTGCACCAGCCAGCTCACCTGATCCCCAGCAGTTGACCAATGAACTTCCCAAAGGAGACAAACACAGCGATGGTCACACCCACCATTGCTTTCAGGTTCTTTGGAGTGCAATCACTAAGGTAGATGCTGTGAGCTGGTATGCTGACTCCTAGAGGTGTGCACAAGGGAATCAGCTCATTGTAATATGAGCTGATAACAATCAATACTTAGATGACAAATGACCTTGGGACGTAATGTACTAGTGACAAATTAAAGTAGAAAAAAGACTTTCTCAATAGGTTCACCTGTATTGATGCCAAAGAGAACTCGTCCCACCATGATCATCTCAAAGGACATGGCTCTTTGGCTCAGGAACATCAACACGGCTCCACTTACAGCCGCAAAATTGTTAAACAGAAGTGTTTGTTTGCTGTGGGAGGAGGAGACAGAGACTCTGTGAAGCCTGAGGCCAGAACAAAAAGGCAACCAGAGCTACATGTTTAATTGTGTTTGTCTGTGATGATGCCAGCTGCACTGATTGAAGTATTCTGCGTGTGCAATGACCTGCCATATTTTGAGATCAGGTGATTGGACACCAGTGTCCCCAGTAACCCCCCGATGCAGAAACTGGACACAGTGAAGGACCAGATGAGAGAAACTTGCCACTGCTCCAAGGAGACACCGTATCTCTGTAGACATGTTGAGTTCACCAGCTCCTTTATAAACTGCAATTATAACATGATGGCTCATTTTAGCATGTTATTAATCATTATCTTGATACCTGACAATGTTCATACAACAAATGCTCGACTTACAGAAGAGGGGGAAGTCATCACAGACACACTAAATCCAAATTGAAATGTCCCACCAATGCCGGAGACAACAATGACAGCAATTACAACAGGACAGCTGAGCTGCAAATATCATACAAGTGTTCATTTTGTTTGACATGTTATATTATCAGATTTTATCTACATCTTACATATGACAGCATCTATGTTGAATTATTTACAATAATAACAGTAATTCATCATAAACTGAAGCTTCATGCTAAAAGAAAAAAAAATAAAGACACACAATCGTTTTAATTATTACCTACCAGGAGTGTGAAGTACTGTATCGTTGGTCTGGTCGTTGTCATGTCTGGAGTCTTTTCAAAGCAGCCACACTGACATTTAATTCAGCACTGAAATGATTCACTTGATATTCAGCCCAGTGTGAGTAGATGATGGGCTGAGTGGATTTGTTTGCACAGGCATGTTGTTTAATGATGATGAAATACTCAGAACAGACAGTACTTTAAAAGGTTGTTTATTGTCTTGCAATAGTGCCCTTGGGCCAATTTGACCCCATGATGTTTCAGAATAAGTTCTTGGCATAATTTATTTCTTAGTATCTAATTTATTCTTAATGTTATAGGGACAGCAGAGTAAACATCTATTTGACCTATATTCATTTTGATTGCACTCACTTGAAATCCCACATTAAAATGCATTTTGACAAGTGTGTCAAAGTTAAAAGGCAAAATGTCTGAAGAGCCACCCAAAGAGAGTATTTGTAAAAATATCTAACTACTTAAGGTGCATGAATTTGTCTGATAATCCTGAACATGCCATCACTATCTGAAAACCTTTGGTGGATTTGTCCTCCTGCTAAAGTGATGCTATCTGGTACGTCCTCTCATCTTAGTGATAGCTGAACAGACAAGTCTGGCTCTAATGGGGCCTACAACAAACTAAAAACTACACAGTGTCGGGCAAACTGCGCTGCCAGATGTCACACAGCTGACCAGGAAGCAGCTGGAGACGGCTGTCCGGCATCGTCAGTGGGAGACGGCAGCTTTGGAAGACGAACACTCTCGACAGACTGAGACTCCTTGAAACTGCCAGTGAAGCTCTATTTACAGCTTGACACAAGCAGAAGTGGCTGACACTGCATGAAAGAGGCATAATGGGGAATTTTTACATATCCATATCAATTTATACACAAAGGTAACTCATATGGCTGATGCTGCACAAATGCCACAGTACTGCACAAACTCACTGGAAAATGACTTATCACTGATGCATCCTCAGAGGGATCATTGTTTACCTTTTATGACTAAATAACTAAGATCAATCCAGGGGCTGTGACAGATTTGACATTAATGGTCAGTTAACATACAAGATTTCACAGCAATCTACCAATATTTGAAAATGTCAATGAAAACTTCCAAATCAAGACTCATAGTGGACAGAAGAAATCACCACTGGTGATCACCATTATTTAGGATGCATGCTGTGGGTGCTATGCGCCTACCATATTTTATGAAAATATATCTTTTATTTATTAAAATATTTCACTTAAAACAATAAATTCAATCTCAGTGTAACATTGGAGAAGTCAGTGGGGTTTGTCCTCAAAGGACCATGAAAGTATGTACAAAATGTCATGGCTGAAAACATGCAAAGACAGTTTCTTTGTGCAGGTCAAAGGAGGAAGAGCTAAATTCCTCTAAACAAATATTCAAAGTTGTGTGTCTTGATACGGTTGACTTTCATAATAAATGAACATTGAGAATCACAGCAGGAACAGTCGTGTATAGGTCTAACTCTGAAAACGTACATATTACCAGTCAGTTCTCACCATGTAAATAATGCAAAAGTGCTGGGTTGACTGAATTTTCTGAGAGCGCCTGATAAAAACCATGAAAGACATCTTGTTGAATGAGCTAAAAAGTATCACCCTGCTCCTTCAGAGTCAGAGAGAGAGGAACAATAGAGACAGAAAAGTGAAGAAATTAGAGCTCAGAGATCAGAGTGAGAAATATAGCGATGAGCTTCATTGTGTTTGAGGAGGGAAAAGTGAGACCAGACACTGATTATAAAAGGGAACTGGGGAATATGATGCACCTGCCAAAGGCAGGGGAGAAGGATGACTGGTTTTATAGCCACTGAAAACAGAGAGAAAATGGAAAAGCCTGAAATTGGATCACAAAAGAGCAAAGCTAAATCCTCAGTTATGAAACCACAACATCATGTTAAAAACCTCAGCCACCACACACTGCACATTGTTAGCTTTTGAAAGGCAAAACATTCTCTATATGAGGTAGATAATGTCTTACAACCAGCTGCTGATGCCAGATAAAATCACATCACTGATATCAAATTCCTTACACTGCACATTTTACGGAGGTCTGGATCTCTTCATTAACACCATACACAAAAACCGGCTGTTCAACCGCAAATCAGCTGAACATCATCAACTTTATTGTTGGATAGAGCAGCTGGGAGTCTTTTTGTCAGACTGCAAACTGTGAGCAAAATGTTAAAGCTTCCTGTCAAACAGGCAGCGAATGAAGCTTCAATGTGTGGAGGTCAACCTCTTATCTTAAACCTTTGGCCTCTGGCTCAGGCCCCTGCTTGAAAATGACACTCCAAAAATTAATAAAGTATATCACTGCAACTACTCCGTGTATTTGAAGTAACTCTGCAAATACACAATGTATATGAAGTGTGCTGCAGTGGCATAAGTAATACACATCAGTATCTATGTTTCTGGGCCAGGCCAAATAAAGATGGAACACATCATAAATGAAAGTCTCACTGGTGTCACAGTGAAAATCCCTTTGGAATGATGCAGCTGCAGCCCAAGACCTAAAGAAAGCCACATCCCAACATCTGATTACCCATGTTCAGAAAATTACCAATAATGCCAAGCAGCTCTAAGTTGCTGAGGTTTTTATTAAAAGCATGATAATCATCAGTGCCATTGACAACTCGGAAGTCTGAGATTTCTCAGTTGAATTTCGATCCCGACGCCGCCTCCACGTTACTTTTGGCATTTTTTTTTTTCGTACGTTTAGATATTGTTTGCTGTAACTATCCACCTAATAACATAGCGGCATAGTTTGACATAAGTTTACATGTGGAGCATTTTTACCAGATGATAATATGTATTATTTTAATTAAATACAGGCAGCTATAATGTCCTGTAACGTTGCATTTTAGTTGATGCTGTATTATTTACTATGTGTCTTTACATTGTTATATGTAGTGATACTATTTATTCATGTAGTGTCCCACAAAGCAGCTAATCTATATGTTGCTAGTCCACCAGTTTAATGGAACTGCAAAAACAAATGGAAAAACAATTATTAGGTATAACTTGAGTGTTCTCTTTTACTGCTATCCAAATATAATATTGTAAGTCTTGCCTTGTACACCTTTTATCCACATCATATTTATATTCAAAACAGTACAATAAGACAGATCAGATAACTTTATTCATCCCAAAAGAAATTGTGCTTGTGCAAAGGTTGAGAATGTGAACAGATTGTGATCATGTATATAGTGCAGAATAATGCAAAATGGATTATCAGTGCAAAAAGAAACAAAATAAAATCATTATAAGCTGCCACGTTAAAGTTTCAAAGTGGCTTGTGCTACATGGTGTCATATGGTTTAACTTTACATCCTGTGAATCAATGAGTGTTGTGAAGAGCTGAGTTGATATATGATAGCGAAGATGGCTAGAAGACCTCAGGTCTCTGTCTCCACTCTTCATCTCTCAACCTGCAGTCAATGAGTTATAGAGTCTGATGGTCACAGGGAGAAAGGACTTCCTGTGGCGTTCTGTGGTGCACCTTGGTGAAATCAGTCTGTTGCTGAAGCTGCTCCTGCATGAGGCCTCTCCATCATACAGGAGCACCTTCAGCAACAGACTGATGGAAATAATAATAAAATAATTAGCTTGGAAAATGCCTTTTCACAGTTTTGTTACACGGAAGTATTAAAGCTCTCTCAAGCCATATTTGAGATTTCAGCATTCACTGAGATTTAGTGTGTAGTTTTGCAGTAAATTCAATAGATTAGGTTTCACCCAGTCAACTATGACAAACTTGTTATGATCTCAGTGAAGCCCATTTTCAAAGTTTGCCAAAATCACCATCCATCAATCAGTTTCGGATTAACTTTAAATGGGCCATGGGGGGCGATTGGTGATCCAATGAGCATGTTTCTATACGCATCCCTGAGTCCAGCCTCTTTTTTTATGCCATCACACAAGCACTTAGCAGCAGAAACACACTCACAAGGAGTCATGCCAAACTCATAAGGTCCTCCCAAGTAGACAGAGAGCCATGGCAACGCTTGATCACGATGAATAATGAATGGCTAACAGGTTCACTTTACAAGGAGCTTTTCAGGTTCAGACACATGCTCAATATATTCTCATTATCTGAGTGTGAACTGCAGTCCAGGCAGGGTGATTTCTACAAACTGATGCTTTTACAACTCCACTACCTCTGCAGAATATTTTCAGAAACAAGCAGTGTGCCCAAATGACAGGAATCAAGGCCTTAAAAACATAGTTTAAGCTAAGCTAAAATAAACGACACATGAGTGCAGCAAGTCATGACCTCATCAACTCCTCCACTGCACTTATGATAGGCAGGGCATGGCTGAAATGTAAGAGCCTGTAGTTTAACGGTTATGTGCTGGAGTATTTGTTGCTAAATTAAAAGATCCCATATTCAGCATCCCTGGGCTTTCTTATATGATGACATTTTATGTTTGGTTTGATATAATGTATACACCGATTATGACCATATACATACATCAACAATGAAGTGAATAAGTGATTATCTTTTCATCGTGGCACCTGGGATATATAAGGCAACAAATGAACATTTTGTGCGAAGCAGGAAAATGTGATGGCTAGACGATTGATAAGTTAATGCTGCTTCTGATAGAAAGGTGTCAGAATACACAGAGCAGAGCAGTTTGTTGTGTGTGGGGCTGTTTTGGTAGAAGAAAGGGGAGACCATCACAGTATAAGGCAGGTGGCTCAAAACTTAACATAGCCTCACTAGAAGTTAGTCTTGAGTTTTATCCGACTCTTGACTGACATCCTTATTTCTCCAAATGGCATCCAGCAGAAAAGATGTAGTCGATGCCAGATGTTGAGATAAACCCTCATTTATGTAGCTGTGTTGAAAGCAGTAGGCTAAGCAGTAAGGTAATACCTGAGCGACCCTATTTTGTACATTCAGGTTCTCTCTGTCGAGTGCAGACACAAATGAACAAACACCATATCCTTGGAGAAATCGTGCAGAGCTTGTCAAATTTGTCCTCAAAGTGCCAGTCACGATGGATCAATTTCCTAACCTCCAGTGGCAGGAAACTGAAGACAAAGCAAGTTTAATAAAAGGACTCTGCTGATATTGATGTTAATAATAACAGCGTTCAGTTATGTCAGATCTGTTTTTGTAAAGTAACCAGACTTGTCAGTGTGACAGCAGTCAGTAAACACACTTTCTCACTTTGAGTGATGATTCATACATCCTCAGTCAGCCAGAGTCTTCAGGCCATAAAACACACTTGTGTATGAAGTAAGACAGGCAGACCAATTAGGCTGAGAATTCCTGCCCTTGCATTCAGGCTTGTTGCCCATTCTTCTTATAACAAATGACAAATGTACACAGGAACCAGCACAGCAGCAATATATCACTCTGCTCATGGAAATACTGGAAACCTGAGAGTCAAAATCTCACGTTGTCTTCCTAGCCGTCATGCCCTTGAGCGTGCCACTTAAACCAGATTGCCAGTAAATCTCCAGCTCAACACAAACGGCTCTTCTGTCAGGTGTGATGCACCTTAAAGCCCTCTGGATTCAGGTATCAGAGACATTAGAGGAGCAATTGGAGTGAAAACAGGTGCAGAATGCTGCTGGCTAGTTTCTCACTCAAGTCAGGTATCCAGTGTCCATATGACTCAAAGCTAAATAAATCATGTTCAATTAATTTCCAGTACACTGGAGGCAGCTGACATTGGATTTTTGGTGAAACGTGGGGGAAAGAATTAGTCTCAAAATGCATTTTTACATTACACTTATTAACCTTGAGAGTATTTTTGTAGTTATTTTGTTTATATTTTTGTCAATGTGTTTGTCTCATTTAACCAATTTGTGTGTTGTTTACTTTTCATTACTGCCTTTGCTGCCTGGTCTGTTATTTATTTCTTCAGACATTTTCGAGGTGAATGTGTTTTACTTACTTTGTCCCAGGTTGGGAGGCAGAAATAACCATCTTCTACCACAAATGTTAATAAGTCTTATTGGAGTGATGGCTACACTACAGGCCACTGACACAGCCATTTCAAGTAATAACATGACACAGTGGCTTGTTTTTGTCCAGTTTATGTGCTTGAGTGTACATATTTTATTAGTTTTCTGCAGTTAACTTAGTTATAATTACTTTAGTTCATTATATGTTGTACCTCTATGCAGCACTGGACTGAGACTGCAGGAAGAGCGAGCATTCAAAGGTAAAGCTGAAGGGGAAAAACACCGTGACAACAGACTCCTGGATGTAAGTCTAAATTTATTTGTGTTACCTGTGTTGTTGTGTTGTGCATAGTGTTCCACAGTGTTTCCAGGTTTCCACAGTTATCTGATTAGTTATTATGAATAAATAAGGTTAGATCATAAGAGGCGTGTGGCCTGTGCCTGATTGGTGAGCTGCTCTCTAATGTGGGAGCAGAAAGTAGACTGATTCAGGTTTAATAATGAATCAACTCTCCATGAAAGTGTTGGCAGCAAGAAATCCTGTCTCTTCCTGTTCTCATCACTCAGGACGCCAAACTTTAAATCACTCAGATTAAGAACAAAACAGCCCAGAATGTGTAGACACAGTTCTGTACTTTTACACTACATGAGGTCATATATGAATTACGAAATACATAGTCTATTACAATTTAAATGTTTGTCCAGCTATTGTTGTTGTTTTTGTTTGTTGTTATTGTTTGAATCATGATCTTGTTTTTATTAAGTGTAAAAGCAACCTGAGCTTCAATATCTGTAAAATATCTGTAAAAGAATTATAATATCTCCTCAGATCACTTAGATCAATGTTGTTGATGTTGGAATCACTTAGTTTCACTGGACTGAAATAATGAGCTCTGTAGATTGACAGAAATCTGAATGCAGAATAAAACTGTCCCAAAGACTGTCTGGTTTTCCCTGTTAATCCCTCCAAGGTTGTGGCAGAAGGTCTGCAAACAGAGTTGCATTTGCATAAATACTAAGGTGGGTTGACTTTGTTAATGGTGCTAAAAATGTCTAAAAATGGTCATGAGCTTCGAGTAGTGACTGAAGGAATGTGGTTGCAGCACGCTGTGCATAGGGCCTCATCACCCAGGGAGCGCCACATTTTGTGTGAGGGGACGCATTTGCGCATATTATGCGCATATGGTTGTGCATACACGCTACCCTGAGGCAAAACAAGAGTAAGCTCCTGCCTCTCTTGAAGGTGACTATGTGGTTGAAATAAAATTTTGTGGCACAATTTACCTGAGCTGCTACTCATTAGTTAAGAATCTCTCTCTCCAGTCTCTGTCTAGACTGGAGGCACTGATCAACATTTATTGAATGTCTTGTTAACGCCCTCATTTCTGATGAAAAGCAGCGGTAAAACGACCAGTTGGTGGCCGTGTATATCGATAGGCTATAAACTGTCACCAATGTATTTAGTCTATATGACTTTGCGTTCAGAGAATGAAGACATGCATCTGAAAAAAGGCACACGTACATGTTCAGTTCAAGTTTGAAGTTATTTTTTATTTAATATCTATTTATTTATTTCAGTTTGAATTTTTTTATTTTATCTGACTCACACAGTCAAACCCTTTCATTTGTTGTTGCTAATAAAGGTTCTCAGTATGGTCTTTTTGTACCTTTGATACATTTGGGATGGGGAGAGGTTGGGGGGCCTCCAAATAATATTTTGCCTAGGGCCCCAGTTTGGTCAAGGGCAGCCCTGGGTTGCAGAAGCAAGTGAGCAAAATGGATTTTCTCTGTGGGCGGCTGGGCTCACGAGTCCAGGTGATGAGCTCAGACATCCGGAGGGAGCTGGGAGTCGAGCTACTGCTAATTCACAATGAAAGGTTCAGGTGAGTCAACTCAGGCATCAGGATCTACCAAGCATGGTAGGAGACCCTGGGGTAGACCCAGACCACTCTGGAGAGGTTATATTATTATATATTTTATATATTGCTGCTGTGGAGAGGGACAGCAACTAGGACCTTGTTTAGCCTTTTGTCACCAAAACCGATCAGAGCCAGGAAATGGTTTCATAAACAGCAGTCTATGTAAATAGGCTTTTAACAACCACAGCTATAAAAGCATAGTAAACAGCAATAAAAAAAAAAACACATAACACATTGTGTTAACATATTGAACAACATAAACACTGCACAAAATGTAAAATATTATAATCGTTATTTGCTGCTTTGCCATTTTTTCTTTGTTATCACCATTTTCATTTATAGTGCCTTTAAAGTTGACTGCAGTGTTACTGGACAGCAGCATAATGATGGTCTGATTTGATTTATAGGCCTTGGAGGTCAGATGCTAGAAAGATCAGAAAAGCCTCACATAGGATCATAAAAGAATCACATAGTTCTGCCAACATGTAAAAAAAATATTACAGTAATATTTGCTTTATTCCTCATGATCAATTTTTATATGAGCATGCTGATTAGCACACTTTTTTTCAAAAAAGGACATGGAAATGGATAGAAAACATCTGGCAGAAAATAAACTGTATTAATGTATTACTTAAACAGAAAGTATAATGATGCAAATTTGTAGATTTACACATTAATTCCAACAGTTGTAATCATGTAAATGCTGTCAACATTTGACAACTTTATTTAACATAGCATCATCTGCACTCAATCATTACTCTGATATTTCCATGCTATCAGAGTCACCTGATGCCTTGAAGGTATTAAAAATAAGTCCTGAAGTAAAATGAAACCTGTGCATAACATAACAAAACAAATGAAAGCAATCTTACCTGACCATCATGGGAAAAATGCTCAATATTTAAGTTTTCTCTAATAACAACTAAGCACAGGAATTTGTCATGGCGACATTGGTCTAAATACATATTGACAACTTTCAGAGCACATTAATTACAGTACATTACATTACTCACACATGCCACAAGGAGACTATATGCCATTGACTATGGCTGTGCGGTTATTAATCAAATCTCACTTAATGCAAAATGATAAACATAAAATGATAATTGTTGCTTAATGCTCTTATTTTATCTGCAGGCTACATTTTTTCCTGAATCCACAATGTTTCCAAAGTCATTAATTAATTATGTTAATTTTTTTTCATAATCAAGCACCCATATTGCTCTGTAGCTCACTACATTGGAGCAAAATGATGTACAGTTTAGGTATAAGCTGAGGCCAGTGAATGTAACTGAGAGAAGTTGCACAAAAAGAGACATTATAAAATCAGTTGTTGTATTAAATTGCCTATATTTGAATAGCCCATTGCTAAGTATTATGCACCAACTCCCAGAATACATGAATGTGCAAACTGTGAGAAAATACTAATGTACAGGTGTCTCTGAAATGAAAGAGACTGTATGAAAAGTGATTTTAGATAGACGGTTGACAGAGAGGGATGTTGGCTCATAACAATCATTTTTATCTGCAGGATTAAAACTACACTTGATCTGAATGACATTTCACCTCCCTGGGGATGAAGAGAGATGGCATTTATAATCACAGGCTAACATCTAAAAGTATATATCTGCATCAGATATTCAATATGAATCATCCAACAGAGTAAAAATGAGTAAATGTGAATGTGCATCTCAGCGATTCTCCATATCTTCTATTTCCATTATACATTCACATTTAAATAATGTACATGGGATTTGATGTGCAGTCTTGATTGGGATGCATTGCTGAATAGTTTATTTAAATGCATGCATCCTTTGCTCAGTCATTTTTACAGCATTATTCTGTGTGTTGATTATTTGGAGGTTGGGGATCTGTCTTGACCTAAACATCTTGTCATCTGGATGAAATGTGGTTTTATCTTGAAAATGGCAAAATGTACCAAAATGTCTCTGTTGATTAGTTCATGTCTGGACCTCCCTCTTGAGAGACAAGTCAGTCTCCTCCATCACCTCCACCACTAGGAGGAGTAATAACCTGTCCCACAGCCTCTAACAGCATGAATGAATAATATGCAGATGACTAATATCTATGCACTTCTGCTAATTATAATGCATTGATCCTAAATCTTTGGCTGAATGACTAACCATCCTTTGGGACTCTTGTTAGATTTCATAATTAACTATGATCTTGATCTGCTTGAGCAGCATCTGGATGTGTGTTATGCTTTTGATAGATAGATAGATAGATAGATAGATAGATAGAGAGCATGGTATCTTCTATTGGTTCTGAGTTTCTGGTTAATTGCGTATTATATAAATGAGGGAACATATAGACTATACTCTGGGGTGTAGTTATAGCTGGAAAATAACAACATAAGTGATCCCATGGACTGTAGCTCAGTGTAGAAAGATCAGCATCCAGCTTAAATGAACTCAGCTCTCCAGCACTGCTTCCTCTGTCTGTGCTAACATGCTGCCTGGATGGATGCCGTCCTGACGTGTGTCTTGACTGTGTGCAGACTGCCTTCATTCACTGGACTCCACACACTGAGAAGGGATAGCTGGGAAGGCAGGGGAGTCACGTGGTGTTCAGATAATATCCAATCAGGAGTAAGTGCGCATTGCGATCCTGTGCAGAGGGCTTGTTTTATTAAAGGCTCGGTAGTGATCAATGAGCGAGTGGAGCTGTCCGCGGTGCTGAAAGTCCGCCCACCATCAACTAACTTTCAGCACCGCGGAGACCTTAATAACTCCTATTTAAAACACATTTATATAAATTAATACCATGTTTGTATTTTAAACACTTTCTCTCCAAGTGCAGATGTTTAGAGTCTTTATTGTTTTTAACTGCATTGAAAATGTATGTATATATAGAGTGAGACAAATTTACTATAATTCCACTCCAATACACAAACAATAACAGCCTTGAGACTTAAATTTGTTGCTGCTGCAAACGTCAGGACGTGTGTATGATTGGGTTTCAGCCTGTGGTTTATGCCTCCACAGCTGCTCAGTCTCGGGCAGTTGGGGCTGTACAGTATTCCCTCAGGGTGATATAACTCTTCTGCTCCATTAATAACGCAGCCACCAGCAGTCACATCAGTCTGTGGCTGCAGACACGAGGTGCTCCAGGCCTGCACGATCACATGGCCATCGGCCAATGAGCTGAATGGAGTCAGCACCGTGTAAATCAGCGGTGACACTGAGCTTCGCGTGTTTCCTATGAAGTCAATAAATGGAAAACCAGTCAAGCATTTATGAATAGCCCTGGTCTGACGGCTGTTGTGTGCAAAAAAAAAAACACATCACTGGCCGTATCTCACAAAAGCAGAGGTGTGCCTTTCTTTTAATTTAAAAGTTAAGATAAAGATGTAAAAGTGCAGGTGGCTCTCGGAAAATAACAAAGCAATACTAGTTTTGATGCTGGTGTAATGAGGCCGGGCTTCACCTCTCATTGTTGCAACCCTTTCATGACGTCGGGACAGTTGTTTTGGTCCCCTCTGCCCAATCGGAGGCTCCGCTCACTCATTCTACCGGAGCCGAAATGGGTCTATCCATGCAGCGGCTCTGTCCTCCCGTAAGTACCATAACGCCCTTCGTCGGGTGCTCTGTGGTACCCCACTGCTGCTTTAAACGGCAGCACTGACATGGAAACCCCATTGCAGCTGCAGAACGATTTCTTTCCAGAGCAGCAGTTCCAGCACTGTAAGTACCAGCACTACTGCGACCGGGAGGAGCGGATCAGCAAGCAGCACGACCACTGCTGCACCTGCAATACCTGCACCTGTGATGCGAGGAAAAGCCTCGTCTTTCGCGGGACGTCGCCGACCACTGTGGGAACTTTGAGGACACCTTCGGAAACGTCTTCTAGGCAAGGTTGTCAGTACAGCGTCTGCGAGTTCACACCCTCTAGTCATGGTAGCTCATCCAGGCATCATCATCCTCACCATCAGCAGCAGCAGCATTGCCGCGATCGGCAGCGGGGCAGCCTGGGCAGCAGCAGCCACAGAGACAGTAACTCCTACAATGAAACAGCCATGAGCAGCTGCAGATACAACGGCGGCGTAATGCGGCCGCTCAGCAACTTGAGCTCGTCCCGCAGAAACATACACGAGTTTGATTCCGAGTCCCAGCCTTTGCAGCCTATATCAGCCGCAGATGCGTCGGACACTTTAGTATCCAAGCCGGAGAACAATTCCACCACACTGATGCCTTACGCATCGGGAGACGGAGTGGGAGGCTGCGGCCACAGCGGCGGAAAATCGGGGAAAAAGAAGAACCAGAACATTGGGGAAAAGCTCGGGCACAGGAGGGCCCTGTTTGAGAAGAGGAAGCGGCTCAGCGACTATGCTTTAATCTTTGGGATGTTTGGGATCGTTGTTATGGTTATAGAGACTGAACTCTCATGGGGAGCCTATGGAAAGGTGCGTATTTACACATGCCTGTCAGAGTAGATTTAGCAGCATGTGTCCGACCGAACAAGTGCATAAATGTAAAAACTCCAGCCAAAAAAGTGTGGCCAATTTGCAGTAAAGTGTCCCATGTAGTCACATGCAAGCCAAAAGGCCCACTGTTTAAACCCAACAGTGCCGAAAGACATCAGAAATGTGTTGCATTACAGCTTAAGAAGCTGAATTATTGTTTGCCTGTGTTTTATATGTTATATGTGTAAGTTAACAAAAAATGGTTTTACCACCAGAAGAATGTGATTTTCATGTTGTGATGTTGTGTGTTGTTTGGCTTTAGTGTTGTTGCTCTTTTCCAGGAGTCCCTGTATTCATTAGCTCTAAAATGCCTGATAAGCCTTTCTACAATCATTCTCCTGGGGCTGATTATCATTTACCATGCAAGAGAGATACAGGTAATGTGGCAACACTTCTCTTATTCTTTAACTGTTGGTGTTGAAGGGTCAGCAGCAGTCAGCTGTGACACTGAATGTCTCAGCACATTCAGTAAATGCTCAATGTAATGTGAAATTAACATGCATTCACAACTTTATAGGATGTCACAAATTGATTTTCCAGAAGCTACCAAAGCAAATAACTTCTTGTGAAATCAAGTGAAGCGTTAAATTTCAGTGTCTGTGTAGTGCTGGACTGTTTAATTACTCAGTGAAATCATATCTATTATTTATGGTAGTATTCTTCAAAGGGTTTAATGTTTATTCCATGTTTTAAACGTTAAAAACAAAAACATTCAGCGATGTGATGACAGTAAATAAATGACAGTAGAGGTTCCTGGACTGTAGAGTGCAGTAGTCTCATGATCATCTTTTGATGCCACATTAATAGGTTCATTATATATTTTTGATAAGATTTACAAGCTATGAATATAGATTGTCAGTGTCCCCTGAGATGTTCCAACACTTGGACAGTTTTATGACCTTGCCTTGAAGCGTTGTTGCATTAGTTACAGTTCCTCCTGACTCGTGTCTTTGTGGAGCTGCCACAAAATGGTTGGTGCCACTTTTTGTGGTGGACGTGTGCTGCTAGAAAGTTTTCAGATGCTCTCTTTTTTTCATTAGATACATTTTAAAGGGAAAACTTTACTTGAAAAGAAACACAACTCAGTCGTTTTCTTGAATCTTGAGTGCCTGCATAGATGAAAGATGGCGATAAAAAAAAGTGCCTTTAGCTGAACTGTATGAGCTGATCTCATTCAAGTTTAGCAGAACATAAAAATTACAAATGGACAAAAGATGAGGCTCTTTATCTTTTGCATTTAAAGTTGCATTAGCCACAGTGTATTCATCAGGCTTGTTGGAGTATTTAATGCTTACAAGTCCCAGGGGAGTATAAGTCATTGAAATAGCCCAACAGTAAGGTGTGTCAGCCCCTTCGGATGGCTCTTTGTAAACCTTTCTTTATGAGGGATGCTAGAAATGCATCGACATCATTACCATATTTCAGTTTTTATTTCCCCAGCAGACAGTTCCCTGTAGCTGTTTATAAATTAGAAACGCGCACTGTAAGTTTTAAGGTATCATGTTCATATCATGTTCATTCTCTGTTCCTCGGCCTCTGCGCCTTTTACTTGTAAATTATTCAATTCATAAACCGGGTTTTTTAACCTTTTGCTCATGCAAACTTTTCGTCTGTTTTAAATTGGCAGGTGTGCCTCAGCCATAAGCTTATGGTCCCTGTTCACAACAAACCAGTTAAATGCTTAAGTGCTGGCTTGTGTTACATATTCTCAGCCGCCGTTTCTCATATACTCTGACTGCCGTGGTGCAGTAACACATCATATTGATAATACGGTGATGACAGCAGTTTTTAAAAGCTTTAAGCCTCTCTTTTACACATTAAAAATGGCTGTGAAGTAATATTCTTTCCTTCTCTACAGGCAAGCTGAAAATTTAATTTAAGCTTTTCTTTCCATTCCTTTAATTGTCAGTAGCTGCACATTTACCCCACAGGAAAGCTGTTTCAAACCTCTTTGATCCCGACTCCTCTGACAGTCATGTCAATACCCACAACATTTTTCACCCTAGATAACTCGCTCTCTTTACAATAAAGATGTTTCCTCTTTTGCTGACCTAGAAAACTTTATTAAGGCAATTGTTTGCCTCAGAGTGGATTACTGCAATGCACTTTTCATCACATATGCCCCCTCCACAATGATTTATATACACTTTATTCAGGCATAGAAGCCTGAACAGCTAATTCATCAAGTCCCCTTTGGAACAAACTATCAGCCAGTTCCTGGAACCCGACTCTGTTTTACTATTTAAATCCAGTTCGTAGTGTTTATGCCTCGACTTCCACAACACCAGCTGCTCCTTTGCCTCCCTGCCTGAAGGGATTTTGTGCCTGTTGTTGCTGGTCTGTCATTACTTGGTTCCTGCCGAGTGACATATGTACTTGCACACATACACACACAGCCGATTTGGATGTGTGGGTTTGATTTTTTTTCCGTGCTTCTTTCATTTGTAGCTGATGATGAGTTAAGTTTAATTCGTCCAGCTGTATTTTTTCATGCCTGGTTAAAAGCCATGTGTTTCAAACTTTGTCCTGCCCCTAGTTTACAAAAGACTCCATCCATTGATTTAGCATTGTCAGGCTCACAAGTCTCCACGCAACCCTGCGAGGATAAGCAGTATAAAATGGATGGATGGATGGATGGATGGATGGATGGAAGGCTCACAAGTGACAGAATAAAAAAAATATTCTTATTTTCCTGGCGCCTACATTAACCACAAAGCAGTTTGACCAACAGAGATTCATGTGAGCCTCAGGCCTCAGGCAGAGATGAGGAGGCCTGTCTAACGCCACACATCCCAGATTTGTTTTTGGTCTGCCTCACCTGAGGCAATTTATCAGACTTTGCTCTTGACTTTGACTTTATTTAGAATCACCAAGACCTGCATACAGAATTTGATGTCTACAATTTTGTCACACCTTATCCAGAGTCACAAAAATTATTCAACTATTTTCATATGCTGAGCTGTCCTCCCACTGACTAGTAAATTGACTTTGACATGTTGAAATCAGTGGAGTGTCCTTTTAAATTATAGCTTTCTGAGCTTATTTTACTTAATTAATACAAACTGACTGACTAATTGACTGAACATGTGTCATTGTCACCCCATTATTACACTCTATCTACTGTTATGCAGTATAATCTGATGTCCCTGGTTTGTGACCAACACCTTCATTTTGGTTATGACTAGATATTAGTAGAATGCTATTTCTTTTCAAAGTGAGAACTTTTGCTTCTGCAGTTATATAGATTATGCATGCACATCCATGCACCCACAGATGCCTGTCAGATGCAGAAGCATACGTCAGGATGATGAAACATTTCCTCACCTCTTCTAGCCCCTTAAAACTCATTTACTTGTCAGACTCGGTAAACCCTGCGCCCTCTCATATTTATGGGGTGTAACAACAGGAAGTTTTTCCTCCTCAGATTGAGTGGAAACTCAGAAGGTCAGGTCATCCAGGGTAGATGTTGGACACCAGCTGTCGTTTGAATTGTTTTGGGATACCTCTGTTATGCTGCAGTGGCAGTGTTTGGTGAACCACAGACCCAAGTGCATTAACAGAGAGAAAAAGGGTTGAGGACACGTAAAATTAATGTTTAATCCTCCTTTGTACATATTGATGTTAGTATCTTTTTATACTTCTGCTTTCAAGGTTATCGCCCTGATTCAGTCCCAATGATGTCTTTTGTTAACAGCTGGCGGTCCACTTTTTAGTTGAGTTTGCTGCATTGACAGGCAGCGACTTCCTGTTCAGAGCGAGTGCAAATGGAGAGTTGAGAGTCTGTAGCCGCCTGATGACTTTGATTTGTCATTGTCAAAGTCTGATATGAGCTACGAGCTGCTAGCAGCTTCCTGCTCTCGCTGCTAAGATGGTTGATGGGTTCACCTAATTCCCAAACACACAGAAACTGACATGTTGAAATTTTTCACATCAAAGGCTTGTTGCCGAGGGTTATTTGTGTTGAGGCCATTGCTGTGTCGCTGTGCCTTGTGATGACAGTTCTGCTGAGTTTTCTTAAAGTAATGCAA
Organism: Synanceia verrucosa; assembly: GCA_029721515.1. Lineage (NCBI taxonomy): Eukaryota > Metazoa > Chordata > Actinopteri > Perciformes > Synanceiidae > Synanceia > Synanceia verrucosa. The sequence goes on along the minus strand of CM056564.1, from coordinate 14,165,703 downwards.
AATGCTTTGGGGGCTGTTCCGTCTTTGATGTGTATTTTTGTGATAAAAGTCAGCGCTGATGTTTCACAGCTGCACAGTGTTACGTTTTACAATGTGCAGAAAAGATAAAATAACAGCACATCACCAGAGCTGTGCAGAGTCAGAATAGGTGATGTGTATGTGTCAGAGATAAGTGCAGGAGACACTCTGCATGTCTCACAGTGAAATCTGTCCTCTACCTGAGACTCCAGACGGGAGTCAGATAACCGCCACTGGCTGGTGACCTCAATGTTTTCACTGAACATACAGGCTTTCAAGGGCAGAGACACTCAGCCTCCCAATGAGTTGAGGCTCCTAAAAATGATTTATTGATGGCATTTGCCAAATTGTGTTCTTCGTGTGACTTTAAACATGCAGGTGGTTTTAGGTTATTAATTTGTTGGCTGCAGCAGCAACACTTTATAGAAAGAAAGATTTATAAAAGCTTTTACTTTGGCTCAGAGAGGCTTTACTTTGCTTGACTAGAAGAATGTGTATGCAAATGTGAGACTTAATTTCAGAAACAAAGGCAAACTGAATCAGCAACAGCTTCGGATTTACTCAGCAAAGTGGCCTCTTAGTGGCTCACTTTGATATCATAAATAAAGCATTGCATTAATGTCTAATCGGGCAGAACCTCTCAACCTAATTCACTAATGAGATTGAGCGATTTCTTTCCCAGTGACAAGATATATGTTCCCATCTCCACATTACACAGATTAAATATTGAGCCAGACTCCATTAGTTATATTGAGCGTCGTGAAACCAGTAACCAACCCAGCTTAACAGCGCAGGTGAGCTCCTCTGAGAAGGCACAGTTTAGACGCAGGCAGAGAGTGACCTCAGGACATATTCAACTGTATTGTCTCTCAACCCGACATTAATGAAACTTCTCCATAATGAGTGTGGGCCGTGCACTCTCAGTGATTAGACTGTATTTTGTGTCCGTCAGAAAACGAGCCGGGAGAAGTCAGCGGCTGCTGGGTTTGTCCTCAAGTCGTCCTCGTGGTCGCTGATAGCTGTGGATGTGTTGCATCAGAATTAGGTTTGGAACGAGGTTTGAATACATGCTCATCTCACATGTGTTTGTGTTTGTCCATACAGAGCACTCATATAAAACGACTTAAAGGGTAAATCAATTCACAGAAATAGTATCCGTCTATGAAGATAGTTTTGATTTGGTTGTTTGTCAGGCTGGAAGATGTAGTCGGTTTTCTGGAAAGAAATAGTGATTTAATTTTTAGCAATGCTCGTTAGTCCACCTCTGTGGTCCAGACTGAAACCTCTCAACATTTGGGTGGATTTCCATGAATCTTTGTGCAGACGCTCTCATTGTCAGGAGGGAGAAGCCTAATGACTTTTCTGACCCCCTGACCTTTCTTGTAGGGCCACTATGGGCTTGACATTTATGGTTTTGAGTGAATTGTCTCAACAAATATTAGAAAGATTGCCAGGGAATCTGAGATACCCCCTCGCCCATAACCTTTGTGATCCCATAACTTTTAATCTGATTATTATCATCAGGTTTTAATCACTTAATCAATATGTCTTATACTTTGGTTTATGATCAAACATCTACAAAACATGGCATTTCCATTAGTTTCAACTGTACTTTGTGTTTTGTGCTAACTAGCAAATGTTAGCACACACTAAACTAAGATTGTTAACATGGCATTACCACTACTACTGAGGTGCCTTTGAGCTAGACCCTTAATCCCAGTGTACATAAACCAGCCTTCAGTCTCCTCCCCTACCATTATCTATTTCACAAGGGCACAATCACTGCAACCTGCGCCCAAAACAACTGTGATTGGTCTGAAGATATACAAGCCAGAGTGTTTCTCCCCTAGTACCAGCATGATAATGTGTGGAGCCAGACCTTTCTTTAGCGCTGATACAGCACTGTGGAGATAGGTCTGGCCATGTGAGACTATCTTAACCCTAACCGCTCCAATGGAGTGGCAAACTGATCGGACTGTGGTTGTACTGGACGGCTTCCAGGTGTGAATGTGTGGCTGTGTGAGTGTGATCAGGGTGTTCCTGAAAAAGAGCGTAGCTCTGAGTGAAAAAGAAAAGGCATCAGCATGCTGGCTTTCACACTGTGACACACAAGTTGATGAGGAGCTATTGTAAACTATGAAATAATAAAAAATAAAACTACCTGCTCCCAGGGTAACACTGTACTGTTTCATGAGGAAAATGTGTTTCTCTTTTTGTAAATTTGGTTGAACTGACACTTTAATTAACTAAAACTGTTTACAAATGTAGTACGTTGGTAAGGTCCAGCTCTTTGTTGATGCAGTTTGTCATCATCATGATTTTCTCAGACAAATGCTGCTGCATTTTTTTCTCCTTTCATTTTTCCCCTTCCTTATTGTTGTCTAAGGCAGTACTATAGTTTTTTGTAGTGGTGTGTTTGATTCACCTCCTCTGTACATATGATCTGTACTGTATTTTATTGTATATAAGACTGCCTGTGCAGTATATGTGATGAAATGTAATCCATTTTCTTGACCAGCATTGGTTGGATTAATACTTGAGCCTCTGTCATTGGTCAGTGATGCTTAAAACTGGCAGTGCTGATTGCCAGACTGCAGTCAGCTCTGCTTTCATTCTTTAAAAACGTGTTTTTATTTTCTTTACCTGCTGTGTTTAAATTATTTGTCAGCCTCCTGTTAGTAATTTAAACATGTCTGGGCTCCAGGCCTGACTCTCAGCGTCTGTATCGTATTTTGTCATGATTTAAAAAGCACCGTGTAGTTTTCCTTCACCTCTCAGTCATAACTGTTGGTTCTGCTGCTAGCATGGAATATTTCATGCTCTGGGGTAAAGGGCTCTTGGGTATTGTATTTCAGGTCAGCCATTACCATAATTGCTTTTACCCACCAAGTAGGCTTTCCTTATGCAGCTTGCATGTAAATGTTTAATTACATTGTTTTGAGGTAACAAACTTTGTAACTGCTTTTGACAGGTAAAATGTAAAATAAAACGCTGCTTGTGCTGTGTGCAAACAATAGGTTTAGCTGCTTTCACAGGCCTAATTCTGTAAGTAAGAAACCGAAGCGGAGTGGAGTCACAGCTTGTGTTTCCATGTCTACATTACACCCACTTGGAAAGCCGAACAAGACGAGCTGAGGTTAGAGTTACACACTTCTCTGACAGATGTCAGTTTGTTAAAGGAGCTCGGTGTCGCTCATTTGGTATGAACAACTGCCTCTGAAAATTTAATGTGTTTTCTGTGTTTGGGGGGAACTTTGATTGTAGCTTTGAAAAAAAAAATATAAATGAGCTGCAGAGGCTTTTTGGGTCAGTTGTGCTGTTTGTTTGAGGGGCATGCGTTCACTGTAGCTTGTTATCTTTTTGTCGTGATGTGCCGGCTCGTTGGCAGTTGATATTTCTTGTACAGTAGCTGTTGGACACATAATTGGCTCAGAGGCTGTAATGAGTGTGTATTGTTTGCTATAGGTTCAATAAAGGTTGTGTGTTAAAACGAAGCAGGCTGTTGAAGTGTCAGAGTGCCTTCGAAGCCGTCAAGCAAGCTTTAGTATGTGGAGCGTTCATGTGTGCTGCGAGAGAAGTAGCAGCAGCATGTTATTGATTTTATCCTCAGTGCTTTATTTGTCCTTGAACATGTCAAATAGGTACTTTCATTTCAATTTCAGAAATATGGCTGCTTCAGCAATTCAATTTGATGTAACATATCACTGCTAAATTTACAATCTAGGTCACTGATCCCATTAGCTCTCCAGGAGCAGGAACAGTTTTTACTTCTATTATGAGAAATTCTAAATTAAGCTAAATGGAGAGTAGCTGGCAAGACGTTGAGTCGTGATGTGTGCCTAAGTGTGTGTTAGATATTATCAACGTTTTATTTGTGACTGATGAATCAATATACACTTTGTATTTCAGACTTCAACAGCTAAGGGAGTGTATGTGCTGTATGTTTCTGTCTGATTGTGTTGAAATCAGCCTAATTCTCACATGATTTATTACCTCAGTAACCATCTCTACTTTCATTCATTTCATAAATTATGGTCCTATTTAGAGTCAAACAGATAATAAAGCAGGGTGTGGCTGATGATGGACAGGTCGCTGTCACGTTGTCCACTCTGGATGTTGTCCATGTTTTCATCTTTTGAACTTTAACCCTTTCACAGTGAGTTTTTGGCTCATGAACGTTAACCATAACCTCTTTGATTGTTTGAAAAATGCCTATTATAGGATTCAGATGCACTTTGCTCCATCCTCTGGTGTCGTCTGTTTCCCAAAAAATAAGATGGCGACGGCCAAACTGCCAAACTCAAGGCTTCAAAATCGTAGTCCACAAAGAAATGGATGATGTCACATTGACTACGTCCACTTCTTATACACAGCCTCTGAGCAAGACCCTTTAATTTCTCAGCTTAACTTTAAGCTTAATATGTTACTGGAACAGCCATGTTTGCAGACTTGGGATTGATTGGGAGTGGAAAGTTGCTTGTCCTAAAAATCCAAATACATTTAACTTCACTGTGGCTCTGTTACAGATGAAGAATAATGAAGGCGATCATTGGCTTGTAAAAAATGTTCACTCCCTTGTAACTTTAGATTTGTATGTATACTGTGTCTAAAACTGATATATTGATACCACCAGAAACTAAGGGAAAAAAGTCTGTATATGGCAAAATGTACTTTGATGATCCATGACACACAGAAAGGAATGGTATTCAAACTTGTTTTACAACAAATTCTATAAGAAAAGAAATTAAATATAAATATGGACCTTGAAAGAACACATAACACCCCACTAATAATCAGTTTTGTACAATCCTTAAACCTGGACATTTAATTGTTCATTCTCCTTCATGGGTAATGCTCGCAGGTATTTATGGAAAAAAAGTCCAAACTGCATACTTTGAATATTCAATATGAGCTGAGCTGAAAATGAATTGTCTGTGCACAATCCTGTCAGGGGGGCTAAAATATAAGCAGAAACATTGTCCTGCCTGTGCATGTTTTCACTTTAAATCCGAAGAAGTCGCCGCACATCGTAAAATTCATTATTTAGCATATTAAGGGGGTGTCCACCAAAATGTAATCATGTGCAGTTTTTTCTTTTCTCTCCGTTAGAGAGACTTCTGCTTTCATGGCAAAAACAGCCGCCAGGAAGCCTCGCTTGCTTTTGCTGACAGCAACATTTTGTGAGATATCTATTGCCAGTTATGACGGCCTGCACGCCAGCAGAGGACCTGGAGGTGACTGAGTGGATAGAGCAGGAGCAGCTGTGCAGGAGTATCAGTGTGCCGTGTCAACAAGAGGAATGATTTGACAAATGTAGGAAGCTAATACAGTTTGATAGCATTCAATCTGCAACCCAAACCAGCAAATCTAAAACTCAGAGATTGGAGTAAGATTGAGAGGGTGTATCTACGACTGAGAGCATGAGCAGGGATTACTGTGATGAGCTGGAGATGGCGATCATGTTAGTTCAGGTTGAATACACTGAGCAGTGAATCTTCTGGCCGAAGATAACTGAAGATTGGATTGAAAGTGATGTGGGGAGGGGATGAACAAGAGGAGGGAGCAACGGCAGCAGGGGTGACCATGTGAGGAAGCGGAGATGGTGGAGAAGAGTGATGAGGGGTGTTGAAATCCACCCACACTGAAGTCCCCAGTGGACCGGCCTACCTTCTGGTCGAGGTGGCCAGGCGATCAGAAGCTGATGTTAATGTGGAGGCAGCAGATGTTCTCATCAGTATAACAGTTGAAAATGCATGCTGCTAATGTAACTCATGCATTTGCATTTAGTTTGTGGAATAATTTTAGATCCTAAGACCCAAGCTTCTTCAAATATTTTGCTTTGTGCCAACAAGAAATAAAATAATCCGATCTTTTCAGTTTACAGATCAACTAATTGATTAATTAAGTTGTTTTAGCTCTGATTTGGAGTAGCTTTCTACCTTCCAGGCAGACGTTGTATTGCATCCATTTCCATTAAATATGGAAATCAAACTTGAGAATTGAAGCTTGAGAAAAGTAATTGCAGGGATTTTGTTGTCATATAGAAATTAATAGAAACAATGTCTCTGCAAATGTTTACCTACAAGCATGACACAGTGCATAAACCACCTTTGTATTCTTTGGAAATATATTCAGGAAAACTTGATTTCAGTGCTGCAACCTTCATCAGATACCCCAGTGCATATCTGAAGAACATTTGTGGCCTTGAAAGACTGCAACATCCTTCCCTTATCATATCAGTTATTTAATATTTTCTTTCCTCTTCCAAACAGTGACTTGGATCAGTTTTGCACTCTTTAAAATGGTCAAAATAATATGGTGTGACTAAACATGATTTAATGACTCAAGGCTATTTGTGACTTATTGTTTAATGAGGTTTAATGATTTCTTGTAGCAGTCTGTGTCACCATGATGGAAATGCTGCCCTCCATCAGCCTCACCGTGCCTTTTCCTTACAGTTATTTATGGTGGACAATGCAGCTGATGACTGGAGGATAGCCATGACATATGAGCGCATCTTCTTCATCTGCCTGGAGATCCTGGTGTGTGCCATCCACCCCATCCCAGGGAACTACAGCTTCACCTGGACGGCACGTCTGGCTTACACTTACGTGCTGTCCGAGACGGATGCAGATGTTGACATCATCCTATCCATCCCCATGTTCCTGCGGCTGTACCTCATCGCTCGTGTCATGCTGCTGCACAGCAAGCTCTTCACGGATGCCTCGTCTCGCAGCATCGGTGCCCTCAACAAGATTAACTTTAACACACGCTTTGTGATGAAGACCCTCATGACCATCTGTCCAGGCACCGTGCTGCTGGTCTTCACCATCTCTCTGTGGATCATCGCTGCGTGGACTGTGAGAGCCTGCGAGAGGTGCCCGGCTCAGTTTCTCATGCCATGCACTGCTGCTCATCATGAAACATAGATAAGGCATAAAAATAGACAAAGTACTTACTTCTTAACTCAATATAAATAGAAGATTTACATTTTTTATAAGAAAATATTAAAGCTCTGCAGTACTCTCACACCATATTTAATCATATGTACAGGACAGATTTTTTTTTTTTCATAATGAAAAGTCATAAGGTGTAGTTGGATTGCATCAGGTGAAGCTCAGTCAACCTATTGCTTTAATTATTTTTTACAGGTACCATGACAGCCAGGATATCACCAGCAACTTTCTAGGAGCCATGTGGTTGATCTCAATCACGTTTCTTACCATTGGATATGGGGATATGGTCCCGAACACATACTGCGGGAAAGGAGTCTGCCTTCTAACTGGCATTATGGTGAGAAAAGCTGACTGAGTGCCCCTGTTTTGTTTGGTTTTTGGCCAATCGATATTTCTCATATTGACTGAAAACCTTGTTATTTGTGTGAAAGTAACTCCTAATATGTCAGGTCCACACTGTATATTCTTGTTATTTCACAGGGAGCTGGCTGCACAGCCTTGGTGGTGGCTGTGGTGGCAAAAAAACTGGAGTTAACCAAAGCTGAAAAACATGTCCATAATTTTATGATGGACACCCAGCTAACAAAAAGAGTAAGTGAAAACTGCATTGGGTTATTTTTTGACGTCATAGATATTTCACCTTTCGGTGTTCTGGACCCAAATGTTTCCTGTTTTATTTGTTTTTTTAACACTTTAGGTGAAAAACACAGCTGCGAATGTTCTCAGGGAGACGTGGCTCATCTATAAGAACACCAAACTGGTGAGGAAGATGGACCACGCTAGAGTCAGGAAGCATCAGAGGAAATTTCTCCAAGCCATTCACCAGTAGGTACCCCAATATCTGACCTGGCCACTCATGTCGGTATAACGCTCTTTTATCCCGCAGTTTAGTTACAGATGCAACACCAACCTGAAATCTGACTTGTTTGACACCTGTAGCAAAAATGTGTGCTCATATTATTGAAGGATCTTGTACTTGTTTCATCTGACTTTAAATTTTCAGACTTGACAGTGAGTTGACCTGTTGATTATATCAAAAAGGAATTGTCAGTATGAAAGTCACGTTTTTTCTGAATGAGATTTCAGGTAACAGAAGCTTGTGGGTCTGTTATGGAAATGATCTGTCCTCAGTTTTACAGAAATATTCCCTCCCTCTCTCATGTTTTGCCGTCAGATTGGCTCTTATGTGTTTCTCTCACTGTAAATCAGATCAGGCTGACCTCTGGGCTGACACATGGGTTTCTGCTTTTCCAGCGGCTGGTCAGACACTTACCTGTCAGCTCGTCTTTTAGTGGGTCCCTGAGGACTCCCCTGAAGTGCTATCAAACTCCAAAGCAGTATCGATTTTAACCTCACCTCGCTCTTGTTTTTCTTCACCCTACAGTGCTTACGAGCACAACCACTCTGTGGCTTCTTTCAATAATTGCAATCAACTCACTGCTTTATTAAAATAAGCAACTGGGTGTGCAGTGATTTTGTTATTATGTAAAATGTCCGCTGTTCGTAAGTTTGTTTGCTTTCAGTGGGTTTATGTGTATATGGGTCTTTGTGGTGTGCTACTTTGATTTGCTCATGGATCTTTTGAACATACATTTGTTTTTCAAAGACATTAGGAGGTTGAATTACAAGGTAGAGAGGTAGCTAAATACACTAACTGTCTGCTGCTGCTGCTGCAACCCTCATCCAGATTTGTGCCATTTTTGTGCCAAAATAGCATTTTGTCACGGTTGCTTTGTCGAGTCATTATGTCCTTGGTATTCAGCCGGTGATGACAGCATCTCATGTTCACCTCGTGTTCTCTAGGACAGCCTAATAATGGAAATCCCTTGGCGCTAAAGCTAAATCTATAAAGAACCAGAGATTCAATGGGAAAAAAGTCACGTCCAGCTCTGCGTGCAAGGACAACTACTCAGCATGGTGTCAACATCCTCCCGTCGCACTTTTATCTTATTTCTTTTTGTTCACAAGGTGTTCACAGGCTTTATCTTGAAGGGCTTAAAGTATTGCCTGTAGGTGAGATGAATATAGGACAGGAGGTGTCCTGACAGAGAGCAGATCGCTCAAGAGGAGGGTTGGGTTAAGGCCTGCAGCCATTCTTGACCTGTCATGAGGCGATAGCAACATCAAACCAGATATCATTGTGCCGGTTTCCTCTGGTCAAAGCTGCAAGACAGTAAGAAAGACTGTCACAGAAGTCTCCATCAATCACAGTACAGGATGTGAGGGGTAAACAGTAGCACTGACTGTGTTGGTGAATGTTTACAGGAAGTTTGTTATGATTTACTGCATGTCTGATAACCAGGACTGGTGTGGAAGTAAAAGGGATTAGGCCTAGAGAGAGCAAGCAGAGCTGCAGCTATCAGAAACAGTCCACACACAGAGCGATAACACGCTGTCTGCAGGAAGAAAGAAGTCAAGAAAAATTGTGGCTGCTGTTCAGAGGTGAGGTGACAGCGTAGGGATGAGGGTTCCAGCAGCCAGACTTGAGCAAACGGATTTTTGCCATCTGAATATGTATCTGATGTTGTAATAATTCATTTGTCTACTTCATGTTTCCTTTTTTCCTGTTTGTGTCGACACAATGCAATAGAGCTCGAAAGTAAGTCTTCGCCTCACACGTAGATACAGACCTGTTGTGTGCATGCTAACGAGAGCTTGTCTTTGAACCAGATAATGTGACTAAAAAAAATTACACTCCCTCATTTGATAAGTGAAATTCATGACACGAAAAAGCCGTAGCTTGCTGTGGTTGAATTGTTTTACATGACACAATCATAATGTTGCCAGATTATTTCATTTGAGCTGCTGCAAAGGTTTTCATTAGATGTCTGTTCTGCTGAGTAAATTTAAATAAAATACACATTATTCTCACATTTTTCATTCAATCTCCAACAAACAGTTTTACATAACAGCACAAACACCTATTTACGTCTCAGTGTTGAGTAGACCCACGCTGCGCTTTGTTAACACACCCCACAGATGCATATTAAGTGAATTTCAATTATCAGTGATGGAGGGTGTTTTTCTTTCCATTTCTGCATGGATGTGATGAGAATTTGATCTTTAATCAGAAAGCCACTGATTAAACTCCAATCAACTGTGCTTTCACGTACCGAAGGATGACGACTAGAGCTCTACAGGAGGCAGACCTGTAGAAGCACAAGTATATAATTTACAATATCCCTCAAGCCACGTTATACTTAACTTAGCAGTCATGCTCATACAGATCAGGGCTCAGGGTCATCTTTCGGCGTGTGGAACCATTGTTACGCCTGATGCTACATTTGCAGCCACATTTTCCTCTATTTCTCTGTTGGATGACACAGTAGCAAAGACTCTGGTCTGATGTTATCATGGCTGCTAAACAGCAACATAATACTGTTGGGCATTAACAAAAAGTTAGCAGGGTTAACCATTGACAGTTTAAATGCCCCTGTGGTTATTTGGATGCTGCAGGTTACCACACCACAGGCGTGATGTTGCGTGTATGTGACCAAATGTATTACAGTATGTTTTAGGCCGTTACAGATGTTAGCGCAAGTGTTTCAGTGCAGTCAGACCATCCCCTTTGGGAACGCTGTCCCTTTCCATCTACAAGGTTGAAGTGGGAATCATAGCATGAGGCAGGGCAGTGAGTGCTTGTTAGCTCAGAGATCAGTGGATTGGAGAAACAGGAAAGTGACCCAAGAGGAAGGTCAGGATAAAGCCTCCAAGCGATCCCAGTTAAGCCCGAGAGGCTGCGACTGTGACCGACAGCATAAAGCTGTTAGCAAGGACAGAAAAAAAACCCTCCAGGCTGCAGGAATGGTCACCATGTCAATTACACTGAAGAGGAATTAGCATTTCTTTCCACAATGATCTAAAGGGAGGTTATGTCAAAGACAGCAAGTCGAGAGGGTAAAAAATATGGTGCAGCACTAACCGAGATTGCCTTAACTGATGTAGTGGGATATTAAAAAGCTTAGCGTAGCTGTTTTCCCCTGATGAATAGCAAGCGGATTTAGAGTGGCCATTGAAAAAGAGAATGCCCATGAAGAGTGATTGAGGGATGGATGGAGCTTAAAGAACATTGCTTCCTCGTAATGACCTCGACCTGCCCTGTGCCTTGACCCCAGCTACTGGTCATCCAACTGTGAAATGCGTAATTTTAACAGATCTTACATCAACTACAAAGTCATTTTAACACTGAATATATGTTATCTTCCATCGTTTTAGATACCTTTGTCTTTTCATTGAAATACATCAATAATAAAAGTGCAGCCGTATTCTATTCTGTACTTCAGAGTCTGCTCTGTGTGAAGCATTTCAGTTGTCAAGGCATCTTCCATTGCCTGTAGTTTCCTCTAGTGATTCCTGTGGCACCCTCTGTTGGTCTAACCTGTCATCTAACCTGCCGGTCTTCAGGAAACAGAGAAATGACCTCGCATTGCATGAGAATGGGTGCATCTCAGCTAATTAGCAGACTACCCTCCCTTCCCAAAGGATCATTTAAACCCCTTCTCCATCTAACTCTTTGCCTTTGATTCACACACAACCTAACAGTCAAACTGCATTTATGCCTCAGTTGTTTTTATTGTTCAAAAAAAATGAAACGTCAGCAGACTTACTGTTGAGAAAACTACTGTGTATTGTGCCTAGTTTAATTTAGCACACGTGGGTGATTCTGGGGAAGAAAAAAAAAATCTTCAATATCTTGGAACCACGTGTGGTCGACGCTCAATACTGCACAGTTGCTGTTTTTAAGCCCCCCGAGAAGATGAGCAAAACCAGGCTTCAGAAGCCTAATTAAACAGGAGATGTGAATTATTTAAGCATGTTGTATGAAGTAGGCACGTTACGTTTTGCAGAAGTAGGAGTTTTGGTTGATTAAAAAAGGGGGCAGTACGTTAACTGGCAGTGGAAAATTAGACCTATTATTTTCTATTCATGATTCAACATTAACACAATCCCTTTAAGCTGCACATTGTAAAGCCCTTTTTAATTCTGATACTACAGTAGTTTTAATTTAAATCATCCACATATGTGCAGATGGCTGCTACCAAAATATGCAACTTAAGTGTTTCCATAAAACAATGTTTGATATCTATGGCTTTTGAGAGACTAAATAATTCATAGAACTTAAACAGAGAAAGGTTGGTTTAATCAGAGGGATAACTCCAGAGATATAACCCCTTTTGCTGTTCTCTAATCTGACTTGAGTGAGTCCTCTTCATTCCTTTATTCTGGTTGTATGTGCTGGTTGAGGAGGACGTAGAGCAGCTCTCCCACCCTCTGTGGTCTCCTTTCCACTTGCATGCAGCTCAACCAAACAGACTGACCCCTGCATTCTCAACACACATCCTGTGCATGTCCAAGGAGTGTTCTCCATGTGTATGCCGTGTGTGTGCACAAATTCAATGACACATATAGCGTTAATTTATTGGGTTCTGAATGGTCTTGTGTTCAGATTGAGAAGTGTTAAAATGGAGCAACGCAAGCTGAATGACCAAGCAAACTCACTAGTGGACCTTGCTAAGGTAAGCTAGACTAACAGTCTACCCATGCATTGCACATTAGGACACACAGCTCTCCTGATACGTGTCTTTCCTTTGTGTGATGCATGCTGGTTCACTCGCTAAATTAGTTGTGTTTTCTGCTTTAATCAAAGTCTACAGGTGTCAAATAAACAGACAGGCTGATAACAGGGTGATAAAAACAAAATCTGTGCAATGCTTCGGGTTGTCTGCTTTCACCTGTGATTCTGATCTTTTGGGTTTAAATAATAACCTCATTTTATTTCACAGTGCAGATTGCCATCCCCAGGACGTGTAGTCTGGAAAATTACTCCTTTTTGTGCCTGTACCGGGTTTCACTTTACGTATTCTCTGATGTATGTCTCCAGATGCACTAAACAGGAGTTGACAAACCTTAGGGAAAGACCAGGCAGCACGCCAGCCTGACCCAGCAGAAACAGTAACCTGGGAAGGGAGACACATTGTGATCTGATGATTCAGCCAGAAGTCAAGGCAGAGAAAGAGAGGAGAGAAAGGCTGAGAGCTCTGACATTCATACGCACCGTCAAACTGGATTCAGGCCAGCGTGTCATGAAAGGTATTACCCTAGTTAATATGGCCCAAACACCTCGTGCAGTAAAACAGCAGCGAGAGTCGGGATGTGACATTGGATATGAGGTGGCTTAAAGCCAGTGCCACTCATCTGGATCTGTGATCGCTGTTATACGAGTCAGTTGCCATGAGAGGGCAGAGTGGCTCCGGTCTCCTGCTCTCAGTAGAAAGATGGAGCTAAATAGAGCTGAACATATCATTGGCAGCTGCATTGCCACTGCAGTGCAAAGTGAAATTCCTCAGATCACAGTGTATCCCCTCGTATAACTCATTATCTCCTCTACAGTCTAATGTAGAATGTGGGTTTCCATTGTTTTGGTGATTTAAGTGATGCACTGTGTGTTGTTTCTCTCCTTTCAGACTGGATCACGTCCTCAAATTGCAAAACAGTGTATTGCAGTTTGTAGTTTTATTATATAGTTAATGGCATATAGCCTGTTCTTGCTCCATCAGATTATGATATGTATTCCCTCGTGGTTTACTGTGCCTCTTTTCTTTGTCTGTAGCATTTCACACCGTCACTTATTAATGTGTTCTTGTTACATTTCATGATTAACAGATGAGGACTCTGTCTCTTGGATCAGTTCAGCTCCATGTGCAATCAATTTCTTAGCCAAAGGAAGGATTACATATGTAGAAAATAATATATACAAGCATTTATGTATTGCAGTTGTGACAAATGGATGTGTGGCATGAAATCAAGGATTTAATTAGTGTTTATGTAAGTAATACAGCACAGTGAGACCCTTGTTTCCTCCACCACTGTCAGGTTGAATGGTGTCAGTGCTGCTTTAGCTCTTACCGATTCACATAAACAACCTAACCTATTATCCCCGCCTCAAATCAAAAGAGGCCAAGGTAAGTGATGGATGGCATCGCCTCCAGGCTGCCAGAGATTATGAGCCCTCTGCTGAGTAAACCTCCCTGCAGCAGCATCACCCCCACACCTCATCCCAAAACGTGACATGGATTTCTGTAGAGTGACTGTTTCTGAAGACTGGGCCTTTTATTATCTTTTCAAGGTGTGTGAACAGATGGTTGGTTGTTGCATCAAAAGAGCAGAAAGCATCATGCAAACTCAGCAGGAACGTTTCAGGTCTCCTCAAGGTCACATGCTAATGTAATCTGGTCTGCATGGCAACATGACCTCTAGTGAACTGGTCACATCTTCCCTTCTCAGTAACAAAAAAATTCTTAAGGTTGAAACTTAATGTTCCCCTCAACCTTTTTTAATGTGGGATTTCATTTCCTCTCACTGGGAACAAAGTGGACAACACAGACTTCATGATCGTACCATGATAATAAATGTGTCAGTTTTGGCTGGATTTACATGCTGATAATATATTTCTGTATCCATGCCATTTGGGATTTTGTGTCAGATGTTGACGTTATAGGATAAATTAACATTTTTCTTCAACCTTGTCCTAAAACAATACACACAAGCCTATACTGTATGTACATGGACAAGGAGTTGGAGGACAGAGTCTACTGTCCTCCAGACTTTTTGTGTAACTTTCCCTCCGCTGAAGCACTGCAAGAAAATACTCTCCATTGAAGCTCAAAAAGTTTAAGTAAAAAAGACAAATTTTGAAGATCCCCTCTTAATTTGTCTAAATCGTACTGCTGGAGATGATGACATGATTTTGTCCCCATCACTTAACATTATAATGGAATCTCTGTCCTGCCAGTAAGGGACGAACAGTTAACTCTGTCTTGTGTGTTGTTTTCAGACAGACAAACACATCCTGTAATTGTTTTTCATTTTTTTTATCATTAATGTGACACTCACAGTTTTGTACTTTCCTCTCTTTTTCAGATTGAATGTTCAACTGTATACTTATTGAAGTATTGAGGGGTTTTTTTTTTATTTATACAGCATCATGTTTGTTAATAGTGGATGCATACAGTATTTCCAAGTTGTCCATCAAAAATAACACCAATTTGGAAAGTGTCCTCGTTAAGTGTGTTCCCTCTCCCTTGTTCCAGACTCAGAACATCATGTATGACATGATATCGGACTTAAATGAGAGAGGAGAGGACATGGAGAAGAGGATTGCCCTGCTGGAGACAAAGCTGGAGACTCTACTGAGTAACTTACAGGCTCTGCCAGGACTCATCAGCCAGGTCATCAGCCAGCAGCACAGGGACTTCCTGGAGGTGCAACTCCAGCCTTATGACAAACACAGCCCTGAGCGCTCACAGTCAGTGTCCCGACGGAGGTCGTCTTCCACAGCACCGCCCACCTCCTCCGAGAGCAGCTAGAGTCCAAGGGGAATGCCTCCACTGAAGACTTTTGCCATCATATGGCCAAGTTGCATTTATCGTAAAGCCTTATGGTTTCAATAAGTATTATCCAAATTCTGATGACAGAATCCAAGATACTGGGGAGAATGCATTTTAATGGATAACTTCATGCTGTTGTTTGTTTTTTATTACCTCAAAAGATGATGTTATCCTTGCTCTGGTGACATGACCACAAAAAATGGCGCTTCCCTCAGTAAAAGGCCTATCGATGGGGCTATGATACAAACTCTACTCCATCTCTATGCAGAGATAGCCAGTTTTAGGTGGCAAGGTTACCGTGTGTGAAACTATTGCACTAAAATAGTGCTTCTCACAGACTTTGTGCTTCCGCTGGCTTGATTCAGTTGCCGTTTTCCTCAAAGCAAACCACTGAGAAACTACTGAGAAATCAGTCAGGAAGCATGACAGTGATATTGGGGAAAAGTGCTGTGTTTGATGGACTGGAGTGAACTGAGAGCAGGCAGCAGATGAAAATCATTCCTGCACATTGTCACTCAGAGATAACTTAAAAAGCTTGAAATGAGGAAAAAAGCATATATCTTTTAGGTTAGAAACAGCATCAACTATAGTGGTTTTCTTTTGCAGAGTGCCCCTGTAGAATGACTATTTTTGGGGCAACATTGCAAATAATTTAATCCTCTTGTCAAAATGAATGCATCAAAATCTGTACTTGCACTTACTTTTTAATCAATGCACTTCAAAGCTGACTGGCGTATGATATAAAGATACGTTGCTCATTAAAAGAAGAACATTTGAGATGTTTGGGCATGGGTTTAATATTGTCAATTCTCAAGTTGTGGCTAGTGTTGATGAATGGAGTCAAAGCCCTTTACTTGTTTTCCACAAAGAAGCATTAACTTAGACCTGCAGAGGTCTACAGAAATGCACTGGATGATGACAAACTCAGTAATTATTCCTTGTCTTGTTGTGTCTCACCTCCTGTCCTTCCTTCCTGTGCTATTTATGCTTGCTGTCACCCCAGCTTAGCATCAACCAGTGCTGAACAACAACTCGCTGAAACCGTATCTACCTTTTAAAAAGAAAATGCCTATTTTTATATATTACGATGAGGACAAGCACACCTCCTACAACTAAACAATGATGGGGATGTATGAAGCGACAGATTCAGCATATCTAGCACATGGTTTAATATTTATTGGACTGGAGTTAAGATACATGAAGTGGTCCGTGAGGTTCTTGATTATAGACTTTAAAGATAACAAAAAAATTGATTTTTACAGCAAAGACTTTACATGACACTGTTGGATGAGCTGGAAGAGCAATATTCAAGAGCAGTTCTAGTAAATCTATCGATAGCAGCTGGCATTTATTAGATTGTGACGTTTTAATGTCAGAAAATCAAAATATTGAAATATTTAAATGTGATTGAAATATCCTCTGTGGCCTTTCATACAGCCTATCACCTTATCAACTGTGTGAAAAGCCCTGATGTGCCCAATATACTGTCTGGACATTAATCTTCACCATAAGAACATAGTTGTTGATGTAACCTTCTCAAGGTTCACAGAGCAAAGCTTGGGCCAGAGGAGATCATCAAATCAGCAGCACTGATCTTGTTCAACCAGCCCACCCCACTAAACAATATGTCAATCAAATGGTCAACAAAGTGACAGATGGTCAGTCCACAAACTTCAGCAACATAGAAACCAATGAGAGATTATACTGTATGCGACTTAAACAATAAACAATTAAACAATATAAAATATACATGCTTGACTGTCCTGTGTCCTTTTCTGTTCTGTGAGACGCTGTGTTGACTAGGACGAATGATGTGTGTGTGTTTAAACAAGTAAGGCAACACATAACTCTATAAGTTGTGGACATTCATTGTTTTGATTTTGATCAGATAATCATTCTTGATTTGTCATTGAACATCCAACAAC
This sequence comes from Synanceia verrucosa, assembly GCA_029721515.1. Classification (NCBI taxonomy): domain Eukaryota; kingdom Metazoa; phylum Chordata; class Actinopteri; order Perciformes; family Synanceiidae; genus Synanceia; species Synanceia verrucosa. Next base: position 14,148,417 of record CM056564.1, on the reverse strand, counting down.
TGGAGACAAAAGGACTGGGTTACTATTACTCTGACTTGCAGGCATTTCTATGTAGACTGCAGGAGATGGAGGGTACAACAAGTGAAACGAAGGTCCAAATAAAAACATTCTAAATTACACAATATGTCTAAAGTAAAAGTCTCACAATGCATGACCTCAATGTGTGGAGGAGAGATGTTAAATGGGTGGAAAAGCAGAATCAAGAAAGTTCTTAGTTCTCTAACAGATATTAAATATATTAATATATGGGAAAATATTATCTAGTGATTGTATCTGTTTTATAGAATAATGAAGTGGGTAAAAGTATCATATCTGCCTCTGGAATATAGTGCAGATTCATAAAATATTAAGAAATATTCAAATAAGTACCACAAAAATGTACTTAAGTGCAAGTAAATACCATGCTACTTGTCCCCACTGTACTTCACCAGTATCATGACCTGATAAGCCCGATGTTGCGCAGGTATGTCTTTCTGTCACTACAGTTTTAGCCTGTGAGTCAACGCACCGGGCAAGGTATACATTGTCCTCGCGAGATTTCCAACGAACTAGCGCGCAGCAGCACAGTGTGCTGTGGACTCATGTAAATGCTAAATAGTGTCTAACTTTGCCAACTTCCATGTAAAATATTTTTCACGTCTTTCGGTACCTTTGGTTGGACACAGGAACCGCTGCCATCATGAGTATACTCGCCAAAATAGCAGAGATTGAAAATGAGGTAAGGAATAAAGTAGACATCCGGCTGGCAGTGAACCGGTCACGTTTTAGCACTCGCTAACTACTAGCTAGCTGTTAACGTTAGCAACTTTAGCCTAACTCCCACAGCTGGGCCACGTATTTATACACAATATGTGCGTATTATACGAAATATTTCTGACTCACAGTTTCTTGACAGGTTACTGTGTGTATTGAAATTTTGCTTAACGTCCTCATTCATTTGTAAACGTGTAATAATCTGAAGTAAGAGGACGTTGCTCTCCCAACGTCAGGTTAGTAAATTAACGTTAGCATGGGCACGGTTATTGCTTCACTTAACGTTTCTCTCAACTCACTGACATTAAACATGCTACCTTAATCCTCCATTCACTAAACATGAAAGACAACCTTTTTTATCTGCCACGACGACGTGTCAGTGTTTGCCTATAAAGACAGTCCAGCTCAATAAACTATTGTCTCACTTGAAAATGATATCATGCTATATTGTATCATATGGTATGTTTTGATATTATTATTATTGTTGTTATTATTACAGCTGCAATATACTAATTAAAAAGTGTGAAAGTAGCACTAAGCAAGTTTTTCTGGGGGAAATGGAAGTGCAGCGTAAGGTTTTAGCTGTGTTAACGGTTTGTCTCATTTGCTATATTATTTCTTACTATTATTAAGTTCTTAAGAAGATGCATGAACCAGGCTGATGCTCACAAGTAAACATTAGTCTGTCTTGAAATGCCTCAACTGAGGTGGTGGGATTGCAGAGAGGCTGGTTGAAAGTTTAAGGAAAATGTGTAATATGTGTTTATATACCTTATCTTTAAATTTACACACCCAGTACTCCCAATAAAAGTGGAGGATAAAATCTGTCTTTCTGCACAACAATGTATCTATAATTACAGACCATTTACCATTTTATTCCAAAGTCTATGTATAGCATATCACAAGCTGTAAAATTATCTAGTTCTACATGTCTGTAAAAACAGTAAAAACATCACATCTTTATAAAACTGGTTACTACAAAGTGCCATGTTCACATTAAGTACAGCGTAAGGCCTCACACTGATGTTGTTACTGTCAAATGTAGATGGCCAGGACACAGAGGAACAAGGCCACGGCTCACCACTTGGGTCTGCTCAAAGCCCGTCTTGCCAAACTGAGGAGGGAACTCATCACACCAAAAGGAGGCAGTGGTGGTGCAGCAGGAGAAGGTTTCTGCTCTTATATAGGGTTTATTTTAATATTCATTTAAGACTTTTCTGTCATCTGGCAGCATATTTTTGTCAGTTTATGTATCTTAAATATTTTTTTGTCTTTTAGGTTTTGATGTTGCAAAAACCGGTGATGCTCGTATTGGCTTTGTTGGTTTTCCCTCGGTGGGAAAGTCAACGCTGCTGAGTAACCTTGCAGGTGTGTACTCTGAAGTCGCCGCTTATGAGTTCACCACTCTGACGACGGTACCTGGAGTAATTCGGTACAAAGGGGCCAAAATTCAGGTACAAGAAGGTTGTGTTTGTTCAGTACTTATTACGTGCTTACGCTGTGGTATGTTTCCAGTGGGTTGCTAATTATACTTTCTTGCATTTTCTCTCCAAGCTCCTGGATCTCCCAGGAATCATTGAGGGAGCTAAGGATGGCAAAGGTAGAGGCAGACAGGTCATCGCAGGTAAATATGGCTTCTGATGAGACTAAGACAGGTTTTCATTGAGTTAAAGTTGATAGTTAGATGCCATGTTAAACACATTTATTTCTACATAGCATTTTGACTACAAGAAGGGGCACAAGTCTGCTTTAACAAATGTTCACTATACCATTGGCTTACAGCTCATGCTTCAGGCAATGTACACTGACAACCACATTTTGTGTTCTTAAATGGAGGCAGGGAAAAGTAAAATATCACCAGTGTTATTAATGAATGGTTGCAGATACATACTAAAGAAGCGCTGTGATTCCCTCTGCTCTGTTCTAACCAATTATCTGCTTCTCCCACCAACCTCTCTTTTAGTGGCTCGAACCTGCAACCTAATCCTGATTGTGCTCGATGTGTTGAAGCCTCTTGGTCATAAGAAACTAATAGAACACGAGCTTGAGGGCTTTGGCATCCGACTTAACAAGCAACCACCCAACATTGGCTTCAAGAAGAAGGACAAAGGAGGCATCAACTTCACAGCTACAGTACGTCTCACACAGAAAGGCAAACTTCTTCCAATGTGCACCTCTAAATAAATGATATATTTTATATTTGATATATTGCTCTAGTGTGATAGTTAGTGCCAGTGTTATAAATGCAGTTTGTCTATGTGTCATTCAAACAAATTAGAGCTGGAAAAGTGAGATTATCACAAGGAGAAGCAGCACTCTATAAAGTGATAAGCTGGCTGTATACTCGCCACATCTGCTAGCATGTGCAATCGTGACGTCAAAATGACGTGGAAACCCATTGCGCATGGCACAAAAACGGCGCCCCTTCTGCTTGTCGCGTACACAATAAAATTTGTGTCTTGCGTGCACCAAACAGGAAAGGGACCAGCTGGAAGAGTATGGATGCACTGGAAACCAAGCTGAGCGAACAGATCTGTCTCTACTGACATCTGTATGATCCTTCTTCAAAGGAACATAGAGATGCTCTGAGAGCGCAGAGCTCAAGGAAAGAAACCACAGAGACCATGGGGAAGGACGAAACAACATGTAGGAGTCACTACTCTCTTCTCCCACGTCAGAGTTTTGAGGTGTTCACACTACAGGACTGGTCAGCAATGGGAGTGTTCACACTACAAGACTCTTTATTCAGCAGACATGTCAGACTGCAGCACTGCTGTCCAGTCAGCCCCTTTCATTAATTCCTGGTTAATAAATGAGCCGCTCGTTGTTTTCTAGAGCGTAGATGATCGCAAATGATTAGCAAATCCTTACCAACCAGAGAGTCCATAACAACCTTCTTCTGTTTCTGCTTCGCTGGTGGGTTGTAGATGTGTTTTCACAACAGTGACACCTCTGTTCGGGAGAGGATTGCAACTACTGTCTCGTCTGTCGTGCAGCAGTATGTATGGTTTGAGAGCGCTGGTGACGTCAGCAGTGGAGCGCGCACTAGTAGACACAGCGAGTATACGGCCAGCTTTGGACAATCAAAAGATGTCTCTTGATACTTCCATCACTCTGTCATGCAGGATTTTAGTTGTCACAGATAATGGTAGGCTGTTGTCAGTTTATTTTGAAGATGGACAGTTTCCTGGGATCTCATTTGTTTAAACAAACATATGGAAGCCTTTAATAACCTGTGTTTGTATAAGTTAGTTTTATAAAGGTTTGCACTGATCTGCAGAATCAAACCAGATGGCACAATTTGCATTAGACACTTTTCAATGCTTCCCTCTGGTGGATATCTGGAAGATTACATTAAGTCACCCCTGCACAACTCTCCTATTCTTCAGCAGAAAGTTCAATTTATTTTGTATTTTGGGGGTCCATATCATTCCACTGATATTTTATAATACTGCTTGAAGCATGATGTATATTACACAATGTCATATGTTAAAGTCATCTCTCTCCCTCTCTCTTTTTCTCTCTCTCTCTCTCTCTCTCTCTCGCTGTAGTGTGCACAAAGCGAGCTGGATGGGGACACTGTTAAGAGTATCCTGGCAGAGTACAAGATCCACAACGCCGACATCACTCTGCGCAGTGACTCCACAGCTGATGACCTCATTGATGTGGTGGAGGGAAATCGGTAAGCTGCAGAAGTGCCAGTGGGTGTGTCCTTCTGGAATCTCAAATCCCATTTCATTTACCAATAAACCAGTGCATGTGCATTTGCTATTTGATGTGGTTCCAACCATATTTGCATTTTCCAACAAACACTTTTCTTCATACATGTGTCATGTATAAAGTGGAGTAAAGCAGCATCCTTTCCTTTTTCCTTCTTCCTTACCATTCCTGGATGTAATGAAATGTAAAAAAAAATGTTAGCAGATACTGTAAAATCAAGAATATGAACAAGGACTTCACATCCTAGGAGGACTCTTCCTGCATTTCATTACTAGGCGCCAGACGTGGCAACAGAATAACTGCCCTGCAATTGCAATGTAGCAAATCTTTCTCAGGATCTCTGTGCTCGTCCAGGGAAGAGGGTTGAACAAAAAGGGAAGCATGATGCACATTAATATCACAGTGGTATGAATTAAATTCTTGTAAGAGAAAGAAATAACCAACATCTAATATTTCTGTAAAATATAATCATAATAACAAAATATAACAAAAAGAAATAGCCATGCTCTATATCGACCTTCAGTTTGTTTTAACCGACGTGGCTTCACAAATATACAAAATGAGTAAGTACGAAGTGTACCTTCCCAAGGACACAAAGTCTGTGAGTATTTTATTTCTCGAGTTATTGTTGGAACAGTGGACCTGTGACTTTATCAGCAAATGCTGTTTGTCTTAAAATGTTGACATGTTGCCCAACCCTAACAGATACCAGGGAATGCAGCGGAAGGTTGAAATCTTCTGAAGATAGTTGGGAATTATTTGTTAGATTTGTTTCAGCTCCATTATAACATTTAAAGCAGGCGACACAAATTTGTGACTTCAGAATATATTATGTTTGCAGGCATTTCATGGTCAGCAGCTAATTACAGTCTGTGGTCTCTACAGGGTCTACATCCCATGCATTTATGTCCTCAACAAGATTGATCAGATCTCCATCGAGGAGCTCGATATCATCTACAAGGTGCCCCACTGTGTGCCCATCTCTGCTCACCACCGCTGGAACTTCGACGACCTGCTGGAGAAGATGTGGGACTACCTGAGGCTTGTGCGCATGTAAGAGTTGCTCAAACAGTCACCACCAGGGGGTGCGAGTGGAGATGAAAGAGAGCTGGGGAGCTAAAATGGTGCAGAACAGTGAATCTGCTGTATGTGAAATCTTAGACTGGAAGCTTTGACCTGAAATCATGTGTTCATTTGCAGCTACACTAAACCCAAAGGCCAGCTTCCTGATTACACGTCTCCTGTCGTGCTTCCTGACGGACGGACTGCTGTTGAGGATTTCTGCTTAAAGATCCACAAAAACCTCATCAAAGAACTCAAATAGTGAGTGCTGGCTTCACTGTTTTATTCACCCTCTATTGTTATTATTTCGTCATACCTTAATCCAAACAGACTTTAGGTTATTTAGTACACCAGAACTGTAAAAAAGGAGTCACTTGCTTCACTAAATCTGTAACAACAATAATATTCAGCCAGTTTCTTCAAGGATGATGAGCTCTCTTACTAAAAGGCGTCGAGTTACCTCACACCAGACCAGAATGACAAGTGGTCATCAAATTGTTTAAAACAACACAGCCGCTTTAATCGCAGCCATTGCCCTCTTTATTGCGAGATACGCCAGATAAGCAATAATGTGAGAGTCTGGATTAGAGTCTGAGATGATGTGTTACACCACCATTTCCAAATGGGAGAGCCAAGACTATCAATCATGGGATATGTTAGTGCTGCTGAGCATTACCCGTCCTCCAGGGAATTAACAGGTCAAACAGTGACACAAGCAATTAGAAAGCCCTTGTAACTAAAGGATGTCATTGTACCCTGTTGGTTACTTTATAGTGCAGAGCCTTCATCGCCGTAGCAAACAGAGGCAAAGAGTATCCCTATGAATTATTTTCTGCGGTAATTAAGCTGAGGATTACGGCGTGATAAGCTCTTTCATCCTTGTTTGTGATGCAAAGTTAGACATGCAACACATCTTAACCTTTTACAAGGGGGACATCCCAGGGCCAATCATTGTTTGCATGATCCTGTTTAAGTAGATTTCAAATGAAAACTGCTAAATTATTCCTTCTTTTTGCAGCAGAAAGCTTAGGTGTCTGTCTTTTGAATCATTTTTTTGTACGCTTGCTGGATCAACCTGTGTTTATTTAGTGGTTTACTGACTTTATGAACATATTGGCATAGTTTGTGCACATTTTATTGATATGAAGTGTTTGAAGATACTGACTTCACAATTAGAAAAATTACCAATGTAAACTATTTCTATTGCAGAGCTCAAAGACTTGAGGGAGTCACTCACCTACAATCATTGCAATATATATTTTTCGTCTTTCAGTGCGCTTGTGTGGGGAGCGTCTGTGAAACACAACCCTCAGAAGGTGGGCAAGGACCATGTGTTGGAGGATGAAGATGTTATCCAGCTGGTGAAAAAGTGAAAGAAGTCTTAGTCTGCTGCATGGCCATGTTTCACCAAGTGTTCTGTACAGTTACTCTGTAAATCACTGCATCCATTAGAGCATCTATGTCATGCGGTTCCCATTTTTTGCTGTAATTTAAAAATAAAATGACATTTAAAAGAACCCACAGTACTTAACACCATAAATAGTTCATATTGAATATCGTTAAAGGCTTGCATTAAAGTCTGTTCAATAAAAACATTAAGGAATCATGCTACGTTCATTCTTGTGCAACAGTTTTTTCTTTTCATCACAGCAGGAGGTTTTCTTGCCTTCATCAGGTTGGATCCAGTGTTGACTTGTATGCACAGAGTTTAGTCAGGCACAGTTTTTCTCTATATTTGAAGTGATATGATCTAATGTGCTACATGTCATGTGCCAGAAAACTGTAGCAGTGTGTTGCATCATTAAATCCTGTGCACCAGCACAGTTAACACAGTCTCCTTCAGAAGCACAGCAGCACTAAGCAACAGCATTACGGCGACTGTTTCAGTCTGGCTCAGAGAAAAGAAGTCATTTGAAAGCCCTGTCCAGCTAAACGATTTATGTGACATTGATGATGAGGGCAGTTATTCAGGCTCGTGGTCCGCCCCCTCTCTCTCTAGTAGGGACAGCCACTCAGGTTAATCAGTTCATTCACTCAGACGCAGTCTGGGGACATCATACGCCAGCTGTTCACAACTAACAAGACTCCACAGAGCAAAATAAAGAACATTTCATCAGAGCTGGGAGCTCTTCTGGAAGCTCGCATTATCTTACGTCAATATGTTGCAACTGGCATGAAGTGTAGAAGCCATTTTGTGTCTGAGCACCTCATACATGCAGTGATTCAGTGGATGGCGCCAGTGCATACACAAGTGCACAGACTATGATATGATAAAGTCAGATGAGTAAAAAGAATGAAGACAAAGACTTAAATTGAACCAAAAAAAAAAAAAAAAGATTCAGCTTAGCATTTTCCAAAGCTATATGTGACTATTTAGTATTTTACTGCAAATATGTGTCATTACTGTCCTGTACAATGTCACATTTGTCCATTTAAACTGTCGGTTACATTTCATTGAATATAAATGTGCTTGGAAAATGTAGGCGGGTAAAAATAGACAGAGTAACTGTCATTTCAAAGTGATCCAATACACAGAACAACAATTGTGTATACATACATTTACCACAAGAATATAAAATCATAGCACAACAGCAAATACAAATGATTTCAATATCACCAATGAAAAGAATCCACGCTGCGACGAGGAGAAAAGCTGCTTTGCGGGACCACAAAAAGAGTATTTTCATGCTTGTGTGTAAGAAACCATTTAATTGTCAGAAGGGCTCAGTATTGTCCGTTAATTACTGCTGGTCTGATTCTGAACTGGATTAGTCTAGGCTGTTTAGCAACGATTCATGGATGTGTAAAAAACCAGACAACATGCTCCAGACACTTGCTGCAACACTTTAATGGTCAACGAGGACGCTGTCAAGTGTATTTGATGTTATAGACTACAGCTCGTACTGAGAGAATGGACACTTTTGTAGGAAAAGCTGCAGTAGTGGAGGGTATTGCATGCCTGTCAGGATCGGCCCTCCTCAGTCACCACCACCTCCTCCTCTCCACCCCCTTTTACCCTGTAAATTATAGCAGCACTTTAGCTAATGAAAGAGTTGAAGACCGGGCACTAATAAAAGCCATTAAGTGAATAAAGCACTTCCCCTCTAACAAAATTAAAGAATCTACCCATTTGGAGAGGGAGGACTCTGTATTAATATTTATGAAATGCGGAACCGGCGGCCCCCCCAAACTCCCCAACCCGCGTCCAATCCCAGCCTGACCAAGTCCTCCTTGCCAGTGCACCTATCCCAAGAGAACATCACCAACCCCTCCTAGCTTGAAGGAGGGGCAGGAGATGGGGACTTGAAGGGTGCTGAGGACGCAGTCAGGACAGTCTGTCTCCAGTTGAGCAAGCTGGAAGACCCCAAGACACAGCTCAGAGCTCCAGCCACCTTCATCGCCCCTCAGCTGGCAGCACCGACTTTAGGACCAGAAGAAGGAAAGGTGGGTTTCTTGGGAAGACCAGATGCACAGAAGTGAGTTTCCAAAGACAGCCGCAGGAGGTTGTCAGTTAAAAACAGAGTAGGTTACGAGTCTCACATCTGCAGTGTTGTATTGATAGTTTGTTGGGTTGTGACCCGTAGTCTGAAGTTATCAGATACTTTTAATGATAAATGATTAAAAGCATTCTTTGGTCAAAATTAGAATTGGATTCTGAGCTGCATACTTTGAAGTCCATCTGCTGACAGACGTTTTAAAGAAAAAAAAACACCAAAAACAAGGTAAGGACTCATAATTATGTATCACAATCATCCATGCATAAAACCCATCACGCCATCCCATCAGCTACATTCTTCTCAACCATCCTCATTGTTCTGAGGTCTGTTTCACCACCCTCCATTTTCACCCAAAGTACTCCCATCTCCATGCCGTTTGGCCAACTACAAATGCAAGGGGGGGTTTCTCTTTGGTGCATTGCACTTTGCATTGTGGTGTAATTTCATCACACAAAGTGGTTCAGTTGGTGGAGCTCTAAGTTGATTATCGCACCATGCCTTCTCATTTTAGAGAGATGTCCCTGGGGAGCTGAAAGAGAAGGTAACAAGATTGTCAAACCTTTCGGACAAACAGCTGTCTTAGGTTGATGGTATCATGACTCTGACATTGCACTCAGTGACCGTTAACATGGTTAGGACTAAATTGCCAGAAGGGGTTGTGTCTTTACTCTAAGAGGACAGAAATGGTCCTCAGATGGACAACAGCAGCAACTGTCATGTTTGAGTCCATTGGTATCTAGTCGACACCAAGACTCATTTTTTTTCAGTTACATGTAAAATGTTTAGACAGTGGACTGTATGACATGACTAACAAGATCCCTGATGAATTACCAAACTCTGTTTCCATTGATCAGATGAAGAGCACCCATTGGACCAATTGGCTGAGTCACCGTTCCTCAGGCCTTTCTTAAAGATATTTAAGATTTGAATGTTTTGAATCGTGTAGTATCGATGGACTTTTTTTTTCAGTCTTTTCTCTCAGAGTCGGGCGTGAAGGGCGGGAGGGTGGGGTTTGACGCAGTTCGTGCGCAGGAAGGGTGTAGCCCTTTTTTTCCGCAGTGTGACCTATGACTAATCGTTTTTTTTTTATTCTGCAGATGTTCTTAACTGCATCTGCCTTACGATTCTTCTCTAATCATTGTGTGAATCAACCGATGATGCGATTTGTCTTTTTTAACCACTTATCCATGAGCTCAGATCTCCTCCCCAACACCTTTGGACATTTTCGACTCTTGGACGGCAGATATGCATCAGTTCATGGGATTTGTTCTTAAACTGCGAGACTGTTTCTCTTAGGTTTTTAATATTTCATAAGTTGGTTGACAAAAACAAAAATATCAGTTTCACAGATTTTCTCCCTTGACTCCCATTTCTATTTAGACTAAATGATGAAGTTCTCCAGACCTTTGGATGTCTTTGTTGAGTTTTACATGCTCTGTTGTTGAGGTTTTTGTCTTTGCCCAGGACTCCATTGTGCTTGATCTAACCATGCAGTGTGTCTTCTGTCCATGGTTGTGCCAAGCACCTTGGAGGCTTGTGAGCACTGTCGGCCTTCTGTTGTGAACTCCCAGCGATTTAAAGAACTCTTTTTATCTGTATGTACCGTTTTTTTTTTTTTTACTTAAATTTAGAAATATACATGCACTGTACTCTTAAGAATGAAATCGGTCAATAAATTAAAAAAATGAACACCATAGGCTTCAAAAGGACAATCATTATATGATGATTGCCTCTAATTTAGTTTATAATTCCTGTTGTTTATCTCATGATGTACTCTAAAACATATGGCTATGATCAATAAATATCATCTTAACATCTTGTGTGTTTTATTGGAATTTATTTTAAAAATGTTGAATGAAGGACAAAAATGATTTTAGGAAGGGGAGGGGCGCTCAGACAGTCATTTTGTAAAAGCTGGTTGGTGTCGATATGGCAGATTTGTGGAAACTATCAATTACTGTAAGTGCCCTGTGGCTTTTAACTGTGGCTAATAATTTCTGACAGCAGAGGTCATATATTAAAACACTGTTCAGACTACAGACACATCATTGATCTGTAAATGAAACTCTGTTTTAAACAGGGACTTAACATTTCAAATGATGATTGAATTATATGAGTTTTGTTTGTATCCAGTGCTCAGCTACTTATTTATTCTCAGTACTATGTTGTCCCATAACTCAAATCACAACTAATGCATTTAACCAATAAACTTTAAATGATTAAACCAGACTCATCCTTTCTTTATGACTCTTACTTTAATTAATTCAGTCTTCACTGGCACTTCAAGTACTGCAGGCATCATGCCAACATAATAACTTAAATGCTAAAATGTAAAATATTGAGTTTGAATCTCTGTCAGAATTACAATGAATTATACCAAGAGCCTTAATCGCCTTGTCAGGTGTTACTAAGCTTTGAGACGTATGAGCTTTTTATGTTCTTGCATTTGTCATATTCAACATATTACCAGAAAAATACCCCCCTCCTTTGTGAATTTTAATTTTGGCAACAGTGTATACCAGTCAAAATGATAGATTGTCGATCTATACCTTCATTTTACCGGACTGCACTCTCACCTTGGATAAGGTGATGTAATTCCTCATTGGAATTTCTCTTCAGTTCAGTTATGTCAAATACAATATACCAAACACATTTGTTCATTTAAGGCAATATACTTTTTCACTGCTGGCTGTTGGTTGTTTTAACCAAATTTCAAGAAAACTGGAAAAAGAAAAAGGGAATTAATACTTGTATCCATGCTAAAGACCAGGGGTCAACCTTTATAAGAAAAGAGCCATTTTGCCCTCTCTTCCACCAAGGAGGAAAACGTGTAGTGTGTATGTGAAGGTCTAATAAATTAAAGCTATGCAGGCCTGTTTGGGGCTCCACATATTTGTGGAAAATCCTTGGAAGTGAAGGCAAACTAAATCAGAATTAAACCTTCTATTTTGCTTCATTGGGATTTCTCCATCTTTAGCTTACAGAGGGCAGATAGTCAAACTCAAGATCAGATAAGACACCATAGACATAATAAGTGGTGCATATTTTAAATGACAAAATTGTGTTGAAAAATCTTATTTTCCTGTAACATAACTGTGAAACAAATATTTTTGTTGTATTTTTTTCAAAGCCAGAAGGAGCCACTGCAGAGGGGCTTAAGACCCCTGGAATAGACTGTCTATGAATAAAATCAAAGACTGTCTGTAAATCATAGAGTGCATGTTAACAGGTCCATCCACCATAGACTGTAGTCCATCCATCAGACCTAACAGTTGAGGAAAATAATTATATGACTGCATAAGACAAGGGTGCAACAAGATGACTTAATGAAAAGAGTGCCAAATTTAAATACAGTTCATGGTAGAACCAGAGGCAGTCTGTGACAGAAACAGAAACAGTCTGTGGTACACATACAGTCTATGGTAGAAATACAGTCTATGGTAGAAATACAGTCTAGTGACAGTCTATGGTAGAGACAGTTCCCACATGTTTTTAATTATGTGCAAACTGAAAATGTGCCAGTCTGCATAAAACTAGGGCTGTGTTCAAAATTGCATACTATGCACTACATACCCAACATGTGTACTATCAGTGAGTGTATAGTTAACTAACTTTTTGTGAGAATCATAAAGTCTGAACTGAAATACATTTCACAGCATTATGTTGCATCAAGTTACAGAGCTGTCCGTCAACTTTTGCTGTGAATGTTGTTGCATGACCACATTTAATTCAATCAATTTATATTATTTAGAAATGATATTGATATTTATGCTGCCAGTGTCCAGCTTTTGTATTCTGCAATATTTCACTGTATATTTGTACCGTGCAATTAGTGTACTGTTGGTTTTATAATATGTTTGTGGACATACTACATACTACTATAGTGTACTAAATAGCATCTTAGTGTGGAATTTCAGAACTCTGAACGCAGCTAAATGGAATTAAGGCATCGTTAACTTTAATATTTAGACTTCTGATTTTCTTTCTGCCACATATCGAAATCTCTCCAGTGAAAAAGATGTTTTGAAGATTTTGTTGTAAGACTTTAGGAAAGATAACATGAAAATATTCTTTAGAAGAAAGCTAAAACAGACCAGAGTTCTGTGGATCTATGTGGACATTTACTTATTTGCAGAATTAAGTTTAAAATAATTCTATATGAGTACAATTAAAATATTATTTCATTTAAAGCTACAATCTAGATTCTAACTAACAACACACACTTCCTTCCTTGCTATATACAGATTGTAAGCAGTGTTGTTGTGTCTGGTTCTACTCACAATTAAAGATATTAACTGCTAAAACAGTATATACTAACTAGTACCTACTGTATAGAACTGGTCATGTGGATTTGGGACACAGCTACAGTTTTATATCAGCAGAGTCAGTCTTGTTTCCAGCTGATCAGTTGAGCATACAGTGTTCTCAGTAAACTGACGCCGACCTTATCCCCAGACAGGCAGCACGGGGTTTACAGATTATCCCCTTAGACTGGACTATGTTGGCAAATCACTCTTTTCTCTAACCAAGACAAGAAGAAAACCAAGAATACAGGGAGATGCATATGAATATGTTTATTTGATCTTATTAGTCAGCTCCTCCATTTCAGTCCTGAAATCACAAGGCTAATATGTGCAGGAGCACGCAAGAGTCACACAATAATGTTTCTGTTCCTCAAGTAATTCGCACATGGTTGTACCTAATGACAAAAAATGATATACTACCTGCAGAAAGGAAAAAAAGCACACACTTGTATGTGACAACTCTTAGGTGACACTCAAGTGTCTACAGATGATGGGGCCCTAACAAGCTACAGGGGCCTGTTGCACAAAACTAGGATAAGGGATTAAGCAAGGCTATCTTGGTTATCCTGGCTCAATTTATCCGTGATCCGGTTGCACAAAAGCAGAATAGCAGAGAGAGGGATATGTTGTGGTATAAATCACTATGGAGATTTATTCTGTGGAGCTAGCCTGCTCTAAACACGATTAAAGCAGGTCATGAAGAAGAACTCCATGCAAAAAATCAAGGAAAATACAAACACAGTCGTACCTACCCATCATAAATGCTGATATAATTAGAATAACTATTGATTTTAAATCTGTCCAAACTTCTCCTGTAATTTGGCAAACAAATAATCCACCAAAGAGCGTCGTTCAAGTAGTAATTTGTCACATGAACGAAAATGAAACGTGAAAGAGACATTCTTTTCATAAACACACAGTTTATTACAGCTAATGTAGTACACACACACGCCCACACACAGCTGTGTATTTGTGTATTGTGGGGACTTTACATTGACTTGCATTCATTTCCTAGACACTTCCCTTGACCCTAACCATATCCACTACCCATGTAATCCTAATCCTAACCCTAACCAAAGTCTAACCTTACAGTAACATTAAATGTTCTCCAAGTCTTCAGCCTGAAATCTAACAGTTTACATTATGGGGACCTGCACTTTGTCCCCATAAGTACGGTGAGTCCCCACAATGTGAGTGTATTATCAGACTTATGTCCCCATATGTTCGGCAAAACACGCCCACACAGCGACACACATACACACACACACACACACACACACAGTCACTAGTTGAATTGTAATTGTGATGTTTTACGGAGCTATGAGTGTGTGTTTGTGCACTAGTTACATATTCTATATGCATCCGACAGGGAAAAGGACGCCTCTCGTTGCCATGGTGAATCAGTGACTCTGTGATCGACCTCGGGGTCTATTAGAGGAAGGGTCGTGAGCGCACTTGTCCTGGATTGGTTTCACCTGGCTTAATGAATCCGTGCCGCTCAGCCTGGCTTGGTCTTTGTGCAACCGATTGAGCCTGGACTCTCTGGTTTTGGATAGACTTAGCCCAGCTCAGTCACTTATCCTGGATGTCGGGATCCTGCTTTTGTGCAACGGGCCCCAGTACATTCACAAGCTGAAAGTTAAACAAATGTTGCATGTTTGAGTTATTAAGTCTTCGTGTTGTTTGACCACACAAGATAAATATATTTTAAAAAAAAAAACAAGCATTTCATTTACTTGCTCCCAACTTCACACCAATATCTCTTACTTACACTGAGCTTTTTAAAAACCAAATAGCTGGGGATATTAATATTGGCAACTCATAAATGTGGGATTTTCAACACATAACATTTCAGTACAAGAGGAAATGCTATTAAACATGAATGGATTTCAAGATATTTGTGCCAGATTGTCAGGCTGTAAACAGTGTACTTTATTAGGCATTTTTTTTCTTCTGCAGAAAGTGAAGCTCTTCATACATTCATAACAACCCCTGCAAAGTTAATTACAAAAGCCACAAAGATGATTTGGAAGGATGGATTACATATAGTCTCTGTAGGATCCACATTAATATCAAAAACTGTAGAATGACAATGCAGGGCAAATGATACAAAGCTTGTTGTAGGCAGGGATTTCCAGTGTTCAGGCAGCGGTTTTATGAATGTATAAGATCTACAGTAATACAAACAAAAACAAAAACACCTTCCAAAAGTATAAACTTAAGTGATGTCTTTTGTGGATGGCAAAAAAGTGTTTTGAGATGAAATGGGACAATTTAATATTTGACCTCATATGAAATGCAGATGGATGTGATGTGGCACGAGTGGTCAGTTTCTCTCAAAAGGGGCATTACTTTCTTAAAATAGCATTAGTAGCATCGTATTTGAGGATTTATGTGGTTGTTATAAGACACTATGCCCCAAATGCTGAAGGACTGGTTTATCCTCTGAAGGCTGTTTTGTCAATGCTGGCAGTTTTTAACAGACATGGTGAGTTGAGCAGCATGAAACGTCACCTGTGCTGACAGCAAAACAATGTTGTCCCCAAAAAAACCCCTTGCATTTCAATTTTGTCGGGAAAGTTCCCCCAATAATCCATCATTACTGTTTCCCCTAATTGATGCCATCAAGTCCAAAAACATCAGATTGCTACGAGCAATCAGGAAATGGTTGCTTTAAGTCCATGAACTGAAAAAAAATGGTAGAAAGTATTCCACACAAAACACTCAATTCTTCATTGGTCAGTGCAAAAATCTTGGCTGCATTTTTGTGTTTCAGTGATAAATATCCATCAGAAGCCAGTCAGTTACTGTTTTATGTCCACAACATCTCGCCGAAATCACGTGGCTGCATGCAGTCTGAACAGCCTTTAAAACCAAGCCCCGTCAAACAACAGGAGATGAAACATAGAGAGTTATAGTGGAAAAAACAGTGTTTCGGCAAAACGCATCTCTACAATTAGGATTTTTGGCTTGATCTTACCGACTGTTTGGAGACCACACGTCACACTCCCTGGCGATGCAAAAATAGTGCCAATGCCATCAGTCATGATGACAATTTCGATGATAACATTTTCCCCAAAAGACTGTAATGCTGTCATCAATACAGTCCGTTGTTCTTATGACATCTCATCTACAACCAACGTAACCATGTCTACAGATGGACATACTGTGTATCTGTCTTTAACGTAGGTTGCAACTTCCATTTGCAGTTCATGCAGTCTACCCAAAGAGTTGTGGCTGGACGCTTTTGGATTGAGGTTCAAGTGCATGTGAAAACACCCCAACACAACCCCGGGTCTATAAAAAGTCTGTCTCAAGCGTATATCTGTCCAGGACCACCTGTGTGTGGCTTTTCTCCACTGAGGCGCTCCTGGCTCTGCTGGTGGTTGGTGTCGCTGGATTTAATGACTGCTGCGTAGTCATAGATCCCCACTTCCAGGTTCTTGGCCCTCAGGGCAGCAGTATGTAGCTTCTCTAGAAAATCAGGCATACCTGTAAGGCGCAAAGAGAAAGACTCATTATTATTAGGATAAAATATCCATACGCAGTAGGAAATATTTAAATTATGTTGTTACAACTGCTAGGATTCATTGCTTAATGTTATAAATGGAATATTGTCAAAAAAAACAATGGTTGCACAAATAATTATTACATGCAGCCCTGGGAAGTTTCTACCAGTGAAAAGAGCTCACCACTAGACACCATCCAGTTCACACAGTAACGGGGAAAGACAGTCTGAGGATCGTCACTGTAGGTCAGCAGGTAATCAAATCCATTCTGTAATGAATAAAAAATAAACACAAGTCAAACTGTCCGTAGCTAAAACACAAGATCATGGATGCAAATTAAAGTAAATGTGAACACCACAAACCTCATCAAAGGACTTGTGAGGGCGGATGACCATCTTTGACTGGTATGAATGGACTCTCACAAATTCCTGAGTCTCTGGGACTCTGGGATGCTGCACGGCTCTAAACAAGAGAATCACAATTAAAAAGACTTTTAAAAAAAAAAAAAAAAAAAAAAATCAAACTACTCATTTAGTAACGTGCTGTACTGTATTGTATTGTATAAAAGGGAGACCCATTTTCTCACCTGGATACCAGGACCATCAAGTTGTTTTCTACATCAACATCATAGCGGCGCACATACACATAGTCCCTGGAGTACATAGGATACTGAGGAGAGATTAAACAAGATTAAATAACTGCTTACAGTCCAAAATAAAAGGAGAATTTTTTTAAAAAATAATATGCTGGATCTTGGCTGCAGTTGATCACACGATATGCCTTGGTGAGTCTTGCTTTGTTCATACAACAACGCAAAGCATGGATAAAATTCCTTATAAACACACATTACGTAAGACAAACAGCCTCTTCTTATACATAACAGCAATAAAGCGAAACTCACAGGAAAGTGTGTAGCCCAGTGCACAACTTCAGAGCCAGTACAGGCATCTCTATCCACCACTTCAAGCTTGATCACCAGAGCATCCCACTTCTTTCTGTACTCCGTATCCAACTGGGGAAAAGGGGAAAACACAAGTGAAGGGTAAGGTGCTTAATATAGCACATGGAGCGAGTGTGACTGATGCTTTTGTTCTCAACACAGGCAGCGCAAACACGTTGGTTGTGCAAGAGGGGCTGAGTAATGGACACGCACAACAAGCTACCACAAATTTATCATAAACACAAACAAACATATGAGAGTCCAACTGCTATAAATATTTCATCTCTGACTACAGTCAACAGTTGAATCTGTTTTCATAATGCCATCGATTAATGTTGTTATTATGTTATGACTTGTTAGTGTGCGCCAGTTCTCCTTTATGCATCGTATCTTCATAGGTGTAGATCGACATATTACTAGTAGCACATAGGTACTTTTGAAAAGCCTGTAGCCTACCTGTACATTGAAGAACTGCCTCGGGGTAACATCATTGTAGGAGCCCAGAACTGTGAACACAAGTTGAGTACATGAACCAGGTAAAATATAGCAGTATCACCGCAAGTATCAGTAAAAGTAAAGTACCTCAGCGATAGCTAAATGTGTGCTTTATCTGTGATTTAGAGACCTAGTTACACATGTGAGATTGTGAGTTGGCTGACCTCTGTATTCATAGAGGTGACTGTTGGGTATGGGTCGTTTCCACACTTTGAAACCTTTCTTCTCCATCACAACTTCCCAGCCAGGTTCAAAGTGTCCAGCCGCTGTCCCTGAAGGTGTGTTTGGACATTTTACAGCCTCCAGCGCCTGTAGCTCAAGCCCACACCTTCAGATGGATGGAAACAACAGGACAGGTTGTTTGGCACGCTAGACGGTTGACTTAACAGTTTCGACACTCATTTATAAAGATTTTCTTGAGCACACATGAATTTTAAGAAAGATATCAAACCTGCGCATTTCCTCATCTTGAATCTTCTCATTCTCCCACATGAAGAGACCAGCCATGGCAGCCACCAGTTTCCCAGTGGGGGCGTGCTTGCTCTGAAATCTGCGCCATATGTTACCGACTAGAGTCCACCTGGTGCGCTCGGAGTACAGGTTGGAGTAAAGTTCGCCTATTTGGTAAGCACGCCGGATCCTCTGTCCGGTCACAAAGCCGCAGTGGTCTGCAAATATGGAGAGCAAGCCCTTCCTCTTTTGCCCGGACACCGCGGCCTCGCTAGCACCAGCACCTGCCCTCTGGAGCCAAGACAGCAGCAGGCCCATGCCCCTGTCCAGCAGTGGGAACTTCTCCAGCTTCCCCCTGCCCTCCTCGACAGTCCGCTTGAACGACCTGCTGCCTTGAAGCCTCATTGTATTTACACCGATCTCGCACATCGGGCGACGGGGGACGGAGTGAAACATGACAGCGGTGACCGTGACTAAATAAATATAAGTTTAGCAGTTAATGTTAAAGGTCTGAGGAGTGGCACCAGGCATTACCGTCATACAGATGCTAATGCAGACAAGCAAGAGTCATAATTTGACAAATGTTAGTTATCGAGCTGTCTAATGTACTTTCAGCACGCGTCATGTACCGTTAGCATTAGCTAACGTTATCTGTCAGCTGCCTACTAGTGCGCTACGGACAAACCACACACAACACCACCGCACTAACCTTTAATAACGGCGCTGTAAACTTTATATTCTACTGTAGTTTCAACACAATTGTCTACCTGTGTATCTCTCCTGGAGACAGACTCACGTTTTCAAACCCTTGCAGCGCATTTGACCTCCCCTTCCTATCATCTCAGTCTCCCGCACACCCACCCGGAAGTCCCGCCTTACAAACTGCAGAGCCACCGTTGATTGGCTGTTTTTTAATCAAAGACAAATGTGATTTGTCGTTGTGGGAGCCTGTCTTAAATTTAGCTACTCGTGCACTAGCAAGTGTGCTTGTCTTTACGCCTTCCTCAAAGCTCTCCTCTTTCCAGTTTCTTCGATGAACTGGGATCAGATTTTGCGTACCCAGCTTTTCACGTTGAGAAGGATAATGACGTTTTCAAAGCTAGTCCAGGATCAGTGTTCACAGGGAGACCATACTGGGGAGAGGAAGTGTCGCCCTCCAGAGGTACAGTTCAGACTCAAAGTCACAAGTATGAAGCAATGACTTCACCACGTGTTTTAGTTGGACAGATTAGTAAGAACTAGGGCTGACTTTTGAGCTCCTTTTTGACATTAGGAGCTTCGGCGGATATTAACCCCGGTGCTGAACTAGAGCGAAGCTACGCATCATGTACACAGCCGCGAGCTGTAACCTTGCCAGAACACTATAAACATCACACCATTAAATAACATATAACACTTAAACATATAACTTTGTTACAAATTTACTTAATAAAATAATCTGATCACTTCTTGGACATGTTTGCTCTTGTCTGTAGCTACTGAAACCATAGAAAAAAAAAAAGGCCAAAGCTTCGAATTTTTTGGGGGGTCAGCCCTATTAAGAACATGCAGTGACCTTGTGCTGAGGTCACAACCTCAAAAAAAAAAACCCGAACCTGTCCTGATGAAACAAGTATAATTATTTTTTGAATTTGTTGTCACTGGGAAAGGAGCAGAAATTAATTGTTATTTCCTAACACGCCCTCAAATTTCAAATTTGTCAACAACTATACTATGCCACATACTTGTCATATAATAACAAGTGGAGAGAGAAATCATTATTATTGTGTATTTTATTAGAGTAATGTACACCAGGTGGCACTGTTTAATCATGCAAAGAGAAAGAAACACTGCCATGCATCACCTTGGAGTCCTGCGTTTCTGATCCTACGCTCAAAATGTAAAGGTACATAGGAGAATTGGTATAAATGATTTGCAGAATTACTGTAGACACTGAACTCAATATTGAAAAAGCTCCATGGGTAGATTAGTCTCCCCAGACATCAATGGATACAACATATTAATGTGATTTGTCCAACCCTACGTGCGGTTTAAAATATGTCAAAAATATTTATGAGCAAAATAAACCAGAAGTAATGAAAAACAATATGTAGCAATTCTTGCACAACAGATGTAATACACAGTGGGAAAAATAAACAGATTCAAAATGTGCATATAGTGCACAATACTCTAAAATGCAACGTAATGCAAAGAGAAACAAAATCACTATAAGAAATAATAATAAGAAACATAGTGTGTAACCAGGACAAATACATCAAGCCCTGATAGCTTGATTAATCATATTTCATTGTAAATCATGTGTGGCTTGGTAATGAAAGCTGTGAATGATTATAGAATCATAAGACCAATAAAACATGCACTAGCTGCATGTGGTGGGACAAGAGCACATCATCATTTTCTAACATAAAGTAGCCAACAGCGCTGCATCATGTTTCCTCATCACGTTTTCTTCACTGGAAGGGACACCTAGGAGCCACTTTGTCATATGTTTTCCACTGAAGGGCACACAGAGGCACATTCTCGTATTTTCTTTACTGGAAGTGAACCCATAGGGACACTTTGTCATATTGTGTTCACTGGAAGGACACCTAGAGGGCACTTCTTCATATTTTCTTTGCTGGAAGGACATCCTGGGGTGCAGGAATAACCACTGAGACCAAAAACTCAAATTTATAGAGATTACTGAGGTAATAGAGGAGGAGATAAAATTGTCATTTTCCCATACACATCAATACAAACGGACTTATTTTTGAAACCACCGGTATCGCCCCCCGCTGGCTGGTGGTGAGAATGCAGGTTTAGTTACTACCGTACGGGCTTTATTGAACAGACACCGGTGTTGCACACTGGTTTTATCTATTGGTAGGGCATCCCCGAGGACACTTCATCAAGTATTATCTATCATGAGCATCAAAGATGATCCTTTTTGTGGCATCAATAAACATAAATGCTCTGTTCCCTTATGACATTGACAATCCCCACTATCTTATCTTTCAGTCAGTCGAGGTCACTTTTCTGGTTATTTACAAGGGAGTAAACAAGGAGGTGTGTTATTTTTGTGGGTAGGTGTCGTGTATTTTCTGCGGACGATGTTAAATTGTAAATAACATCTTTTGAAGTTAGGAATGATTTTTTTGGGAGATAGCGGTGTGTAAAACTGAAGTTACGAAACAGACCACTCCTTCCTTTGTGGAAGCTGCCTTCAAGTGCCAAAAAAAAAATCGTACGTCCAAGTTATCATGGCCCTGAGCATTGCCCAATGGATAGAGAATGTGGAAAATTTCCATGATCCTCAAAAGAACTGACGCCAAGCACAGGGAGACAATGGAGGGAATGGGGCGTAGTAAAATAATAATTGTATGTGATGTTATTACAACATCGTTCCGTGTAATAAATAACCAACGATGTTCTGTTTGGGGAATTACAACGTACAACTACGTCGCTGTGGTGCAAATGATGGCCAGACATATTTTAGCTATGCTTATTGAGCATTCGTTCTGTTCAGCATGAGCACAATAAAAGAACCAAAGAAAACGACTTTTGTTAGAGGGTGAATGATATTATCATTTACGGTCCGATGCACATGAATGAGTGGCAAGTCTTCTGTAATGCAGTCAACATAACCACCATGGGGTGTGTTCCTGCCCTGTTTTGATGTGACATTGTTCCGTTAGGACAGAAGTGGAACTGGTTGCTCGGATTAAGTGTGATTTTGTCAATCATGTGCCCACAAGGTTATGTTTTGAAATGCGGTCACAGCAGTGTAGATCAAATGTAATGATTAAAGGGTTAGCTCAAGGTCAAAGAAGCCTTTGTTTTTATATATATATATATATATATATATATATATATATATATATATATATATATATACGTGTGTGTGTGTGTGTGTGTAGGTGGATTCAACCGGGTTTTTCCGGTGGTGTCTTTATGAAAAACTACATGTTTAACATTTTTTTGCTGTTGTAGTCGGATCTCCTGACGAACGTTAGGTCCTCTGATCCCGTGACAAATAAAAAAATAAAAAATAAATAAATAAGAGATGACGCCTCGCTGACAGCCGGTGGTGGTAGGGGATGGAGGTTGCGTAGTGACGTCAGGAGGCGGGGTCTCTACAGTATCCAATAAAAAGGTATTTTCTCCATCCGCCGGCACGAGCAACTTCTACACATGAAGCAACGGACCTCAGTCAAACTGAGACGGTTCTGGATTTGCGGTTACCCTACATCCACAGTGGTGGACATTTATTGACAGATTATTTGTTTTACGTACGCCTTTTTTTTGTTTGTTTTTTGAAGAGGGTCGACTTCCAAAACCAGTTATTTTTTTCCCCCCCTTTATTATCCCGCGCGCGCTCTATCGTAACGCTCATTTCCGTGCGCGCTAATTAGCTTACAGGCTAGCCAGCAGCCTTCTTCACGAAACTGCAACGTGTGGTGAGTTCATTTTATCCTTATCCGTTACAGTGAAAAAGCTATTGATGTTCATAGTCACTGAACTAGGCGCATGATCATTCATTCAATGTCAGTGTAAAGCTAATGCTAACGCTAGCCGGAAAAATTAAGCATTGTGTCACTGATGACGATGTGACGGGTCGGTGTGCTAGGTTAGGAAAGCTAAGAAAGAGACCTAGCTTAACGTTATAACATGTTAAATCTCTAGTTTGACCGAGGGTGTATGTCGTTCGTAATTCTAGTGACCGTCAGATCTGCACAACATTTGGCTCTAGCCAAAGTTAACCGAATAGAAACAGTATTTCACACAAGCTACCATAAATATTATTACCATTTGTCCACGTTTGTTATAATCATCAGGGTGTACTCAGCAGGGACTGCCCACCGTGGCCGGTGTTCACTACGTTGAGTCACATCCGGTTGCGTCCACTTTTTTGTACTTAAACCCTGCTATTGTAACTGCGGATAACAGGCACAGTGGTCTCCATGGTGCATGTAACGACAGCCACAGATTAAATTGGAAGAATTAAAGACTCATGGTCCAGTTCAGACCAGTCGGGTCGTGTCTGTTTTCTGAACAGATGGCGCTCGTGTTCACGGCTGTGTTGTATGAATGGATGACGACACGTGCACGAGCAGAGAGGATTATAAAGTGTCCTATCGATAAGGCACTGCTTATCTCTGAATGGTATTCGTGTTCGGCTAAACAGAAAGGGCAGTAAATGCAGGTGTTGTGTCTGGATGCACTCAGAGGACGGTGGTGTAATAAAACCTCCGGTTTCTTCCTGCGACATTTTACCAAAAATGGCTTCCCGTTGGGTTTTCAGGAAAGGCGGCTACTAGAGACCCTCCTTCCGGTCCAAGCCTGTACTCCACACTCCACACGCTTTTTTTTACCCGTTTGACACGCTCCCTGATCTCCTTAGTGTTGTTGTTGTTGTTGTTGTTGTTGTACAGTGTGAAATGAAAGAAACGGTCAATAAAACAGGTCCTTTCTGTCCTTTGTCTTTTCAGGATGTACCCCTGCTCATCTGCAGTTACAGTTGCACAATGGCAGTTTGTTCAATCTGTTTGATATCTCAGCAACAAAGCAACAGCAACATATCTAGTAAAATTACAGGATAGCAATAAGCCCACACTGTACCTCTGTTTACCTTAATTGTTTTCTGGTCACTTCCAGTAAACTCTTCAAGTTTGCACTGCTGAATCTCAGAAGTCCTGTTTTAGAACAGGTGAGCCTAAAGAAGTTGATTAATTTATTTGACCATTTACCTCTTTATTTTATTAGCTGCTGTTCTAGAAATAGTATTATAAATAGCTGTTTTGACAGGTATTCATTCCCTTTAAGATTGTGAAGATTTTTTTTCTATAATCATGGATTCAACAACTGCAACTACAACAATACTGGCCAGCACGGTAGCGATAGCAACCCAGACTGCTATGACAGAGTACATGTGGCTGCTGATCGTTGGCTTCATCATCGCCTTCGTCTTAGCTTTTTCTGTGGGTGCCAATGATGTTGCTAACTCATTTGGCACAGCTGTGGGCTCTGGAGTGGTCACCTTGCGACAGGCATGCATTCTGGCCACAGTGTTTGAGACACTGGGCTCTGTACTTCTCGGGGCCAAAGTGAGTGAAACCATCCGCAAGGGTATCATCGACGTGGGCATGTACAATGGCTCTGAGCACATGGCTGGATGCATCAGTGCTATGTTTGGTGAGTATCTGCAGTTTATGTAAGCGATTTAAACTGCCATAATTGAAGGCAATAATTTAGGTGAAATTGTAATATAGAGCAAATGTTAAACTTTGTTGCCACAATAGGGGAGGCTATTAGATGCGATTAGTTTGTTAATTAGTAAATTATTTATTACTGGGATGATTCTAAATGTTGACTGACAGATGAGGTCAACATGTCGGCCTAATGTGATTCATTTATTTACTCGCATTAGGTTCTGCTGTGTGGCAGCTGGCCGCCTCCTTCCTTAAGCTCCCCATCTCTGGAACACACTGCATTGTTGGTGCTACTATTGGATTCTCACTGGTTGCGAGAGGCCAGCAGGGAGTCAAGTGGTTTGAACTTCTCCGTATTGGTGAGTCATACACCTTTAATCAGCTGGCCTAGAAATGTGTTTGTTTGAAATACATCACATACCATAGTAATTTAATGACAGAGTGTTCCTAGTTATGCAACATGAACACAATCATAATAATATTATTATTATTGTTATTAATAATAATAATGATGATTATTGTTTTAATTAACTTCTCTACTCTGGTTAACTATGTAGTGTTAGAAATTTATGAATAGCTGTTGCAGAATATTTAATAAGCTCAACACGCGGCAATTTGACTCAAAGCAGTATAGGAGTGTACTGTAGCTGTACTAATTTCACAAGTTGTTTCTTAAATTTGTTGCATGAGACAGATTTCAGCTCAGTTCCTCTACAGGAAAGTCAAACCTGATGTAAACCAGAATTCTATTTTATTATACAAAAAAATAAGAAGAAACAAAACCAATTTATGTTAATTAGTTATGGAAACAGCCTGAAGTTTTGTTATGCAAAGGTCACAGCAAGAACACATTGAAAGTATAAAACAATTCACTTTTTCTGTCAGTGGGACAGGTAGCTGCATTTCCAAAATAGCCAAAGAATGTCCTCCTTATGAGAAAAATGATTGTGGTCAACTGGCATAATGTGAGACGGAAGAGGAGATGAGTTTTCCTGTTTAAAAGTGACATATCAGAACTGAAGAAGCCTCTGGATGAGAGGTGAAATGTCTTCAAAAAAGTCCAGTTTACTTTTTTCCCCTTTAGATTTAACTCGACCTGAATGACTGAGAACCTACACAGACATGTCAGGATTGTTTCATAGCAGTAGTACCTAGAAGACACAGCATTGTCATATGCCACATTTCCACAGAATTGTAATGCTCATATTTCTTTAATTTACAGTTGCTTCCTGGTTCCTGAGTCCCCTTTTGTCTGGAGTAATGTCAGGCATTGTTTTCTACTTTGTGCGCATGTTCATCTTGCGCAAGGTAAGTTGGCTGTCAATAAATTATAGATATGATATAAGTGAGAAAAGAACCTCAGAGTGGTAACGTTTAGGTGTGTTACAACACTGCACCAGTCCACTGCCAAAATTAAATAGAGGAAATGTAAATGTAAATGTTCAAATGCAGTTCCTTATCCACGTTATACAGCAAGATTCAACTCACTATAACCTGACAGCAAAATGGAGCTGTTAGTTTCACACAGTGAATCTGTTTTTCTGACCTGGTGCTTTGTTTTGTCTCTGTAGAAAGACCCTGTGCCCAATGGATTGAAGGCCCTGCCTGTCTTCTATGCTATGACTATGGGAATCAACCTGTTCTCCATCATGTTCACTGGAGCTCCGAGTGAGTGTCATTGTTTCAGTCATTTTGCTCTGCGTGCCTGCCCTCAGCCACAGTTTAAAATAAACTGCTCCATCAGACAGCCGGATGCCCAGACCAGACTGTTTACCATTTTAACACAAGCTGTGTTTATTTTAACATGTTTTGGGACTCTCTCGCTTGTGGTTCAATGTGGGTCATAGCTGGAATGAAGTTTTAGAGTGGAGTGCAACAGGGAGATGGAAATAAGATTTCACTTTACTCTTGACGTCACTGTCTGCCCTTCAGACATGAACGAAGAGAACTAAAGGGGGTGTTGGAAATGGTCATAGTTGCCCACTAACAGTAACTGCATTGCTGCTCAGAATTTGTACCTTAATGCTCTGAACTGTTTCATCTTTAAAATCTCTTCATTAAATGAGCAACTTTTTGCTCCTTTTTGTTTTCTTCTCTCTACAGGGCCTAACAGTTCAAGATGTTAGCTGGCCTGGGCCTTTAAATGGCTGCTACAGGCCAGTTTGACAAGATATTGTGTGCTGATGTGTGCATGCACACACACACGCGCTAACAGAGGAGATCACTTGCAGTCCCATCATAGCCCATAAACCTGCTTAGTCAGGCACATTCTGTACAGTTGTGTGAAGTCCCTCTCACCTCACCTCACTGTACACAAGGACCTGTACTTGGGTACCTGACATAAAAAAAGGTGCGAGGTTTCATTTCAGACACTTTGACAAACCCACAACATTTTCTTAAATTGCTTGCACAATGAGATCTCGTCAGGTTAATAATCAATTCCTGCATGATGATGATAATGATAATAAGACAACAATGCAGCATGAATCACAGCAGTTTGGTTTAGGGAACATTATTATATTTTTATGAAAGCCAGACATGTTTATTATCAGCCCGTTTTGTTTAGGTCAGTACACTGGCTCACAGGCCAATAACAGCCCATAATTGCTGATTAAATGCATGCTAATGCAGCAGTGAGATCTGCACCCTACTGAGTACAGCATGTTTGGTTCTTTAATCTAGATCTTATCATAGTGGTGTGACTGGACACCAGGCATCCCACAGCACATTCCTATACTTAATATATACACCAGTGCCAGGGACCTCAAGTCAGCATGTGCATGCAATTTGGGCCAAAGAATTTGAGGGTCAGCTGTTGGTCCTTTACAGATGACACTTGGTATGACTTGGGTTCTTCACACCTAATATATCAGGTGCTGTCACTACAACTCTATTCATTGCAAAATGAAAGTCAGCCACATTAACTGAATTGGCATATAATTCCTTTGTTCCACAAATGTTGGACACAGGGCTGTGAAAGCTTTTTAATCAGTATAATAAGTGTCATAGTGACAGTACAGTAGATTGACCCAGCCCCGTCCAGACAAGCCTCAATTGATGATTGTGTTTAGCTGGATCCGTATTTTCTGTCTGCACTACGCTCTGAAAGACAAACACCCAGTAGCGTTGGTTGCCCTGGGGACACATAACAATCAGCAACGTTAACACATCTTAGTGTCCAGTATTTATTTTAACCTGAGCCATGAAAAATCCTGTGTTCTCAGAGGCTTTAATTGTCATGGAAAGATGTCTATTGTGAGGAGTGACTGTTGGGCTTACAGATCCCGTCAGTGCTGAGACTTAATTCAGCTGTCACATAATCCTAATACTCTTGCTAAATGCTACTCCAGATTCTAGACAAAAGTGAGGACACATGACCAAAGGTTCCTTACCATGTGAGTCATAAACTGCCACTTTAACTCATTGTAATTGTGGTTGGCGGTGAGGTGCACATTGGGGGGAGGACAACAAACCATGTTATTGTGTAATGTTGGCCATGGGATACAGAGGTTTATGGGAGGGGGTTGGAACGCAGTCATGGTTAAAATCAGTTTCCTCCGCAGTCTCATTCATCAGACTGTGGTATATGGTATAAACTCACCCCTTTGTGTGGGAGTGTTTATGAGACCATTGAACCCAGGCTAGCTTTTAAACCTTTTTTCTTTTATATTTTTACAAACAAGTCTCTCTGACAAAGAGGTGTATCAGGCCCTTGGTCATTTTGAGGTTTGTTTTTAGTTCTTTAATTTGGTGTTACGACACAGTAACCTCAAACTGAACCACACCTGTTACTGGATGTCCTGCTACATGCTAGTCCATGTACCCCAGTGAAAGACAGGAGGCACAGCTGTTACAGAGCCTCCTTACAGTTTTTCCTCTTGTGCCCCTCCAGTCCTGACGGGAGTGAGCTTCTATTGCATAACTAAATAAACATCAGTTAGGTGCGCTGCAGTCTCATGCTGCAGCGTGACTCAGTGGAGTTAGTGCACTGTGGACTCAAATGAACATGCCAACCGAGACACTTATCGCTTATCCTTGGCCCTTGTTTTCTTTTGTTTATCTAAAACTAAGCTAGTGCATGTGTTTTTTGTTTTTAATTATGCATGGCCAAGGTCATCTCACCAGAGGTGATACTGTTGGGATTTTCAGCAGCCTTTGTTTTCCCCTAACCACACTGCTGACTTGAGTTCTTTCTGTATGACAAAGACCACTGCTTCCCTGGGGGAATTTAAACAGTTGATTTTTGCTAGCATGTGCTGCATTAAATCTACCTCTGCTGCTCCAGCTTTGCTGCAGTCTTGGCAAGAGTGTCCTTGTTACAGCAAGCGACTGACTCCCCCTTTCTTTTCCCTTTTCACCTTAAGTAATGTCGCCTTTTTAGGAAGTCACATTCATGTGCCGTGTGTTGGCATGACCTTTTGGGGTCGTGGTGACATTTTTTGCTCTTTCACCTTCTAGGTGTTGCATAATGGCTCACATCTAGGGGTTCACATGCTGTCCATATTTAACTAGGATGTGACACAATGAGGCAATGCAGCTCCGCTTTTAACACCTAGAGCCAAAAGATACGCAAATGGTCAGATGTCATTGAAGTCACTTCTGTAGTGCATAACATCATCAGAAAGTTCATGCTAACCTGACCTCATGTTGACAAACTAAAATACTATATATATTTTTACATGGGTTTTTGCAAGGCTGCTCAGCTATAGGTTTACCATTTCAGTCTGTGTCGTCCATTAAGAAAGGTAGCATGTGCTGCCCTGTTTTTTTTAAAAAAAAAAAAAAACTGCCTTTCTCTATTCTCCTTGTTGTCTGAATCTGTCCATGGCACCTGGTGATCCTTCAGTGCTGGGATTTGACATAGTCCCATGGTGGGGTGTCCTCCTCATCTCGTTGGGATGCTCTGTGCTGACCGCCATTGTGGTCTGGTTTATTGTCTGCCCTCGCCTCAAGAAGAAGATAGAACGTAAGTCACATTTATATTTTTTTATCTTTTATGTCTTTATTTGTTTTTGCAACCCAATGATTAAGTTTTCTAATCCCTGTGACCACTTTCTGCTGCCCACTGAATTGGGACAAGCAAGGGGTTTAGCGTTACACTTGTAACCTTGACTTCTTCACACTGAAGGCTCATAATCCCACAAATGGAGCTTGGGTATTTTGTCATAATGGAGTTGCTCAAATGAAAACCACCTGAAACATTGTCACTGGTTTTGTTCTATAATCCTGGATTCAAAGCCTTCTGCATTTGCACCCCAACAGTTTGGTTTAAGGTTCTATTGAGAGAGAAAAATATTTTTGAGTGCATGCGTGTCAAGCACCTATTCTAGTAACTTTATCAGACAAAGCACAATCTGTCTCGATCAGCCTCCAGCCTAATTGGGTCATCGTGATCCACTAATTGGTCTTTACCTCGTTGACTAAATAAGCCTAGGTTGCCTTAAGGCGTAGCCCTTTGCAGTGCATGTGTGGTAGGTGGCTGATGGTAAAAGAGTGTGTCATTTCCAGCCTGCACCAGTCTGAGTGATGCAATGCTGCCAACTGGTGAGAATACTTGTAGGATTATTTCATAGAAAACATCAGCCCTGGGTGTCTGATTCACTTTATAGCCATGAACAAATGTTGTGTGAGCCCCTAGCTGTGTTGAGGCTCATCGTCTTTCATAACTGAAGCCATTAGTGGTTGTCTAAATATGTTCCTTGAAAGGTCATAATCCATTAATCTGATCTGGCCTGCATTTGAAGGTGTGGGTGTGGGTGGGTGTGGGTGTGGGTGGGTGTGTGTGTGGGTATGGGTGTGGGTGTGTGTGTGGTTATGCAATTCCCTACAGCTCAGATTGAAAGGAAACATGCTGTGCTTAGTTTGTCCTCTGGTGTACAGTTATATGTTTGGACTTGACCCAAGCAATATTTCACTTAAAACTCCTCCCTTTCAAGGAGATATCAAGTCTTCCAGCCCTTCTGAAAGCCCCCTGATGGAGAAAAGGGAGCTGAGAGAGGCCCACTGTCCAATCCTGAAGCAGACTGCCACAGAGACGTCTACGCCCACTGACCCAGCTGTCAATCAGAGCCCCTCTGCTCAGCCCCAGTCGGCTCCTGAGGAGCGCAGGGTGGCGTTTGACATTGGAGATTCTGACGATGTTGACAATAAGGATCGCAAGGTGTCATTCGACATTGGAGATTCTGATGACGCAGACTACAGCAGTTCAAATGGTGGTAAGTGTGCCAAGAAATGACTTTGTTAGAATGTTTATATTTAATTAGAATTATGGAGCTTACTGATATATGTTGATGCTCTTATGTTATCTTCCCCTATAATTAGACTTGAGAGATTTACTTTTTTTTTTTTTTTTTTTCTGCAGCCCCTAAACCGGTTCAATTAAACAGTCAGGCCAACAACCAGCAAGTCCAGCACAGCAATGGCTCCACAAATTCAGCCAATCAGGTTCAGTTCAGCAACCAGGTTCAGTTCAACAACAGGCCAGCGCAGGCTCCAAGTAATGGTTACAGCCAGTATCACACAGTCCACAAGGACTCGGGCCTCTACAAGGATCTGCTGCACAAGCTCCACCTGGCCAAGGTTGGCGACTGCATGGGTGAGGGGGGTGATCGGCCTATCCGGCGCAACAACAGCTACACCTCGTACACAATGGCCATCATTGGTATGCATGGAGACTTCAAGCATAAAGAGGGAGAGTACCGTGCCTGCGAGGATGGTGACAAGGTCCCGGGGTTAGTGGGTCCCGACAGGAAGCGCGTGCGCATGGACAGTTACACTAGCTACTGCAATGCTGTGGCAGAGCACACGATTCCTGAAGCTCTGGGAGAGGGCGATGTCACACTGGAAATGGGGAAGGAAGATGCAGGTAGCAGCCAAAGCTCTCTGGATGAAGATGGACTTGAGTCAGACAAGCCAGAAGTCTCCACTCTCTTCCAGTTCCTCCAAATTCTCACCGCCTGCTTCGGATCCTTCGCCCATGGAGGAAATGATGTTAGGTATGCAAATTCAAGTCAAGATATGAGTCATCAGTGCAGTGTCACGGTATTATCAGGCTCATAGATAATTGTAGATCATTTTTTTTTTTTTTTCTTTGCCATGTTGTAGGTGACACTTTCACTGATCACCTCGAAGTTAGAATCTTTGTCCAGCAGTAATTTTAATTCTTTCCTCTGCAGTAATGCCATTGGACCTTTGGTAGCTTTGTGGCTGGTTTACACAACTAGCAATGTGAATTCAAATGAACCCACACCCATCTGGCTGCTGCTGTACGGCGGCGTGGGCATCTGTGCCGGACTGTGGGTGTGGGGTCGCAGAGTGATCCAGACTATGGGCAAGGACCTTACCCCCATCACTCCCTCGAGGTACAGACTCCAGACAGCCAAGCCTTTTTCAGTCATAAAACCACATCCCTCTCAGACCTTAGCAGTCTTTGAATTTGGCAAGCCTGCGCAGACACATCCACCATTAAGTCTTGAGTGTTTTTATTCCCCTGCAGTGGTTTCAGCATTGAACTGGCCTCAGCCCTGACTGTTGTGGTAGCTTCTAACATTGGCCTGCCTGTCTCCACCACCCACTGCAAGGTAAGCTGGTCAAACACTGTGGTCTGGGAACTAGACTGAGACGCGGGGGAAGAGCCTCTTTAGTGTGAGGGTGCTACCGTAAACAGGAAACCAGTCCAAACCATCCAAACGTGGAGCAACTTTCTCCTCAGTAAAATTTTAGGTATGCAGACAAATAATTAGAAGTTGTCTGTTTTAAGCAAGATGATGGCATTTATGAAAGGAAGCGCGCTGTGCCAGATGGTGCTTCCACAACTTCAGTGTCTGTGATGCTTTTGGGCCTTGGATTTCCTTGGATTGGGAAAGAAACATTTGTAAACTAGCGGATAATAGCTTAATACTTGAATAGCCCTTAGTCAATCTTGTCCTAAAAACTCACTGTACTATCAAATGAGGCAGAGTGTCCAGTCATTTATGGATTTATCTGACAACTTTTGTGTTTCCAGGTGGGCTCTGTGGTTGCAGTAGGTTGGCTGCGCTCAAGGAAGGCAGTAGACTGGCGTCTATTCAGAAACATCTTCATGGCATGGTTTGTGACCGTGCCCATCTCTGGTCTGATCAGCGCCGCCATCATGGCCATCTTCATCTATGGCATCCTTTGAGCATTAGGCTGCACCCCAGGCAGGGGGGGAGAAAGAATCCGCTCCATCATGCACCAAGACAAAAGGAGTGAAGCGGGAAGGCCAAACTATATCGCTTACCTCAGGCCAACAAGTTTGGAAGAAAAAGGAAAAAAAAGAAATGTTTGAAAGGACTTGTGATATGGGCCTGTGGTTCTTGGCTGCATTATTTTTTCAACCTAGAATTTGCTGTTTGTTCCATCTGGGCCACACTACTTCTAGAAGGAAGCTTGCATTTCTTTGTTCTGACTTGCTTTTTCATATCTCATCATTCTGTAACGAGTTATTCTAAAAGCATCATCTGATTTATTATGTTTTCTATTACTCATTCTTCCTTTTTTTTTTGGTTTTGTTTTTTACTTTACAATTATGTATATACAACCATGTTCTGTTCTAAATGTTTCACATGTTAGAAAGAAATGAACAATTGAAATGCAGTATAAGCCTTTTGCAGTCATAACACATGCTGAAAGTATCGTAGATGCAAAAGCAGTATTTTAGGTGAAAAACAAGTTTGTATGTGTGCATTTTTCCTCAATTCCAACTAATTGTTATCAGCAATTTCATGTTTTCCATCTGGCCTTGTTGTGTCCCCTAACACTATGAGCCCCTCTCTAGTTAAGGAACCAAATTGACTTTAAACTGACCAAATTCAGAGAGGTTGATGACTGCGTTTTCTACCATACTTAAAAAAAAAAGAAAAAAAGATGTGATCATGTTCACAGCACTGCAGTGTTGTCTTTATGACACAATTATCAGAATTGTTCCCTATGGTAGAGGCACTAATAGTACACTGGATGACCACCTGCAGAACATATCAACAGCATTTTAATCCCTAATCATTGTAGTCTGGATTATATGCAATCCAGCTCTTTCAACAGACTCCCCTGAGGCTCTTCATCAGAGCAGAAATATAACTGCCTGAAATTATTGTTCACTTTGATTAAGTGTAAGAGCAGAATGTCAACTAATGCAAACATGCTCTCAAACTAGACCTTAAGTTTCCTGTTAAAACTTGATTGCATCATCTTTGGTGGTTAAATGCTTTAGGCCTTCACCTGCCTAGTTTTTCCAGTTTGCAGTGCACTGTCCATGTTTGCGCCTGCCTTGCAGTTTGGCTAATTCTAGCTTTTCTCTTTCTTTCGCGAAGGCGAATGGGGTAGTAAAAGAGGATAAATGGGAACCTAAAACTGGAACAATGACAAAGAAGACTAAGTGGTTGGTTTGGTGTCGAGCTGGTCTTCTGGTCTCTTGTTTTAATGAGGGCGGACATATGTTGCATGCCACCAGTGTGTGGTCGTTTGGCTGCAGTACTAAATGCATATCAAATCTATAGATGCTATAGTTGCCTTAATTGTTTTGATTTTTTTCCCCTTAGGTACCAAAGAAATTGTGTTTGTTTTTTTAATGCACATCAATATACTCAAGTCCATAACTGTGGATGAAAAAAAATAAATAAAAATGGGAAAATACCGCTGTTGTTGCTGTTTTTTGTGACTGTAATGTAAACAAAAAACATGTATAAACACAAATAACTTGGAACATAAACTGTCATCCTACTAACTTATTTAACATAAAGAGGCAGCTTACTATGGACCTCTGGATAAAGTACTGTCATAAACAACCATCATGGCAAAATGCTGACAGAGAGCAGACTGCAGGGGAGACAGTTAAACTCAAATTCAGGTTTTTGTGGTGAAATATTCTGTATAAGCAGTGTAGCATACAACAAAAGAGGACAGTCTGTGCAGATAGGTGGATAGTTCCCTTTTTATTGGCAGTAGCTCAGTGCAGCTCAGGCAGCCAGTGATGAGCGATGGGATCCACATGCTGATGTGCTTCTCACTCTAGTTCATCTGTGACGCAGAGACAGACAAGAGAGGATTCCTTTACGCCAGCTTTACATTGCAAACACACCACAATTCAGTAGTTTTCCAGAGCTTTCAGAGCAATCATATGAATCACATCCAGGTCTTTCTATGTATATATGACTCACTCACTCCATGGTACGGCTGAATGATGACTGTGACCAGTGAGATTTTACTGCTGTAAAGCACAAAGTGAGGCATATTCCATCTCCAAACCACTCTGATGTACTGCTACACCTTGATTTTCTCTTCTTTAGACAGTGCATGAAGGTTCACCTTCTCATGACCTTTCTTATCACAGAGAATCTGAAAGATGATCTTTGTCACCCCATCAATAATCTTGGACTAGGGATTTTTTTAATCAATTTTACAGCAATCATTTGGCATCTTTTAGGGCAGGGACAGTGCATCCTTAGCCCAAAAATAACCAGAAGTAGATGATACAGTATAAATCAAGTACAATAACTACCTGGGGACAGACGTCTCAGACTGACCTGGATTCTTGTCCTAGATTTACTCACACACAAAGAGGACAGTTCAAATAAACAATCCCAGCATCTCATTTTAGAGATCAAGCAGCCAACTGATCTCTGTGATGACTCAAAGAACATTTCTTTTGACTGTTTTTATGCATTTGACTGTTTTTACAAGCTGCAGAGTTGTAAATTTGTAATTGCTCTGGAGGGATTTTACAGTTTAGTTTGTTCTGAGCTGAACCTATAAAGGTTTTTGACACTATTTAAATCCAGCTGAGTCCGGCTCTGACTGGCTCAGTTTTTTTTTCCTGTTCATTGCATAACCTACAATTTAACTTTCACAGCGTTGCTCAAGACAGTTCACCACATCTTGCCTCAGCAGGTACAACAAGTTAGCCTAAAAACAGAGTTAACCACAGTGTGGATAATACTAGTAAACAGATGAGGGAGGAAACATTAATCTTCACTAGGTGTGTGGCATTTAGACGTTTTCACCTTGTTCCTTCTTGGTTGAATCCTGACTGCTTTCATCTTCAGGGGGAAATGAAAAAAATGGAGAGTTACACTAAGTAGTTATGGTGTGGGATTCATCAATTTAGTGAGTCAGAGGCAATTTGACTTAATCTTACCCAAACGGGTCACTGTCTCTGGCACTGCCTCGTGGTGCTCTTGGGAGACATTAAAATGTACTTGAGTTTAAAGAGAAAAATAAAACTTGGGACAGTAAAAAAAACATTTAAATCTGTGTATTTTTGTTGTATTGTAATGTTTAAAAAGTTTTAACAGTAAAACTAGACGTGTTAGTTGTTGTCTTTTAGTGTCTTTTAGATTTACATGACTTACATGACCTTAAAACTCTCAGTTAAAAGTCTTTTGCTGACAACAAAAATGTCTTCTGCTGAGGATGATCTCAATGAGATTGAGAAATGATCAGAGGACACATAATCCATCAACAAAAGAGGATTTTGTTTTATGAGGCACCAACAAGCTGATTTGCTAGACGTTAGCCTATCACGTTCATAACTTCATAAAAATACATCTAAAATTTGTTCAGGACACACAAGTGGACAGAGGAGGGCTGAAGTGTTGGTGTGCAGCATGATCTACAGTGATTACACAATTCAGCACAGTACAAAGTTGACCCACCATTTAATGTGATTTGTGCTGTGATGCTGCTGCATGATGAACCATGTCTCTGTCTCCCTGTCAAAAGTAATAAGACATGATGACACCTAAAGTCACTGAGAGAATTTACAGCTTTAATGTGCTGAGATAAAAACCTCACACACTCACCATCTGCCTCCTCAGAGGACTCAGACCGGGATTCTGTGGAGGACAGAAATCAGTCACAGGGTTGTGGTATTTTACATGTGTACTCTAGTCTACTTTTTCTGTCCTTTATCACCCTCCACAGGCTGATACTTGAACAGTAAAACCTCTCACCTTCATGAGCTGCTGCGTCAGAGTTCCCACCTCCCTCTGCTGGAGGAGGATTTCACTGTTATGTAACGTTAAATATCTGGTACAGAAAGATAACGTGTTGTCCTTTATCGCTGCAGAATGTTGTTTACGCACCTGTCTTGTCGTTCTCACCGTCAACATGCTCCTCCTCTGTTGGAAACATTTTAACATGTGGTGTTTCACGCACAATCACACAATGTGTTCAGCATTTGAGTCACATTTAACTTACCAGATCCATTCTGGAAAGCCTCTGTAGGTAAAATGGTTGAAAGGTTGCATTACAAACTGAAACTGAATCAGGCTTTATTAGTTTTGAATGAGGTCAAAGGTCACATAGTTCCTTTTACCTAGGTAGCGGACTTCCTCATTCTGCGCCCCTGTAACTTGACAGGGAAGGGTTAAAAAAATTAACACCGTGGTTGAAAGATATATTTGCTTATGAAGTAGCCTCATTTCGGATTAAGGTCGTTGCCCCGGACTTTGGTCAAACTCACCATTCATCTGAGCGGCCTCGTTCTTTTGAGCGGCCTCAAACTCCATCTGATCTGAGGAGGGCAGTGACAGGATGAGACAAAACAGGACAATGGATCAATCATAAAATAAAATGAAAAATATGAGTGTTTGGTTTGTGGCTTTAATAAACCGATGAGCCTCCTAAAGATAATGCCACTCGTGCAGACTGAATTAACACACACACACACACAGACTTAAGCATAAAATACTTGTAATTTTCAGAGCTGGTTTTAAATTGGACAGATGCACAGTACCTATTTTCTGCAGTTCACTTAGCCCATCTGCACAAGAAAACAATATATTTTAATCAGTTTTGAGGCATGCAAGTGTCCGTTACATATTAATTATTATTGCTGTTTAACTAATTATTACTGACAATAATTCCTCACCATGCTGGGCAATTACTTCCTCCTTTTCTGCAGATTCCAGGGATGCTGAGAGAGCTACAAATCATCACAAATATATCAATCAGGCTTGAAGTGAACACATCACTGAACATTTTCTGTAGTAAAAATATAATATGTGTTATTTTGACCTACTAGTATCTGTCAATGGAGATCATCCCTGTTTTAAACTGTATTCATCTTCTAATTCCCTCAACAAACAGTCATTCATGTTTATTCTTCTTACCAGAGTGAAACGCTGCCACAGCGAGGAAAACACACAGTGGCACCGGAAATCTCATCTTGGCTGTTGGTCTGGGTGGTGGAAGACTTTGGGTTGTTGTCAGATTCCAGCCTCTTATATCTTCAGTCACATCACATGTCCTGCATGGACAGGCGGCTCTGGTACCATTGTCCCTGCCTACCTGAGAGGACAGCTGGGTGGCACATCACCACACAGACGTATCCTTATTCAGGCCCTCAATACTGCCCATTGTTGGCTCTCCAGTCACACGGGCCTTTATCTGGGGTGTTACTGTGTCTGTTTGATACAAAGGAGAAAAAAATGGGAGTCCTTGCATCTGAGCTGAAAAACAATGTTAATTTGCTTTTGGGAAACAATTTCACCACACGGCCTTGGCTTATTTATGACCGATGGGTCACTCCTTTAAGAAAATCCTTTAATTAATAAACTGTGCAGATCAAAGAGAGGAAATGGACAGAAATAAATGTAAACAAGATTACAAGTTAGGAATGAGATACTTACATAAAGACAAGAGTTAATCTATAGGAGTGCAGTGTCTTGAGAAGTGATTCAAACTTGGATTAATCCATCTTTTAATCAATACTAGATATTTGTAGTAAAATGTTAAATAGGAATAGAAATCAGACAAGTTCTCATCTCTTTATTGAGATTGTAAACACACAGTCAGTACTCCTTAAAATCTCATTATTTTATTTTACAACAATTTGTAATTAAGAGCCTCATTTCATGGGTGCAGAAGAAAAAAAATCAACATGGTATTTGTGAAGAAAATTGATTATAAATCTTAAAACTCAGTCAAGCCACACTATTAATATTTTTTGACATACGGGTACATGTACGTTCATAAACCTAGAAACCTTTAAAAGTGCTTAAGAAACAATTAGAAAACTACAAATTTCTTCCCAGTGTGACTAAAGAACAAAGTTTTTTAGGTAGATGCAATAACTTTCGAGCAACATAACATTTGATAAACCACATGTAAGGATACTTTTAAACAAAAAACTCTCTTCCGGTTGTTACAAAACAACATAGAAATGTGTCATAAACTTTTCAGTTTGGTCCTGGTGGCAATTTTCACTTCATTAAAATGACACAGGAAGGGCATAAACCAATTATTCCCACATCTTTGAGGCTCAATCATAGTTTTAATGAGCTGAATTAATTTGTCTCTTCAGCGTGATCAGAATTAACATTACAGGTAAAGATGGACTGAAATCAGTAAAGTCAACATGTATGAGGATGTAGAGAGAAGACACATAATCCATCAACGAAAGAGGATTTTGTTTTATGAGGCACCAACAAGCTGATCACGTTCATAACTTCATAAAAATACATCTAAAATTTGTTCAAGACACACAAGTGGACAGAGGAGGGCTGAAGTGTTGGTGTGCAGCATGATCTACAGTGATTACACAGTTCAGCACAGTACAAAGTTGACCCACCATTTAATGTGATTTGTGATGCTGCTGCACAATGAACCATGGCTACCTTTGGGGTGATTAAAGGATCATTTGAGTGGTCTTTTTTTGTTCTTCTTAATTTTGGTCGACACTCCTCCTCTTGGTAAAAACAAAATTGTGCATTGTACAAGTTAACTACTGAGTTCTGGGAAAGCAGAGAAAAGACTAAAATAGAAGTGAGAAGAGCCAGGAGATGGGTAGACAAACAGGTTATAAACAAACTTATCCCCAAGCCAAACTTATTTGGAGACGACAGTTTCCTGGTTTAACTTCAAATCACCATATTAGAAGCAGTTGTGTGTGTACAAGTAGCTTCCCTATGAAGAAACTGTTTTACCTCCAAATAAATCTGTCCTTGACTGTCAGACTTCATTGTTTCACTGTTTTCCCCAGATCTTAGCAATTACAGGTACTTGACTGAGTAAAGGATAGAAATGATGACCAAAAGTACAACAATACCACTTGAGCTTTGGGTTTAAAGGGGTCAGAGTACCACAGATACCTGAAAGAGAGTTGACAGGAGTGTTATTATAGCGCAGCAGGCTTGTCTACGAGTATCTGTGTGGGTTTGTACTTGATTGATAGTATTTTACTGCTTCACAGTTCCCCTCTCAGTCGAGTGTGCAGGTCCTCCTGGTCGACCTTGTTGACCTGTTGGTGCCAGCGGTGGTGTGCCAGCAACGCCACGTTCCTGGCAGAGATAGCGCTCATCTCCATGGCGCTCGCCGCCCACTCCACAGCGTTGAGATAGTACAGCCGGTCGTGCAGGACGAAGGGGGGTGTCTTACGGTGCGGTGGTCGGTAAGAAGGATAAGCTAGCCACGGGGTCTCCGACACTGAATCCCAAGAGAGGAACATCTTCCGCAGCTGCTCCTGGGTCAGGGGCTGTGGGGAGAACACCTTCCAGACTTTGGTCTGGCTGGCAGGGGGTCGGTTGTAATCCTGAGGGATGTGCACAGGGTCTAGAGAACTCAGGCTGTTGATGACGGAGCCCTTTGAGTCTGTGGTGAGGATCTCAGACACAGTGAACTCTGAGGCTGGCTCTGTGGTCCCGAGGTAGGACATGTTCAGCAAGCCATGGACCAGAGTGGAGACGGTCTGGTGGTAACGTCCAGGGTAGTGAGACGGGATTGGAGGGGTGAAACCTGAGAATGTGATGTTAGACTTTCCCTGGTGAAGTGGTGTTGCTATTACCACTATGTCATACAGAGAATGTGCTGAGCCTGATTCCCCAACATAATTAACCTCATAGAAACTGGCCGTGGTGCCTGAAAAAGGAAGACAGAGATAAGTTAAGATTAATTAATTGAAAGAAATATCCATCGGGGGGAGAGAATTACCAGTTCTGTACCAAATGAAGGAACGAGAAAGGTACCTGTCTTGGATGGTCGCACTTTCACTGATATGGCGGTGACTTTGGCAGGGATGAGCTCACTTTTGCTGTGGTACAGCAGTCCTGTGCACACTCTCTTATTGCCTCCATCTACTGCCCACAGGCCTGAATCTGCTCCTGCTAATGACACTGCTCCTAGAAGACGAGACACACAGTAAACATTACCTTTATTTTACAGCTTTGTCATCAGAAACTTGGACATACATGAAGAACCAATCCAAACTCTTACTTTGGAAAACATACCCACAAAGCCATTGATGCGGACACTTTGGCCATAGTTGACACGAGTGATGGGTACGACAATATCGTTGAGGAAGACCTGTGAAAATCCTTCGCCCATCATTGCCTCCTCCAGGGTCTGATTTAGCAGGGTAAGAAAACTGTCACCACCCATGGCGTGAAGGAGCCGATCCACACTGGAGAATGAGTAACCATACTGCTGATACTGGTAGATCCTGTGAATAAAAGGAGTCATGTGATCATCTGCGTAGACATTCGAGGATCTCATGCTTTAAGAATGAGATTTAGGAGCCATGACAACTCACTCCTCACCTCATGAATTTGTCCAAAATACTCTCCACCCACATTTGCATTCGGAGAAAGTTGAACCCATATCGCCAGAGCATGCGCAAGAAATTTACTATAAACCAGTCACTCTCTTCAAACATGAGCTCCTTTCCATCAAAGATTGCCATTTTAGAGGGGACCTCTTTCCTCTGAGGAATACCTAAAACAAAAGCATACAGTAAGCGGGTCACTCTTTAAGTTTCAAATATACTGGATTATAACAGTTTCAGTTATTTGTGCGTTTGTGCCGAGTCTGTTTAACTTAGGATAGGTTACCTAATTTTTCAATGAAGTGCTTCATGTGCAGGTTCAGAGGATGGATGACTGAGCCTCCCGTCTCATACTCATCATCTCCGATATTCACCGTTGCTAGTCGTCCGCCAACAGTTCCAGGTTCAAACACATCGATCTTGACTCCGGCTCCAAACTCCTCCCTCAGGTAAAATGCTGCACTTGTGCCACCGATGCCTGCTCCTACCACGGCTTTAAAGAGCAATGCCAACACCATAACACACACACATTAATATTTCCATTTGATTAATAACCCTGGCAACACTGTAGGTATATTATTATACTGTATTTTATTTGACATCTGTAGCTTTACTTTGGTGAGTAAACATGTTTTTGCTGAATAAATGACTTACAAATAGGTGATCAATCAGTTATTAGAAGCGACTGATTCTGTTCCCTCTGAGGAGGCAGTATAGTTTTGGGAATGGTTATATGATCATAGGTAAAGATATCAGACTGTCTAATATATAAGCAGTCATGCC
The DNA here is from genome assembly GCA_029721515.1 of Synanceia verrucosa. NCBI lineage: Eukaryota > Metazoa > Chordata > Actinopteri > Perciformes > Synanceiidae > Synanceia > Synanceia verrucosa. The sequence goes on along the minus strand of CM056564.1, from coordinate 14,106,161 downwards.
ATCAAATTACTGGGGATCTTTCATTTTGACTGACTGATGAATCAGACAAGGCACTACAGGACGACATCTTGGTGCGGTTTAGGTGTTGGGGTATTTTACTGAATATGAATTCACACACGTACAAACGCGTGCCACCAGATATTTGTATAAATTTGCATCATTTGCAAATATGATGATGTTTGATCATCCATTTTTAGTTTTGTGTACTCTTCTACTTGTGCTGGGGTCACAGTGGGGACTTTAACTGCCTATTTAATAATGTGAGCATCCTCAGGAGGATAATGCCTGTCTATCATCCAGTGTTTGTACAGAGGCAGTATTTACAGTGAGCCTTACTTACCTATCTTTTTGGGCTGATCTTGCAGCTCTGGGGCTGAGGCTAGACTTCTCCTCCCACTGTGCCACAGCCCCAGAAAGAGCAGGGCTCTCAGTGACAGGGTGTGTGGGTTCATTGTGGGCGTCTAGTTCTCCACTGCAACACGGAACATCTGCACAAGAGGAACAAACATGATGAGCTGTGATCAGTTCCGCATCGACTCTTACTAAACATGAAGGCAACGGTCTGTCAGACTTGGTCAAAGGTTGCTTTCACGGAAGACTCGCGCTAAGAAAAACAACGGAAATAGTAACTTACACAAGGCAGGCTAACGCTATTAGATCTGCTTATGCTATTTAAAAAAAAGCTTTAGAAAGAGAAAACGTTATGGAGGTGAGTGGAAAGGCGTGAACTCACTATTCCAAAATAAACTACAGACCGGGTGCCGTTGGTCCAGAATTAGCTTCACGGAGTTGATTTCGCTGTTAAACTTCAAGATAAATTCAAAGTTTAGTAAAACTACTCCCCGACTGTTTAAACACAAAAGCGAACTGTTGTTGAAGATACAACACTGGAAGTGTTGATGACTAACTGAACTTGTTTAACGGTTGAATCACGTAGGAGTGCCCTGAACGTCTCTTAATGTTGAGATACACTTCCGGGCACGTTCGAGTTTCACAATAAAGGCCGTAAAATCTTAATTTGAGGTTAAATATTTGACGGTAAATGTTGATTTGAGCCTCATCGGAGATTAATGTAGAATTGATATGAAAGAAACGTGAATAGATTGTGAAAAACGTGGACGCATACTTAAACACCAGTTGGGACTTAATTTTGAAACAAAACGGAAGAGATTTTTTTTAAATCCATAACTGGTTGCGGAAGTAAATCGGAAGTGGCGCAAATCTACTCGTCTTGAACCATGCTTGAATGGAGGTGACCTTAGTTTGTTAAACTGTGAAGATACAGCGTCAGTCTGGTCTGGTGTATGTCATAAACTTGAATCTTTTATTGTGAAAACTTTGCGCATCAACAAGGACGAGCAGATGGCAGAGGCACATCAGGCTCGCGTGCACGCTGCAGTAGAGGAAATGGTCCAAAGCCTGGAGAGGGATCACATCCGTGTAATGCAGGCAGGTGTCTTATCTTTGGAAACACGAGCTGTGCATGCAGTGATCAGGTTTGGTAGTTCAGTCTGTGCAGCACCTCTACCCATCACGTGTTACTGGTGTGTTCTTGCTGCAGGGTCGCATGTTCAGGTGCAGTGCAGAATGCTGTGATCGACCCACAGACTCCATGTCTGTGGTGCATGCGTGCATCGAGAGGTGTCATACCCCTTTGGCCAAAGCGCAGGGACTGGTCACTTCAGAGCTGGAGAAGTTTCAGGTGAGGGGACATGTCAGTCAAAAACACAGTGAATCTGAGGCTTTTGGGACCCTGAGTGTCTTTAGCCATTTGGTTTTGTAATATAGACTCGCAAATGTATCTAATCTAATCTAGGAAAATGAAGTTACTGTATTTTTCTCATGTCTCTGTATCCTGATGAATGCCAGAAACCAATTCTGACTGAAACTGGCTTTTGTGCAGTAAATGTGATAAATTTCATCCATAAAGATATGGAGGCTGGAACATTTTCTACAGGCTCTCACTTTCCTTTTTTCCCCATGACTTGTTAGGTGACTTGAAAGGTTGATTTTGAAATATAACATTAGCACCTACTCCTTTCTCACCCAAACACAGAAACGGGAGGAGGATCAACCAAAATACAGAGTGGATTTCTTAGAAAAAGTACAATTCTGAGAGAAAGCAGAACTTCATTCATCCTTTCACTTATATTTTATTATATTAGTATGTGTAACCCCCTGCTTCTGGACTCTGTGCTGTGTTTAATTGTATTGGGGTGTTGCAGTTGTTGTGAGGTGAGAAGGAGGCAGCAGATGCAGGATTCAGGATTGTGTCTTCCCATCATTTCTGCTGGCTATCACAGCAGCTGCTAACTGTTTTTTTAATGGAAAAGCTAATGCTCAGTTCTGCCAGGTACACACATGCTAGCAATACTCATAGCCACACTAAACTAACACCATCAAACGGTTAATTAATTTCCAGAGGTTTTTAGCCTGGTATGTAAATAAGTAACAAACATGAACAGCATGCAGGCATGAGTCCAGAGTGATGGAGCATCAGAGTAAGAAGAGAGGCAGATGAAGTGATGCACCCATCATGCCTACTGCACCAGCCTGTGGGGGGTAAATAGTACAACATTGTCGAACGTGAGGTGGTACAGCACAACGATGTCACCTTGTGACGCTAGCAGGTAATGCCTTACATATATAAAAGAAGAAAGAAAAAACCCACTTGAAGAAATGTTCCAAGCAAGATATTCCTCACGCAGTGACTTCTCCTGACTCTGTCACCCAGTCCTGAAAAGGAGGCATCTTTTAGTTCTTTGAAAAAAAATCCTTCTAAACATTACAGTCCTCTGAGTCCTTCAACATTTAGTGACAGTCACTTTAATATGGCAGTCTATACTATGATTTGTATATATCTTTTTATGTCATGTTATATGGTGTTTTTTAATGTATTTATTATGTTTGTGTATTCTACACTTTACCCTTTTATATTGTGTTTTCTAACATTTTTTTTGTGGTATTTTTATGGTGTAGTATGCTATGATTGTGGTTTTGGCTTTTTTTTTTACACATTTAAAACATGTTCTAGCCCAGATTAAACAACAATGCTTAACCACCTTTTCACCTGCAAACCTCTAAGAATCCCTAGTCTAATTTCTCTTTCTTTCTGTTTTCATCATATTCAAACCGTCGCTCCTCTTTCCCCATCAGGACCGTCTGACCAGATGCACAATGCACTGCAACGATAAAGCCAAGGATCTTTTCGACTCCGGTGCCAAGGAGCCAGCAGTTCAAGCCCTGATGAGCAGATGTGTGGGCAGTTGTGTGGACGACCATGTGAACCTGATCCCCAGCATGACCCGAAGACTTAAAGAAAATTTGGACTCTATACAACAGTAAGGAGGGGTATAGATGAGTGGTTCTTCCTGGAGGCTCAGTCTGAGGTCATTACACATACAGCAGTGCAGCATCACTCAACTCAGCCAGTTTGACCAGTAACAGCTGAAGAGTAGAGGGCTGGAAAACTGTGAAAGCGTGGAGACTGAGGTCTAAAATGGATTGTGTGACACAAAAGTTATGACAGTTTTTAGAGATTTTGACTCTGAATGCTGGTGTTGTGGAGATTTAAAACTGCTCACTGTGAGATCTGTTATCGTTCTCGGTACTGTATAATCTACAGATTGTGACCTCCCTGGAGACTGGGAGCTGCAGATTTTGTCATATCTTGGTCTGGGACAAGAAAACAATCCTGTCATGCATCTTTTTAAAAAGTCACTAATTTCAGAGTATCACATTTTAACCACCACCCAGTGAACATGTTGAATTTTTTCTTCTCAGTCATGTTTAATTTCTGAAGTTTCCCTCCAGTATGAGCCCTGTCATCCCTTGTTCATTGTCATTTCTTTGTTGATGAGTTGTTCTGTGATTGTCTGGCCTCATGGTGAGATACGTTTAATATCTGAATTAAAAGTGCTGGATACATCTGTTTTGGACTATTACTTCCATTCTATCTAACAGCATGATTTTAATGACTGCAAAAAATTAAATTAAATACAAATATTGAAGTCATAACTGTAGTAGAAGATTGCACATCATCTGCGAATAGAAGATAATTTTATTAACTCTGCATGTTTGTTCTTGCAACTAACTGGACAATTTTATAAGAAAAGAATTCTACATTTATTGATTTGGATTACAGCCAATCATGCAATGATTTCCATAATCTCTGGATCATATCATAAGCATAAAATAGGTGAATAGCTGCTGTTTCTAGGTCACAATTATCTACATCAAACTTCTATCTTTTATTATTCTTTGGATATAATGCCTAAATGCTATGCTGTCTGACTCCTGTTTTAGTGAAGACATGACCTGATACTACTGTTAGCTACCTTTTTGAGTTGATTTGTTAGGTTTAGACAAAAAGAGCAAGCACTTCTATCATGGTAAACCAATCAGAAGCAGAGTAGGGCGGGTCATGCCTTCGGTTTCTAGTCTGGGCATCCATCTAAGTGCCTGGTGATGCAAGGTCAACATGGTGTCTGGTAGTGGCATTCCGGTTTCAAGTGAAAGTGAAACAACATCTCTAGCTTGTTTGGTGTGCTATCCTGCTGAAAAAGGCCAGGGAATATTGTTTCTGTGAAAAGGTGAACATGGTCTGCAACAAAGTTTAGGTAGGTGGTCCATGTCCACATGGATGTCAGGACCCAAGTTTTCTTAGCAGACTATTTCTCAAAGCATCACTGCCTCCGCTGGCTTACCTTCTTCTTCTTAGTGCATCCTGGTGCCATGTGTTCCCCAGGTAAGCAACACACACTGCCATCCATATGATGCAAAAGAATACATGATTCATCAGACAAGGTCACCTTCTTCCATTGCTCTGAAAAATGACAGGTCGTAAAATTACAAAAAAGTCATCAAAAGCCTTATTAAAGGATTTTTAATGAATTTACTGTAGATTGTATTGAATTAAAAAAAAAAGACATTCAACAGCATAGCAAATCGCAAAATGTTAAAAAAAAAAAGTCATCATAAAGCCTTTTTATAGTATGTTGAATGACTGTAAAGTCAATTATATTGATACAAGTTGTAAAACAACCACATTTTAGCATGTTGGAGAAAGTGGTGAAAAAATTAATGTTGAAAAAAAAGTAAAAAAAAATAAATCAAAAGGCCTTTTTATTGCGTATTGAATGAAGTGGCAGTATAATTTCTTGAAAAAAGTAGTAAAAAAAGGCATATTCTAGCATGTTGGAAATAGTGATAAAGACTGTCATGGTAATGTATGCCGAAAAAAAGGTAAAATTTTTAAATGTCAAAAAGGTCAACAAATGTTTTTAATATTTTAAAATGAACAAATAGGCTGTGTGATTTCTTTTTTGAAAAGTAGTAAAAAAAAATCAATATTTTGGCGTGTCGGAAATAGTGTATTGAATGTCGAAAAAGTAATATTTTCAAAAAACGTGATGAAAAAAGTGAAAAAATAAAAAATAATATATAATATAGATGACAAAAGTCATTAAAAAAAGAGAATAAATTTATAAGGCCAAAAAAGACTTATGGTGTGTGTAATGACTTCATGGCAAAAGATGTAAAAAGAAAAAAAGGCATTTTAAACCATGTTGAAAATTGTGGAAAAAAATGTCATACTATAGCAAGACAAAAGTCAAAAAAATAATTTAGGGTCAAAAAGTCAACAGAAAGACTTATAGTGTGTTAAATAAATTAACAAATTAATAAATAAATTTTATAGCATGAGTGAGGGTTGATAATAATCATCACAGAGATTGTGTAATTTGTCAAAAGACAACAAAAAGTCCAAACAATTAATTCTATGGGAAAATGATCACTTTCTCTCCTGCTATATTACCCCTGTAAACACTATAAATACGAGTTTATGGTCCTAATGGATAGTTTTAATAATGTTTCAATACATCAGGGTGTCAATTTAATGAATTATGGTCAAATATATGGTGAAAATAACACATAAAGCTTTGGGGCGTGCCTACCATGTGATTGACAGGTCTCTGCTGTTATTACATCCTGAAGAGGAGCAGCACTAACACACACACACACACACACACACACTTTTTTCCCCAAAAGAGGGTCAATAAAAATATTCTAACAGCTCTTAAATCATGCTGTTTAGAAGGAAAACCATGTCATCCATGTCACATGCTTTCTCATTCCTAGATTACATTACACTTTAGGTATCTACACAAACCTACACATAAAATCTCTAAATGAAATCAGTTATGTTGTGTATTAAATCCATTTCATCTCCCATATTGCTTGCTTCATGCACCATGAAAAACAACCACTGTTTATGGATGTATGCAAAATTGCTTTATTTCCATTTTTCCTTTTCATACATTTGTTGTGTAATAAATAGACATGAGAAATAGGCTGATGCTTCAATCCACTTCCCATGCCGATTCTGCACCTTTTTGTTTTTTTTCTCCACACCGCAAACAACTTTTCATAGAATTTACAACAGAAAATAAAAAACCAAAGCTTGACACAAGCTGAATTTCCTGCTACCAGCCCATTGCTTAGCTCATATGTTACATAGATCAATGAGCTGTGTTCACGTAGCAAAACCTGGGGAAAAAATATATATATACATATATATGTATATATGTATACATATATATTTATATAGTATTCACAGTTATCGTATTTACACATTTTAGGATTACAAAGCAAATGGGCAGAAAATGAAGACGTTTCTACAAGAAACAATCTTTCAAAATGGAGGTGGAAACGTTTCCTGTACACAGCGGACCTTTTTCTTTAAATAAACAACCTTTTTAACCCTCAGATTCCTTTTACAGATCCCTGAAAATATTTTAAATACTCAGTCTTTTGTTAAAAAAAAGAGAGCGAGAGAGAGGGAAAGACGCATCTTAAAAGTGTTACCCCTGTGTAGATTTAAAAAAAAAAAACTTTAGATCTTCTGTACAAGTACTCATATACAATATAAACATCACTGGTGAAAAAAAAAAAGATTATCTCCATAATCGATTCAACTGAAAAGCAATGACTGACTTGGTCTTGAAGGGGAGGAAATGATTAGCTGAGAGAGGACATAAAGCAGAAGTGCAAGCCTCAAGTGCATTCACAAATATTTTTTTTTTTTATCTTAGCAAGATTCTAAAGAAAGAGCAACCCTCACAGGAGGACTGCTGGGTCACAGAAACACCTCTGTTTCACAGGAAACATTGAACACTGGTGGAGTAATAAGTGTTGTAGTTGAAGAGGACAAAAACATGAGACGGCCATCCCAGGTACAGATGAAGGACGCCAAAACATCATCATCATCATCATCATCAAACACCCATGGCGGTGGAAAAAAAAAATATATATAGGCAGCGACTCTTTGCACAAGCATGTTAACACAGCTCCAGATGAAAAGAAAGACTTGAATGCCAGTCACCGGCCTGCTCAGGTTACACAAAGTTATATATTCATATGGCACTTAAAATAAGAAATTAGTATTCCTTCACAAGCAGAAAAGTTAGTTGAAGAAGTTGTTGTGGCACAGACAGGCTGATCAAATTTAAATTGTCTTGCTGTGCATGATTGGGTGGCCTTCTACACTGTGGCCTACAGGGGGCAGTGCACTCTCATTCACACACACACACGAAGATGTGATGATAAATTCTCTCACACATTCCCACACAAATATAGTGTCTATGAAGAAACAAGCAAGAGAGGAGCTACCTAAACAAAACCGTAAAACACTGGACTGTCATTAATACAAATTCTGCACGTCATCTTTTTGCATAAACTAATAGGAAGCAGCACGATCCATTATTGGCTGGTGAAAGAGGGCGTGATATCCAAATATTCCAGATTTTGTGGCAGGGTTTATCTAATTTTGTTGCTTAATTTTTTTTTAATCAGTTTGATATATGTCCAAGAAAACTGGTGCAGAGGAGGTAGGAGTGAGAAAGCAGGGTTGCAGCCCGGCATCGGGCCACAACACTCAGTCGTCATCCCATCTGCTCAGGTGCCCGAGAGCCGTTTTCCTGGCGGGCTTGTGCGTCTCAACAGTGTTAGTAAGCAGCTGAACATGTGTTGTTTCTTTTGTACCACGTGTGGTGTACGTAAAGCTTATGAGACAAGATTTAAAAAAAAAAAAAAAAAAAAGTGTAAAAACTGTACAAACCAGAGCTGGGTGTGGAAGGAGCCATGCCGAAATACTGTCCAATGTTGAGAGGAGGAAATGCTGCACCAGCAAGTCAAGTGTTTGAGTAAATTCTGGGTCACTGGCAGACATAAAAAAAACGATGCGTTTTTTATTTCAAGAGCACCATAAGTCGTAAACAATCTAGTGTTCAATGTGTGAAGAGGGCCGTGTAGACGACTTGCAGGTTTCTTCTCCTCGCACCAAGATGAAACCTTCCCTCTTCACTTCTTCCTCGTCCGGAGTCTCAACACGTTTGCGTCTGGGAAACTTGAATGACACCGACAGCACTTTTACACACCTGGAGAAGATCGGCCTCGCACAGACGTTAATTCAGCGTTCCCCTACAGTTCTCCGCCCCACACAAACAGGGGATCTTCTCGTCCTCGATGGGGAACTTGTAGTCGTACGTGATCTCCTCGTTGACGTTAATCGGCTGTTTGGAGTAGATCACAATCTTCTTTTGAGACTCCACCGTGATGACCTTCGCATAACAGTTGGGCTGAAAGGAAACAGAATTAGATCACTGTTATGTTGTGTTCTTGTTTCATACTTGAGCTGCAGCTTTCACAGAAGGAGCATCATGCAGATGTTGTCTTACATTGCAGCTGTGGTTGATGAAACGGGCAAAGTTGCCACATTTTGTAGCATCTATGATGGTGTCGTGGTCAACGCGGAACATGTAGCTGCTACCGATGCCCTCCTCCTCATAGCGCTTCTCACGCATGTCAGCGATCACCTGTCAGTGGAGGATTGTCACTTATTAGAGGTCTGCCTGCTTTAAACTTAAACTAATGTAGGAATCCACTGGGTCCCTGCTTTAACCCCATCAGTGGGGCTTGCTCATTCAGTAACTGGCAAAATATCAACAGCTCTCTTCCTTCAAAGTACGGATGCACCGATCCACTTTTTCTCTTCAGTTGTAGCATACAGAAAAACAGCGCTGAATTACCTAAAAGCCATGTCTCACTATGTGGAAAAGACTGGGATCATTCTTTTTTGCAAGACAATATCAGACTGAAACATTTTTTTTCCAATTTTTCAAAACAAACAGATATAAATGTACTGAATTACTTATTATATTTAATAGCTGTGTACCAGCGCAGCAATCTTAAATAAAGCAATAGCTTCATAAGCTTGGCCAAGATGTAAAAAAAAAAAAAAAAAAATCTAACATAACTTTGCGCACTCATTTGAAAACAAATGTGAGCCCATTGTCACCGATACCCGATCTAGAATTTTCTTCAATACCGATACCAATATTGGATCAGTGAATCTCTACTTCAAAACAAAATAAACTCACTTTCTGACAGTCCAAGCATTAAAGTTTGGTTATCTCACTGCATATTTGACATCTTCAGAATTCTAATAAACTGAATTTTGCAACAGACAGATTGATCCATCTTGAATGCAATTATTCACATCAAATATTGTTTGATTATCAAATAGAGAATTTCAATCATTGTTTTCTGCGGGTGTGTAAACAAACAACTGTCTCCCACCTGTCTGATGTTTTGTCCCACGTACTCGATCACCATTTCATCTGCAGCGATGGGCTCCATAGCAAACAGACCCCAGTCATGGATGTGCGACTTGCAGAATCTGATTTTTTTCTTACGGAACTGAAAAAAAAAGGAGAGATAAGTGTCAGCTGAATTTTGATGATGACAAAAGAATATTCAGAAGACCTATGAGGTCTCTACTATGAGCACCCAGGGCATCTTTTCACTACTTCGCTTAGCTAACAACCGTGATCATGCTCAGTCAACCCAGAGTTTCTCTGACTATGAGTGTTTGCAGCATATGACCAAGTCCACTGTCAGCTGAGCAGCACACTTTATAATCCAAGATTATAATCTTAATCAAGACAAGAATTAACACAATTCAAGCTGACAGTGTGATGATATGAAATCTTAATATTACTAGGATATCACATTTTGATGGCAAACAAAACAGATAGAAGAACATAAAGCTTATAATCAGCCACAGCACACAAAAAAGTACCGGTAGCAAAGTCTGTGGCAGTGATGCATTTGGGCTGTATAGGTGGAATTTAACGTAATAGAGTTGTTAGATTGCTGCTAGACCATCTTGTTGATTCAGATGTGTGTTGTCTTTGCCTCAGTGAAAATGTTGAACACTGAAGGAAAATACTTCGTTTGATAAAAACATGTTGTGAATTTTGCAAATAATTACATGCATATATTTTCAATGAACTTTTGGACTTCACAACGCTCTGAAGAAGAAGAAGAATCACTTTATTAATCCCTCAATGAGAAAATTACAGGTTTCACTGTTTTTTCGTGTTTTTTCTGTTGCACAGGTTATGACGTTATTGAAATGTTTGGATTGCATAAAACAATCCTATAGTCGACAAAGCCAGCTTATTCTACAAACTGTATAACACCAGACAATGTTACTGTAGCATGATATTTATCAACTCAAAAGGCAATGTCGTGAATAAAACGTTGAACTACTTAGTACAGTAGTGATCAGTCAGTAGCCTATGCTTTTTGGAGACTTGATCTCTTATCTCTAACATAAGTGTGCATAAGTTGTGGTCTAGAGTGATGTAGTACTGAAGGGTAAACCTGAAGTTACCTTGCTAACCCCAAATGCTGCTCCTAGTATAGGTCTGTGGAGCAAAGTTCAGTTAGACGTGTTTACCTTCAGCTGGTTGAACTTCAGCAGGTCACTGTCACAAGCGAACGAGGACAGCAAACGTCTCTGCTCTGATCGCCGCTCCGAGCCAGCTCTGGTAGAGGCGTGGACCTGTGCAGGAATACTCATACCCTGCAGAGAGAGGACAGAGTTAGATGTCTTCCACACAGCTTCTGATGTTTTACATGAACATTTTCATAGAAATTGAGCATCACTGTCTGGCTTTACCTGTGTGTCGACCGGCGGCTCCTCTGACTGCAGCTTTGTGCTCTGAAGGTACTTGATCTTGTCCTTCTTGTCAATCTTGTAGTATCCCTCGCTTCGCGCACAGCCGGTCATGTGATCCCTCATGCCATCGTCTCTTCTCTTTTTCTTTACTCTTGGGATGTTGGTAGGTGCAGGGGAGTAAAGGAAGAAACCACTTCTAAAGCTCAACAAACAAAAAGTTCCTACTTTTCACCACCAGAGGGGGCTGCTTTTTCACTCACACACTAAACAACTCTATTAATAAAAAACAAAATTAGATAATAGGTCATTATCTTACTCAGTGATATTTAACTGACTGATCTCTCATTCACTGGAACTTTGAAACATGACATTTAGATAAAGATTAATATTAGTGATTACATTACAACATTTGGTGAACATCAGATGATGTTAAGCAGTAAAGGATATGAGGATGGTTGACCCACAGCGTGTCGTTGAGCCAGTCGTTGCCGATATCCTGCTGGAGCATTTTGTCATAAGTGATCTGCAGGAGCCGCATGTCTTCCTCATCTATGCCTTCGTTCCAGATGTCATATAGGATGGTCATCTCCTCAAACTCAGAGCGTGGCTTGAAGTACGGCCGAGGGGGCGAGGTGACGGGGGACAGGCTGCCCAGCAGCAGCTCCTCCCAGCCTCGCCGCGCCCTCCGCGTAGGCTTCACAGCCACGGGTGTCTCTTCTTTGTAGGACAGGAAGCCATCTTCGGCAGGTAGGAGTGTCTGAGGCTTCACCTCTCCTTCCCGGAAGTCCAGACTCGGGTGATGGGTGGACTTGGCAGATATTGTTTGTGTGGATAGATCGCTGAGATGTGCATCGTGAGGCAGAGGGGTGGACTCAGATGAGAACTCCAAAGACTCATCAGTGGCAAACACAGCTGGGGTCTTTTTGCCTTTGGGTCGTCCAGGTTTCCTCTTTGACGGGGCAGTATCTGATGGCAAAGGGACGTCTACAGTGAGACCAGCGGGCAGATCTTCAGGCACACTGGCTGAAATCTCTGCTCCTGCTGACAGGACCTGGTTAGGCAGAGCGCTAATGGGCGGCTCCTTAAAAACGGGTCTATCGTCTAGGCTCTCAGAGGATATTTTTCTGGTGACAGTAAGTGCTGTGGGGTCAGGGAAGACAGGGGTGAAGGTTAAGTCTCTTCCTGGAGTGCGTGGGACTCCAGCACTGAGGACGGGGGATTGCGCAGGGTAGGAAAAGGGACTACCAGGGATGTGAGGGGAGGTAAGCGACAGGCTGCTGCCCGTCAGCGGGGCATCACTACCAGGTGTGATGGGCACCGTGTCCGTGCTCTGTGACTTGCCTAGACTTCGGGCTCGCTCCATCAAGTCCCTACCTGGCGTGCGGGGGATATCCTCATCTGTGGGGAGCCTGGCCCGCTGAGGGTGGTCAGGCAGGGGACCAGGGGGTGGGTGGAGGAGGGAACGACCGTCTATTGCCGGGTGAGCAGGGAGAGGAAGGTGCATTAAAGATGCCGAGACAGCTTTGGAGACAGGTGTGTTTGCATCTACGTGGGTTGGGGCTAATCGACCGGGGGTGCAGGGTACCTCCACAGGCTCTGCTTTACCTTTGCCTTTGATCTCCTGGTCGCTGTCAGGCAGGGCACCTGTGGGAGTGGGCGGCCGAAGGTTCGCTACATGCTCCTGATGTTCCGCTTTCACTACAGGAATGTTACTGTCCACACTGATGTCTCGCTCTTTGACTACAAGACAAGAAACGATACTTAACATCTGACATCAATAGAACAAAATGATAAATACCACGTCTGAGCTGAATAACACACTCACGTTGCAGGCCTTTGGGTGACGGTGGCTTCAGATCCTCTGTCACCTCTTCGGGACTAGGAGGTCTGCGTCTGGACCTGCTTAGCTCTGCCCTGCTCCTCTGGTCCTCCTTATCCTCTGGGACTGGTCCTACAGGAGAGCTCGGTACCTTGGTCTCTGCATTTCCTTCCTCTTCATCAGAAGATGATGTTGATGAGGATGAAGAGGAAGAGGTGGTCTCCACTTTGCCTTCAGTTTCCACATCTTGTGCTGCCAACGCCTCCTCTTCTTCCTCCTCATCCTCTTCCTCTTCCGAGCTTAACTCATACTCTGAGGACTCTGAGCTTTCTGCCGAGGAGTCCGAGCTGGTCTTGGAGGAAGCTGAACTTTCGGCTTCTGCAAGAAATGGGGAAAAGAAATTATGCATTACAGGAAATGGACAGAAAAAAAAGCTAGCAACTGTTGACACTCAATATTACCATCATCAGACGAATCCGAGGAAGCACTCTCACTGGATGAGTCTTCATCATCGCCCTCCTCATCACCACTCTCCTAAGAGATGATCACATAAAAAAAAATGTTACCATTTTGTAAAAATGCACAAATATTCAGTGCACACTAACAGAACAATCCAACAGATGCACAATAAATGGTATATTTCTAGGCTTACTTTGCCTGACAGCAGCCGTTCTGTAGCCTCTGTTTCAGGCTCATCCTCCCTGTCAGACAATGACTCCTCTTCCTTCCCTGAGGTGTCCACTTCTTCTTCTCCCTCACTGTCCAGTTCTAAAGGCCGTGAGTGCCGTCGTTTCGCTGACGCACTATCGGCATCCATTTTGGAATCGTCCGACCGCAGTTCAGCTGGGTCTCGATCCCGTTCTGACAGAAATAAGTCAAAAGGTCAATTAGCTGAAGAGAAAGAAATGCAAGTGCATATGTGTTGACCAAAGAGAGTCACCTTCATCCTCCAGTTCATCATCCACTGGAGTGGACGGTCGGGCTCGTTTGTTGTCTCCTGCTGTTGCAGCTTCAGGTGGGTCCTTCCTTTTCACCTGAACAACATGCAGCCATTAAACACCAACAGGAGACTCCCTCCTTTGTCAGTGGGTACTAAAAGACAAGTCTCAAGGCTTACTTTGAAGGAGGGCAGGCGGATGGCCCCTCGCAAACCGATCCCCAGGCCCATTCCCTCATAGCCCAGTCCCTCGCCCTTGTTCCAGTTCTCCAGCAGACTTGAACCCATTGTCTCTTTGGGTTTGGGTCTTTCTTCCTCTTTCCCCTCCGCACCCTTCACTGGAGTCAAAGATGTCTGTGGAAAAAGATATGTTTGGTTTTTTTTTTTTAATTTATTGTATTACACCCTGCAACTACACTTAACAATGACTGAGTCGACTATTTTTACTTATTTTAGACATCTGTAAATTGCTTGTTTTGTGAACAGTCGAAACCCCCAAGGTGTTCAATTTAACAAGATACAAAACAGAGAAGTGCAACACAGCCTCCAATCTGAGAATCTGTAACTCGTGTATATTCAACATTTTACCTTGATAAATTAATTTAACTATTTATTGATCAATTAAATTGTAGTTCAATGTAATCTTTTCAGCACTACTTGAAAACATAGCTTAATGTGTTTATAACATCACTTTTTATATCCAAACAATTATCATTATCATTATTATGATTATTATTACCTCCGTTAAGGAAGTTATGTTTTCACCAGGGTTTGTGTGTTGGTTTGCAAAATAACTCAAAATTGTGGACAGATTTTGACGAAATTTTCAGGATTGGTCTGAAGTGGCCTAACTAAAAACCGATTCATTTTTGGTGGTGATCAGATCCGATTCGACAGCACCATCAAAAATTAATTGGTTTTAAGTTAGTCCACTTCCGGACTGTATGTGGTTGTAAACAAACCAACGTACAACATACAAACCAACTTGGTTGTAAACAAACCAACATACAAATAAAACATAACCTCCATGGTGGCGGGGGTAACTTTAAATAAAAAAGTTGCCCCCTCCAAGACGGAGGTCTGCGATATCTGAGTGCTTTTCTAGTTATTATTATTATAGAGATGAAATAAATAAGTTACCTTTGCCGAGTGCTCCTTCTTTTCCCACCAGTCGTCAAAGGCTCTAAAAGCCACCACCTCCACCATTTTTCGGTTGAGGTCCCTCTTCATGATGGCCTTCAGCTCCTTGACAATGACCAGCAGCACTCCGTCAACAGTAGCCTTGTGGGGATCCTCCTTTTTAGTCTCATATCCAGGAGGAGGGACAGTAGGGTTGAACTTTGGTATACTGGGATGCTGCCATTGTTGTCCAGGTGCTACACCGCTAGCAGGTGTAGCACCCATAGCCAGAGGCGGGTAGGCCCCCCCATACGGCCCAGTCGCACCACTGTCCATAAAATGTGGAAAAGGATAGGGCCCTCTAGTCTGAGCCATGCGACTCAGCATCTGCTGCTGCATCTGGAAGGACATGGGAACGGTGCTCCACTGTTCCCACCGCAAGCAGTTCATCAGCTCCATTTGCACCAGTGGCATCATGCTATGAGTGTAGGGACCCATGTGTGGCAGCATATGGTGAGGCACACCTGGGTGACCGGCCAGGTGAGGATGTCCCGGGACGGCAGTGTGAGGGGCCAGGTGGTGATGGGAGAGCTGGAAGCCAGCCTGATGCGGGAGAGGAGGGAAGCCGGGAGGAGGGATGGAAATGGTCTGCATTGGAGACACAGCAGAGTTTATGACAATGCCCTTGCCACACTCTCCTCCTGTGATCGGAGTCCCGGGCATCTCATCGTCCGAGATTTCCATGTCTTCCCCTGACGACTGATGACCCTGCGTGAAAGAGGACAGCCTGTCAGGTGCGAGGGCAATGTCTATTTTGTTACAGGTTACACAAGTGCAAACATCGGCCCTTTTCATCCCCATGGATAACCCAGCAAATGCAATCAACTTATGAAGACCTTGAGATAAGGGTGAAAAGCTCAGGAAAAAGTCAATAAGTGAACTTTAAGTTAAGACTACTTTGACACCCTGCACTTACAGTTTCACATTTTCCAAAAGTGGTTCTCATACAGTACAACACCTGAGATTTAGATCCCAAAGCAATCTGTTTTGACATGCCTTACTTTTAGAAACAAAATATAATACAATATTTTTATTTATTTAGAATGAGGGGAAAAAAGATTATTTTTTTCAACACTCATTAGTCACAAAGTACTGAGGTTTCATACTCAGTAAATCATTCAAAATAAACAAATGATCTGAGTTCCAAGTTTAGCATTGAGACTAGCACAGCAAACACAGCTGGTCATGTTGTTGGTCAGCATGTTTGCTTTGGGCACCAAACTATTCCTAAAACAATAGTGGCTAATGTGAGTCCAACACTACAAACATAATTCTCTTCAACAGCATCCTCTTCCTTGACATTTATCATCATAAGAGGATTTCTGTTACATTTTCTGCAGGAATGAAACTAACCAAGGCAAGCGTCATTATCCAAATGACCCGTTTGTTTGCATTGAAATGTGAGACACGAGACGCTGCAGCCAATCCTGACTGTCAGGCTCTGCAGAACCAGGAAGCGTGGTGTTGAATGGGGCTAACTGCCAAACTGTGTTTTCCTCCGCATGAGCGTGTGGTGAGTGTTAGAAAGAGGAAACAAGTGTTCATTCCCCCAACAGCAAAGCTCTTATTTCTCCTTTCAAAGCACCGAGTGTAGACATACAACATCACAGGCCAGAATGCGTTACTTTGACTTCAAACAAGAAGAACCAACTTCACATAAATGCAAATGGATTTGTAAGGCTGTGAGTTATGTCTCAAACTTGTCATTGATAACTTCTGTCAAGTGTTTTGCCTTTACGAACAAGGAATTATACTTTAGTACAGGTACAAACTCTGCTTATTAGTCGGGTTGGTACTCTCCACAAAAATGAATAACATAGAAGCGGCCAACTGAAAGCGCAAACATCAATTCAGACCGCTGTGAGATAGTAACTTCCTTCACAGGGTGAATGAAAAAAATCAACAAAAGGGAAAGTTTACTACTGCAGCTGCACTGAAACTAGAGCTCACTTCCTGTGTCCTCAGGTGTCCATATGTCACAGCTGTGCATAAACATCAGCACTGTGCTACTGTCAACATAGCACACCAAAGTATGCACATTGTTAGTTTTCATGTAAACATTAGTTCCATGCAAATATAGGAAAAACATCTGTCTTACCAGGTCCATTTTGTCGGTGGGAGTATGGCCTCGAAAATGTCCATCTTTGAGGTCACTGTTGCTCATCTTCTCCTGGGCAGGAGAACCGGTTCTCTTGATCAGTGAGGCAGTTCCAGGGATAGGGTCTTCATCTTCCGAGTCTGGCAGTGGGGTCGGACTGATGTCCTCCAAGCCAGTGCTAGAAGGGCGGGAGTTTTGCAGGCCACCTTGGGAGCCGCTAGTGTAAGGGGGAATAGGGGATAGCTGAGAGGACGAGGAGGAAATCGGACTCCCCTCCATTCGCACCTCAGTGTCCGAGTCTCGCTCCTCTAGGAATGGCAGCAATTTCGTCCTTTTCTCCTTGAGGAGCATCTCAATGCGAGAATCCAGGCTATTGCGCTCTGGATCGAGCGTGGGGGAGCCAGGTGAGGGGCAGCGCTCTGGTGTCTGAGGAGGAGGGGTGGTTGGATGGGCCACGGGCTCTGGTGGGGGATCTGGGATCGGAGGAGTTTCTGGCCTCTCCTTAACAGGCAAAAAGTCAGAGGCAGCTGTCACAGGTGGCTGTGGAGGTCGGAGGTACTCACCCTCCCTTTGGGCTGGGTGATGGAAAGCAGGCTCTGACGGGGGGAACGCAGGGGGCAGAGGAGCCTGGTAGGGCGAGAAGGCGGACTTGAAGTTGGGTGTAGCTGGGGGAGGTGCTGTGTAGGTGAAGGAGGGGGTGGAGGGTGGAGGCTCAGGTGGGGTAAGTTGGTGCTGTTTGAAGGGAGCTGGTTCAGACGTCGTACTTCGGTACATGTTGCTGCGGTATTGAGGCCTCTCCGGTCTGCGGTTGTATGCATCCTGGAACTTACTCTCGTGTCTGCGAGATTTGTAACCTCCGGAGCTCTCAGCCCGGCTGGACTGGTACGACGGTGTGGACTGCCGACTGGAGAAATTGGAGTCTTGAGAGAAGGGCGTACCTGTCTGACGTGGGGTATGAGGGGTTCCCTGGGACTGTGGCGTGTCCTGCTTGAGGCTGGAGTAGCCCGTCTCCAGGGACAGAGGAGTGGTGGAGCTGCTGGGTGGCACTGTTCCAGACACACCGCTCTCCGACAACCTGCGGATGGGCTCGCAGGCCTTAGAGGAGACAAACAGGATTGAGGTAAATCAGGTCACAGGCAGACACTATTAAAACTTCTACCGTCACCACTAAGAAACTAAATGTGTTTTTAGGTTGTAACTTAACAGCTACTGTATATCAAAGAAGTCATGACAAATAGTTCTTTATATGACCAAAAGTTACATTTCACCATGTACACGTGAAGAGCTTTTAGATTTTGTAAATCAAAAAACAACAACAACAAAAAAAAAAAAGACTAGTGGATAGAGTGTCGAGGGACAGTGCCTGGGGGATCTCATGCTACGAGGCCAAAGTGCACGTTTCAGTGGCTTTGTGATTTCAGTCTACAGGCATTGGTCAGGATAACATTTCCTCAGCTCTACAACTTTTGACAGCCCCCCCTTTTCCAGCTCTACTCCACCACCTGCTGCACTGATAAAATGGATTACAGATAAGGATGTCAGCTTAGATTGGAAAGGTATTTCTTCAAAGTAACACTACAATGCAGTGGTCACCAGGCTGACATTGTAGAAAGCAGTAAAGACTCTAGTAAATGATACTGTCTATATATCACCCCATGTTACAGTTAAGGGAGCAATTTCTAATATAAACATGAACAACATTATTTTGTATATTATTAAACATGTTTTTACCAGTAAGGCTTCTGCCAGGCTACGAGGTGAAACCTCTCTGGCCTCCTCTCCTCCAACAGGCAAAGTCTGTGGTGTGTAGCTGCCATTCATCAGGAGCTGGAAGTACCTAAGGCGATTCTCACCTGCAGAACAGTAAACAAAGGTGCTGAAGAGTCAAGCCAAGTCCATGAAGCAGGTTTAATGCCAGCAGGCTTCATTAAAAATAAGCTGGTACCTGAACCCAAATCTAAACATTTCTAAATACATGTGTGCAGTTTCCTTTCTGAGTACAACAAACTAAGTTCATACATTGTTACTGCCTGCCTATAAGTGGGACTGTACACTGTAGAACTGATACTTTTAATGCACGGATGGAAATCCAAACTGTTATATGTAAAACATAGCAAATGCAGTAATAACAGCTCATACATGTCTTAATAGATTTAACACCTAACTCCTTTTGATTAAGATGAACAAAATCCAATAGAAAATAAATACACTTAGTGGAATAATTCAAGGAAAAGCATTTGTGTAGCCAGTAAATTAAATAAATAACATGTTGTAATGACAATTAAATATCCTCATTATGTCACTGATTAATTGAACACAGATGCAAACCTGTTGCCATTCAAATAATGAATACTCTGCCCTGTCCTAAGATGCTTCCGATGTTAACAGCGCTACTGACACAAACTAAAGAAATCAAATTAAATGTGACTGAACAGAGACAATGTGAGGGGGGACATGAAGCTGACAGATCGGTCTGTGTTTGTTTACAGGTCTGAAATTATGCACAGTGGGAGTACACATCACCCTCAGGGCTGGGCTTGTGGGAGCGGGCTAACATTCAATGAAATTCAATTATCCCACGTTACCAGGCAACGCACGTAAATCTACACACGTGATCGCTTTTCCTCCTAATAACTCCAAAACAAGGCACTTGACATGGATGATTTTCGCTCCTGCTGCAGAGAGCATGATTGATCGTGCATAAATGTAGGTTACACGTCTTTTCCTCGAATGACTGAATCACTGTTTACCTTTCGGGTCCAGCTCCACGTGGATGAAGTTTCCCATAACAGACGTCTTATGGAGCGACTGCACGGCCACTTTGGCGGCTTTCACGTTCTCAAAAACAACTTTGGCAATTCCCAAGTGCTTTTTGTTCTTCGGATTGTACAAGATCTCCACCTGCTCGATTTCTCCGTATTTTTTACACATGTCGGTAAGAAATCCTTCCCTGATGTTGTCGTTCAGACGGGCAAATGTCACCTCCTTTGGAGGCACGGGGCCGATGTAGCACTCGTCGATCTGGAAGAAGAGTGAAAGGAGTTAGTTGCTGGACCATGTGGGCTAATTTCTGACTCCAGCTGTCATGAACACAGTGCCAGAGCAGTTGCGATGAACATGCAAATCCAGTCAGTCCTCTGCACGCATCAGTAGCGCATGTTATTATAAACATATCCGACAGCACAATTTCGCTCAACATCCCAAAAAATGAGTGAGGGGGGTGTGTCTGAAACTTTTGACAGCCCCCTTTTCCACGAGGAAAAAGCTGCCACCATAGGAGACTGTCAGGGCAGGTACCTTAAACTTCGGCACAGGTAGGTCCGTCTCTTTATACTTAGTCCAGAGACGACCGATCCTCGGGTCTCGGACGATGTCCACCGGTGGTATCCCGGGATTCTGCAGGGGAAGAGGGGGAATGCATTATACTGTTATCCATCCCATTCACAACTTCAACTTGTTGCAAAGTAGTTTGACACAAACCAAGCGCGGTGTTGCATTAACATGAACACCTCCGACACGCCGTTCAAGATGCTGGAACATGGGCAACACATTGTAACCTATCATGGAGGTCGGCTACTCGGTTACTATTGTAGCCGCTTCGCCGCGTCAAAGGCGGTCCACTTACAGGCATGCTGAAAGTATGTCCATCGTAGCGATACAGCTTGTGTGATCCCTTCTTCAGCGCCGGGTCGATGATCAACTTGTAACTTCTCCAGTGGTGACTCCGCTTCTCCGCCGAGCCGCAGACGGGGTGACTGTCCATGCCGTTCGCCAGACCTGAAACGACAGGCAGCGAGAAGGAGAGAGGAGCTATCGTGAGGCAACGCCAAACACGGTCCCATTACCAGCCCCCAACACTTTAAAACAGCTAAACGTTACGGATGCATGACTTTGATGGTGGGGGTAACCCAAGTGAGAGCGAAAACGGCATCTAGCGTATATCCCAGTTACGGAAAACAGGCATTAGGAAGGCTGGAGAAAGAGGAAAAAAGAACAAGCTTACTTGAACTCTGCTTTCTGCCATGGTCTTCGTTCAATCTGTTTTTCTCCCCTGGCTTGGACATGGTTCGTCCGATCGTGGGATTTTTCTTTAATTGACGAAAAGACGAAGTCGCTTTCCTTTCGCCGCTTACATTACATGATTTAGCTTGAAGAATACTGCCTCCTTTTCGGCGAGAGCCAGCACATATTGTGTGCCTCTGCTCTGTAGCTTGTGTCTCTTCCACAATACACCGCTAGGCTTGCCCACCTCCAATGCTAGCCGCACTTTCGCTACAACATATTTCTACTTCCACTGGTCGTTTAACGTTGCTCTCACTTTGTATAAAATCCCACCTTTTAAATAACTCTCATAATAACATTCGTGTGCATCCATGTTTCATTATAAACATGGTAACAGCTCAGTGTCGCTCGTCCTCAAAATCATTTTGTGCAGAATCTGCTGATTGCATTTACCCAAATGACAAACACAAGCTAGACACAGGCAATCTTCTTAACTGTCACTAAGAGCTCTTAAAAAATACTTGGTCGCAATTTTTCCGTACAGACACTTCACATATCCAGACATGCCGGAGTATATTTTAAAACAATCACACGGGGGACACCAATGCTGAAGAGCCGTTAACCGCTAATGTGAAACGTCTGACAGAAGAATGGGTTTACAATGCGAAACTCGGTTGATAAATAGATGAATTTAACAGCGAGGCTAACGTTTATCAGCGTTGGAATGCGGTGGTTTGTTCTCCGCCAGTGAGGCAAACTAGTGCCAAACCGTTGTGTTGGTGCCGGCTTTTACATGGATTAAATAGCCGCGGGGCTATTAATCATAAAATTACTATACATTAAATTATTTTGTTAAGTGTCTATTGTCGACTAAACTGGATTTTGTTTGACATTGCCTGGTGTTTTGCAGTGCTCGGGCAATTGGCTGGTTAACAGAGGCAGCTCGGCGGGCCAATCAGAGCGCAGCAGCAGAGGAGCAGTCTGCTATTAGAGGCACGGCTCAGGAGTCCTTCAACAGAGAGCAGAGAGAGGGGGCCGAGCGCTCTCGGCAGCCATTTTCCTAAAACAGGACTCAATGGCCTATATGGGTTTCCTTTGTTCCAAAAGGGATCTTACACTTGATTTCCTCATCTCTCACGGACTATGATAAAACTATGATTCCTCCTTTTAAAGGATTGAGAAGAAGGAAGAGAATGTACTGGATGTAATACCCTGTGACATCTTGAACCTTTTTTTCTCTGCCTGGAATCCATCTTTGTCTTAACTAGGTCATGGCACACCCATATAATAGCAGTTATATTTCTTAAGTGAAAAGAAACCAAATGTTGTAATAAACAGCTGTATTAGTTTGGAGATGTTAAATTAGGGGAAAAAACTATGTGTCACAGTGACAATGTGTAATGGCTGATTTGATGGCATTGCACATATGGCCTTGTAGGATATGAGTAGCAATAAGTAAGTTCAACTCTTTTATAATAATTTAACATGTTTTGCTATTTGGTAATGTAAAATGTGAGGCATGCAGTTACTGTTATTAAAAGGTGTTTTCTGACAAATTATTTACTGAGCTATCATCAATTTGACCACAGAAATTTTGACATCTGTAAAAGATAACTTAATTCAATATCTTCACTGGCATGCTGACATTTTTATATAGAAATACAGCCTACGGTTCAGGTTATATGCCACTGCCTGTCAATGACAGAGAGCAGGCCATGGATAACTAATGGCCTTTTGCAAAATAGTTAATTGTTCTGACTGCAATTTTCAGTGTTGATTGATCTCCCATGCTTTGATTAATGACTTTAAACACTTTCTTCTCACAACAGCAACGCACAACACCCTGGTGGCTTGTGTGTTGCAGCCTACCGTTCCTGCATCTGTGGAGACAACCTCAAGCACGATTAGGTTTGTGCTGTCCATTTGCCATTTAAGAAAAGAACCAAATAGGTCCAAAGTGTAATAATTGACCTGACCTTGCTTCAAGGACATATTTAAATACCCTGAGCCCAGTCACATAACCTTTTACAGTTTCTAAAAAAAAAAAAAAATCAGACTGTCAAACCTAAGAGGAAACAGATGGAGGGAAAACTTATGGTGAAAATATTTACCTCAGCACTTTGGTGAAATGCAGTTAACAGGCCTAAATGCAGGGGCAGGAGGAATGTTTTCAGCTCCATCTTCGGATCTTCTGATAATGGCATTAATAAGGGGTGGGATAGCGTCTCCTAAAAAAGGAAGGAATCCATTAGCAGGAAAGATAGAAAGCTCTTTTCAAAACTTTTTGATCAGTAGGTATTGCCTCTCAGCCAGCGAATATGCATGTTCAAGCATCATCTGTGTGGGCAATATGCAAACCATCCCTCTCTCCTTGAAGACAGGATTGCAGTCAAGTAGGCTCTAACCTCGTCCATTTCTACATTTCTAACTGAGCTACACTAAACCACAAGGAAATGTTGTTTTCAAAGGTAATGGATTTTGAGCTATTTCACTTTTCACACTTTACCAGTTTATGTCTAAATGTATTATGTTCTAATAGAGGACAGATAACATGAACAGTTCACTGTGGTAAAAACGTTATCAGCAAAATTATATTGACTTTTGTTAAAATGCAGCTGTAACTTGTATTTTTGATTGATATAGCAAACTTACAGTTTGTATTCAAAAACATGTAATCCAAGTCTTAAAACGAGCAAAGGAAACTTATGGGGAGAAATCTTGTAAATTTCACTGCTTCCCTTTGTCCACAGAGACCTTTTGGTGATATGTAGGCTACACTTGTTTTGCTTTCTCTGCTCTTCTCGTCCCAAAATGGCTTCTTTACAGACAAAGGACAGCACTGTGCTGTAAAATGCTGCTGCGCCATAACTGGGAGAGGCTCGTTACCTCGGTGAGAGAGCCTTGCTGCGAGGACATTTATCGGTGAAAACAACAGGAAGTCTCTACACCGACCGACTCGGCGGTGGTTTTACTCGAATGTGTGCGTGTTTAACGAGAAGAAAAACAGAAGATTGTACTGTCGATGTCGCCTGAAAGGACGGAAACGTTAATAAAGTGGCGTGTTTAGGCTGTCAGTTGCTGGGCTGACTCGCCCTGGCAACAGCAGTAATCCGAGAGCTCTGGATGGTTGCCATGAGAGCTCGAGCGCGTTGTTGCACCCCCACATTGCCATATAAGGTCATCAGGAATCCTCTGCGGCCGCCATGTTGTTTAGAGTGAAAATGACTCTGGGGCTGCGTTTGAGCTCCAGACAAAGACCGGCGGACCGGAGTGTTGTAGGCGCAGATAAGTGATTATAAACTATGATGCGGCGTTTTTATTTGTTCTTCAAGTAACCCATTGTGTCCTCTTTTTTTTGGAGTGTGAGTGTTTACAGCCTATTTGCCTTCGATATCAGTCTAGATGACGGTTGGTGTGTCAGAGGCCTGTTTGTCCTGTTCTCTCCACTCCTCCATTAACAGGTCACGAGTCCGCAGGCAGCATTCCTGTCTGCCCTACCCTGCTCTCTGCGCCCCCTCCCCCAGCGCAATAGGGACAAAAAGAGAGAAGAAGGTTTTATGTGTGTAACAAAGGTGAACATTTTGCGTTCAAATCCGATAATGAGGTTATTTATAGGCCTTTTGTTAAAAAAAAAAAAAAGAGACCCTCCTCGGTGGGTTGAGCCATTCAGTTTTCCGCGCCGCCGACAGACTGGAATATTCCACACAGAGAAGGATTGGCCTCTCTTCTGCAGGACATCTGTCTCTGCACGGCGAAAAAAATCATTTTTTTTAATAACAGTTCTTTTAGTTATGAATTGATGAATAGGGGCTGTACGTGTGGATATTTTGTACTCCAGCAGGACAATGTAATATCCTTTTATACGCTGTTATTCACCTTGTAGCCAATGTCAAACAAGCACTCTTTTTATTATTATACAGGTATTTTTCATAGCCTGTCCTCCACTACTTGTGTGGAGTCAGAATAGCAGGCAGGCACACTGCTGCTCTCTCTGTGTCTCCTGGTATGCTCAGCCTTTCATTCAGACGGACTGGTCACTGAATCATATCAGCTCTCCTCAGTGCTTTGTGTTTTGTTTTTGTTTTTTTTTTTTTTTAAAGCATCGAGTACCCTCGCTTATTCAAGGATTTTCAGTCACTGGTGGTACTGTATTTATTTTATTTAAAACATTGGCATTTCCTCTTTCTAGCTCTTAAATATTTGCATGTCTGGTGTATTAGTGCAATATTCAACATAATGGTTTGATATTTCTACCTATTTAACTTGGCAATATTAACTGTCTGTTCCTGAGATATTCAAATAAATAGAATATATCCTATTTTTTATGTTTTATTGTTGTGGAAACAAGTAAATAGTTGTTCTTTTTTGATGGGGTTGCAATGTAATATTTACCTTTTTTAATTATGTTTAGGCCCATATTTAAAACAGCATTATGGACAACACAAAATACACAATGAACACATGTATGACAGAGCTGCAGGAGCAATTTGCAATTATATTTACAGGTTAGACTCTTTTATAGTTATTGTGATAAATGTGTGTGCAATGGCAAAATACTTCAGAGATTACATGTTTTCTTAAAATAGGAAAGTGATGGGCAGTTTCTGCTCATCCTCTTAAAGGGACAGCTGGCTCAAATTTCTACTAACTGCATATTTTCCCCACCCATGGCTGCTGAAATACAATCTTTAAATTTGGCTTCATAGTTTACCTCAGTTGTAGTGTTACGGAGAGTGAAAATGTTCCAGACAGAATAAAAGTAATCAATTACAACACGTTTTGTGCACTCCAGTTATGTCATTTTATTGCATGTAATGTCAATGCATGAATATTCCCAGTCACACATTTGATATCTAGTAGTAACCTAAATGGGTCTCAGCTAAATTCATAAGGCTACAGTGCATGGCCAGTTGTTTTTCATCACTACACCACATCTGGCTCCAAACCAGTCACTGTATTTTGCTCATTTGGTTATTGATGCTGGCTAAAAATGTCTGTATATTACACCCTGGGATGAGAGAGAATAGTTTATCCTGACGCCTTAATCTGTGATGTCACTACAGTGTTCAGCCATACAGACTGAGCAGAGAAGTATGACAGGTTGCCTGTACGCAGCCCTGGAGGAGTCACAGTGATCACATTAAAGGGAAATACAGGAATAAAAAAAAGTCTAATATTGTGCTTATTACCAATTGCATGCTTATATAGACTGGTTGGTGAAGATTTAAACTGTTATTTTATACAATCATAGATCCAATTTTTATGGTTTATGTCCCTCAAAAAGTGAATATTTGTGGTCAGTCTCAATGAGCATGGAAATCCATGTATATTTGACTGACCTTTAATGAATTAATATTCCATAGTGATTCAAACAGCCACCCCTGGCAATGATAAGGAAAAAATAAGATACACATAGACATAACATTTGAAGTGGATGGTTTGTCAATTTTTGTTTCAGAAGAAAAAGAACAAGTGGGGCTGACGTTTTTTTCTGAGAAAGCAAGTTCCCACAAGAAAAAAGCTCTTATGGAGGCACACCACACCCAGCCCAGTCATTCACTGTCACCGGAGCATATCGAGACCACACATTCATGACCTCAGAGATAATGATAATTGTTTGCCCTTCCCTGCTTGCCTCAGCATTACACATGAATATTTCCAGTATTCTCTCACACACCTCTGTCAATGGAGGCAGTGCTTCAGATGAGTGCCCACCCAAAAAGTGAAGTTGGCATACTCATGCTGTGGAGGAAGCAGGAGCAGCTGGGCTCAGACACCACATCTGCAGCTCTCTGTTCTTACCCAGAGAGGCTTTCAGCAAGCAGACTCATAACAGTAGACAGATGTATGGGGTCAATTGGAAGCACAGCTTCAGTGTGACAGGAACAGGAAGTGGTGAGCAGAGCGTGCTACCCGGTAAAACATGAGGCTTTTCTGTTCCTCTCTCTTGATCTCGCTGCCTGTACATCATCTCAGCCTTTCCAAATGTAGCTTCAGCAGGTCTTGCCATGTATATACCTTGAATCTGGAGGGAGTTTCCTCAGCCCTGTCCTGCCCGGCACCTGTCTGATTGTTTGAAGGCAAAATGACACAAAACCGTGCTGAAACTGCCAATGGTACCACGAAGAAGGAAGATGAACTTAAAATTGTGATAGTGGGAGATGGAGGCTGCGGAAAAACATCACTTTTGATGGTTTATGCCAAAGGTGATTTTCCAGAGGTAAGAACCACTTTAATGTCACGTAATGTAGGGCCTACCTCATCTCCAGATATTAGATGTTCATTCATCAGCTAAGATATGATTTTCTTACTCTTTCTCAATTTTAACTTATTTAATAATTAAACATTGTTTACATTTTCTGATATTATACACTAACATGCTGAAACAGCTATATATAAATACATATATATAGCTGTATCATGAATTGACATCCTTCTTTTGTATGTCAAAAACAGAAATACGCACCGTCAGTGTTTGAAAAATATGTCACCACTATCTCTGTCGGAGGAAAAGACATAAAGCTCAACCTGTATGACACAGCTGGTAAGATTCACCTCCATGCTGAACATCCTTCAGTGTCAGTAGGCCTACATGTCACATGATGAAGACAGACCACCGGTTGGAATAAATAGAAACACAGCAGATAGACTGCACATATACTGACTCAGGTTACCAGGATCAAAGCTATTTTATATCTTTCATTCCTCCCACTGCGTGTTCAGTTTGTCTCCATGTTCACAAACTGACCGACATGAGGAAGTGGCAAAGGTTGATGTTTGCATCAGAACATCATCAACAGCACCTTTCAGGAACTGACCAACTGTTGACATATTAGTTACAAGAGAAAAACAAACCACTATTCCTCCTGATTTAATGTTGCACTGGATGTGTATACTTCAATTTAAACAAATTATTAAATATATATTATTAATATATGTTTTGTTTTTTACCATCAACCAATGATATTAGATATTTAGATATTAGTTTACTTTTTGCATTGATACTTGCTAGAGTTCTTTCATTATTTGGGTTTAATATAAACACACACACACATATTGATCGATATTAATCTGACACCAGTATTGATTTAAACGGCTGTATTTCTGTGTTGAATAAATCATGAGGTCCCAGTGTGAATGAAATTGTTTTTAAAGTTATTTCATTTTCAGGAAAACCCATGACAGACTGTGTTGGCAACTTATCTTTTGTAAAACTGCAGCAGAGTGTCTTACATCAGCGTAAAAGGAAGCTGAAGCCAGGATGTGGTTTTATGTCTACCCTGTAGCATACATTGTATCTTTGTGTTCAGGCTGTTGTAGTTCACAGGAATTGTTATTTATAATCTTACATTTTTCAGTTAACACGTATTGTGTGTCTTTCAGGACAGGAGGACTATGACAGACTGCGGCCGCTTTCCTACCAAGAAGTGGACCTGATTTTAGTCTGCTTTGATGTGACCAACCCCACCAGCTTTGAGAATGTCCTGATAAAGGTACGCTGCACTAACAATGCGCTGAGTCATAGTTTCAGGTTTGCTGTTCAAATTCAGTTTGTAAATGATTGTTAGGCTGGTATGTTGGTGTTGGCTGCACTGTTTTAGCTGTGATTAACTCATGTGATTGAGGACATTGACACCCCCTGGTGAATGCTGTGCTGGGACTTTCTCTTTTCTCAATGCTGTCAAAGACTGAAATAATCTGAAACACAAGGTCTGATGTGAAAAATCTTATTTCCTATAGTGGCACCCAGAGGTGAAGCACTTCTGTCGGGACACTCCGGTCATCCTGATTGGCTGCAAGACTGACCTCAGGAAGGACAAAGAGTGTGCCAGGAAGCTCAAGGCCATGGATCAGGATCCTATCACATACACACAGGTGAGGCAGACATTTAGGAAGCTACAAAATCTTTAGCTTGAGGTTACAGGAAGTTAACTACAATATGAAAGAGGAAACATCCTCACGTGAACCTACAACCACACTTAGTTTCACCTCTTCCAAGCATCATTATTGTTGTTAATGTTGGGTTGGTTTTGGGATGCAGGGTGAGCAGACTCGGCAGCAGATGAACGCAGAGCTCTATCTTGAGTGTTCAGCAAAGTATCAGGAGAATGTGGAAGGCATTTTCAGGGAGGCCACCAAAACAACTTTGGCCTTCAATCGAAAACACAAGAACTACAAGAGGAAGAAGAAATGTGTCATTTTGTGAGGATTCAGCATTTGGAGAGTGGCTTGACGTCGACAGAAGATGCTTGGTGGCTTAGACAGATGTGGAGACAGCTGTATGACCACTGGTTCAGGGAGCACTCACCGCTCCCTCTAAGTCTGGGCCTCAATGAATCATCAGCACCATCACAAGAAAATGACCACTGATGCAACAGGAAAGACGATTTAGCAAGAGGCAGCAGAGTGGTGTGCAAATGCATTTGTGTAAAATATTATAATTAACTATTTTAGTATTTTTTACATATATTTTTTTTTCTAATATAACTCTTTCCTCTGTGGTTTCCAAACCTGTTTTATTGAATGTATATCTATTAGAGGGATTTGGACATAGTTCTTGTTTTTTTGAGTCAATTCAAATGTCCTCATCTGCTTTAACAGCAGCTGGTAGATAACAACGATAAGAAAAAAATGTATAAATTCAATATGTCATGGTACTGTAGCTTTAAAAGTGGTGAAGGAAAGTTCATTTCCAGTAAATCAAAACACTGCATTTGTTTTGGAGCAGAATCAACTTGAAGCAGACCTCTTTGTCTTTTCCAACAGTGCCCACTAGTGTTGGAAAAAACGCACAGTTTCAATGAACACTGAATTCTTTCCTGTCCCATGGCACAACAAACACGTATAGTAACAGTGTTTAAATTAAGTCTTTAATTGTTAAGATTTTTTAATAACATGGTACACACATTGAGAAACTTTCAACTGTCTCTTGTTACTGATCGTACTCAGGCACCAGTCACAGTCTCCAAATGAATGAGGGAAAAATTGTTTAATATCAGCTACATCATAAAAATGAGGAAATCAAGTTGTTTTGTGCATTCTGGCAGCTCTCAATGTAACGTTTTGGTCTGTAACTCAAACATGCTTCAGTTTCCCTTCAATAAATGTGACACAAATACTGTGATTCTCTTTAGCATGATTGCTTTCAGAGAAATGCCATAAAAACAGTCTTTGGATATTTTTGTGACAAGCTGGATAGAGAATAAGGCATTAGAGACCCAAAATTGCTGGGAAAGAAAAAAAAGACCGTCAAACAAATATTAACCAGGAACCTGACAACACTACAGTGAACTAGAGCAAACAAGTCAGTTAATACAAATATCTTATTTAGTATGGTGATTAGAATTAGAACAAAATAATAGTTCAACACATTTTGAATCATCATTCTGTGTCTTAGTCTTACAGTACCAGTGCTAATAGCAGCATTTGATCATAATACATCTCCACAACATCACATAACCAGATGGGAATGACCAGCATGTTCGTTTCAGCACAGTCATGATAAACCTCTGTGCATCACTCAAAGGAAGAGTGAAACCATTAGTGAAACATGATAAGCCTAAGTATTTGTTAGCTTTAGGTTAATGACAACATGAAAGTGTAGACTTAGACAAATGACCCAGTTTAGGCGTTAGATCATACAAAAAAGGGATATGGCTTTTGTAAGCACTGCCTGAAGGGAGAAACAGTGTTGCATTCCTTTTAGTCCTTGGTCTTCTACAACAAAAAGGCTTTTTTTTTTCTGAAATCGAAGGGCAGTCAAGTATCAGGTTTATGTTTTTTCAAGTTGTTGACCTATAAGTACAGTGAAAAAAAAATACCGGTTAGCAGTGAAATAGCACAACAGGGAGTTCAGAACTACACATAAAAACTTCGATAATTCAAGAAATGAAGTGCCATGCAATGGTTTGTTCAAACCAGAGACAGTTTGACCAGAGCCACTTCACAGAGATATGAAGATCATGACAGACGTTGGGTCTTCAAAGGCAAACTATTCTGTTCCATTGATCGACTCTACCTGCCTTCTTTTAGTTGCATATGATTTGAACAAAAGGCTCTAACAAATTCATGCACTGACACAAACTCCCAAATAATAATAATAATAAAAAAAAACATTCTTCCTGCTCACTTTTTATGTACAGCATAAAGCGAACATCGCTTGTTACTGACTGTGCAGCAACATTGAGGACGAGTCATGAGACAGTAGAAGCCTGGTGGTCAGCCACTTCGGCTGGATGCCGCCGCCATCGAAGCCTGAGAGAAACGTTGGTTTCAACTTCATGTCCTGCCGCCCTGATAGCGCTGCGGTCAGTCTATGGAGCGTTTGTGCATGTTGCTTCAAAATTACTGGCCGTTTGAAAGAATCTGAGCAGTTCCCCCCATCTCAGTCATTTTTTTGCACTTTTTCCTGGTTTTTCTGAACCTTTTGATGGACGACTTTTAATGTGGTGAGGAAATTTCCCAGGAATAGTACGAGAAATGTCAGTGCCAGCATAAATACCTGGAAGAAAAAGGCAAAAAAATTGTCATGATATCTGGTGTCAGACATGTTATGTAGGTAGGGATAATGTTCTTTCACACTACACCATACTTTATCACAGGTGAGGTGTGCTGCACATGTCTAATGCAAACAAACTTTCCTTACTTAACATTTCCTGACTTAACATTAACTCTGAAAATGTCCTAAAATGCACTTGTATGGACAGTGCTTCGATACAGACAGGCAAAATGCACTTTTAACACTTTTAACTTATTTTTTTCTTTTAACTAGACAATTTGGTTTAAAATATTCGGTCTTGACATTTAAGCAATGGATAAGCAAAGTCCTCACCTGCCACTCCTTACAGTCGTCACGTCGACCCAATCGAAACAGGGTCACTGAGTTGTACAGCTGCCAAAACTGTGAAGGCAGAGGAGGCATTACCTTTCATGATGCTGCACAAGCAAATTTAGCTGTTTTTCCTCCGCTAATGCAGTCTACAATCCTTCTCTGTTTATGCACTTAGTGCAGCTCAAACAATGAACGCTGGTGTAAAATGCAATGCCAGGTGCAATGTCCTCCTGATTTTAAAATATTTAGAATAAAGCTGTCATTTGATAGGCAGTGGGACTTACGTGGCCAAAAAAGAGGAATGGCAAAAGAAAAGTGAGACCTCTCCACATCCATGACTGAAATCCCTCTGTGGAGACACAAAACTGTAACAGTGACCTTGGGACTGAAGTACTCAGATTACTTCAACAGCTGCTTGGCAGCACACTGATGTTAACAATTGTCTCTCACCTTTACCCTATTTCTTCCAGACATGTTGATGCAGATGGCTCGAGTTGAAACGATTGAAATGACAAGCACCAAAAATAGCTTACAACTTACCCACTGTGAGGTCCAGCTGATTCCTCTCTCCCAAAGCTCGAAGCCTGTATAAGCAGCCACTCTGGTAGTAATACTGGAGAAACTGAACAAAGCCTGGAGAACAAAAGGATTGCAAAAAGTCAATTAGGTTTCTGTGATATTGCGTATATTTCAGTGATTTAGAGGAAAACATTTTTCCAGGACTACCATTATCTGATCAACTCATAAAATGTAATAAACAATACGAAGTCAGCAACACTTTGGTATGAAAATCTTAATTATTCTCTGCTCTGCACTGAAAATATAAGTTGTTTCATTGCTTATTAGCTGAATGACAGAAAGTCAGAAAGTTCTTCAGTGAGTAATTTAAATAAAGTTTCAGCATTATTTTTTCAAGCAAAAATGCCACATTTTCTCAGGTTACAGCTTCTCCAATGTGAGGACTTGCTGTTTTTCTTTGATTCTTTGATGACTGTAGGATTGAATAGCTTTGTTTTTCAGACTGGTGGCCAGACAAAACAAGGCACTTATATAGTGTTTATTTACCCATCAAGAAAATAATTGCAGCATGTATTAGAACACAAGATGTCTATGCAACAGCAATTCTCCTCTATCTCCCACAGCTGGTGTCTGAAACTGAAATGTAATACAGCCTCAAATGTCCCAAAACATGACAACATACATGACCTGTGTGAGAAACGCAATGTTTACTATAAGACACTAACAAAGAATTAGGAACCACATGCTCCCTGTTTTGACTACAGTACATCAGGAAGAAGGGACAGCTGCTTTTTGAGGATGATACAAGTGAAGGAGAATAAATAAATAGATCTGATGAGCATGATCAACACTGGTTGCAGATTTGACCCAAATCTCTAAAACTCAGAGAGCCACACCATACTGTTCATACACTGTAAGTAAAGCAGACATTTACACAAGTCTAGTAAACAGATTCTTACTCTGATATATGGAAAAAGCGAGGAATTGGCTCCTGAACATCTGATACATGGGCCCCTCTGGCCTGAGAAAAGACACAAGGTTAAACAAAACCTGTATATGTTTTGGTACAAATAGGACAGCTGAAACAACGTGACCATAACAAACCAAAGACAGGAACTCACCAGGTGAGCATCACACCTGACAGAAAGGTGGATACATAATGGTGAGACACCCACCAACCTTTGATCCTGAAAAGAATAAAAGGAGGTTTACAACTGTATACACCCAGCAATTCATAAGAGTAGTAGTGAAGTGACGTCACAACACACCTGGAGCCGTTGCTCATGAGGATGCTTTCCCTTATGGTCAATGTGCAGTAGTACCACACCAGCAAAAAGTTAAAGATTTCATCAGTGACACTAAATAAAATACAGAAAATAAAAAATGAGACTCTTTTTACATTTTAATAAGTCAAAGACAATAATGACTGAGGGGGGGGGGGGCGTTAACTCACCGACAGTTGAGAAAGAAGAGGCAGGTTATTGCTCCAAACATCAGGATTATTGTCATATAAAGCTTAAACTTCTCGTACTCATCTTTGTAGGCAAACCTATGAGAATGAATGGAGGTAAAAACAAAACGATGAAATACAAAGGATACTTCACGTCACACTGTTCTTCAGGCTGGATACTTCACATACTTTGCCTGGTTGCTGAGAAGCGTAACGTTCACATTGCCCAGGACCAAATTCAGGTACAGCCTGTTAACGCACACAAATAATCCCAGAGTAACTTAACTCCTGAAATAACACTCAACATCTGTAATGATGAGTGACTTGTCAACATGCAGAGGCACTGACCCGTTTTTCTTTGGCAGATATGCTTCCATATCAAAGAAGATGTTTTCTTTATCTTTGATTTGTGTTTTAATGTCAGTTATTAGTTTCAGTTCTTCCTCGTCACATGTTTGTGAACACCTGTGGAGAAAAGACAATCCTGAGTGGAAACCATCCAGTTTGTTTTCTGATATGCCTCAGAGTGATAGAGGTAATAGTAATATAGTAAGGTAATGTTCACAAGCAAAAATGATAAAATAAAAATAAACTGGAAGACCCAAATTTAGGTGTATTGACCGTAGTGTAGCCAGAGAACCATCCTGAGCAGAGACCACTTACCTGGTCAGGCTGTGTCTGAGGTCTTTTAGACATTTCCTCTGTTTACTGATGGCGTTGCTGCATGTTGCCTGGAGATTGGTGAGCTCCTCAAGTTTTTGTCTGTATATTTTGTGAGTTTCCTGAACACACAAAATAAGCAGAGATGGTTTGCAAGCACAGAAAAGTCAACTGACACTCAGTTAATAACAATAACACATAGGGATATACCTTCCTACAATGTGTGAAAAATAAAAATGAATAACAGTCTGTGACGTTAAACCATATTTCTCTGCAACACAGTCCCTACCTGTCCCATCAGCACTGGTTTATGACACTGAGCATGTAGAGTCGGCAGAACCTCCTGTGGTCTAAGGTTTGAGATCATTAAGTGTGGGACTGACCAGAAAAAGGTTATATTGACGTTTCATTTCAAATATAGAAATGTGAGAAGAGACCTGTACAAAGGTGTTTTGTCATTTGAGGCCTGCTTGACATTGTGTGCCATGTGCTTTTCAAAAAATAATGGATCAAAAATAATGGACACTGGGTAATATAATAAGAGACGCTGACCTTTCAGAGGGGAAAAGCAAACAGACAGCTAATCACAATGCTCTCTGTGCATGTAGGCTATTGTTAACATGTAGCTGGCCAATTAAAGGCCAGTGTTATTCTAAGGGTTTACCACACGTCATCCTACAGTGTGTAAATCATTTGTTCAAACCCACAGATGTACAAATATATAGTGACTGGAAGGAAGTAACTGACAGTACAAGGAGACTGCTTCGCTGAAACCAGACAATCCCTGAACAGCTGACAGTCACCTTCATCATTTTTCCCTGAGGAGCAGCTCCAGATTTTCAAAACTGAGGCACCACACTTCTTCGTCTCAGTTGTTTGATGGCATGAGTAATGGTGTGGTCGTACCACAGTAACACAGACCACATAATGCTTTATAATACCTCAAAGTGAGCTGCAGAATTTCAAATTACTGACTTCTTACACGTTGTTTCAAGTTAGCTAGTAAGCAAGCTATGGTGGTAGCTATGATGAATGACGATGCGTTCAATGACTACGACACATTTTACTCAGCCTACAGCGTGCTGTTGCCTTAAAGGCCCCTGGGTAACTGTAGCAGCAGTCATTTAACATTAAACAAATGCACAGTGCTACGCTTTGTGGTTAGCTAAGTTACTGTAGCAGTTCGTCAACCGCGCAACATACTAGCAAGAAACCTTCTGCTAATGTTAGCGACTGTAATACTGGGATGTTACAGTGAAGTCAATGGTGATGAACACCCACTGAAACACATCCCATCCATTAGTTACTGTTACCAACAGCACAGCTATAAGCTCAACGCTGGGCTGAGAATGAATGGCGAATAGGAGAGAGCCATCCAATCTAGCCACTGGAGTGACGGCTGTCAGTACCATCCACGACACGCTGCAGCCAGCAACCTACCATACAAGATGTACTCATTTTAGTGCTCTGTCACCTGTAATTGTTGATATTCCTCGTCAATCGTCTCCCAATCCGTCTGAAACTTCGGTTTGGACATCGTGGTTAGAGTAGCTCGAGTCGCGGAGAGGACGGCTTCACGAGATTTCACTCCTATCTCCACTCGGTCCACTCTGAGGCTTTTTGGACCGGGCTGCATGGAGCATGCGCACATTGTAAAATACTGGTCAGACAGCGAATCCAAGCGCGCCCCGAGATACTCTGTCTGTGATTGGCTAGAACACTTTGCCTCCGTTCTTCTGGTTGGTAAATTTAGGTACGAGGAGTATGATTGGCTATGTGAGGATAACAATATGAAGGTTAGCCAATCAGCTGATGCGTAGGGCGGGTCATGCCGTCGCCATGATACATCAACGATGACATGAACTGTTTTACGTTAAAATACTAAATATAATTTATAAATAAATATATATAAATAAAAATGATATATACATCAGTTGTACCCCCTAGACGCATTTGACGCCATATTCAAATTCATTTTGTAATTGAATTAACGCTGCATCAACTACAGTACACACTTCGGTTGCTAGGATACATCGAATGCTCCGATCTCTTGCTGTTGCAGACACCAGCTGTAAAGTTTACACTGCTAGCTATATAGCATATTAGTAATTTAATCATAGTAATAGTAATAAAAGTTTGCTTCCGCCGTTTGAAAGAAAAAAAAGAAGTCACTCATTAGTAACTCATCGTTTGGGAACATCGCTAAGGTAATTCTGGCCATGAATGAGAGGGTGACGTCAAACATCTAACCTAACAGCTAACACCTCAGGTTACACTGGATAGGTCAACTAGCACATCAGTAAAATGGCCTTGAGGCGATAGTGCTAATTTATACAATTTGACTTTATCCTAAATGTATTTTTTTTAGGTGCACTAATATTATCTTGTTTTTGCATGTTTTTATTTGTTAGAACTGTCTTTTTGAAATAAATAGAAGTGCTATAGTATACACAAATAACAAATTATATGATGTTTTTGTTTAGACAATTTGTACTTTATACTTGTCGCCCTGTTAGCTGACACTGTATACATTTGATCTAGTTTTATAATTAATATGGGGAAACAAATAGTCCAACCTGCACAGCTTCATGAGCATGACATATTATTTATGTAACAGGGTTTTGAAGAAGATAAACTCAGACATGCCATTCATTAAAACAACATTTCAAAAAAATCAGACATTGTCGAGACTGTCTGATATGAAG
The DNA here is from genome assembly GCA_029721515.1 of Synanceia verrucosa. NCBI lineage: Eukaryota > Metazoa > Chordata > Actinopteri > Perciformes > Synanceiidae > Synanceia > Synanceia verrucosa. The sequence goes on along the minus strand of CM056564.1, from coordinate 14,068,938 downwards.
TCACAGAAATGTGGATTGCGAGGCACAGTTTTCTCGGTCAATGGAAATAAATACACTGGAGAGTGGCAAGACAACCAGAAGCATGGTGAGATACCTTTTCATGTGAGCATCCACTAAACTACAGAGAAATCTGTCAATCTGGCCACACAATAAAAAAAATGTCTGCTTATTATTTTCAAGGCAAAGGAACTCAGGTATGGAAGAAGTCTGGTGCCATGCACGTTGGAGAGTGGAAATCTGGAAAACGTGATGGATATGGTACCTTCAGTGTGCTGCACCCAGAAACAAAGCAGCACACAAGGAAGTACTGTGGTGAATGGAAAGATGGAAAGAAGCATGTATGTATTTGATGTACTGCAACACATGCACACTGTAACACATACACTAACTATACACATTCACATTGTGCATTATTGTCTTTTTCTCTAGGGGTATGGGACGTACTTCTACAACAACTCAGAAGTTTATGAAGGGGAGTGGAGTGAGAACCATCGAGATGGCTGGGGAAAGATGTACTATGAGAATGGTGACATCTATGAAGGACAGTGGATGAAGGATCAGAATCACGGACAGGGAATCATGCGATATGGTAGGAGCATTTTGTCTTCTGTACATTAAGAAAAAAAAAGTTAAATAGATTGTAGCGGGGCAAGATTTTAAATTGTGACTTTTCTACTTGTGTCCAAGCAAATGGGAATTGGTATGAAGGCACCTGGCGAGATGGCCAAAAGAATGGCAATGGAAAGTTCTACTATCCCGACAAAGGCCAGATGTATGAAGGCTTTTGGGTGGATGGAGTTGCAAAATCTGGGACCCTGTCAGAATTTGGGAGGAATGAAGCACTGACACCAACAAAGTACCCAATTCCACAGGTACATTTTCACTGCAGATATATTTAACAATCAAATAATGTCTAGAAAACACTTTTCCAATGCATTGCTGTGGATTAAAATACTAACGTCTTTTTTTAAGCTACGCCTTGTGGATATGCAGTTGGTTTTAAGAGAAGCCCAGTCAGCCCACCTTGGGTGGATGAACAGCTATTTTCCACCCCATGACACACTCTGAGACAAAGAGAAGAAAAAGAAAATAAATGACATGATGGTCAAAACCATTTAGACCCAAATCGTTTGTTATTGTCTTTAAATCAAACCATCATTTAACATGTTAATCCAGTATTATAATAGATAACTTTGCTATAGGGGCTGAACTAATATTAGCCGATACTGTATATTCAACACATTAAATCTCATCACCAACCCACTCCAACCTCCAGCTCCAAAAGTTTGAGGAAACCTGACTCACTAGTGTCCACCCCACCCAGGAGACAGAAATGAAATTGCACCAGCTGGAGTGATACCGATCAAATATTTAATGGTGTTACTGTGTTTATAATTTGACCATGTCTGGGCCCTGGCGGTCACATTGCTGGCTCTAGCAATGAAAATCTCAGTGCATCGACATCTTTTAAAATTGCACTTGAATATTTTTAGCATATTTTTTAAGTATTGCTCCCTTGCTTGGCCATTTAATGAGTGGCTTAAGGACCAAGAACATGGTAGGGACCCAACTTAGCAAAATTTTGGATAAGGTGTTTTTTTTTGATATGTTAAATCTACACTGCCTGGCCAAAAAAAAGTTGCCACCTGGATTTGACTAAGCAAATAGGTACAAGCCTCCTATTGGATAATTACTGCAGGCTCAGCAACAATATGTGCTCAAAGAATGAGGTCAGCTGACTACCTGAATATACGGAATGACCAGGTTATTCCATCAATGGATTTTTTTCTTTCCTGACGGCACGGGCATATTCCAAGATGACAATGTCAGGATTCATCGGGCTCAAATTGTGAAAGAGTGGTTCAGGGAGCATGAGACATCATTTTCACCACAGAGTCCAGACCTTAACCCCACTGAGAATCTCTGGAATGTGCTGGAGAAGGCTTTGTGCAGCGGTCAGACTCTACCATCATCAATGCAAGATCTTGGTGAAAAATGAATGCAGCACTGGATGGAAATAAATCTTGTGACATTGCAGAAGCTTATCAAAACAATGCCACAGCGCGTAATCAAAGCTAAAGGCGGTCCAACGAAATATTAGAGTGTGTGACCTTTTTTTTGGTGCCGACTTTTTTTTTGGCCAGGCAGTGTACATGCCAAGTCAGTACAACATAGGCCCAACCTTAATTTCATTAATACAACAAATAGGTGGTCCGCAAGTGTAAGTTGTGGACTGCTTCTTTCTACAATGCCCATTATTTTTTGTAAGCAGCTACTCAAAGACCACAGAGGCCAGTCCTGTGAAAAAAATCAATTGTCCAACATTGCACTTAACAGTGGTGTAGGAAAGTGTAGATTTTTGCAACTCCTCTTTCAGCTTTTCATTTTCAGCCCGTAGTGCATCACACTCTTTTCGCAGGTTGACATAGTCTGCCTGAAGTTGACTGTGTCTCAGGTTGAAATCGTCATACACCGTCTTTGGAATTGGGAGATCCTCTTCAGCTTTAATACACAGAAGTGAATACAGTATATCAGCATGCAACCAATGCAGACAAGTTTAAGTTGTAAGTGCATTCCAGGTAGATATAAGTTTTAAGCAAAGAGAAATTTGCTCTTGGAAGAGCTGGGTTTTCAAGAATTTCTTCAAGGTGGAACCCTAACAATAAGTCAGTTCATTGTAAGATGAAATATATTCATACCAGGACAATGATCCATGCTGCATTCTTGTTTTATTTCTTGTTCTTGAGATTCAGAAGGAACACGTTGAATTGCTGAAGTGTTAGCTCTGTCATCTCTCCTCCTTTTTCTATGGTATCTAACAGAAAAAAAAAACATCAGAAATTTACAGTTAGATCGAGCCATGTCTCAAATCAGTACCATTAGACACCAAGGCTTATGCAAGAGACAAACTAAAATGGAAAAAAACGAATGACAATAATTTCTCTTACCTGGCCATCTTTGCATGAGGATTTTGTCTCTGTTTTGTGTACGAAAACACAGAAGGCACGAAATCAGGACTATCAGAGTCCAAGGACGCCTCACCTGCAAATGTACACGTAAGTACCTTTATTTGCTAACTTAGCCTGCTAGCTGCTAGCCAAGCCTAACACTAACTTATCAACCTTCAGCTACATTTCATTGTTATTCCACATCGTACAGACAATCACTAATGTAAAGCGGGCTTTACAAAAGAGTAAACACATAACCTTACCTGATATAAAGTGGGCGCTGCAGACGCGAGCATTTTTGAGGATGTCTTCATTCCAGTCAACACGTTTTATCGCCTGCAGCCACAGACGCCGTCGGTTGCTCTGAAATGGTCGCGATCCTCTTGGAATTCTGTAAAACTTTAATCCACCGGTAGAATATCGATTCTGACAACCATACACACAACAACCACACATTTTGGTGCTGGAAAGTTTGCGTCTTCGGCCCAATCCCAAACCGTTCCTTACACACCAGCCCTCCGTTTGCGCGTCCTCCTCCTCCTCCTTCTTCTTCTTCTGGTTTGATTGGCAGCTGGCAACCAACTTTAGGTGCATCACCGCCACCTACTGGACTGGAGTGTGGCTCAATCATAGACTGTAAAAAGAAGGGCTCAATACGATAAAAAAAACTAACACTTAATCCCTAAATCTCCTCCATTAACCCAGTTTCTTTCAGGTACCTAATCAAATGGGTATGCATATCCATTTGTTTGCGCGTCCTCGCGGAGGCTCCGCCATATTAAGGGCCGTCCCAAACCACCCAGGACAGAGGGCGAGTGGGCCCTTCAATGTTTTTTTTTTTTTTTTTAAATAAGTCTTCATTGAAACTTTAACAAGAACAGAATATAGAAACATATACAAAAAATATAACAAACAGGAGAAACAAGAAAACAAAAAAAGGTGTCAAGACAGAAAAAAAAGTAGAAAATAATTTAATAACTGGTAGACGTTGACAGTTTTTAAGGCCTTCGCGTTTTGGGATGAAGAAATAGTCCGTAGATACAGTTTGAATTATTTTTTAAATACAAGGAAGTCAGGTTTTCTGTTAACAAATTTGCATCTGTGTAGAGCCCTTGGTGAGTCTGCATCGATGCACAGAAACAACACAGAAATTTAAGTTCCGCATGATGTGCAGTCTGTCCCTCACAAGGAAAGAAAAAAAAATAAAGGTACAAGAGGCGTCTTTCTGTTGCCATGGCAACGGTAGCGTGACGAGGGCGTCCCATACCTGCTCATCTTATTTATACCCTCCCCCCTTCGTTTAAAGTGCCCTCCACAGCTGCGAGTGCGACTTCATTTGGAATGACACTCGCTGTGAAGGGCTAGTGTGTAGGGAGCGCTTTGGGATTGGGCCTCCGTCTTCTTCTGTCCGTGCTTAGTCCGAACGAATGGGGAATAATGCCACTTCCGTTGCCAAAATGCGCGCGCAGCTTCTTGATGACGTAGGCAGCACAATTCGTTTGGAACGCCGAAACGTCACATGTCGCGATTACGTCATTCATTAGGAATAGTTTGCTTCCGCCGTTTGAAAGAAAAAGAAGAAAAGAAGTAACTCATTAGTAACTCATCGTTTGGGAACATCGCTAAGGTAATTCTGGCCATGAATGAGAGGGTGACGTCAAACATCTAACCTAACAGCTAACACCTCAGGTTACACTGGATAGGTCAACTAGCACATCAGTAAAATGGCCTTGAGGCGATAGTGCTAATTTATACAATTTGACTTTATCCTAAATGTAGTTTTTTTAGGTGCACTAATATTATCTTGTTTTTGCATGTTTTTATTTGTTAGAACTGTCTTTTTGAAATAAATAGAAGTGCTATAGTATACACAAATAATAGATTATACAATGTTTTTGTTTAGACAATTTGTACTTTATACTTGTCGCCCTGTTAGCTGACACTGTATACATTTGATCTAGTTTTATAATTAATATGGGGAAACAAATAGTTCAACCTGCACAGCTTCATGAGCATGACATATTATTTATGTAACAGGGTTTTGAAGAGGATAAACTCAGACATGCCATTCATTAAAACAACATTTCAAAAAAATCAGACATTGTCGAGACTGTCTGATATGAAGTCACAGAAATGTGGATTGCGAGGCACAGTTTTCTCGGTCAATGGAAATAAATACACTGGAGAGTGGCAAGACAACCAGAAGCATGGTGAGATACCTTTTCATGTGAGCATCCACTAAACTACAGAGAAATCTGTCAATCTGGCCACACAATAAAAAAAATGTCTGCTTATTATTTTCAAGGCAAAGGAACTCAGGTATGGAAGAAGTCTGGTGCCATGCACGTTGGAGAGTGGAAATCTGGAAAACGTGATGGATACGGTACCTTCAGTGTGCTGCACCCAGAAACAAAGCAGCACACAAGGAAGTACTGTGGTGAATGGAAAGATGGAAAGAAGCATGTATGTATTTGATGTACTGCAACACATGCACACTGTAACACATACACTAACTATACACATTCACATTGTGCATTATTGTCTTTTTCTCTAGGGGTATGGGACGTACTTCTACAACAACTCAGAAGTTTATGAAGGGGAGTGGAGTGAGAACCATCGAGACGGCTGGGGAAAGATGTACTATGAGAATGGTGACATCTATGAAGGACAGTGGATGAAGGATCAGAATCACGGACAGGGAATCATGCGATATGGTAGGAGCATTTTGTCTTCTGTACATTAAGAAAAAACAAGTTAAATAGATTGTAGAGGGGCAAGATTTTAAATCGTGACTATTCTACTTGTGTCCAAGCAAATGGGAATTGGTATGAAGGCACCTGGCGAGATGGCCAAAAGAATGGCAATGGAAAGTTCTACTATCCCGACAAAGGCCAGATGTATGAAGGCTTTTGGGTGGATGGAGTTGCAAAATCTGGGACCCTGTCAGAATTTGGGAGGAATGAAGCACTGACACCAACAAAGTACCCAATTCCACAGGTACATTTTCACTGCAGATATATTTAACAATCAAATAATGTCTAGAAAGCACTTTTCCAATGCATTGCTGTGGATTAAAATACTAACGTCTTTTTTTAAGCTACGCCTTGTGGATATGCAGTTGGTTTTAAGAGAAGCCCAGTCAGCCCACCTTGGGTGGATGAACAGCTATTTTCCACCCCATGACACACTCTGAGACAAAGAGAAGAAAAAGAAAATAAATGACATGATGGTCAAAACCATTTAGACCCAAATCGTTTGTTATTGTCTTTAAATCAAACCATCATTTAACATGTTAATCCAGTATTATAATAGATAACTTTGCTATAGGGGCTGAACTAATATTAGCCAATACTGTATATTCAACACATTAAATCTCATCACCAACCCACTCCAACCTCCAGCTCCAAAAGTTTGAGGAAACCTGACTCACTAGTGTCCACCCCACCCAGGAGACAGAAATGAAATTGCACCAGCTGGAGTGATACCGATCAAATATTTAATGGTGTTACTGTGTTTATAATTTGACCATGTCTGGGCCCTGGCGGTCACATTGCTGGCTCTAGCAATGAAAATCTCAGTGCATCGACATCTTTTAAAATTGCACTTGAATATTTTTAGCATATTTTTTAAGTATTGCTCCCTTGCTTGGCCATTTAATGAGTGGCTTAAGGACCAAGAACATGGTAGGGACCCAACTTAGCAAAATTTTGGATAAGGTGTTTTTTTTGATATGTTAAATCTACACTGCCTGGCCAAAAAAAAGTTGCCACCTGGATTTGACTAAGCAAATAGGTACAAGCCTCCTATTGGATAATTACTGCAGGCTCAGCAACAATATGTGCTCAAAGAATGAGGTCAGCTGACTACCTGAATATACGGAATGACCAGGTTATTCCATCAATGGATTTTTTTCTTTCCTGACGGCACGGGCATATTCCAAGATGACAATGTCAGGATTCATCGGGCTCAAATTGTGAAAGAGTGGTTCAGGGAGCATGAGACATCATTTTCACTACAGAGTCCAGACCTTAACCCCACTGAGAATCTCTGGAATGTGCTGGAGAGGGCTTTGTGCAGCGGTCAGACTCTACCATCATCAATGCAAGATCTTGGTGAAAAATGAATGCAGCACTGGATGGAAATAAATCTTGTGACATTGCAGAAGCTTATCAAAACAATGCCACAGCGCGTAATCAAAGCTAAAGGCGGTCCAACGAAATATTAGAGTGTGTGACCTTTTTTTTGGTGCCGACTTTTTTTTTGGCCAGGCAGTGTACATGCCAAGTCAGTACAACATAGGCCCAACCTTAATTTCATTAATACAACAAATAGGTGGTCCGCAAGTGTAAGTTGTGGACTGCTTCTTTCTACAATGCCCATTATTTTTTGTAAGCAGCTACTCAAAGACCACAGAGGCCAGTCCTGTGAAAAAAATCAATTGTCCAACATTGCACTTAACAGTGGTGTAGGAAAGTGTAGATTTTTGCAACTCCTCTTTCAGCTTTTCATTTTCAGCCCGTAGTGCATCACACTCTTTTCGCAGGTTGACATAGTCTGCCTGAAGTTGACTGTGTCTCAGGTTGAAATCGTCATACACCGTCTTTGGAATTGGGAGATCCTCTTCAGCTTTAATACACAGAAGTGAATACAGTATATCAGCATGCAACCAATGCAGACAAGTTTAAGTTGTACGTGCATTCCAGGTAGATATAAGTTTTAAGCAAAGAGAAATTTGCTCTTGGAAGAGCTGGGTTTTCAAGAATTTCTTCAAGGTGGAACCCTAACAATAAGTCAGTTCATTGTAAGATGAAATATATTCATACCAGGACAATGATCCATGCTGCATTCTTGTTTTATTTCTTGTTCTTGAGATTCAGAAGGAACACGTTGAATTGCTGAAGTGTTAGCTCTGTCATCTCTCCTCCTTTTTCTATGGTATCTAACAGAAAAAAAAACATCAGAAATTTACAGTTAGATCGAGCCATGTCTCAAATCAGTACCATTAGACACCAAGGCTTATGCAAGAGACAAACTAAAATGGAAAAAAACGAATGACAATAATTTCTCTTACCTGGCCATCTTTGCATGAGGATTTTGTCTCTGTTTTGTGTACGAAAACACAGAAGGCACGAAATCAGGACTATCAGAGTCCAAGGACGCCTCACCTGCAAATGTACACGTAAGTACCTTTATTTGCTAACTTAGCCTGCTAGCTGCTAGCCAAGCCTAACACTAACTTATCAAACTTCAGCTACATTTCATTATTATTCCACATCGTACAGACAATCACTAATGTAAAGCGGGCTTTACAAAAGAGTAAACACATAACCTTACCTGATATAAAGTGGGCGCTGCAGACGCGAGCATTTTTGAGGATGTCTTCATTCCAGTCAACACGTTTTATCGCCTGCAGCCACAGACGCCGTCGGTTGCTCTGAAATGGTCGCGATCCTCTTGGAATTCTGTAAAACTTTAATCCACCGGTAGAATATCGATTCTGACAACCATACACACAACAACCACACATTTTGGTGCTGGAAAGTTTGCGTCTTCGGCCCAATCCCAAACCGTTCCTTACACACCAGCCCTCCGTTTGCGCGTCCTCCTCCTCCTCCTTCTTCTTCTTCTGGTTTGATTGGCAGCTGGCAACCAACTTTAGGTGCATCACCGCCACCTACTGGACTGGAGTGTGGCTCAATCATAGACTGTAAAAAGAAGGGCTCAATACGATAAAAAAAAAACTAACACTTCATTCCTAAATCTCCTCCATTAACCCAGTTTCTTTCAGGTACCTAATCAAATGGGTATGCATATCCATTTGTTTGCGCGTCCTCGCGGAGGCTCCGCCATATTAAGGGCCGTCCCAAACCACCCAGGACAGAGGGCGAGTGGGCCCTTCAATGTTTTTTTTTTTTTTTTTAAATAAGTCTTCATTGAAACTTTAACAAGAACAGAATATAGAAACATATACAAAAAATATAACAAACAGGAGAAACAAGAAAACAAAAAAAGGTGTCAAGACAGAAAAAAAAGTAGAAAATAATTTAATAACTGGTAGACGTTGACAGTTTTTAAGGCCTTCGCGTTTTGGGATGAAGAAATAGTCCGTAGATACAGTGTGAATTATTTTTTAAATACAAGGAAGTCAGGTTTTCTGTTAACAAATTTGCATCTGTGTAGAGCCCTTGGTGAGTCTGCATCGATGCACAGAAACAACACAGAAATTTAAGTTCCGCATGATGTGCAGTCTGTCCCTCACAAGGAAAGAAAAAAAAATAAAGGTACAAGAGGCGTCTTTCTGTTGCCATGGCAACGGTAGCGTGACGAGGGCGTCCCATACCTGCTCATCTTATTTATACCCTCCCCCCTTCGTTTAAAGTGCCCTCCACAGCTGCGAGTGCGACTTCATTTGGAATGACACTCGCTGTGAAGGGCTACTGTGTAGGGAGCGCTTTGGGATTGGGCCTCCGTCTTCTTCTGTCCGTGCTTAGTCCGAACGAATGGGGAATAATGCCACTTCCGTTGCCAAAATGCGCGCGCAGCTTCTTGATGACGTAGGCAGCACAATTCGTTTGGAACGCCGAAACGTCACATGTCGCGATTACGTCATTCATTAGGAATAGTTTGCTTCCGCCGTTTGAAAGAAAAAGAAGAAAAGAAGTAACTCATTAGTAACTCATCGTTTGGGAACATCGCTAAGGTAATTCTGGCCATGAATGAGAGGGTGACGTCAAACATCTAACCTAACAGCTAACACCTCAGGTTACACTGGATAGGTCAACTAGCACATCAGTAAAATGGCCTTGAGGCGATAGTGCTAATTTATACAATTTGACTTTATCCTAAATGTAGTTTTTTTAGGTGCACTAATATTATCTTGTTTTTGCATGTTTTTATTTGTTAGAACTGTCTTTTTGAAATAAATAGAAGTGCTATAGTATACACAAATAATAGATTATACAATGTTTTTGTTTAGACAATTTGTACTTTATACTTGTGCCCTGTTAGCTGACACTGTATACATTTGATCTAGTTTTATAATTAATATGGGGAAACAAACAGTTCAACCTGCACAGCTTCATGAGCATGACATATTATTTATGTAACAGGGTTTTGAAGAGGATAAACTCAGACATGCCATTCATTAAAACAACATTTCAAAAAAATCAGACATTGTCAAGACTGTCTGATATGAAGTCACAGAAATGTGGATTGCGAGGCACAGTTTTCTCGGTCAATGGAAATAAATACACTGGAGAGTGGCAAGACAACCAGAAGCATGGTGAGATACCTTTTCATGTGAGCATCCACTAAACTACAGAGAAATCTGTCAATCTGGCCACACAATAAAAAAAATGTCTGCTTATTATTTTCAAGGCAAAGGAACTCAGGTATGGAAGAAGTCTGGTGCCATGCACGTTGGAGAGTGGAAATCTGGAAAACGTGATGGATACGGTACCTTCAGTGTGCTGCACCCAGAAACAAAGCAGCACACAAGGAAGTACTGTGGTGAATGGAAAGATGGAAAGAAGCATGTATGTATTTGATGTACTGCAACACATGCACACTGTAACACATACACTAACTATACACATTCACATTGTGCATTATTGTCTTTTTCTCTAGGGGTATGGGACGTACTTCTACAACAACTCAGAAGTTTATGAAGGGGATTGGAGTGAGAACCATCGAGACGGCTGGGGAAAGATGTACTATGAGAATGGTGACATCTATGAAGGACAGTGGATGAAGGATCAGAATCACGGACAGGGAATCATGCGATATGGTAGGAGCATTTTGTCTTCTGTACATTAAGAAAAAACAAGTTAAATAGATTGTAGAGGGGCAAGATTTTAAATTGTGACTTTTCTACTTGTGTCCAAGCAAATGGGAATTGGTATGAAGGCACCTGGCGAGATGGCCAAAAGAATGGCAATGGAAAGTTCTACTATCCCGACAAAGGCCAGATGTATGAAGGCTTTTGGGTGGATGGAGTTGCAAAATCTGGGACCCTGTCAGAATTTGGGAGGAATGAAGCACTGACACCAACAAAGTACCCAATTCCACAGGTACATTTTCACTGCAGATATATTTAACAATCAAATAATGTCTAGAAAACACTTTTCCAATGCATTGCTGTGGATTAAAATACTAACGTCTTTTTTTTAAAGCTACACCTGGTGGAGATGCAGTTTTAAAGCTGGAGTCCATGGTGGGAGAGAGCTAGGAAAGGGGTAGCAAGATTTGAAAGCAGCACCTCCTCTCAGCTCCACACTGTCATGATCCGTTTGTCTGTTTTGGTTAATTTACACATTTTTGTCTCGTGCTTTCATGTTGTCCTGTCTTTCCTGTTTTATTTTGGAATTCACCCTGTCTGCCTCTCGTTTCAGCTTGACACATCCTGCCCCCTCGTATCTCCCGTCTGGTGATTGTTTCCACCTGTTCCACATTACCTCTTGTATAAATAGTCTTGTTTCCCTCCTCTCCTTGAGGTTGTCGTGTTGTCTCAAATTTGCCTGTGTTTTTCAGCAACCCTGGGTCCCTCGGTTGGGCGGTGCACGCTCTCCTCCACCAGGCTCACCCATGGAGCCTTGTCACACACTGTCCTCCCCCTGCCATCAGTGCTCCGTCCAAAGCTACACCCCCTCACACTTGAACAATAGGATTCAGCAGGGAGAGGAGCGCTGATATGCTACATCACCACAGTTGTAAAATGTCTCCTTCAAAGCCAATATGGCAACGTCATTTTGTCACCTTTATAATGCAGACACTGATGACTATGACTGTGCAATATGGTCAAAATGTTATATCCTACAACCTCTTCAATACAAGTGGCACCGACGACCAGTTTAAAGCACAGCTAAGCTAGCATGATAAGTTAGCACTGGGCTAAAGGCCCAAACATACTCGGCCGAACATACACGGAGTGCGCACAGCTCAAATTTTCCCACCTCCGCTCCACACTGTTGTCACACACACTGCTAGGCACCTATTTTTCACATCGACCCGCATTAAACGTGACGTGGATCTTCACAGAAATTTCACAGGAAACGGCTAGCGGCAGAGCGCTCCACTATGGAAGCTTTGAGCTGAACGGACATCCAGATCCGCTTTGCTCACAGTCTGCTGGAGTCTGTGAACACCTTTATAATGCAGACACTGGACACTATGACTGTGCAATATGGTCAAAATGTCATATCCTACACAAGCCGCACCTACGACCAGCTTACACCCACAGAGAAGCTAACATTAGCATCGGCTAATACGTATGACGATAATAACATCCATCCATCCATCATCTACCACTTATCCTCATAGGGTCGCAGGTGGGCTGGAGCCTATCCCAGCTGTCTTAGGGTGAAAGGCAGGGTACACCCTGGACAAGTCTCCACCTCATCACAGGACACATAGAGACAGACAACCACTCACATTCACACCTACAGGCAATTTAAATTAACTAATTAACCTAATCCCCATGCATGTTTTTGGAGAACATGCAGACTCCACACAGAAAGGCCCCGGGATTTGAACCTGGTACCCTCTTGCTGTGAGGCGACAGTGCTAACCACTACACCACCATATTACATCCATATTACATATTACACACATTACATATTTCATGAAAATAATAACTCCTCGCAAGGCTAAACAAATAATTACCTGTCCAACAGAACGAAAGCAGGAATTTCTGCATCACCTTTCAGTCCTTTCAGATGTCTCAGTGTCTCCACCGATGTTCACTCTGGTTTGTCCTCTTAGCTTTATCCAGAGTTTTGTCTTTCAGTCTTTTCTGTCTCCCTCTTTCTTCCCTTTGTCTGTTTAGCAGGGTGATCCGTCAGAAGTAATGCTGGAAGTGGTATTTTTGGCTGCATTTTCTCTGCCATTGTTTCCTACACAACGTATTCTCCAGCTAACTATTATTATTTCTGCAGAGGAGTGTGCTGGATATTTCCAGCAACAGTGGGGAGGAGGGAGGGACATGAGCAGGAGGAGACATGAAGGCATATGATTGGTTCTCCCATCTCTCTCCGAGTGTCAGTTGATTGGTCAGAGTTTTTACAGTCCTGTAGCTGCCACAGAGCTCTGATACTTTTTCTGAACACATCAATCAATCAATCAATCAAACTTTATTTATATAGCACTTTTCATACAAGAAAGCAGCTCAAAGTGCTTTACATCATAAAAACATATACATATACACACATATACATACAGACACACATATTCACACCTACATAACATACATACACACGAGGAAACGCTATCCTACATTTGCAGTGAAGAAACACTGGAGATGAGATAAAGATAAAATAAAAAGTTAAAAAAATAAGTAAATAACAGTAGTGGTCATATAAAAACATAAAACAGTCAAGTGTATAAAACGTTAAACAAAATAAATAATTAAAGGATTAAAATGGTAATATTGTACTATAAAATTAAAAATGTCTAAAATGAATAATAGTAAATAAAAACAATCAATAGTGATAAAAAAAACAATAAAATAGGAAAATAATTAAAAATAATGATAATAATAATATCGCCAGAGTAAGAAGGTTATGTAAATAAATAAATAAATAAATAATCAATTAAAAGCCAAACCAAAAAGGTAGGTCTTGAGTTTGCTTTTAAAAATGTCCACAGTATCTGCTGCCCTCAGGTCCGCAGGAAGGCTGTTCCAGCGGCGAGGACCAGAATGAGAAAAGGAGGCCTCACCGTACGTTTTTGATGTAACTTTTGGAATAACTAACAGGCCACTACCTGAAGACCTGAGGGATCTAGAGGGCTCATACTTTAAAAGCAAATCAGATAAATAATTAGGACCAAGACCATTAAGAGCTTTAAAAACCATTAAAAGAATCTTAAAATCAATTCACATGATGTATTGACTGCTCTCAGGGTGGAAGGACCATTTCACCCAGTATAACAAAGAGTGTTTCTGAACAGCATCATTGATTGAAGCTTTAAGAGCAGCCCAGTCAGCCCACCTTGGGAAGATGAACAGCTATTTTCCACCCCATGACACAAAAGAATGAAATGACATGATGGTCAAAAACATTTAAACCCAAATAGTTTGTCATTGTCTGTGGATCAAACCAAAAACACTGACACAATGATATTGACATTTGTACTTTAAATTAGATGAAAACAATTTTGACATCATTTAACATGTTAATCCAGTTTACTATTATAATAGATGACTTCAATACAAGGGTTCATAAAACATCTTGCATTAAAAAATTATTATTACTGCACTACTGAAAAAAGTTAAGGATATCAAAGTTTGTCATGTGATAAATTCAATATCAATGCAGAGTGCTTTGTCAGATAAATAATTTTTTAAATTGATTGAGTGAATGATGAAAGTATCACACTGAGTCAGGATATGTGAGACAAGTGGAGTGTTCAGACTTAACAGAATGAAGCAAATTCTAAGTACTCAGTGAAGGATGTAATGTGAGTGAGTTTCCTTTAAAAGTCTCAAAAGGATGAATGACAATTGACCAGATGTGAAATTCTGAAACTTTGAATGCCACTTGGTAAAAAAGTGTTTATTTTAACACCACAGTCTCTTCTACAGATGTCACCAAATAGACTATACTAATACTGTACCTTTGGCAGCTGTTGAGTCAGTCTACACATACAAATGCAACTGGTGGACATTACAAGAAATAATGTATGCAGTGAATAAAGAGAAAAAGAGTTAAATACTTAAATAAATTCAGCAGGCAACAGACAGGATTCCTGTTATTCTTCAGATGTCTCTGTCATAATGTAAGAGATAAATCAAGTAACTACAGTTAAGACTTCAATTAAGACTTTCCCATTTCAAGTCATGCATTACAGCAGATTTGTGAGTTCACAGTTGAGCAAACACATTTTCTAAAAAAAAAAAAAAAAAATCAACTCTTTTTACGAAAGTAAATTTCACAACAGAAGAGTGAGACATTTTTATTCATATAAAAAAAATTAGAGTTCATCCACAGATTCATATCCTCTATGGGAAATGTGAGCTTGGAGACTGCAAGATGGAAGACTCCCCTCTGTTATCCAGCTCGTTTTGTAACCTGGTGAGATTTGAGAGCTCCTCCAGCTCCTGAAACTGTCTGTCAGTCTTGTGGCTGACCAGGGAGCGGTAGAAATGCACAGCAAAGACTATGAAGACCAATCCAAAGGGGACCATAATGGAGGTGGATGTAATAGCAGCAGCCACACCAGCTGAAACTGTATTATTGCTGGACTTGTTGGGCTTAATGGGCAAAAACTTGACCCAGCAGAGCAGAACCACCTCGGCCAGGAAGAGTAAAGTACCGATAACTGTAGAGAAAGCCCATGCCAGTTCAATGTGTCGGTGCATTCGTTCGTGAGGAGACTCCTTCACAGAGTTGAGGTTGTGGACGTTGCTCACTGCCTCTATATTGGGCAAAATGCAGGTGCTGACCATCAGAGCGAACAGGTGGACAGCCACAAGCACAGTGGTGCAGGCGCTGAAGGCGATGAGGAGAGCAGGTGGGTAAGGATAGCTGTTATCCAGCTGCACTTCCACCATGGCCACCTGAAAACAAAGTGATAGGAAGAGAACAGGAAACAACTTCAAACACGTGGCAGTGCTGTGTGATATGATGGATTCCTCCACAGAGGAGGTAAGGGGGTGGCTTGAAGACAATATTACCATAGCAAATCCAGAAAGCAGAGCTGATGTCCGACTGGAAGCCTTCAGTTTAGCCCGACTCAGGTACAGCTTCCTCCAGGACAGAGCCTGCAGTGAATGCTCGTTGAGGCTCATGTTGCTCCTGTTATCAAAGGACTGGCGAGCAGCGCTGACGTAGTGACCTTTTACTCCTGGGGAACACGACAGAAACACGCATTCAACATGCCAGCAGTGGGCTATCAGAAGTCATATAACCTCGCCAGCTGACGGGACTCAGGAAGCTATTTTTTCACCGCCGGTCTCCGGTCTTCAGCGTGTTGTGCCGCTTGCACTACATTACCCATAAGCCCGTGCGCTCCGAGGCGAACATCCGCTACTGAGTGTCTGTTGCGTTTCCTCTGTTATGATTAGGCATCAGCCCTTAGTTAATACTGATGTCATTACTACCTCCAGTGTGGAGTTACTGCGAAAACACTTGTTTTTGTCCATTTGAACCGACTGTTGCTTCAGTCCAGAGGGCACACGTCACATCCAGGGATATTAATTGACCACTAATAGAAATAAATGGGGGTAGATAAAGAGGTGCATTTTCGATAAACTCAATCTATTTTATCGCTTGTTTTTTCTTTAATAACATCAGGCTGAACTAATCGACAGCGACGACTTAACTGGTTTTCTTCTTTCAGCAGTGATTGATCCGATGTGATAAACGTGTCGTCAGTGCAGAGAAAACAGTTGTAAAGCACTGAACTAACATGCCGTGACGTTGTCCAACAATGTTTTGGTTCCTGGCGGTGACGTAATACACAAAAACATGGTTCCCTTGTTTTGAACCTGAAAAGCGTGCTAAGTGTTTCTTTAACTTCGCTGCGCACGAAGATGCATTTCCCTAACCGAGCGGCTGGAAAACGTTGATAAGGGACGATGGCTCAGGCCGTGGAGACGTGTGCTGAATCCGGACGCAGGCTGGTGTGTAACGTTACCATCTGCCGTCTGAACGCTAGCTTGTAAAGCGAGATTGGCAGCGAGCTAATTAGTTAGCTAAGCTAACGCCTGCGACTGTAACCGTCGGGGTGTTTGTCAAGTCACCAAAGATGCTCAGGTTAGAAGAAAAACGGCAGCTGTCGCATAAATTATGGCATAACTTAATGTATTTATGTGAGAGTACAGCGGGTCTGAGTAGCGTAGTAGATAAACAAACACCAGAGCAGTGAAATCCTGCACAGCCGCTGAGGAATAAACATACCAGGTGTCTTTTCCCAGGACAAGTGTCGTTTAATGGTTATTGTGCTTGACGTCACATTCAAGAAAAAAAGTAACTGTTCTTAATCAATCATTCAATAACATAATGTGATAACTTGGTCCAGTTTTTATGTCAGGAATGAAATAAATGTTCACTGATCAGTAAAACTGGGTTTATATATATATATATATATATATATATATATATATATATATATATATATGTATAGAGAGAGATAGATAAATAAGATGGCCCCCATAGTTTGCTTTCCATGTGTGTTTCATGTAAAATATACCCTTTCTTTTTCAATGGCAGCGCTCCATCTGCCGGAGGATGTACGACGAAAACGAGGATTTGTCAGATGTTGAGGAGATTGTAAACATCAGAGGTTTCAGTGTGGAGGAAAAGCTCCTCAGTGACAGCTACAGCGACAAATTTGTCCACTCCATGGAGGGTAAAGGTAAAGTAATGCCATGCATATTTACTTTTGATCAGCCATTTGTTTGTTGTATTTTGCAATAATAACATTTATTGGCAGGGTGCATGTCTTTCCCGCAACAAATACATAAATGATTTTTCTCCATCACTGTTTTGCAGACTTCTCTTATGAATATGTGCAAAGGGAGGCTCTCAGGACTCCACTCATTTTTCAAGACAAAGATGGACTAGGGGTCAGGTGAGAATACATTTCTGTGAATTCAACAGTTTTTAAGAATAATCTTAATAATCAGCTAATGATGCTGACTAAACCAAGGCTCTGCTTTAAGCATTGGTCTCGTGCATGCGCAGCTCGATTACAAACACCAACATAGTCACCTGTGACCTCCACGTGACCCTGTGAAGGTCATATCTTCCCATGTCACCAGGGTTACTGTTCCTTTAATTTTCTCACTTTTACAGGACTAGAAAATTTAGGGCTCAACTTCCTTCGAGAAGTTTCTGGATCACAGTCAGTCAGGTGCAGCTTTGTGACCACTGGTCAATGCTGCGAGCAGCTGCTCGTCCTCCAGAGGCTGTGAGCGGCTGTGCAACCGACAGGTTTGTGAATCACCTTACTTTGGGTGGCGGCGTTCTGCACTCTGGAGTCACATTCGCTGAAGCAGCTCCTTCGTGCAGTATGCGAGCGTGTGATGCAGTTCAGTCATTGAACGAATCACTCCCCCGAGTCACAGTAGTTCACTGAGTGATACATGTAGTTCATTTTCAAAGAACGAGTCATGACTCACATTCACACAGGAAACACCAGCATTCCCTCTCCGCTTGCACGCTGGCTGTGTCGTTTACCGAAGAGTCACGAGTCACACAGAAGGCTGCCATTCCACTCCCGGCCTGGAAAACTTGCTGCTGAGCTCAACTGAACTGAGAAAGGAACAAATGGGTTTGTGATTCAATTAAGTTCATTCACTCAAAAGATTTGTTCATTCATTTGATACTCTGCTCATGGTTGTTAGAAGGGAGTGGTTCACTACTGTGGATTTAAAGGATGCCTATTTCCATGGGTTGGTGTCATGGTCATGGTGGCTGGAATTGCAACAGTGAATTGTGACAAAAGCTGCCTGGGGATGGTCCTGGACTCGGTTGTAATGAGGAGTCTGTCACCTTGGCGTGTGGGCGACATCCTCCATCTTCTCACCCTACTCAGAGGCGGCAGCTTCGGCTTCTGGGCAAACTGGCAGCTGCCTCAGCTGTTGGGCTTGCTGGCACTGCACCTCCTTCAAAGGTGGCTGAACACCCTCTTCGTGGGCGCCATTCCATCCTGCCATGACGGATGACTGTCTCTTGGGGTGGGGCACAGTGTGGCAAGGCAGGACCGCTCAGGGGCTGTGGTTTGCTCAGGACTCTGTGCAACCAATGTGCTGGAGCTTCACTCCCTCAAACACTTCTTACCGCAGCTGGTGGGCAAACATTGTATATTGATGCTACAGCTGGTAGACGGCGGTCAGAGCACCTATTCATCTGTCATAGTGGCCCTGACAGGAGTTATGCCTTCTCCAAGCAGAGGCTGTTCTATTGAGTTGTCGACACCATTATTCATGCCTACAAAGCCAGTGGCCAGCCCCCGCCAACTGGGGTTAGGTGCCACTCTACTAGAGGCATCACAGCATCCTGGGCCGCCTTGAGAGGAGTACTCCTAGACACCAACTGTACTGCAGCATCTTGGGCATCACCTGGTGCATTTTCAAGGTTTCACAGTATTAATGTTGCCACTCCCCTTCTGTTGGGCATGACCCTACTATCGGGCTCTGCAGCCTCCAATCAGTAAGGTACGCGCTTTCATTCATCATGACCTTAAAGCACCGCTTCTGGTGGTCAGTGAGGATGAAATAGAACCGTATTTACATTTGTAAATGTTTAATTATATTTGTTGGATATGTGTCATTTTTAACCATTTGGCAACACTGAGTGGCATTGATCCCTTTCTTTCTACAGAATGCCTGATCCAGAATTTACAGTCAGTGAAATTAAGGGCTTAGTTGGTAAGTGGGATGCTGCACACACACACACACACACACACACACACACACACACACACACACACACACACTAAAATTTAGGCATCTATGTTTACTAATATAGCCTTTGTGGTTAAAGGAAACCTGAAAGAAGAGGAGTAGAGCTGTCTGATTCAAAGAATCTGAGCTAATGGAGGAAATAGGACTTAGCTTTTTTGAAAGATCTGAATGATCTGAAGCATCCAGAAAGCATCATATATCTCACCTATGGCCATATTTACTTACGCTGCACAGTAGAAGGTAAATGCTGCAAAGAAACATCTTCAGAGGACTGTAACGATGGTGGAGTCTGTGGTTTGGATGGTATGGTGAGCTCAAAACCCTGTGCTGTCATCTGAAATGCCTAGTTTTATCTGAAGTGAAGACTCACTCCTTTGAGTTGTGAAATAGTGCTTATAAATTATAAAGTCACAGTATATTCAAATTATATAAATGATATCCAAATAATAGAAACCTTATTATTTCAAAGGTATTATTTTATTATGTTCTCTATTTGTCTTCCTCTTATACAACATTGTGGTGTGATCAAAGATGATAGTATGTGTGCATGTGTCATACTGTGTATTATATGTACACTAATTGTAGTTTTCATGTGCATTAAAATACAGCTGTGTCAAGTGAAGCCTCAAAGAAAGGAAGTCACAGCAGGATTAGGGCAGAGTAGCTCCATCTACTGGGGGCTATGGTGAATTACAAATATTAGGTGCTACTTGTTCATGATGCAATGTGTTAAATGTCTACAACAATACATGTTTTCTCTCTATAAATCTCAGCATGTTGGATTATTCGTTGACAGGCTTCCAAACGGATGCTATGACATGATTATGTCAGCGGACGTGATCAAAGGTTAATGTCATCTTTTATTCTGGTTGCTGCTTGCAGGCAGTCGTCGGTCTGTGGATGTTATGGATGTGAGCACTCAGAAAGGTTCTGAAATGAGCATGGCTCAGTTTGTCCGTTATTATGAGACACCAGAGGAAGAACGGGACAAACTCTTCAATGTCATCAGCTTGGAGTTTAGCCACACAAAGCTGGAGCACCTCATCAAGCGTCCCACTGTGGTAATATTGAAAAAATCTCTGTACGGTGATATAAAAGGTTTCATAAACAGAGACATGGTGACTAGCAACACTGTGATTGGTGGTTAAAAGTGGAGTTTTGCTCACGCCTCCAGGTGGATCAAGTCGACTGGGTGGACAACATGTGGCCCCCTGATCTGAAGCATAGCCAAACAGAAGCTACCAATGTTATCTCAGACATGAAGTACCCCAAAGTGCAAAGGTATGACTTAATTGTGTTTCTGTTTTCACAAAAAACAGTTTGTTAGTCAATGAGTAAAAATTAAATGTGTGACCGCTGACACACTTGGAAGAAATAACTGCTTCCTCTACTACAGTAATGCAGTTTCCCCTCCCAACTGAATGTCTCATCTTTCGCTCCATCGTAGTAGAGCGCTGCATATGGTCAGCGTTATCCATCCCCCCTGTGAGTGCTCTTGATTGTTGCTAGGCAGCAGAGTTTTCCACCGTGGAGGATGGTTTTATAGCAGCTGTAGTCTGACTGCACAGATGCTCTCAGCCAATCAGCTGTCAGTACTAGCAAAGACTCACAACCAATTCTGTCATTCTGTTTTATTTTTTTTTAATTTCCCCCAACACCCAGAGACTATACTAACTCAATTTATACCCTTCTTTCACCTTTGCTGACTTATATTTATTCATTTCATTATTTGATCAGCTAATGCTCATAGTAGGTGAGTGCTGGTGTTATGGATGGGGCAGTACATAATAAAATAAATAAGGATGAGGTTTTATAGATATCCTCTTACCAAGCATTTCTCTTGAATAAATTGATCAATCATTTAAGATAACGTTTCATTCTTATTATAGTAATACGCTCACTTTTTACCATGGCGTTAGTCATTTGATGGCCGAGCTGTGCTCAAATTCACGAGCCCAACTATCTGCCATAATGTTACCACACCATTTAGCATCTTAACTAACTGACCTCAACATTAACTGCTAGACTTTGTCGCTCTACAGCTGATTGGCTCACTATTGCTCCATTTGTGCACACATCACATCGTCTCTCTGCAGGATGAATGACATAATTCTGTACAGTTTTCTTTGGTAACGTTGTCTGTTAGATTTTTTTCAGCTAAATTACTGAATCATTTATATCCCAGAGTGCTAATCATTCCTCATTTAATTCCCAGAGGAGAGTGGTCCCATTTGAACAATCTGTGCTGTAGTGCTCGTTATGAGTGATTTGTGTACCTCGTCACAAACTTGTTTACTGTTATTTTGAATATTTCTGTCTGCTGTAGGTATTGTTTGATGAGTGTAAAGGGCTGCTACACAGACTTCCACATCGATTTTGGGGGAACCTCAGTTTGGTATCACGTATTCAAGGGACAGAAAGTAAGTTGATTCCTGTCTCTTATCTGATATTTTGTGCATTCGTTCATTAGTTTTCCTATCATCGACATTAAGAGGAGAAATTCAGAAAATGTTTGTCTGGTAGTGTTGCTTAACCTAGCTACGACTGCACAGCACAACCTCTAAATCATAAATATCTGCTTCTCCTCAGGTGTTTTGGCTTGTGCCTCCAACCCCTCATAACCTTGCCCTTTATGAGGACTGGGTCCTGTCGGGCAAGCAGAGTGATATCTTCCTGGGGGACAGAGCTGACGGCTGCCAGAGAGTAGAGCTTAAGCAAGGATACACCTTCTTCATCCCATCTGGTGTGTTGGCATGGTTGTTTTACAGAGGCCAGCAGAAAAAGATTAGTCATCACTTCAATGAGCAGTAATGCCAAGCTTTACCTGACTATTACACAGTGTATTCCTCAGCTATGTGACTTAGCACGAATGCACTATATGATCCTTATCTCTTTATATATACTTCTTGTACTTTTTTTTATAATTAAGGGTGGATCCATGCTGTCTACACTCCAGAGGACACATTGGTGTTTGGAGGCAATATTCTGCACAGCTTCAACATTCCTATGCAGCTTACCATCCACGAGATAGAGAATAGGACTAAGGTAGGAGGCTTGCTGCGCTCTCCATTGTGAGGCTGAACTGTGGCCTTTAGTGCAATGTAGTAAACTCTACCTAGAATAAACCAGTCTTTCTGAGAACCAGGGGAAGGTTAGAGATCAGAGTGAGAGATGTGAAGGAGGAGGAATTGGTCTGGTTGAGATTGAAAGAGAAATAAAGGAAAAGAGTTAAAGAGCTAAACGTTTGGGAATAACAAGAAAAACAACAAGAAATGTAAATATAAATATAAATAAATATGTTAGAAAGATATTAGTTAGAAGGAAAGCAGCATGGAGGGACACTGAATGTCAGTATAGAAAAAACTGACAATTGTTAATGTATTTTTGAAATGGAAACAGTAACATTTTAATACTAACAAACTCAATATCATCATGTGTTGATTCTGGTTTTGATTTCAATATGAAAATAATTCTTCCTTTAAGAAATCAGTAAACACCACACAAAGTCCATGAGCTACTATTTTGTTTCATGTGTGCATGAGATGACAGTGTCACAACATATTGCTGCAAGTCATAATCTCTTTACACTAATATGTGTTTCTGAAGTCATTGTGCTGGTTTTCGGCAAGATTACATGATATTTAAGAAACGGGTTACTAGAAAAAGCCACCAAAAACTAGATAACAGTAGTGCATGTAAATATTAGGTGTTTTAAAAGATTTTTTTTTCCTGTTTTCAGGTTCATTCAAAGTTCCGTTTCCCCTTCTACTACGATATGTGCTGGTATGTCCTGGAGAGATACCTGCACTGCCTCACCAAACGCTCATACTATTCTCAGGAGAGCCGCAAAGACTCTGGTCAAATGGGTGAGTGAAATCTACTACTGATTAATATTCTACATGGACATTAGGAGGTATTATGAGTTATCTGGTACTGTGTTTGCAATAGAACATGTCAGGCACTCTGTTTCAATGCTTCATCATTCAAGTCATTCTTCGCTCTTTCCAGATATGTTATTTCTGCAGCTTGTCCAATGCAAATGTACAGATATGATGAGTCATTTAATTTGACTGTCTCTGATTTTGTGCCTTCAGACTATGATACAAAGGCAAACACAGAGAGCCCCTCCTCTGACTCAAGGAGCCAGGACACAAATGAGGACTCATGTGAGACTCAAGTCAGGGATGGCCATGGTGAAAAGCCAGAGAGAGCCACGCAGGACGGGCCCTGCTCTCCTGACAACCGGAGGGGCCAGCACCTCAGAGCTGTTTTATCTGTGGACTCTGAGGACAGCTGTAATCCCGGCTCCACCTCTCTCGAGTTCCCCCAAACTCCCTCTCACTCCCCAGCCTCAGAGTCTCAGAATAAATGGACGCATTTGACACAGTTTGAACTGAGTGGACTCAGGACGCTGGTAGAGAAGCTGGAGTCGCTCCCTGAAAATAAGAAATGTGTTCCAGAGGGAATAGAGAACCCACAAGCCCTGCTGGAAGACATGAAGGTAAGAAACAGAAACAGTAACAGTCATTTTCACAACATGCATTCAATAGATGCAACAGTTCTCTTTCTCTTTTTGTTTGTTCGCTGTGGCTGTCTAGGCTGTTTTAAAAGAACATGCTGACGACGACCCCAGATTAGCAATCACTGGAGTTCCTGTGGTGTGCTGGCCTAAGAAAACTGTAAAGGTAAGAATATACCAGCTGCATACTGAGACCTTCATTTAAGTTTTCCACCAAATAAAGGCTTCTTTATCTTTATTTGGACCCTTGACATATACATGATTTAGAGTTGATCACATAATAGAAAAATCATTGTAATATTTGGTTAAAAGTGAGCAGAAGTGATGAACAGACGTTTGGTCCCAGGCACCTGTCGCTTCACTTTGTGGTGCGATAACATTTCTGAACATTTCTCAATTTTGTTAATCTCTTCTTTGCATATTTTTTACGTTGCTGCGTGTAAATTGAGATGATTGCGTAATGAAATAAATGATTAAAACAGCGTGCACATACCTTTGTATGCTGCATTTTGTTGTTATTGAGATAATTAATGAGCTATGGATCAAAAAACATGCTTTGGAGCTTTGGGACTTTTCTGTTACATGACTTGACACATTATTCAGACCAGGTGCACAACTAACTGTTTCGCTGCTTACATGCTTGTTGTTGCACTTCAGGCTTACTTAGAAATTAAAAAGGAAAATTTCAGTCATATTCTTCAGTCAGTGCAGATGCTCAAAATGTAAGTACGACTTATGGTGTACAAAATACTTCCTTTGACTAAGTCCATGTGAAACTGTGATATTGTTGACATTGATATTGACATTTATCCTTATCTGATCTAAATATATATAAAAACAACAGTATGTGCTCAGGCATGTGGACTTTATTGTGCATACTTTTTAATGTTCTATTAATAATTCATTGTCCAAACAGCAACATGAAATGTGTAACAGGCGGGGCAGCCTCGACAGGAGGTGGGAGGCTGGGATGTGTTGTATCTGAATGTGCGGATGGGGTTTCTGTTGGTTTTATGGACCCTCTGGATCTCCCCCACCGGTCCCTTCAAAGGCCAGCTGCTGCTGGCGGGGCCTCTTTGTGTTTGCCTTTTATAATGAGATGCCATCTGGCTCTATTGGCTGCTCAGAGCCTGCTCTCCTCTCTCTCTGACACCCATCATGAATATGACAACACCTTCTATGCATTTCCTCTGCTCATTGGATAAAGGCAAACACCCCCGGTATATATTCTGATGCACAGTGGCCTCCCATTGGCCCTGCGCTTTCCAGCACCCCTCCTGTTTTTCCGGGGAGTGGATCCATATTAATGAGGCAGGCTTCACTGTGTTTTCCTACATCTGCTTGTGGTATTGTAGAGCTTTAGAGTAGGAGGGAGGGCTGTAGGCCAGACAGCAGTAGCAGGAGTAGAAGGAGGAGGAGCAGGAGTCTGCAGCCATGTCAGTTTGCTGTGAGCTGGACGGTGCGTGAAAACCCAGCCATGGCCATGTCGCTGAGCGCTGATGATGAGGACTACGACTCAGACTCGGAGCAGGTTAGCACACCAAACCCCTGCAGGCATAGTGAGGCCACCAGAGGAATGCTTGTGCCAGACTGTGTGCAGCGTCACAGGGCAGCGAGCAAACCGAGCTACCTGGAGAGAAATGCATTGATTCAGTCTACCCTCCGTGCTTGGTCTTTGATTTTTTTTTTTTTTTTTGATAGGTTTGTTGTGTTTGCATGCCTGTGTGTTTTTGACTGGTGAAACCAGCAATAGGAGAAGGCTGTGTTTATAGCTCAGAGCCTGAGGGCTGCTATTGGTCGTTTCAAAGCAGAGAAGCAGAGGAATGGAAATTCATGTAGATGCAGATGATTAATGTTTCATGGTTTGATTGTAAAAAGCAGTAGATATTCATGTTAGAATATGCATGAACCCAACAACGATTCATTAGAAAGCAGTCATTATTAGAGGAATATTCAATACTGTTCAGTGTAAACGGCTGAAAGATCTAATCTGAGACTTGCTTACACAGCAAGAAATGTGTTTCGTTAATTTGAATATTTCTTCAGCTTAACTCTGAGCCACACCCCCCCTTTACATTAATACTGTGGCTGCATTTGGATTTGAAAACACTGACTGCTAGAAGTCCATTTTGCTCCTTGGACAACACATTTTCAATTCTGTTTGCTGCAGTCATGTAAAAAAAAGACACCTGTTCATGAAACTGTTCTGCAGCTCTTTTAACATCAGTGGCTTATCCCAGAGCTAATTATGCAATATATGTTGAAGTACATGCAAGTTGTCCACAGCAGACTGAGTAACTTTTCAGAGACTGGACATTTTCAAGTATTTAGCACCAGTTTGAACAGTTATATTTAATACCTGCTATATCTACAAAGATACACTGCTGTTGACTGACTGACACTGTTGATGATGTAACTATACACTCCAGTTGTTTTATTAGAGTTAGCTTTTAACACATGTTCCACTTTCTGTTGCATCATAATATGTCATAACTAAAAATCTGGGCTAAACTCTACATACTGTATAGTCAAGCACATATTTTTCACCTCAAATACAGCATCAGCTTTTCAGCATATGCCACCTCTAAAGCTTAAGAGGACATTAATCCTCCCAAGAACTTGTGAACCCAATTTTTGTTGACTGTTCCACATATATATATTCCTAGAGGATAATAAAAGAGAAATAGAGAAATTTGGTGTATCTGCATCTGTTTGAGTTTCTTCTGCTTTTGATGTTGTTTCAGCACTGTGCTCAGTGTGCTCTGTCTCCAATGTGTTGTTATGGTGATGTTAAGTATATCCACCAGTAATTGATTTCCACTGTTCTCCACAGTAGTTTAAGAGGCTCCAAGACTGTCAGTGAACATTAAAGTCTGCTTCTCGTAATGTTTCCCAGCTGAATGAGCTTAGATGAGCCAAGGATTTACTAGATGGCACAGTCCTGGACACATGTACATGTGCTGCAGAGAGGTCTGTATACTACAGCCGCTAATGCTAAACTAAAGGCTAGAATCACCTGGGACAGAGAGGCAGTTTATTTCTTTGGCAGTGTTGTTGTCACCCCCTCCTGTCATTTCATTCTGAGCATCAGAGGGATATCTGCTTTAGAGATCACTCCCTGAGAAGACGGAGGGGGATGTTTAGAGGGGATTTAGGGGACAACACGGACAGCTTTCTGTACTATATGTTAATTTGCCTCTTCCACCTGCAGTTGAAGTTATAGTTGTAGTCAGCGCTGGTTACCTGTTTTTTCAGGTGATCTAATTTTAGCAGGTTGATATGAACTCTGACTTGTTATCTCATGCTTGTAGGTGGTAAATCGATCAATCATAGTGATAACAGCTGTCTTTTTCTGGGATATTTAGTCTCATACCAGTGACCCTCCTGTCTGTAATCCCCACCAACACCCCCAGACCAATCTGCAGACTGCACAACCCCCCTAACCCCCCTCCTAATATCTCACTCTAATCCTGTGTGGTGGTAACTACATATCTGACTGCCTATTGTTAGAATAAATTATTGTAATGTGCCCAAGATTGAGTCTGCTTTCTTTTTCTGTTAGAGTCTCATTACAGCTCTTATTGGTTACAAGTCTGTGTGTCATAGACTGTTCTGTTAGGGAATGGGACGTGGCTGTTGCTATGCTGACGCCAGGAGAAACTGCACTGCTAGTGCCGATGCAACTAAAGAAATCTGATCTTCATTTCCAAGAGCTGCAGTGTCTCACGCTCCTTCTCCTTGTTTGTTTTCATCTCACACGTTTGCCACATATTTCCCTGCGTGGCATGGTTGGCAGCATTTTGACATGTGGTTTTCATGTTAAGAGCACATTGTTGTGGTCGGGCTCCGAGCCAGAGAGGGAGCTGAATATGTAACAGCAGAACACTAACGACAGAGATCAAAAGCGTTTCATCTCTGTTACCCAGTTCTATTAAATAGAGCACATTTAATGTGTGCTGTTATAAATCACTCTACACCCCCCAACACAGAAAAAAATGGCTCCTGGTGATCTGCTTGTGAAATGTAGCCATAAGTGCTGTTTCTCTTTGAAGTAGAAACATGCAAGCCAATGAAGTGCTAAATTTGGAAAATGTCCCCAGGGACATTCTTGATCTGTTTGTCTTCTTCAGGATACTGTGCTTAAACAGACGTGAAAAATGTGTGTTTGTGGATATGTCCAGTATTCCTCGTATGGATGCGTTTCTGTAACCCTGGGTCAGTAGAGCCAAAGAGCAAAGAGAGGATCAGGTAGTGTCGCCTGCATCCACCGTAATGCTGAACTCTGTTGAAATTTAATAGACTGTTTTGATTCTGTTCTTATTACATAACATGATTGTAAGTGCTTGTTATTGAGCCATAGCACCATTATTAAATGAAATGCAGTGTAATTCAGAACATCAGATTGAGGTACAGAGCCCTCATGCCCCCCTTTTGCTAAAATCTGACGACATTTTGGCAAAAAAAAAAATCACTGATGTGTCAGTTTGATAATTAACAGTTTACTGGCCATTATAAATCATCTGCAACTTTAGTTTGTATATCTTATAATAATTCAAGCTTGCTGACTTTCACACAGTTCACACTAAAGGTATATTCCCAGTATTGTTATGTTAATGAATTTATCTTTGCCACATTTAACTACTTTACATGGAGATAGATACAGTATGTTATTAATCCTGAGGGAAATTCAGTAACCAGCAGCATATGTGAGACATACAGACCCGCAGAGCACACCGGAGAGAGATTATCAGAAAAATCTAGACTTCAAAAAATAAAAATCCAGACATACAAACTTTACTATATGTAAGTAACTTACGTTGTATGTAGCACACTGGTATTGCCAAGTATATATTTAAAAGTCAGACATTTATCCTTTATCAATAAATTCAGTTATTCTAACCTTTTGAGATGCCAGTTTGATAAATGTTTGTTTCCTTATCACTTTAGGTACTTGACACTGTATCCTCTCTGTCTTTTCAGCCCCGGCCTCCCAATCGGCCGAAACCCAAGATGGCAGCTTCTCCTGCATCAGCAGTCAAGCTGTCAGCGAGTCGGGGAACATCTGGTGCCAGGAGGAGAAGGACGCGCTGTCGGAAGTGTGAGGCGTGTCTGCGGACGGAGTGTGGAGAATGCCACTTCTGTAAAGACATGAAGAAGTTTGGTGGGCCGGGCCGTATGAAGCAGTCCTGCATCATGAGGCAGTGCATTGCAGTAAGTTCAGTCATGCTCAGTGAATTTTCTCTCTTTATACATAGAAATATTTGGACATTTTGGGATATGTGCTTATTGGCAGCGTTGGCTCATAAGATCAGAAACATTGTATGTTATTGTATGTTATTACCTTCGCCAAGGAGGTTATGTTTTCACCGGGGTTTCTTTATTATTTGTTTGTAGGTTTGTTGGTTTGCAAAATAACTCCAAAAGTTATGGACGGTTTTTGACGAAATTTTCTGAGTTGGTCAAAAGTAGCCTAATTTAAAACTGATTTATTTTTGGTGGTGATCAGATCCGATTCAACGGCACCACCAAAAATTAATCAGTTTTATGTTAGGCCACTTCCAGCCAATCCTGAAAATTTTGTCAAAAACCGTCCATAACTTTTGGAGTTATTTTGCAAACCAACAAACAAACAAGACCCAGTGAAAACATAACCTCCTTGGTGGCGGGGGTAACCTTAAATAAAAAGTTGCCGCCACCGCCGTCGCCTTGGCGGAGGTCTGTGCTCTCTGAGTGCTTTTCTAGTTGTTGTATGCATGTATCTTATTGTATGTGTGTATGTTAAAGCTGCAGCCAGCAGTTTAGCTTAGCATAAAGACAGCTAATCTGGCTGTCTCAGCCTGCCTACCTGAAGCTCACTGATTAATGGTTATATATTGTTTGTTTACTCTAAACACAGTCCAAAATGATTTCTGGAAAGTATTGTCATCACCAGACTCTAGAAGGAAGTCACTGCACCTGGCTACTAAATGGATCCAGCTATTAAAACATTCCATTTTACATGTTGGGTTTTGTCCTGGCATTGGTCAGTAACCTGTAGATGTGCTGGTAGGTGTTTATTTACGTTTAGACAGAGCCCTTTCCTTCTGCTTTCACTACCAATGCTGAGCTAAGCTAACTGCTTGCTAGCTGTAGCTTCATATTAATTGTGCAGACTCAGTCTTCTAAAATCATTTCTCAAAATTGTAAACTATTGCTTTCTTGAAACCTTGAGTGTATCCATGTGATTGTGTTGTTAGGAGGTTGTTGCTAGCATGTTCAACATGGTTGCTAGGGCAGTACAGGGTACTTTCTAGGATGTTCCAGATGGTTGCTATGGTAGTGATATAAGTAATACTTATTATGTAAACAGCTGCAGTAGTCACAGGGGACCATGGAGACAAAGACTGAATGTTTCAGCACCATGGACAGAGATGCGTAGAGGGACTGGGTTTGATTGTTTCTGCAGCATTCAGCCTCCAGACCCTAACAAAGATCCAGTTTGTAGGAGAGACTGTCCCACTGTCCCACACTTGTTGTCTTTAGCTCTGTAGCAACTGTGTCCCACTTTTAAGATATGCCAATATGCTTAACCCACACTTGATGTTCACTTGCCCTTATACTGCTTTGAAGCAGGACTCATAGCTATGTGCCTCAGTTCATCATCTGGTGTGCCACCTTAACACATTTGGTTGGTTTCGAATGTCATGAATGAGTTCGTTCATGACATACTGTACTGATACAGTAGATAGATAGATAGGTAGATAAAACTTTTATTCATCCCTAAGGAAATTTTTCTACATGACAGAATAATTTTTGAAGGAGCAATTTAAAACAATTGAAGTAACAACAAAACATATCATACTCTCTGGTATAAACAGGTTCAACAGGTAACGTACACAAAATGTCACAATTCTTCAATGAAATATCTTTCATTTATGAATATCTAAAGACAGAATTGGGTGGAAATGTGGTTAACTAGTTCATTGATTGCAGTTGTAGCTGAGAGGAATTTATCCAAAAGATTGGATATTAATTTAATACAGCAGCCTTATCTCCAAGCTTCTCTTTATATCTCCAGCCTGTGCTGCCGCACACAGCGGTGTGTCTGGTCTGTGGCGAGGCAGGGAAAGAGGACACAGTGGAGGACGAGGAGGAGAAGTTTAACCTCATGCTCATGGAGTGCTCCATCTGCAATGAGATTGTTCATCCTACCTGTCTCAAGGTAAATCAGTCAACATCAGGAAATGTTGAATGTTGTCACACAGACGGAGAAGATGCTGTTTATTAAAAAAAAAAAGAAAAGTGCTGTTGCAGTGATTTTACAGTTCACTGATGGTCATGTTTAAATTAATGTTTGATCAGTGTTTGATGAGCAGAAACATCCGTCCACTACTCGACTGTGTTACAGATATTGATTAGTGGTAGTGATTTCTAACAGAAAAATAATATGTTCTCTGGCAAAATGTGTCACAACTGGGACTGAAAAACAGATATGAAAGCCTCAGTAAATCTATGCTCCTTTTGTTTAGGTAAAAGATTCAAACGGAGTGGTCAATGATGAGTTGCCAAACTGCTGGGAGTGCCCAAAGTGCAACCACGCTGGGAAAACAGGGAAAGTAAGTATCTGTATGGACTTAATTCTGTATGTCATGAAATTATTAAAGTTTTGACTCAGAACAAGAGAAATAAAGTTGTTCTCTCTGCTTTTATAACCTTTTGGCCGCAAAGCAAAAAAGGGGGCCAGGATTTAAGTATGCATCAAACCTTCCTGGCTCGCTACTGAAAGAACCACGCTTAAACCGAGACTCAAAAGAGGAGCCTGACCCACCGATGGTGGCCACAGCAACCGTTACTGCTTTGACTACTGCATCTGCTGTGAAGAGAAAGGCAGAGCGGGAGGAAATCCCAAAGAGGAAAGAGGAAGAGCCTCCAAAGAAACGTCCCCCTTTGCTGTCCCTGGATGGTACGCCCCGACCAAGGCTTGAGGACAATCCACTGAGGAAAAAGAGGAAACTTTTTGACACCCATGATGAACCTGTCATTGTGAAAAAGAAGGTAATCTTAACAGCTCTACTGAATAGAAACATAATAATGGAATAGAATGGAATTACTTTAATGATCCCAACCTGGGAAATTATGTTTTTATTTTTATTTATTTTTTAAATGGTAATATAATAATAATAGGTGCATTAATGATCTCATATATAAAAAATATAAAATATAAAAAGCTTGACAACTGCTTTTAAAAATTATGTTTTCTTTTGTTACTTAGAAGAAGCTTTCAAAGCCAGATGATCCTTTGACTCTGAAACTGTTGCGGCAAATCAAGACAGAGAATGATCACAGTGATGAAGAAGTTGACCAGGAAGTTCACAAAGAAGATGGATTCCCTTTGGACAGGATTCCTTTAAAGGGGAAGAATGAGTATGACGTTGAGGACCAAGAGGAAGATGAGGAGGGAGAGGAAGAGGAGACGGTGAAAAAAGACAGAGACAGCAGTGCAGAAGACAAAACCAAGATCCTGCTAAGTCCACTGCTAAGAACATCTGCAGCCAGAGAAAGTGAACAGTCCTCCAACTCTCCCAGAGCTGGACCGAGCAGCGAATCAGGAGAAGCTCAGGAGAGGAGCGCCGCTCAGCAGAAGGCTCGCCATCAGCGCCGACGAAGCAAAGAGTTTAACCAGGAGCTTCCCAATACAGGAGACTGTGTGTCCAACCAAAACCACGGCCCTTTGAAGACGGAGGATGGTCCAGCCAATCACAGTCGACGACCACTGAAGAGCGAGGACTCCGTGACCAACCAGATCCGTAAACCACTAAAACCAGATGACTCGACCACTAACCAGAGCCGCAGGACCCTCAAAATTGAGGACGGTTTGACCAATCAAAACAGACGACCACTGAAAACGGAGGACAGCCTGGTCAATCAAAACCACAAGCCCGTAAAAACTGAGTCTGAGAAGGAAGTAGGTGACCAAAAGCCGAGATGGCCTCTCAATAACGGCAGCAGCGACCTCGGTGACTGGCTGCAGCACAGGGGTCGGGAGGTCAACGAGACAACGCGTGGCTACTCGCCACTCAGCTGGAACAGAAGTGCTCAGATTACACCGATATGCCCTCGTCCACTCCTCTGCCGCTCACCGCCAAAATTCATCCAAATGGAGCGGCACGTGATCCGACCGCCTCCCATCAGCCCCCCGCCTGACAGACTCCCGCTGAGCGACGGCGAGGCACATGTGATGCGAAGGGAGATGTGGATGACCGTGTTCAGTCACTTGACTCACAGGGATCTCTGTGTGAGCATGCGAGTCTGCAGGACGTGGAACAGATGGTGAGTACAAGATGTACTGTGCATTTAAAAAAAACAAAGTCGTCATCGTACAGCGGCCGGCTGTAAAACATTTGCCATGTGTCTCGCCAGGTGCTGCGACAAGAGGCTTTGGAAGCACATCAATCTGAACCGCTGTAAGTCCATCACACCTCTCATGCTGAGCGGCATTATCCGGAGACAGCCGGTAGCCCTGGACCTCAGCTGGACCAACATCTCCAAGAAACAGCTGAGCTGGCTCATCAACAGACTGCCAGGTCTGTTCAAGCAGCAAAGCACTGTGTGTTTCATGAAAAGGCAATAAATGAGATGAGGTACATTTTTAATGGGAGGTGAGTGTGTTTGCTTTGTGTAAACATCACAAGATGCGGATGGGTGACAGAAACCAGTGATGCATTATAGACGGTTAGAATCAGATGGCGTTTTGCTGTGCAGTTATCAAATCACATAATTATATAAGTTTGGTTGAAAATATATATGGTTGTATGTTTCTGTTGCATGTGCATTTTTTAATAAGTTTGACTTCCCATATGGATGCTCCATATGGATAATTGTTTCCCCAGAGGCTCCTGAATTTCGATGCTTTTCTTTGTTACTTCTGAATGTCTTTGCAGGATCACTCAGCTAATTAGTTGATAATACTCACTGCGTCTGTGTGGATTTATTCTGTGACCTCAGATTAACTAAAACTCTGGAGAGTGATGAGAAACTGAAAATAGGTCACATTTCTTCAACAGTCTGCTGTATATTTAGCTTTGCCGTGATTCTGCTTGTGGCCACATAGAACAGATTTGATAGTATTTACAGAATTACAGTGTATTAAAACAAGTCTAACTCAAGGTTTTGTATGTACTCGCCATCCCTGCAGGTCTGCGTGTCCTGCAGTTGTCAGGATGCTCCTGGGTGGCCGTCTCTGCTCTTTGCACCTCCAGCTGTCCTCTTCTGCGAACTCTGGATGTTCAGTGGGTCGAGGGACTGAAAGATGCTCAGATGAGGGACCTGCTGTCGCCTCCTACAGATAACAGACCAGGTACCAAGCCTCCATTCATACACTCACAGGAGTGGAAATTGTGAATATTCAAAAAATAGTCACAGTGTAGAGCAAACTAAATAATTTATTTATTTATGCCCCTGAATACAATGGTGGAGCTCTTTGCTATGTTTTAATAGTTATTGAAATACAGTGGAGATCAATGGGACAGGAATAAGCTGTATCTGCCTTAGACACGCAGATAACGTTTGTTAGTAGGAACCAACGACAAAACCTTTACCGTGATTTTGTCTCAAACACTTGCCTTCTTGCTCAAGGTTAATTCATATAATCAGAAATATGAACCATTTATCTCCTTCCCTTTGTAGGTCAGCTGGACAACAGGAGTAAACTGCGCAACGTGGAGGACCTGCGTCTGGCAGGCTTGGACATCACGGATACGTCTCTGCGCCTCATCATACGCTACATGCCCTCTCTGTCCAAGCTGGACCTCAGCTACTGCAACCATGTCACTGACCAGTCTGTCAACATCCTGACTGCTGCAGGGACGACCACCAGAGACTCGCTCACTGACATCAACCTGTCAGGTAGGAGCCTGTCTTTGTTGGCTGTAAGTCTGCCTGCATTTGACTTGCTCCCCCTAGTGGTTAAAACCTGAACTCATTAGTTGTGTCGATTTGTCATGCGTATCTACAGTGGGTTATACTTCCAGGGAATTTATGCATCAATTCTATTGATGTAAACCACATGTCTATCTTTAGTTAAAGGACTATACTGGTGTTTTTCATGACCTTCCAGGCAGCCACTGGTCGTTGTTGCACAGCAACAACACATTTTTTTTTAAAACAAAAATTTGTCCAGAAGTCATAGATCTAAACACTTATACAGTATATTCATGTGGGAAAAGGTGCCAGTTTATTTTGCACACCTCAGCTAAACCAATGCAGATTAATACAACAATCCTGCATTGAATATGACCATTTTAATGTTTTAATGTTCTCCTGTTGTTGAAACTGGAGTTGTAGTTTGTGCTGCTACGTGTCGCTCAGAGGCAATAAATTTTATACAAATTGCGAAATCGTTTTTTTCTAGAATTTCATGACATTTATTGCAAAGTGCACAAATGCTAAAAGGAATCAGAGCTTGTACTTGTTGTCTCTCTGGAACATCATTTTAGTGTGTAAAGCAGTGACTCAAAGGGCTGTTACAGAATCAGCTCAAAGGAAAATGTGTACTTCCTGTCTCCAAATTTATCCTAAAACCCTATTCACAATAATCGTGACTTTGGATTTTCATGTCCGCGAACTTCCCAAAAGGTTGATTAATCCATGTGTGTCATAGCTTATGTCAGTACAGGTGACTCATCATGCATCATTTGTTCTTCCACTCCTAACCCCCTTTCTCCCTGCAGTCTGTAACAGGGTCACAGACCAGTCGCTGACCTATTTCAAGCGCTGTGGAAGCATATGTCACATCGACCTGCGATACTGCAAACAGGTGACCAAGGAAGGATGTGACCAGTTCATTGCAGAAATGTCCGTCAGCGTGCAGTTTGAACTGATAGAGGAGAAACTGCTGCAAAAGATCAGTTAGGAACAAGACGTGTGACGCTCAGAAGTAAAACTACTGACCACATGGAGGCAGCAGACGGCTGTGTGCTGCTGTTGCATTGACGTGTGTGGACTGCTAGACATGAGGACGCGTCCGTCTCTGTAAAACTGATCTTAGCTGTGCTGCTAAGCCAGAATGTAAAAACAGAAATCTTGCCCTGTGAAGGCAATATTGCAAAAATGTTATTTTTTGTTGTTGTTTGCACCTGTTTATAAGTTATTTCTTTTATATATTAATTGTTTATGTATTGTATCATGACTATCTTTTGGTGTTTTATAGATTATTTTTGTTCAAATGCAACGTTTATTGCATTAGAGTAATATTTTTGTATCAGAAAGTGTTTCATACATTTATGTGCAGTATTGATTGCACCGCTGTACAGTATCATACCATTGGAATTGATAATCAATCAGCATTACTGTTATGCTCTTTGTTGTTGAGAGGCAAAGGTCTGTTGATTTGTTGTCAAACTGTAGGATGGTAGCTTGTGTTTGTGTGTTTTTATATTTTATTATAGTGCCCCGTTTTTGATCGGACAAAGGTACTGTACTTTTTCTTTTCCATTTGCACTGAGAAAGTAAATAAGAATACATGAATGTGTTCAAACGTACACTATACGGTGTACAGTGTATAAAGCTTATTTTTTTTCAACACTAAAATGTTCTGCTAAGTCTACTAACAGCTTCTAGTGAACTGGGTTATATTTAGACGTACAGTAGCTGCATACAAACGTCTTTGTCAGTCTACTTCACTCTTTAGTATCATTGGTGCTTTGTGAAAGGAAGCGTTTCAGCTCTGCATGCAGCAAAGAAACATGTTTACACCACAGTCAATAGATTTAATAACTGTGAAACAATATAACCATCTGCTTCCTCCTGTCTTTAGCTCAACTACATATAATAAAAGAAATCATGACTCAGTGCTAAATCATGCAAGAAATAAAGAAGCAATAAAGTCCAGAAATATATAGATATTACATTTGAAACACTCTTTTAGATCAAACTGAAGCAAACATTTCAAAGTGACACCCCAGAAATGTGATTAGCATTTTGTTTTCCAGGGCAGAGACAGATATATTTTATTTAGAAGATATAAAGATATAAAGCCACGATCAGTAAATCAATGTTAGTCTCCAGACATGATCAACTTTGTCATAAGACCAAAAATATGTTTTAATAGAGAATGAGAGCACAGGAGAAGGTACAAAAACATATCTTGAAAGATTTGTGCAAATGTAAGGGTTATTTTTTTTCCCCAGTGAAACTCTGCTGAAGTATACAATTATCCACACTAGTTTCTTTAAAATTATTTCATTAAAGTGCCATTTTTTGTGTTAAAAGATAAAATGCTTGGCATCACTCAGTAGCATTTTAACAAATACTATTCTTACATATTTATAGAACATAATATTTTAAGTTAATATTATAGAATCATATTATTTTAAGTTAGTTTTGCTTGGAACTAAAAGAAAGTTGGACTCAAAGTTTAATGATTTAATAGATTTGATTTTTTTTTTTATTGAAAACATCAAGTGTAAGTGCAACTTTTTAATAGCACTTGGTACGGTCCAATGGATGGGTTTACATTTACGTGTTTGTTTTTTTATTGTTAAAGCACCATGTCTCCATGAAATATTTTAGTACTTTTCCATAAATGTTCTGTACATAATGTACATGTGAAGCCTTTAGGAAAAGTTAAGTCAACCTTTGAGATATTAAATTCATTTGAAATACTGAGCGAGCTGTGCGTGCATTTGGTCCACTGAATTTTTGTACAAATAAGAAATGTGAATATGTGTGAATACTGAAATATCAGATATGTATTGTTATTTATACGTTATATTTATAAATGGACAAAATCAAGCTGATAACAAAATGAAGAGCAGGGTGTTACTTTCTGGTTTGTAGTACTGCATTTATTGAATCTAATAAATCATTTTCTCTCGTTTACCAAAATAAAAAGGTTCAACATTCCAAAATATAAAGATCCAGGACTATGAGTGCTCATGATGACCTCCTACTCTGTTAAAAGTGTAGCTGCCCAATGAATGACATCTTTGAGAGACGGCAGCATCAACAAAGAGACTTACAGAGTTACAGTGTTTGTTACAGTGCATGGTGTCAGTGTCAGTTTTGGATTTGAAGCAGACGACGACAAAAAGTGCTGGAGAGAGCGAGACCATGACTGACGCAACTTTAATGTTGAGAGTGACCAGAGGGCCGAGGAACTCGTCTGACCAAAATCAGTAGAGATACATTCTGAAGAACGGTATATTTTATCTATCATAATGTTAAATCATGTTGTCTGCCAAGTAAATGGAAAAATATACATTTAAAGACTTATCAGTAAACAACAATATAAGCTATCTATGCAATTCACTTGACAGCAATTCAGCTTCTTTTTTCTTTAAACGTACCACAGGCATACTGTACACACAGATACTTGAGTGACATCTGAGTTATCTGGATCTCATGACATGAAAACAATGTGGGTTGTTTGCATAACAGGTCAAAGTATACCAGGCTTCCTCTACCTCTCGCTGTGTGATGGATGTTTGGATGACATGACAAAAGGTATGTTGATGTTACACTCAGAAAAGAGGAAGTAGCACCTGTCACCTACGACTCAACACAATAACAGACAACACAATCAAAGAAAGACACTTGGTAGACTTGGAAACTAAATGGTATTGCTTGGTGGCAGTTATTTAAAATGAAAGAAGAATAATGAGTCTTTAAAGTGTAACGAAAGATACAACAAATAAAAATCACTCAAGGTCCACTTACTCGCTTTTTCTTATCTTGTGGTCTTCCTCAGGAGAAGGATGAGGCTGCTCTCATAATCTCCCAATTATCTACAATCACCTTAGGTCACCGCTGAAGACCCATCTCCATGACAACTGAACAAACTCCATCTGCTGATGAAGCCTGTGAAATTGGAAAGCCCAGGAAAAAGCTAGTAAGTGGTCCTTGAGTTCCCATATTTCTGTCAAACTGCTGTTTCAAAGGTGACAAATGAACCTTCACGCTCAGTAGATGTAACAGGAATGTGACCGAGCAGCTTTTTCTTTTTTTTTTCGTGTCTTCGGCAGAAATCACATCTTAATGTGCACTTAATTTTCAATGAGGAAACAATCGCATCTTTCACACCGCACAGTGTTCAAATGTTTACTTGTAGACATTTTTATTTCCTAAAGTTCATTTGAGAGAGAAAAAAAGAACAAACTATCACACCAAGCTTGCTGGTTATGAGATGCATATACCAAGAAATGTCAACCAAAATATCGCTCAAAAGGCATGACTTTTGGCACCTTGCACCCTCCTGTGTGTGAGATGAGATGTGCACGTGGTGGCGTTCAGATAAACCAAGAGACATTTAATAAAACACACGAAAATCTCTCTATTTTCTGGTATTGCACAATCCTAAAAGAACACTGAGGGAGAAAACACGGCGTCATATGGCATGACTGTGTAAACCATATTGACTCTAACCCTGGGATCTTATATTTGTCTTCGCCACACAGAACAACTCGATCCACTTCAAGTACCCATGAAGCATCCACGTCCTCCCCTCTCCTCTCCTGTGAGTAAAATCTAAACAGAGCAAAGAGAGCAGAAAGTGATGGCAGGGGTTTCTGCTGTGTTTAACAGACCAAAGAGAGAAAGAGTGAGTGTCCCGGTGCAGCTGATGACGGTCTGCCAGGGAGCAGAAGTGGGACATGAGTTAGTAAGGGAGGGGGGAAAAAAAACCATGGCAGGCCAGAGGCAACAGTCTGGTTTCAAAGAGCGGGAAGCCGCAGCGTTGGTCCCTGCCAGACGTCATGCACAGCAGTTCATCCTCAGTGATAAATTCAGTTTCAGTTTTAAGACTTGAAGACGTGCACGGCCCGCACCACGTACTGCCGGCAGATGGGGCACTCGCTCATCCTCTTCCCACATTTGGTGCAGGTGACCATGTGACCACATTCCAGCAGCACGCAGTCGATGATGGCGTCCATGCAGATGCGGCACAAGTTTTCGTCAGCCGCCAGCTGAGCTTTGACACCATCTGTGGGTGGGGAGAAAAAAGTTATTTTTTTCAGTTAACACTGGTTTCCTGCAGGCTCATTTCACTGTGTGAGCTCAGTGATGTTGAAACCACATAATTCATCACTGTTTGTCCATTAGTAGTAGAGCCTCTCTTCTATCTCCCAAAGCTCTGGTAGATTTGTAGCTATTATTTATCTGTTAATGAAATTAAATTAGATGCTACCATATAAACCAATGAAAACAGTGCACTGGTTTATAACAGTCTACAATAAATCTGACTACTGCCGCCAATGGATCTGCTGTCCCTACAAGTCTGACTATTAAGTGGACTAAAATGATCCTCAAGCCCTTTATGTCAACAAGAGAGCCTCTAGGAAGGTCGACAATGTAATTACACCTGATGGAGACATGCTGCCAATGAAGTAATATGAAAGCTCATCAAGAGGTAAAAGCTCTTGGAGAGTGCATTAATGACAGGGTGAGAGGCTGTCCTTCAGAATAAAATAAGATGATGGTGCACACTGGAAAAGAAACAGGAGTGACAGATTGTGGAGACATCCTGGATCAAACAGGAGATAATGACCAAAGTGACCATAATATGATAATATGCAGGATGATGTAAAGGATAAAGTGGGTAAAAACGCTGCAGCATGCCTTCACTGTTGTCAGACGATCAGTGCGATGTACGGCATGCTTTCATGGAGGAGATGGAAAAGTGATGTGGCTTTTTATAAAAGCATCTTACCTCCAACTCCACTGTTGCAGAGAGGTGGAGGATATGCAACCACTTTATAGATAAAAATGGGCAGTGATAAAGAAAACATATTAGTTCATGAAACAGTGACGTTACCCTTTAACTTGTTGTTTTTCAAGATTGAAGTCACGTCACAGGAGGGAGCTTGAATGTAGATTTAATATATGAATATTAGCGCTCATATAAGAAAGGCAAAGTCACAGTTTAAAGCTGGGAAATATGACAATAAAACAACAGTAATTACCTGCAGTTATGCTCACATTTTCCACTGAAAGAAAAGGAGAAAAAAGTATGTTATCATAAGGAACACTGAAAGTCTAAATGTAAAGTTTAAAAGAAGGAAAAAAAAAATCCTCACTGGATTTCCTGTTCTGCTCATTTTCTCTGTAGAGTCGATGCACTCGCTCCAGCAGCTCCCATTTCTCACAACAACCAGAGTAATTGACAAAGTTCCTGGCGAGAATCTCCTTCAGCTGGCGGACGGAGAGGTTTTCTATCGCCTCTTCATTGTCCAGATCAGACAACGAGGCCCTGATCCTCCTCTGAGTCGCCGGGCTGACCTACAGTCCACACGGGACACAGAGCTGAGATCAATAACACAGTCTGCTTGCCCTGAAAGCCTCGCCAGGAAACAATCATCTTTGTTATTCATCTCACAATATTATTTTGTGGTGTAAATGTGCAAAACCACAAAGTGTACCTCCATGAAATTGTCAGTGGGTTCCAGGTTCAAGAGAGACGCTGTTGGAGTATCCTCCTGCTCCTGCTGGAGTAGAAATCAACTGCTAAAAGACATTGCTTTCACCGTTTAATCACCGTATAGCAAATCATTCCACTGAAAACGTGCTGAACAAAACACAAACAAAGGCTACACAACTATCAGAATGGTTCATGTCCTTGAATTTTGTA
Organism: Synanceia verrucosa; assembly: GCA_029721515.1. Classification (NCBI taxonomy): domain Eukaryota; kingdom Metazoa; phylum Chordata; class Actinopteri; order Perciformes; family Synanceiidae; genus Synanceia; species Synanceia verrucosa. Next base: position 14,027,467 of record CM056564.1, on the reverse strand, counting down.
CTTTTTGTCTCATTATAACAATCATCATTACCACCTACAGTCCTTGAAACGATCACTATGTACTGTGCCTGATTTCAATTCATAGTTTTTATATGATGCCATGATAAAATAGCCGCACAGCTGCTCAGATATTGAATGAAAAAACAGATTAGATGTTTCGACACCGACAGCAGCTCTCAACTCAGCCGCTTGTTATTCTTTTTGAAGGTGGAGGTTGGGAATTTGCTGGATGAAAGGGGAGTAAATGGATGTACAGATGGTTTGAGTTTATTATCTCAGCCATTAATGTGCTGATATTGTCTCTTTTTCATTTTATCCACTTGACAAAAGAAAGCATGTGAAGGCCTTCAGTAAGGTGTAACGGTGTGATACGTTGTCTCTGTTTCTGCACCGTAAAAAGTCTCTCTGCTCTGGCACACTGCAAGCCAATCATCTTCCTCGAACGGAGGCGTGTTAATAATGCATCCGTCAGCGTTGTGGTGCTAGATGCCTGCCCTCACCCAGACATCATGCTTTTTTTACTCAGACTCCTCCGAGACGAAAACACGAGCGAACCACTACGCTCTCTGGACCACAAAGTTTCTCTGTATTGATCTCATTGAACCGCTTCAAATCATGTACTAGAAAGCACTCAGAGAGAGCGCACACTTCTGTCAAGGCTGCACCAGCTGCTAAATGTGGTATTATTAAGAACAGAAACTGTTGAAAATATCCATGGTGTCAGACAGTACTGGGTCAGCCTATCACTGCAAAAGCTCATGAGAAAATAATGAAAATTATTTAGACGTCTATTTTTTTTTTTAACCAAAAACACATTGGCACTATAACTGCATATCTTCAGTATTTATAACTTGAATAATGCAATAAATATTTGTGTCTTTATAAATAACTCTGAACTATAATCCAGGAGGAACTATACAATACATATGTCATATTCACTGCAGAAATGACAATTAAGTTAAACTTAATCTAATTTCAGAACGATTATAATATATTTTTCCTTATCCAGGAATACGTTATTTCAAGTATATGTTCAACATAAACTACATGTATTTTTTGGTTTGCTGCTTCAGTTAGAATAGTCTTCACTGCAGAAAATAATTGCGTTTACTGTGGAAGGACGGTCTAATTATGTAGATTACAGCCCCAGTTTTGACCAATAAAAATGTTTGATGTTAGGTTTTTTTCTGCAGGGCACATTTACCTATATTGGTTGTACACATAAAAAACAAAAATCTGAGAGCCTATATGTGCCACAAATTAAGAGCTGGAGGAGGAGCTCATCTGTGAGAGCAGGGATCTGTGCTGTATGTTTCTGTTGTTTGGCTGCAGCTCAGAGGCTGTGGAGAGTTAACCTGTGTGCCTGTTACATAACAGACTCAGTGTATGTAACAGACCTAAAAAAGGCAAAGGGCTTAAGCTGCAGGCTGGCCTCGACACACAGCCAACACAGCTGTTTCCAGCTGTCACGTGCACACTCTGCTCTCTGGAGCTTTTATAATATCAATGGAGGAGGAGAAAACAATTCACTGAAATGTAGTAGGATTTCAGAAGGAAACACTCCATTCAGAGCAAAGCTCCAACGAGAGCATAAAAACCCTGAGAGGAAGAATGAAGCATGACATGTAATGAATGAGGGAGTCTTAATGACACTGAGCTGATTTCACCTTTGAAATGAAGGCTCTTGGACAGAATGAGGACAGTGGAGAAAGATACATGGTGGATGTAAATGATGTGTTTACAGCAGCGTTTCTAACCTGGCTGGTGGTCCCTGAGCTGTCGCTGGGGCTGAGCACGTCTCCCTGAGAGCCGGAGAGGACCGACTGTTCGGAGATGGAGCGCGTGGCAGAGGGAGGCGAGGTGGGACGTGAGTGGGGGAGCGAGTGCAGACTGTCTGTGTCATCTTCCCCTTCTTCCTCCTCATCCTCCTCCTCATGTGTGTCCTCGTCGTCTTCCTCCTCCTCGTCCTCATCCTCCTCGTCCTCCTCCGCCACCGGCCTCGGGGTTTCCCTCGTCCCCTGATGACAGAGCACCAGGTCCACCAGGTCCTCTTTCTCCCTGCAGGTGTCGGTGGAGATGTTGCGCAGCAGCAGATACTGACGCAGGTCTTTCACACGGAGCTGCATGAGCCGAGGCCTCTGGAAGGCGGTGCCGCGCAGCAGGTGGCAGGTGGTGCAGCAGCGCAGGTTCTCCTGAAGCACCGAGCACAGGGCACAGAAGCTCTTCTTACAGTCACAGCAGATGTGCTGAAGCAGGGAGAAGACAGACACAAACAGATGTGATGATGTGATCAGTCACTCTATTTTCATCATTTCTTCAGTAAATTGGCCCTGATGTGTGACCTCTGCCAGCATATTAAACTAATTATCTTCCACGAATATCAACTGAAAGTGATTTAACTAAATTGACTGAAGCTGCTGTTTGTACTAATGACAGAAAGAGAATAATCCATCCAGCACATGGTTTTATAGGATATTGTTGAGTAGTGCTGGACCAATGCTCAAGATTTCACTAAATTACTTTGAGATTAATTATTAATTTAATAACCGTGATTAAATACTAACTATATGAATTATTGAGCTTTTTTGTGATGAAGCAGGAGAACACAAGTTTAGTCACAATTTAGCATTTTTTGCCATATAGTGACATATGTTGGTATTATTATAGCCCAGTCATTCTCAATAAATGTGAGGATTTGCTGCTTTTCACTATTTAGGTAACTTTGGTAAATGATGGTGATTGACTGTGAAAATAAAGATCATACATCATGGTAACTGATGTTGGAAAAAATATGATTTATTCTGTATTTCCTAGAGTCAGTTTGAAAAGGAGAAACCTCACTAAATCCCTCCTGAAGCAGTGGCTCAGTTATTTTCTGAGAAAGAGGAAAGAAAAGAGAAATAAACTCTAATCTTTTTAGCTCCTGGGGGTGTTTGCCATTTTTCAGGCGTGACAATCTCCTGATACAGAGCAGCTGAGTAGATTGACACTTCAAACCGGCAGGAAAGCAGGTCAGCCACGGCCGTAAACACTTTCTTATCTGTTGTGCGCAAACGTGCTCTGGTCCACCAGGAGCACATTTTGCATTGCACTGAACACTTTTCTTCAATCATGCGTCATTAATCCCCCACCGAGAAATTTTTTTCACACTACAAATATCACGCTGACACAGAAATGTGTGTGTGTGTGTCTGGGGAGTCGACCTGCCGTCAGAGAGGCAACAGACATGTGGATGACGACGGAGCAGAGAGGACACTTTTGCATCCACATCTCAGTGCGTCTGACTGCCAGACTGATACTCTGCCGTTAAACTCTGACATGTTCAGCTGTGCAGAGACCCTGCAAATGCCACCGTGAATATGAATATGAACGCTGTGCCTTCTTAAAGGACCATGCCAGTGATTTTTCTTCTTCCTTTTTTCACTCCACTGGTGGCCAACCAGTTTCCAAACCACTACAAATATTCAGTACCAATAATATCAATAGAAGACTGAAAATATATAACAGAAATTTTGTGACTACTGAACTACAAAAAGTGCAATATTTAGCTAGAAATTTAGTTCAATGCATATATTTATACTTGCTTCACACAGAACAGTGAAGTTTCTATATGTATCATATCTTACAAACATAATCCTCCAGTGATGGCCTTGATTGAGCCGTCATCCTGTTTACTGGTTCTTATTCAGATCCCAGAATATGCTTGTTCCAATTTTTTCATTTCTGCAGGATGTTGTTGTAAAATACATCAATGGTATTTAGGAGTTTTTTTAGCATTAAAAAAATGTCTTCTGAAAGTGACTCAGTAATTATGAATGTCAGTGTTTCCTTGAACGCACCAGGAGGAAGAGTCCCTGCTCACAACTACAACACGCAATGATTACATAATTGTGATGAAGAAAAAAGCTGAATAAACGATGGCTGCTGAAGCAGGTTTCCAGTCTGCAAGTTGATTTTTATACATGAGGTGAAACCGTGTTGTTCAAATGAATCTTTAGGGAAAATGTACAGTGAATTAGATTTATATTTAATAGGCCGAAACATGCAAAACCCACCAGTGGGTCTTTTGATATGACATTCCTATAACCTTCAAATCTCTTCTTGTGTCTATCTATCTATCTATCTATCTATCTATCTATCTATCTTCCGTCTACCAAAGTCATGTCATCACTTTGTCTCTCACATCTCAGGCCTACCTTGCGTCTGAAGACAGAGAAGGCCAGTCCGCAGGCCTTGCACAGCTGCCCAGCGCTCCCTGAGCTGGTGGGGGGGTAGGTGGAGTACCCAGCGCTGGGGGCGAAGCGGAAGGGCCCGGCCCTGGCTCCGAACCCCGGCTGCTGGGCCCGCACCGTGCCCGTGCCCATCACCTCGTTCAGCAGCCCGCAGCATGACGCCCACATGGACGACGCCCCGGCCTACAGAGAGACACAACACAGAGCATTTCAAACATTTGAAGACACTTCACAGTCCAGATGACTTATTAAAGCGTCTCTCTGGCATCATCAGCAACAGACAGGTCATGTACCGTTCATCAGCCCTGCTGTCACCTGTACCTCCTCTCATTTAGTCTCTGTCTCTCCTCTTTTTTTGTTTTCCTTTTGTGATCCTGATTCCTTCTGAATATTTGGACTCAGAATCACTTTTTTGGATACATGCTTTGGGAGCTGTACCACATCCTGCTATCTGTTAAAGACTCTTGACTTTGAGTCTATCATAATGAATATATTCTTTAGGATTTTTTTTGGGAGGAAAAAACACTATTCTTCCAAAAGAATAGTGGTGGAGAGTCCAACACTTTGGTCCAAAGTCTCCTTGAGGTGTTCGACTGAGATCTGGTGAACATTAAGACCACTGCATCATTATCTACTGATCAAATCATTTGGTGAGTCCTTGCAAGCTTTATTTAACTTACTCCTTTTAACTGGTCACCTGTCTGTATATCAATAAACTATTAGATGCTTTTTTATCAATATCATCAGACTGATTTGAGCCATATCAGCCAGTCTGTTGCTCAATAATACCAAACACATCTTAAAGAGAGTCTATGGGTCGAGACAGGAGGGGGATATAGCAGGCAGCACATTACTGAAGGTGCTCTGTAAGAGTCATTGAGGTTAGGAATAATTAGACAGAAGTGGACTCTAAAAGCCCCGATTAATGTCAATCTGCAAAGAGAGCTGCAAGTTAACTTTCTAAGTCACTTTATGTGTTATACCATACAATTTGATAAACAGATGATCCACATATAGCAGATGTTGTGGGTGAAATGGGAAGTGATGATATTCTGCTTCTATACGTGCCATGCTAGCTTTAGTGGACTCAGCTTTAGTGGACTCAGTGTAAAGTACAATAGTTAGTCAGATGTGTTTTCTGACCACAAGATGGGCCATACAGTGAGCAAAGATGGGGTGATGGGAGCCACAGCTCCTTGGAGCATACTGATGAGAGGAGGGTGGGGGGAGGACGGCGAGTAGAGAATATGCCTGTTGTTGTTCCCCGGCCTGCAGAATCAATAGCTGACATGAGCATAATGTAAGGCCTTTGTGGTTCTCGGCTCTATGTGGAAAACAAAGGAATTCACAGGGTCCTGCCACGGCTCTTCTTAAGGCGGCACCTTGCTACAGCTCATCACAAACACCCTGTGATCTGACCTCACCCATCTGCTTAAGGATTGGTTATGTAATCTTATAGGAACGAGGCACTTTGTGTGTGGAGGCATGGCAAAGAAGGTGGAAGGGGGAAGCCTCTGGTCCAGTGAGACCATCTGATGGCTTTCTAAATGTTAAATATACCATTAAAGGTGAACATTCAGAAGGATCTGTGCATGTTGGGTGGATCATCACCATTACCTACAGCCCAAGGTCCTTTAAACAGCTTGTTTTGCCTGGTCGAACAGCCCAAAGCCTGAAAATATTAAATGTGAGAAGCAGGAAAAAGTGAATGTTTGGTATTATTGCTTCAGAAATTACTGAAAAGGTTTAACCAATTACGAATAACATGCATTTAGTTAGTTACATTTCAGCACCAAATACCTAGAGAATTTTTGTTCTGCGTCTTGCCTTCAGTTGAATCAATGAGCAGTTCACTCTCTCATGATATACGCCTCCAGATTTTCTGTTCACAATAGAACCATGATGCATAACAACCTGAATGATTTGCCCGTGGCGTAAACTTGACCTGACAACAAGACAACAAGTCCTCCAGCTTCCAGATGTCCTTCCTTCTTCCCTCATGCGGTGAATGAAGAAGCCACTAGAAAAAAATGAATATTTAGTGCGTTCTGCAGGATGAGCAGTCTGGCCATGAAATCGGTCTTATCTGGCTTTGAGCCAGCAGCACGACTTCCCTCTGTCACTTCAATTAGCGCACTGTAAGCTCTGCAGGCAGGGAGTCCCGAACAAACAAGCGACATGAGCAAACATCACACGTGCTACAGTGTTTTGTTTTGTTCTTGCATCATTTATATTTTCTCTTTTAGCTCCATTAAGATATGTTTCTTATTCAAATCACCTTTTGGAAGCTTCAGTGTCTGACCTGGACCAAGTAATAATAATAACTGAGATATTTCTGCTAATGGAACCTCAACAACAAATGGGGTCAGCAAACAATCCAGTACACACAAGCAACCATGAAGACTGAGGCACATATTTAGATAAAGCAACGAAAGAAGGGAGGCAAATCAGCAATGTTCAGTACGGTGCAGTACCCGTATGGTGCAGTGATCTGACCTCATAAAATTAGTTTCTGAGTCCCAAAATCTCAAAAACTGTATCAGAACAGAGCAGATGAGTGTAACCATATGGGACGGCAGCCTGGATGGGACTAAATGGGTCAGATGAGCGTATTTAACCAGAACTGAAAACTAGTCTGACACCAAGAAATAAACAATGTCCAATGTCTTGAGTGCATTTACTGATTTATCTGCAGAAGCAGCAGAAGTTCATTGATCAAATGACAACATAACTGTAAATTTGAAGGGGCAGTCCACCAGTTGAATAACGTCTTTCATGTCTCTAGAAAGGATCTAAAGCCTGCAAAAATGACCTGGTGATGATACAAACTGGAGGTGTAAGGTTTGATGGTCGACATGTAGGAGGCTCTAATCAAAGATGATTGGTAGTTGCATTGTGGCAAATGTAGGATCCAGTGCTTCCTCATACTAAGGACCAGACTAAAAGTCAGGCTGTCTCAATCTCAGCTGCTTTGATTTTTATCTTTCTCTTTTTTAAAATCTGCCTCTCTTTCTCGTGCCCCAGTACATGTACATACATCTTATAGTACATACATCTGTATGAATTGTGGCATATTGTCTGTCCCAGGTGTAGTTAAAGGCATCAATATGCAGATTTATAGCAAGCAGACAATGTTTGTCAGAGTACACAACTGTGTACAACCAAATATCTTTCCAACATCTCTCTCTTGCATTTCATTTCCTCTTTCTCTAAACTGAAATACGCTTTATTCTCCGGCGTAAAGTGGAAATGTCAATCCTACAGTGAAAACTGAATTCAGCTCCCTCACCGCTGAGACCTGAGAGTAATGTCACCACTGAAAAATAAACTCATAACCATCTTATGGTATATTTGGCAAAGAATGACAAGAATAAATGTGATATTTCATCTCAATGAGGCATTACTCAGATGTTCAGTGATGTCTGCTGACCCAGTGAAGTCTGGAGAGATATGCAGAGAAAACTCCAGCTGCTACCGGCTAACTTTGGATTTGTGTCTGCAAAATAACAGATTTATGCCATTTACTCGAAATGCAGGGGAAGAATAGGGGAATGTTTAGCCTGGAGAATACAAACAGGTATTGACTACAAGCAGTCTGTTCTGCAATAACAAAACATGACCGGACTATTTTACAGCCACCAGCAGAAAACTGCCCTCCAGACTTTTTACAGATTCAAACTTGTTTGCGTACTTTACAAGTCCACCAAAAGTGATGAGTTTATTTTTTAATGATCATGATCTACTGTGCATCAGTCTTACATCTTACAATTCAGAGATCTGTGAGTATTTGCATCCAAGATGGATTGAAAATGAAACCATAAGAGGATTTTTGGATAGAAATTGTATGTCAGAGCAAGTGATTAAAACTGCATTGATAACATACTGTACGGCATTCACATGCAGTCTTTCCCTTTTTGCTTAGTGGATTCGGCTAACACCGTCTGTTCCAAACGGGCAGAAAAGCTGCTTTAGCAGATTATAGTCAATAAAACATCTCGTCTATTTTGTTTTCCTGTCCACCAGCACCCAACGAGACAAAGAGTTTGACCTACTGCGTGCAGTATTTTACATAAATATCAAGGTATTAGCAGACAATATTCTTCATTAACAACAGTGACCTGTTCATAGTGAAGACTGTGGTCGTTCGGTATCATGTTATTGTTGCATTGTGTGTGACTGAAGCCACTTTTTGTTGAGTCTGAGCAGCAGAAACTTGTGACGCCATGACCTCAACCGCCAAAACACTGAGGAGGCTGTAAAGGGTTCATAACTTTGTACACTGCAGGCATGTTTATTGTCTTCACTGCATTGTATTTTATGAGCTCCCCGTTGGTTCTTACATGTAAAGCCGTGTTAGTTAAAAGTAAGCAGTAACTGCAGCTGCAGGGATGCTTCAATTTTAATGGTGTGTTGTGGAGGGAATCGTGGCGGGAAACCTTAATACGTGTTGATGAAAGTCAAAATAATACAATCTTTTTCCCCCTCCTAAAATGCCAAAGGCTGAATTTAAATTTAAATCCCACAGAGAGGGGTCACATTGCTCCTAAATATCCAGTGTATTTGAAAAGGGCTAAAGTTAATTAACAATAAAATAAAAGACAAAATAAAAGACCAACATTGCTTCTACTGGCCTGGATGAACTTTCTTCCCATTACGTCCAGATATTTAGATATAAAACATATCCTATAGCTGACTAGCCAGAGCTGGGTAGTTTGCAGTATAGCTGCTTGGGGGAAACCGTCCAGCGTGGTGCACAAATCACAGTATTTCCCTATGAAGGATAGCAGAGAGTGTGTAAATAGTGATTGTTATCAAAATAGGGACATTTTAATGTTAAACTCCTCATTGATGCACGTAGTTTTAAATAAGAAGCATCAGCTACACTATGGCTGCAATAAGTGATTAGTCTATTCTGGTGGTGGTGATGGTGGTGGTGGTGGTTGTTGTAGCAGCAGTCCTGCCTCCTCCTCCTCCTCACCTCTCACTGTGACTGCCACCGCCAACCTGCCGCCACTACAGCACCAATGACATCATCGCCATCATCTTCATCTTTATCCGTCCTGAGCTGGAGCTGCCAGACAGCATCACCACCTTTCCCCCCTCTGGTGCTGCAGCACTCTGTCCACAGAGAGGAAGGAGACTCCTGACACAGCTCAGACCTGAGAGGTGAACCTCTCTCTCCCAAACTGACTGCAGCCTCTCTCTCTCTACATCTCATTAGACCGGATTAAAAGCCTGACAATGAATGGACGTCGCTCCAGCGGCTTTAGTCCACTGAACTATCACACTGGGGTCAAAGCAGGCTCATTAAAAAGGCTACACACTGTACCTGCTGTGTGTCTGGACGACTGGAGGTGCCGGAGGGGAAAAACAAGCTCTGTCAGCTCTCCGGGGAGAATAGAAAAACCAGAGTGACCAGACTGAAGATATTCTCACTGTCAAGTTAAAAACCAAACAGTGAATGCTGAATATAAACGCAAAGCCAGTCCATGCAATTACATCTAAGTGCACGCAAACGCATCAATTTGGCATCAGGATGGAGGTATTCCCTGTCGCTGCAGCATCGTGCGTGAATCACCAGAAATCTGCATCGTGAAGTGAATCCTCATCTTGGATTGAACTGCGGGTCGATCACGTACCTTCATTGCGCCTCCCGTTAGAGGAATCTGCCGAGTAATGTCAGGACGACGACCATTGCAAGGAGCGCACAGGGGGAATCAAACCATTACGTCTTCCCTCTTCCAGCCGCCTGTGTGTGTGGAGTAAGCATAACGTAATGGCCAAGAGAGCCGCAGCCAACCACGGAGCGCGCACAGCTTTAACAGCCAATCCGCCCTGACACACAGTGGAGTGGGCGGCAGAACCGTGCGTAAAGACGCATGTGTGAGCCCGACAAACGCATCATGCTATTTTCACAGCTTCGGTTCATGACAGACAGTGGATTAGCCACACTTGAATTTTAGACGAAAATACTGCACACAGCTGCATCAGACGTTTATATTCAAGTTAAGTTTGTTTTATGTCACTAAAATATTCTGCGCTATATTGCATTTATTTCATAATTTTAAGGCTGACAAAAGATTATCTTCTGCGCCAACACATGCAGAGTTATTTCTGTTTTGTACTAAAAGTAAATGCGTCCTCACAATCTTATTTACGCCACATATATAGCTCGTGTGTGCGTGTCCTGTGTCAGTGCGCGCTGGTGCTGCCTGCAGTAAGGAGATTAGAGGGGTTTTCTTCCAGAACATGGCCTGTGTCACCACGGTGCCCGCAGGGGGCAGCAGATATCCCTGCCACATCAATATTACCATCCAGACACAGTGGAGCTGCAGGGGAGGGAGGCAGCTCATGCTGTTCATTATGTTCCCACCATAATGCTGCTCAAGTCAACTTGCTGTGCAACTGTCGCATCAGCAGAGCAGGAAACAAAAACAGTGTTTTTTTAAGGTGCCTGAAGAATCATAATAATGCAAATGCAGTGCAGCTCAAGTCTCTTTAAATTCTCTGCCACTTCCAGTACATCAAACTGTGACCCTACTGTTGATTTTATTTCACACAACCACATTAAAAGATCTGTGGAGGCCCTCTGGCCTCTGGTGACACACTTAAGAAGTTTAGACTTGGCCTGAATTTTTCTTCCTTTTTAGTGCTCAAACACCAAAGTTCGGAGGATGGAAGTGTGTGGAAAATACATGAAAACACACTGCTTTTATTCAAGCAGGTTTTGACAAATCCATCTCTGGTGTTTCTGCCTCAACCCAAATGCAATAAAAGTGTCTGTAAATATGTTTGTGGCACTAACAGCATTGAAAAGACAGAAAGACTGTCCCCATTTCTCTGGATTATCCACAGAGCTCAGTGCCAACAGTTTTTATTGAGACTGTTTCTGCAGTGGAAAGTAGATCCAGAGGAAACTGTCAGCAGATAATCCGTAGACACTAGGACACAGTTTCTTTAAATTAGATAAGACTCAACTTTATTGTCTTCACATGTCACAAGTACAATATACACACGTGCAGGAGTTATGGAATGATATATAAACATTTACATTATACACAGAAGTACATATTATAAAATATACAACATGATATTAGTAGAAACAGTCTCTTATGCTGAGACTGTCTCATGCTTTACATTATATTATTATTAGTATTATTAATACTAATGGGGGGGCAGACAGGTGGATAGAGGAGGAAGATCTGAAGGAGTGGGAACATGGAGGAGGTCAGTTAGAGGTGGAGGGGTGAGTTTGTGGAAGGTCTTGAAGGTTAACAGGAGGACGTTACCTGAAGGCTGTAGTTCTCTGACATACTTGTGAAACTGCAGAACAATAGATCATGACGCTACCAACCACTGTTCCTTAAGTTTTATTAAGGTATGAATGGCAGCTCATGTTAGTTTTAGAAAGGGAGAGTTGAGCTGAGGGGAACTCAGATGGTTGCAATCTGCAGCCACTGGATGCTGCCAAATCTTGTACACTGTCCCTTTAAGACTGACTCTTCAGTATCTGACACTGGTATAAAGTTTTCACATGATGATTCGATTATAGTGTTGATGCTTTTATACATGATGATGAAACTGTTCTCTCTAGCTGTAGTTTGAGGATGCATATTACTGTGTATTCTTCTGTGGAAGCGTCTCCTGGACATAATAACCACTAAAAACAACAAGAAGTAACCCTGAGCTGTCAGACTGCTGATACAGAAGAAGTTAGTAGAGTTGAAGTGAGCAACAAATGGAAAAAGGCTAGAGGGTGAAGCCAAATCATAGAAATTAATATAAAAAAGAGACATTATCTATGCGGCTTACCCAAACAAACAGTGAGACTAAACAGCTCTCTTACTAAATAAAAATAACTCCACTGATTCTGTTAATGTCTCCACTCAGTCTCTCATTTTCTGTCTCTTATCCAGTCCTGACCTTTCTCCAAAGAGGGAGTTTTGTTTGCGTCAACTTGTTCTTTTCATTTTTCCTGTGTTTGTGTGTTTAATTTTCAGTTTCCTCTTAGGCTAGAAAATGTGACATATTTCTACAGCGCTGGCTTTAGTTTTAGTTTTTAAGTGATAAAAATGAGCTGAAAGTCCTCAATTCATTTTCACATTTATTATTTATTATTCTGTTGTCTCCAGGCATGTTTTAACCCATGTGAAATATTTGTAACGATGATGATGATGGTGATGATGATGATGATGATGATGATAACTTGAGCTATATGATACATAAAAAGTACCTCACTGCTCCTTCTTCACTGGAAAGTTTGTTTATTTCTCAGGGTTTGTTTGCAGCTTTTCAAACGTGAGGAGTTGCTACTTTCCACGGAACATTTATTTGCTGCCATTTATTATTTTTTTTCTCCCATTAGCATCTGTTCTTTGTTTGTGCTTTCACCCTGTTGCACAACTCACTCCTTCACTCTGCTTCAAGTCATGCAGTTTCTGATGAAGGCGACCTCATCATGGAAACTGGATTTTAAAAATTTAAAGAAGAGCTGCTGTCACCTTCTCAGGATGATTCAGGATCCCCGCACCTCTGGGGGCGGCTTAGGGTCAGCTGACTTCACAAATGACTTCTGGATGAGAACCAGATGACAAGTTTAAACTCTATTTGAGGATTACTGGCTTCTCTGGGAAAGAGTCCAACACCCATCTGTATCCAGGATTGCGAAACATGAGCAACACACACACATATATATGCAAACACACACACACACACACACACACACACACACACACACTGAATGCTGTCAAACATAAAGAGTAGCCTGAGTTCTATACCTCCATAACACTGCAGCTCAGGGAGACTGAATTTCCTTCCAATACTAAATAATTATAATATAATTATTCTTCTGTGCTCCTGTTGAGACAGATGATGAAAGAAAGAAACACTGAGCTGCTCTGTGCTGCCACTGAGAACCACTAGATGGAGCATGAAAGCTTTGTAAAAGAGAGCAAAGAAACGGGCACATCTGCAAACGAATAAGTAGCCTACATAGTGACTTATAGGAAATAGTATTAAAAACAAACTAAACAAAAGCAAAACAAACTAAAGAAACAACAAAGGAGGGCTGGAGACCCCGGTCAAAAGGAACAGAAAAAAGAAAGACACCGGGCCAACCACGCAATGGACCTATAATCAAACAAAAGACGAATAACATAACTACAGGTAACCTCCAGCCCAAACTAACACAACAAAACCCCAGCACCTGTCGTGTGCTGTCTGCCTCCCATCTCTACCTATATATATATATATATACAGTCATGGAAAAAATTATTAGACCACCCTTGTTTTCTTCAATTTCTTGTTCATTCTAATATCTGGTACCACTAAACGTATAATACAATGAACACAACAAAAAATGCAGCTGGTCACATAATACTTTAAGTCCTATTTGACATTCTTAAGCTTAATTGATTCCCAGGGTATATAAGAGGCCATTTCATGTCACAAGCAGCACTGCACATGCAAAGGCCTAGAGTGGTTTCCTGCTTACATTCAAGCCGTAGGACAACTCAGAAGTTGTCAGCTCTCACATAATGCCTAAAACAAAAGAATTATGTGAAGCAACAAAGACAGCCATCTTGGCACTGCTGGAAATTGGCATGAGTGAGAGACAGGTAGCGAAAAAACTGAAGATCTCCAAGACAGCCGTTCATTCCAACAAAAAAAAACAAGCTGAACATGGCACTACCAAATTGCTACCTGGCCGTGGCAGGAAACGTCTTTCTACCCCACGAGATGACCGTGCACTCATCCGTTCCTGTGTCAGGAATCGTCGTCAGACCTCCAGGGACCTTAAAAATGAGTGGGCACTGTCGAGAAATGTGACTTGCTCGGCCAACTTGTTGAAGCTGGTTTGAAGTCACACAGAGCACGCAAGAAGCCCTTCATCAATGAAAGGCAGAGGAAGGCCCGGTTACTCTTTGCTCGAGACCACAAGGATTGGACTGTTGATGATTGGGCTAAGGTTCTCTTCAGTGATGAATCCACAACCCCAGATCATGACTGATCCACCCCCATGGTGGATCAGTCATGATCTGGGGTTGTTTCAGTCTGAGTGGAACAGGGCAAATGCAATTGTGTGAAGGCCGAATGAACCAGGTCAAGTACAGGACTACCCTTGAAAACAGTCTTCTTCCATCAGCTGGAAAACTCTTTCCTGCCTCGAATGACTGGATTTTCCAACAAGACAATGCCCCTTGCCACATGGCAAGGTCAGTTAAAGCCTGGATGGAGAACCACAACATTCGCACCATGCCTTGGCCTGCTCAATCACCAGATCTTAATCCAATTGAAAACCTGTGGAAAATCATCAAACTCAAAATGGAGAACCACAAGCCCAAAAACAAAGAAAATTTGTTTGAATTTGTCCAACAGGAATGGGCTGCTGTGACAGCAGAACAATGTCAGAAGCTGGTGGAGAGCATGCCAAGACGCATGGCTGCAGTCATCAAAAACAATGGTTATGCAATCAAGTATTAACTCTTGTGTGTATCATGTGTTTAAAGCAAACAGAAAAGAAAACATGGAATGCTTAAAAGTAGTGTTTTTGGCGGTACAATGCCATAGCTATTGATGTAAGAATTTAAGTAATTTTGGTTATTATCAAGAAAACCATGGAAAATGCATAATCCTTAGTTCTTAAATTAAACTCTCATGAGCTATTTTTGTTGTTATCATTATAATTGTCCAAACAAATGTACCTTTAGTTGAGCCAGGCATTAAAATTAACAAGAAATTGAAGAAAACAAGGGTGGTCTAATAATTTTTTCCATGACTGTATATATATATATATATATATATATATATATATATATATATATATATATATATATATATATATATATATATATATATAATATCAGTTGTACACAGATATGTTGATATTGAGTCATGCATTCAAAAATTTCCTAACATGGATTAACATTAAAATGAACCAATAAAAGCTAATGTGCCTGTCATGCAAAATAAATATTACATGATATTATATAATTGGATTACATTATTAAGATTGGATTGGATGAATTATTGACACATTAATGTGTTCGTCACTTTAATGTTGCAGCTGGTAAAAGTGGAGTCAACAAATTAATAAAGTTTCATCTCATCTTGATATACACTCTATATAAACACTTTATTATGTACACCTTGCTAGTAAAATGTTACACCCATTTTTGCCTTCAGAACTGCCTTAATTCTTTGGGACATATTTTCAAAAAGGTGATGGAATCACAAATTGAGATCATCAAATTGAGATCTGGTGACTGTGGAGGCCACTGGAGTCCAGTGAACTCAAGAAACCAGTTTGAGAAGATATGAGCTTTATGACATGGAGCATTATCCAGTAGTTTCATCTTGTCTTGACATTTAACATATGAAATGTCCTGTATTTGGTCACAATATGTATTATTATTCAGAGTCTATAATATGTCTTGTAACTAATCTTGTAGTTTTTGAAGTCCATGCTTTAATTGAGTAATATTTTTCTATTTCACTAATTCAGAGGAATATTTTTGTAGTTAGTTAGGTACTTTTCTTATAAAGCTTTCACATACAAATATGTGATAATCTTGCACGCAATAGCAATAGCAATAGCAATAGCATTAGCTTCACTAAAAAAAATAAATAAAAATAAAATGAAAACCAAGAGACAGGAAAGAAAGCAATGTGTGGTCGGGGCCAGCTCAGATGGTTTCATTTAAATAACAGTTCAAGGTCCAAAGAAGTCAGTCACATTTTTAACAAAAAGCAAAGATGAGAGAAGAAACATCAGAACAGATTTGAACAGAGAACAGAACAGAACAGAGCTTTGTTTTTACTCCTTTACACTCCCATTAATTACCGTACGACCCTTCAGATTCATCTTATGACCCTCTTCAGGGGCCTGACCCCCAGGTTGAGAATCACTGTACTGAACCAACAATGTAAAAGAAGTAATGGGAACTCTCTTCAATATATTTTTTACACTGTAGTGTACATACTCTAACTTTATTATATTCTTATGAGCTGCTGTTGTTAAAAGGAAAACATTGTCAGAGTTTGATGTCAAACCACAGGAAGGAAAAAACAAGGGAGCAAATGAATGAAAAGTCTGCCTCCTCCATCGCTGCAGCTCTGTGCTGACCTCTGGTCTGCTTCTGCAAGAAGAATAAGCAGGCCAACAGATGGTGACTTGGCTGGACTGTTTGAGATGATCAAGCTTGAAGGCTTCTGTGTGGTCTATGGCACAATAGCAAATGCTGCAGCATGAGTTGTGCATTCGAATACTCCACATTTTTTGTTGTCAACAGTGTTGCGAAAACAACGTTCATTTTCTGTTCTGGAGCCTTCCATCAGATGACATGATTGTGTCTGAGCTTCTCATCCAGGTTGGCAGCCTCCTCCTGCAAACTGGATGCAGATTACCTAAAAGCTCTGGGGCTGCTACCAAATGGACCTGGTGGTGAGGATTTTTTCTCTACTGCTGTTTCCAAAGTCAAGAACTTTGAATGTCTGCTTTAATGAGGAGTTGATGGTCATTTTGGATTTGCCTGTATTTCTTAAAGTGAGATAGGCTTTGTTGCTCCCCACTGCTGCAAGAGACGTTTGTGCCTGACCACCAGTGAAGTAGCTAAACTGCTAAAGGTCAGCGGGGTGTTCCAGTGTTGGCTACAACACAGAACGGGATTCTCTGTTATCCGACACTCCTCCGTTCCTGTTAGGGTCGAGCAGGGATGGAAGATGGATGGCCTCAGGCTCTCCCCCTGTGAACATGAAAATGCCTCGCTAGCAGAGCGGCTACAAGTCAGCAGGATGTTGATGTTATTCTGCCCCCGACAGGTCCATACAGGGCGCCGCTCTCATCCACACACCACATTAAAATGCTGACATGGACACCAGCTGCTGAAAAACCCCAGAGTCATCAGACAGCCTCTAATGCGTCCCTGGAGTATGACGGCAATTACTAACTTTCAGGGCTTTATATATCACCCAAACTATGTGTGATGGAGGGTTAGAGAAGCATCTTCGTCAACACTAAATGGAACATTAAGGCCCAACTTTAGTTGTTTATCTCAATTATACAGAATATGACCCTGTAATTTATGTATAGACTGGCCCTGTTCAATGCATAGCAGCAATCAATACAATTTAAACCTTAAAACAAGGGTTGTGTGTTAAATGTGAACATTTCATCAGGACTCACAAAGGTTTCTGTTACAGCAAGCTCCAAAATTAAAATTCACAGACTATACGTGTCTACACTTGCAGCCGATAGGTGTGGAGAGTGAAAATAGAGCTAAAGAGAGTGACTATGAGTCTGAATGAATGCTAATGTTGCTCCACATCTGCTGAACATTTAGTTTGTTCTTCACAATAAAATTTCCCATTCATTCCAGCAAATTGTGTTTTGGCACTTTTGTGCAAAAGAATAAGGCCACTTCTTGCACAACAACCCTTCTTCATATCACTCATGAGCGATTCTCAGTGAAATTGTTGAACTCTCAACTTCTGATCAGTGTTTCACCGTTTGAGTCATCACATGCAAAATGACTGGACTGGTGAAAAACATCCTAACTTCCTGACCACTATGTCTCTCACAATGGTAAAAACAACTTTTGACTAATTTACTGACACAATGACTGGGGTTTGAAGCATGAATGAAATGTTTTGGTTGAGTTACTCAACAACTGTTTGATATTTATCAACTTATTTTGTTGCGTGAACAGCTCAGTGCTGCCCTAAAGTGGCCAAAAATATCAGTTATTGCAGATTTTTGTTAGTAAATATCAGGAACAAATTTTTTAAATTGTTGGCTAATAAATAATAATCCAAGCTTTTTCTTCTGATATGTCCTTCATATCTACACATATATTTTATAATATAATATTTGTCCTCATTATTCACTCTAACTATTGTCAACCAATATCTTACCACAGGGAGATATGTTGGTTTGTTTTGTTAACTATTTAGTGCCAGGAACATTTATTTACATCCTTTAAAACAGAACACTTGAGTGCCATAAATGTATATATATGGTTTTATCTTTTTTTGGGAGCGGGTTGTCGATTCTAGTCTGCTGTAGCCTGTGTGTAATTTTGGGGCTTCTGGGATTTGTAGTTGGGACATAAAGAGATGGCATATACCACAAAGATCAAAACAGGAAGTGGAGAGAAATGGAATCTGGACAAAAAGTGACATTTAGGCTGGGAGTTTGATGCAAACTTTTTTTATTTCACTCATTCATTCATTGTTCTGCAGCTCCCCAAACTCCAATCAAACCATCTAAGAAAGAAACGAACACATAAACTGCATGTTAGATATATTGTATTACTATATTGAATAATATGCCCTACAGGCATCCATCAAGCCAATAGCCCATAGATATTATAACTACTTCAAGTTAATTTGCAAAATATTTTTCTTCAGTCTTCTCAATTACCAAAACAACACACAAGGCAAATGTTATTAAAATCATGTTTATTTTTGAAGCAAAGGCAGGAAAACATCACTTTTACCCTTAAAAACGAGCTGTGATTTAATGAGCGAATTAATTAAATTTACAGCTGACTTTAATGACGGTGCTTCATATGAAGGTTGATGATTCGTCTATCAAATGAAAAACATTGAGATAAAACATTTCTTTTAAGATAAGGGTGACTTAGTGAGTTGTTTTTTTTTATATCAATAACAACAACCCATGAAAACAAAGCTTGTGCATTCAGGGACGGATTCATCCTTAAAGTGCAAATGAGTAAACAATTTATTTCTACGAACAAAGGTAGTAATTTACTCTGCATGTCCACAACACACTCTAATTATGCTCTCATAGACACACACATACACACACCACATACACACACACTAAGCATTCTAATCATTAATATCCTTGTAAACAAACAGATTTTCCTGAATATTACCACGGAAAGAGGTCGCATTAACATCGGGGACAGTTATGTTATGCAGAATTTTCTTTTATTGGAACCCCCTAACATGTAAACATGCTCTCTGTCTGTAGGATCTGATGCTACACTACAGTAAACAGTCATGCCCATGTTTTTTTAAAACAGCACAAAATGATGAGAACTACACATCTATAAAAAAAACATTGAAAAAGAAACTGTATGTACTCATGCCACAACAAATATTTCTGTGAACGCTGTAGAACGCCACAGAAAAACGAGTGGACAGCTCTCTTGTTGCTCGTGACCTGATTCATGAACAGTCATTCAGAAACCACCAGTGGACGAAATTATCTGGGGCTAGTCCTATTTGTGTGGGGAGAAAATAGATCTGCCGCTCAACATCTGTGACTGAAGAGGCCTGATGGAGGCAGAAATCAGTTCATCTGCACTGTGTGTGTCTGACGTTTCAGTGCATGATGAAGGCCTAAAAAACATAGATATCAGTTGGAATGAAGGTGCTTCCTAAATAGCATGTTTTGTTGCTTTGACTTATTCAGACTTTCCACAGAAATTGGGCAGCAGGGATGAAGTTTGTGCTTGGGGAATGTGAATTCGCTCTTCCTTGACGGCCACTGCTGAGGTGCCCTTGTGCAAGGCACTTAACCCCCAGTTGTTCCAGCTGTACATAATAGGAAGGTGTGGGAGCATAAATCTAAAGAAACTTCTCCTGGAAAAGCAAAGGTTGAATCGATCCATATATAAATCCTTCGTACAACCACAGAGCTGCATCACATTGCTGAGTTTCAGTGGTTGGAACATCCGGAGGGACACACAACACCGTTTTAAAGTTATATTAAGAAACACGTGGTTCACTGGAAGCAGCTGCTAACAGGGGAGGCTAGACCTGGGGCGAGGTGATACTGAGGGAGAGGAGGGGCAGCCAAGCAGCTCTGAGCGATCACCTCCCACAGAAGTGTAGTGGCACATTTTTTGACATGTTTTCTTCTCCAAAGCCCCAGGCTCGAAGCTCCAGCCTGTCCTCCTCCTCCTCTTTATCATCTTCCTCTCCGTCTCCCTCCTCGTACAGGCTGGGCTCCTCCACAGATGTCTCCATGTTTGGGTTGTAGCCACCAAAAGCCTGCACCTCCTTGTACTCGTAGATGGTGGGGAGGCTGCTGCGTAAACCGAAGCGGCGCCGCAGGGCCACGAGCAGCGGCTGCGGCACTGTGAAGATATCCACATTATTGCCCAGGTCAACCCAGGCCAGGCTGGGGAACTTCTTAGGATCCTTCACCGCATCCGTCAGGTCTTTCAGGATGGCCACTGTCAGACGGTTGCCATTGACGGCTAGTATGGTCAGTTTCGGCAGGCAGCTGAGGTGGGGAAGCAGGAGCCGCAAGCTCTCATCCTGCAGCTCAGTGAAGCTCAGGTCTACTGCTGACACCCCGTCACTGCTGCTCTGGAGGTAAAAGGCCACACGGTGGACGTCTCGACCTGACAACGGGATGCCTGACAGGTTGACGACATCACCAGACAGTTTCTTCTTCAGGGTGGTCTTCAGACTGTTTGAAGGAGGAGAAAAAAAGTGTTATCACTTTCAAGTTGGATCTGAGGCTCAGTCACAAATTCTTCAGCACTGTTTCCAAAAGAACTTCACGACAAATTACCTTTACTGAATGGTACTGGAGCTATTGATTGTAATAGGGTGCCACACTGTCCCATAAGTACAGGGGAACTGCAAAGCATGCAAGAAAGAAAACAACATCCACCAGCGGAGTGAGGAAAGTGTGGCAATCAATAATGTAAAGAAGAGAATTTGCATTTAAATGTGTCTCAGTCTGAGTCCCCCAAGCAACCTGGGCTGAACGTCATTCACTGAAAAGCACCGGCTGCTTTTGGTTTCGAATGTCACTTCTTTCCTGTAAAACCATCCCTAAGCCAGCTCTCTAAATTACGCACCAACCATCAGAGACAATAATAAATGACTGGAAAACAGAGTGAACAAGGCAAACAAAGGAAGATGTTGCCCTGGGCCAATTAGTAACAAATATGTCAGCTTGTTTTCAGCTTGAGTCATTTTATAAACAGAGTTTTAGGGAGAGTGATGCATCTTTTTCTTGGATTTTTTTTTGTGGGTGATGAATAGACCACTACAGCTGAAGAGCAAATCTGACAAAACTCACTGGTATCTCTTGGTGATCTTCTTCTCCACCGTGTTGGAGGCTGTGAGGTGAGCACAGACATCACCTGGACTTCCTTGTCCTTTGGTTAAAACCTGCAGCCTACATTTCCTATAATGCAACTTGATCACCGGCAGTTCTGTTATAAATCTCAGTGTGTTGTGCTAGTAATGACTAACGTAGCCTCGCTCTGAGCAGCAGGCTACAGACAAGCTCACTTCTTCCTTACTCAGATTTCTTTTGTTTTCTTAGTATTTCATTTTCTTATTTGCCTCCAATGAGGGATGAATAAAAACTATTCTATTCCATTCTATTAAGCGTCAGGCCAGACTGATGCTAGTGACATCACTTGAGGTCATTAAATCAGATGTATAAAAATGGTGAATTTTCCCCTTAAAGTATGCAAGAAATAGTTCAGCACAAACCCTCTTGTAAAATGGCAAATGATTATTTTTACTTTGGTTTGCATTAAATAAGATATGACATGTAGATTAGAGATGCTTTAGTAGTTGGATTTTGTCATTTTGTTAACTACTGTTATATTTATTGTATCTGTCTTCTCATCTGAGTGTCAGCAACGATCAAATGGGAGAATTTAAAAAAAAGTCAAACTTTTCCATTAAGACTGTGATAAATATCTTCTGAGATATTGTGTGTAACAGACAGGAGGATTAAAGGGTAGATGATGGATGGCAAGCACACTAGAGAGGGACAAAAATGGTCGAGAATCATGAGCGATAAAGGCAAGTGATCATCTATTTCAGACCAGATGACCTCAGAGGTGTGAGGTGAATCCATCTTCAGGAATATACTACTATCACTGTCTGACTTGTCAGGTCAGAGGAAAGTACTCCTCACTGCCTCTGGTAGCAAATCTGAAACAAAATGTCCTCTCTGTGGCACATAAATATGCATTACAGAGCTATAAGGAAACTGCGTACATGTCACAGCAGCTGGAGAGTGAGACAGAGCTGCAGCACATTGGACTCCTTTTGTTTTTCTGGCATTTAGCCTCCGAGGAAAGACACCTGCCAAACAAATGATGATGGGGACAATTTTTAATAAAATGAGACAAACAGGAGAAAAACGCAAGGATTATCTCTCTCTCCGCTTTCTATCTAGAGGTCTTGGAAATCACCAAGCTGTGCTCTTGTCGCCTTTTCTGCTTGAATAAGGGAGAGAAAAAAAATCTGTAGCACACCAGGGCCACGACTCTTGATTCAAAGATTATTGATTCCAGGAGTAGCTATAATTCATCTCTCCCCCTTTATAGCCTCAC
Source organism: Synanceia verrucosa (assembly GCA_029721515.1). Classification (NCBI taxonomy): domain Eukaryota; kingdom Metazoa; phylum Chordata; class Actinopteri; order Perciformes; family Synanceiidae; genus Synanceia; species Synanceia verrucosa. The sequence goes on along the minus strand of CM056564.1, from coordinate 14,004,894 downwards.
TGTTGCTCAGTGCCTCTCACTTTCTTGCTCTTTCTATTTCTTGGCCTATATCCTCTCTCTTTTTTCTAATTTCTTTCTCGTTCTAAATTGCCCACTCTTTCGGTTTGTCTCTATTTAATGACTCGCTATTTGTTGTAAAATACCCATGTAGCCACCCGAGTCGCTTTAATTCTTTACACATCATTTATCATATTAAAATGCTGCTTGTATACTGCTTGTCCCCCTCATATGATATCACTAGACCACAAATAACAGTTGTTTTCAGTTGTTGAATTATATCTACTGCACTCTGCTACAACAGGATTAATTTACAGTATACCTTCAGACCTTTGAAAAGTATTCAATTAAAACAGTTTGAGACAAATAAAGAGGACTGCAACCTGTAACGAGAAGACACTAGGAGTAACAATCGAACAGGGCGAAGAGTCTTGTGTTAAATAGTTACCAATAACAACATCAAAGCTAACATGCTGATGCCAGCTTGAATGATGTATAGTTAAGGGATCACCTTGGGGCAGCACGGTGCGGTGTAGCAGTTAGCACTGTCGCCTCACAGCAAGAAGGTACTGGGTTCAATTTCCGGCCTTTCTGTGTGGAGTTTGCATGTTCTCCCCGTGTCTGTGTGGGTTCTCTCCAGGTACTCCGGCTTCCTCCCATCATCCAAAAACATGCATGGAGATTAGGTTAACTGATTAATTTAAATTGCCTGAAGGTGTGAGTGTGAGTGGTTGTCTCTATATGTCCTGTGATAAACTGGACACTTGTCCAGGGTGTACCCTGCCTTTCACCCTAAGACAGCTGGGATAGACTCCAGCCTCCCCCGTGACCCTATGAGGAAAAGTGGTAGAAAATGGATGGATAAGGGCTCACCTTATTAGTTATTATAACTCATCATATGAATGTCTGAACCAGCTGTAATGGCATATATGTAAAAATTTAACCAGCTGGTAGCACTAAAGGAGAAGTTGGGGATCACTCCAGTCAAGAGAATTCACTCTAATATGATTGATTATTAACTTGATTGATTTTTCAGCTAATGTATTCACTGACTAATCCTTTGGCCACTCAAACATTATTGACTTTGACTGTGGCATCTCAAAATGCCGGGGAAATCTGACAGCATCTGCAGCTTCTTGGCACACTCGCCCACTCCTTTGACTTCAGAGGGTTTACTGTCCCGCTGTGCAGCTTCTGCACGTTACTGTAATGAAAGCGATTATGGCAATCGACTTTTGTTCTCTTGGATTTATTTATAGGAGGGTTTTCCTTCTTGTGCGGAGCCTTCTCACCTGTGTGCCTGTGTTTGTGCAGGAAGAGCTGCTCCATGGTAGGCACTGTAGCTGAGTGGGTGGTGCAGGGGGAGGGTGGGCTCTAATGTGCTTTTAATGAGATGGAGTAAAGATGGAAGTAAACCTTCCTTCCAAATCCTCTGCCTGCCGGCGCTGTGGGCACACTTCCACCCACAGGCTGCTCAGCCAAGGCCCCAAACGGCACAGCTAGCATCTTTAAAGCCACAGTGTACACTGTAGTCCGTCACCATGAAATGATAACAACAAAAACAAAAAGTCTCATCTCGGTCCCTCTGATGTGGCTGCCATGCTCGTAGGCAGTGGTGCACATCCTCTTAGACCAGCTCAGACACAAACAACTTCAAAGGATAGTGTACTCTCATAAACATGGTACGAAACATGAGCGTCTCCCTGCATCGAGACTCATTTAAAAGCAAACAACTGAGGGAAATCCATTTATTGACATCCTCAGGAGACACTGATACAACAGCGCAGGGATCAGATAGGACTCTCTTATGTCATCTATATGGCTGCTTAAATATGGGTTCATGCAGACTGTTTAATTGCTTTTATAGCATGTCTTTCCTCAGGGATGTTGTTAACTTGTATGTACTAAACGAGGGTCCTTGCTGTTCTATAGTTATGTAAATCCCAGAGGTAGGAAATAAAACATCTGGGGTTTGTGATGTTGAAATGAAGTGCAGGCAAAAAGACAGAGTTTACAGAAAAGACCAGAACCAAACCTGAGAATGGGTCTTTTAATGAGTCATTTTAATGAGACAGGGACGTGAGATACACTGCTTAAAAATCAGTGGTTCAATATAGTTCATGCTGGATAACAAACCTGCTGTGGCTTGTCTTTTTCTGACAGTTTTGATACAGAGATTTACTGCATCAGCTGCCCGGCACAACAACACATAAAACACTTCTGTTCAAGCAGTCTCTTCACAGAGCAAGAGTGATTTTTTTTACGATTATGCAATGTACACCTCTAACTTCTGATGATGTTAGAACTGTGCAGTGTAACAGTTAGTCCTGATCATTACAACTCCTCCACCTCCTGGCTGAGCTGAGGAGTACCTCAAGGTTCCGACCCTGGCCCCCGTCCATTTCCTATCAACATGCTGCCACTGATGTAATACGTAATAATAAAAATTTCTTTTTAGTGTTATGCTGGTGACATTCAACTCTACGAAACTGTAAAATTAGGATCCACCAGGACTTTCATGTCGTCAATGAATTGTAAGATTGACATTCAAGAGAAATAATCCTTTAGGTCATTTAACTTATTTGAATTCAATGATTACTATAATTACCTGACACCTTAAACCTGGTGTAAGCAGCCCATGGTCTGGCTCCAGGCCTATTGATTTTTATATTCGCTCATTTTCTAACAGTGTCAGGTTAGTGTCCACTCAGTCTAGTCTAGTCTAGTCTCGTCTTTCCTGACGTTACAAACGTTAAATGCTCAACAAGGTTAGTATGCAGCTTCTAGACGTCACATTTCTGCTTCCACATGTGCTTGAATTCAACCAAATACATGCTCTACATGTAAAAGGTTTTAAAAAGGATTGAGAGGATCTAGCCAACATGCATGTCCTTCTAGATTAAGATACAGCAACGTTTTTACAAGGAGAACTGTACAAAGCTTCAATATTCTGTCACCAGAGTGACAGTTAAAAGGAAATGGCAGTAGGAACTTGTAATCTCTCCACCCACATAGAATACACTTTCTCCTCCATTTACTCTCATAAATCAGTAATACTTCAGTACACAGGCGGAGGTTTGGAGGACATTTACTGAGAGTTTTAATATAACAATGGGTGGTGTGTTATGAGACTGTCTGCTTTGATAAAGTAATATATTTATTTTTTTGGCAACCATTAACACCCTTGTGAACTAATAGCTGTATCAAATGACACATTTATGACAAGATAAAAACATTGTCATGTATGTAAAAAAAAATGATGCTAGTGCCTTCAGAAGGGTAGCTTAGCTTAACTTAGCTTAGCATGAAGATTTATGTTAAATATCAATGTAGCGCTGGCAAGAGACATTCATGTTCATAGTTACTGATCTTTGCTGAAATTAACCATTAATTAATGATTAATGAGTAATTTACAAATTATAAGCTCAAATTTGATAGCAATGGGTGAGAAAACATTCATATCTTCAAATTTTGAATAAATATTTTAGTGATATATTGTTTTCCTGATGGTCTGGTTGCAAAATCAATGACCCAAATGTTAAAAAATGTTAAAACATGTTGAAAGATCAGAGAGATATATCCAATGGTATCGCAGCAGGGAGGACAAACCAGTTCTCTCAATTCAAAGTTACTTTCTGCTGATCATGCAGAGAAACACTTGACTTATTTCAGGGGAATGAAATAAGAGCACTTGAGAAACATTGGATGTGGATGCTGTTCCAGGGACCCGTGGGATTGGTCAGATCAATGTCTGCTTCATCAACGCTTTGCTCTTGACCTGTTTATTCCTTGGATCGATCTAAGCCGGTTTGCCTCCAGGCATCTGTATAATACATGTGCTGTAGTCTGGCTCAGCCTACGAGGGGCTAATGTAGAAACTCATCCTTGAAAAGTGAGAACAGCTCATTTATTTCTGTTTCTGTGTTGTCTTCAGGCCTACAGTGCTGAACATTTCCTCATCCAGTTTGTTAAACTCAACTCAGTTTTAGCATCACAAATTGTGTGTCTCTTTACGGTTTGGCTCATATTAATGAGAATCATTTAGATTTACAAAAAATATGGTTAAATTTGCCTCAGCTATACAACTGTCACACTGATACCACGGCTCTGCAGAAAATGTAGTGGGAACATGAAAGCGGTGACTGCATACACCATCCAGTTTCCTCCAGTTTCATGAAGGATAATGACACATTTTCTATGAAGGAAGCAGAAAAAGCCCCAAAGCTCATTTGGATTAAATTTCAGTGAAACGTTTAGTCGATGGGCTGATAAAGGCTTTCTCTATTGTACATCGTCAATGCAGCAGCTTCAGGCTGTGCAGTGTTTTGACATCTAGAATCAGTCATTTGGTTCTTTGAAACCCTGAATTGAAAGTTTCAGGGAAAGTAGTAACATTGATGTCAACATGAAGAGAACTGACAGCTGCACATGCGCCCTTTAAAAAGAAAGTAATGGCGATCTGACATTAAGTCCTTGAAAAATAATGGGCCACATCCCCAACTTAACAACTGCCAACAATCAATGGGCTCTTAAGAAAATTATTATACTCTATTCATTTGTTACAGTGGCATGAACAACTCATAAGTAAGAAGGACATTAAATCAAAAACAATTAAAGCAATAGTCTGTCATGTTAGAGAGCTAGCAAGACAGCTAGCAAGATTTGAAAGTGGCACCTCCTCTAAGCTCCACCCCCTCCTCCCCCTCCCATCAGTGCTCCTCCAAAGCCACGCCCCCTCAAACTTACAGCTTTTATGCTACATCACCACAGTTGTAAAACATCTTAAATAATAGAATAAGTAAGACTAATTATAATTATTTATAGTTTGTACTAAAAAAGAAAAATACATATTAATGGTAAATTATATTAAATCAAATAGAATATTTAGACTATGACTATGATTTATAAATTAGTATAAAATGTATAAAATAAACAATAAATAAAGCAAATTTTGCTGTCCAAAAATAGTGCAAATTAGTACACAAAATTCAGAAAAGAAAGAAGGAAGAAGAGGATGTCCGTCTTTTAAAATCCCATTTGTGTAAACACTCCTCTATAGGCATATTTACGTTGTTATGCCAATGATTATAAAACCTCTTGGCACAGAATGTACCATAATGCAACTGTGCAGCGTGTAAAATGCAAAATGCACTCCATGGCTGAGCTATAAATTCACCAATGATTTTATTCGATGTGACAATCTGGATGCTTAGGAGAAAAGGATACTGCGACAGAACACAGAAAACAGTTTGCATTACATAACTGTGTAGCATGGAGGAGTACGCCTGTGTTTGATATACTATGTCAAGGCACGGTTATGAAATCTGCATTAAAATGTAGGGCTCTGAACACAGACCGAGAGGCTTGGTTGTGGGGAGTGATCTGTGTCATCTTAAAGGAACGGGACCCACAGATCATCAATCCAAGTTCATATTATTGTCAAACAGCAGCAGCCTTAACTCAGATTTACAGTTAAAATTCAATCAATGTGAGGTTAAGAGCAGTCAATAAGAAGTAAAGAAGCCTTGGAATGTTGTCATTTAAAGCAGATATTTAACATCTCTCAATTAAATTAAAAACACCTCCAACCTTATGCATGCTGATCAGCACTTCTAATCATTATAATTTCAATTCATTACAGCCCTGTGTCCTATAGCTGGAGATTGGAGTGTCTCTTCCTCTTCCCCCTCATCCTCCAGGATCTCTGTCTGTACTGCGGGAAGTCCTCAATTATTCATGTGTGAGGATGGTGGCTAGATCTTTAAGACTCTATTAAAAGTGGAGGTCAACTGGAAAGCAGTCAAGTGGAATACTTCATCTCTGAACAGAAATATGAGAAGGGAATGCAAAATAACACTCAAAAACTCATAGTTTCCAGATATTCATTCTCCATGTTGTCAGATTTTTTGCCTCGCCTTGAGCGTTGACCTTGTGGTCCAGTCAGAGGTCAGGCCTGCAGAGTCAAAGGCTGTTTAGCTTCCAGTGCAGCTCAGGGGGTGACTTGGCTCCAGAAATGGGTCATGCACATGTCAAAGGCAGATGACTCATGGCTCAGTGTACGGATGCCACATGTACAGAAAAATGCATTAAGGAAGAATTATCTGGTTCACAGCAGCTGTGTGACAGAGAGCAGGTTTAATCAGGTTATAGCTGACAGCTTATTATGATGATTATTAATGTTATTATGATGGGGGCATCATGGTGTTATGTTTGTGAATGTGTGTTTTTCATTATATGTTTTGTTTTCAGATTTCGACCTGCTTACTCTTTTAAAGCAGAAAATGGTTAAATATCTTAAAAATAAAGGGCAGACTACTTAAAAAGTATCAGCTCAGTCTGCATAGCTGCAAGTCATAGCTTTATTTACAGAGCAAAAGCTCAGAAAATCCGTTCAACATTAATATTCACATTCTCTGTGAAATTAATAATAACAAAAACAACAATTCGATAGCTGTTGGGATATTTAAGTCTAGACAACCGGCAGGACGACCTTGCCATCCATCACACATAAATAGAAATCTTATCCACATGATTTCTCTTATTCGTACAGCTTTGCTGCTTTTGTTTTTTAGGCTCATGGCCATTTTTAAAGTGTTGATGGTTTGTTTTGCAAGTTTAGAATATTATGAAGTTTTAGCTCAATTAATTTGATGTATTATTGTTATTATAACGCCTGTAAATTATGTCTCCTCAAGGACTCACAGCACTTTTATCTTCTCCCATTCAAATTAGCTCTTTAGCCCTTATTTATATATGAAATTTCTGTTGTATTTTCCTCTACTGTACTCTAGAAGGACAACAAAAATACAGTCACACAAACATGCATTTTTATTATTGGGGGTGAAAATGATGGGAGGCCAGATGAATAAAAACTGATTTTCATCACTGGCCTTGAAGGATTAGACTGTAGAGTAAGCTTGAATTCACCAACACTTCAATACTGAGGACTGTGAAGGCGGAAGGTGTAGTGCCTTGACAGTGTTGCCCTGGAAGGACCGTGTAAGGGAGAAGGGCTTAAAATAACAGTGAGGAAGAGAGGTAGTGGAGATTTCTTCAAAGATTAGAGCAAATTAACCTGAGCAGAGCAACTGGAGACAGAATCCCAGAGACTACTTCTCTGGTGATTAGCCAGTGAAAAGCTGTCCAGGGATCTGGACTAGAAATACAGTTGTGGTCATAAGTATCCAGACTATTACACAGATGTCTAAAAAAACGTTTGCTTCTCAACCAAATATAGATATAGCCAAGACACATAGATAGCCTCTCGCTGTGTCTGATTCAGAAGTGAGAGGATTATGTGAGGTGCCACTGGAGTTTTTTTAGTCAAAGAGTGAGAAAAGGTGGTTATCTTGCTGAAGTGGGAAGGATATTCCAACACTGGTGAAGAAGGAAAAAGACATGAATCAGGTCACAGGACAGGCAATGGCCTGCAGGTGTTGAGTGGGCAGTATAGCAGCCTCACTCTTTGTCAGCATCATGGGATTTGAAAATCTGAGCAGCCACCAGAAACCACTGGAGGATGATTTGATGTTGGGAGGCTGAGGACAAGTCAGAGTGTGAAGTTGTGGATGAGCCACAGAGTTTTTTTAAGAGTTGAATGTGAGTTCGATACTTGAGGCAGTAGATGATTGGCCTCACTGGCCTCCATGGGTTGAGATGTGGCATGGAAAAAAAACATGTTGTTTGTGCTAGTCGTCAAGGCTGGCCAGATCATTAGACTGGGTGGAATTACTCTAAACTGAATCAATGAGAAGAGCACAAGCTGATGCTGATGCATGTCACTGAGTGCAAAGCTGCAATGTTTGGGCTGCAGCTGAAATTCAAAAGATGAGCAGCTATGTCTGGTGTGACATCAGGATTCATGAGACGTCAGAATGATTCAAGTTCATGCTGTGTTGTCTTAAGACAAAGTATTTATAGCCGTTTAGAACGGGCACAAATAAATCTGGTGGCCTAAAGAGGGACAAATTCATGACACTGTAAGATGGAAGAAGCTTTTGACAATCAGGAGTGCAGTCGTCCATTGTCAGAGGGTTTGGCTGCAGTAGCCAGATGGCAGCTGCTTCAGATGCTGTTTGACAAGCACACTGCAAACACACTGATGCCTTCAGCTGCCTCGGAGAAGCAGAAGGCAGGAACGTCTTTGCCGTGTTGAGACTCGGTTTGAGTCAAAGTCTGATGAGAGATCAAGCAGGATCTCTTTGACTCAATCTGTCTCACACGTCAGGTTTCCTAACAGTTTTGTTCAGTATAATTTGTTAAGTATAATGAAGATGATAAAGATGACAGATCATGAAATGTGTTGAAAATGTTAAAATTTCAAGACATGTGGCCAACTTCTTAGCAAATATTGCAGTTTTATTTCACCATGTCTGAAATGTGCTGCATTAAATATAATTTGTTTTTAAACATGTGCAGATTATAAATGTTAGCAGACATTGTTACTGTTATCTGAGGGAACAGGTATTTTCTTTTCACTAATCTCTAAGGATTCACAGAGATGTGTGCAGTGAAAGTTTATGACAAAGTATTATACTGCATGCAATAGTGCACAAATGTAGGGCAGCTGTAGAATATATTAAAATTAAAAAGGAAGGTGAACAGCCACAATGTTTCAATAAATATTAAAGCAACAGTCTGGAGCATTCAGGGCAATAAATATGTTTTGTCTTTTGTGAAATAAGAATAAGAATTGATGTGTTGTCATTACCTTGTAAAGTTATATGAATCGTTGTTTCCATGACTTTTGGACAATCTTTGGAGTGTGAGTTGTGTGAGGAAAAGCACTTTAGTCTGAACATAATGAGGTGTGGGTCAAGTATCAGGACTCAGGACAGACTATCTAAGCCCACCCACAGCTGGTTCCACCTGCCTGAACAGCTGTCTCATTTCAGTCGACACATCCTGCACGATTAACTAAATCCTGCAGCTATTCTGCAGAACAAGATATTCTAGGCAGACTCAGATAAAGCAAAACAATACCAGATGCACTTAGATTTCCCTCAATAACTGCAGTGTCTTCACTCTGCAAAGCCTAACGCAAATATACAATATTTGTTGAACTGCAGCAGTTCCTTTAAATGCATGTCTGTAATCACTGCTGTAAGAGCCTCGCATCAAGACAAGCAGTGAAATAGCATCTGCAGTCGGAGTCCAACCTCTTCAAAATGTGCTGGAGGTGCAATTTTGGCATCATAAAAAATATGAGCTTGATTAATCTGAAATTCAATACCAATTACAATGATATTAGAAACTCCTCCTGAGACTCAGCAATCCTGTGCTTCTCAGAAACCCGGCACAAGCAGCTGCAGAGAATAAATTAATGAAATTGCTTTGATAATATATGAAGTGTGACATGCTAGCTCTGTAGTTCCAGTGCAATAAAAGCAAATCAGGTTGAAATGCTTAAAGGATTGCATATATTCCATAAAATGTATTCAGTTTGATCCATGATCGAGGTGGCTGCAGCACATTTCTAGACTGATTGAAAAGACTTTTCAATACCACATGAAGAAAATTTGAATGTAAGAACACAATAACAGTGATGTCATGGCTGGTGCTTTCCTAAATATGTCGAGATCAAATTCACGATCGATTTGAAGCAAGGCCAGGAAGAGAGAGGGAAATGCGTGACTTCTACGCGTCAGCCTTGCAGTGATTCTGCCTCCCTTTTTCCCTCTCCGTCTGACAGAGCGTCTCTCCAGAGCTTCAGCTCAAACTGCAGAACCGCTCTGTGTGGCAACTGTTGAACAAAATGGACTCTCACAAGAAGGAGAGAGAAAATCCCACAGGAAAAGAGGAGAGGAAGAAAAATCAATGCAAGGAAGGGATTTCAAAATGGGATCTTGAGGGGGGGATGGAAAGAGGAGGAGGCAGATTGAGAAAGAGATGGATATAGAGACATAATTAAAATATCAATAACATAAATCATGTAAACGGTGTCCTAATGCTTTATTTGATACAAAGGCCTTAATTTCTGCTCGTTTTAGTGAGAAACAAAGAAAAGAAGGATGAATGCCACAGTGAAGCCTCCAGCATCCAGCAGCAGCAGAGAGAGGAGCTGTTTAACGAGCACACTGGGAGAGTCTGCCTTGTTGTTCTGTTGAGCGTTATTTCCAAATACTGCAACCAAGAGACTGGGGCAGGAAGTTAACTCAAGCTGTCAAAAAATCTTTCAATCTGGGTTAATTGCTCGGGGAGAGGGAGCTTCATGATCATCATTAGAGATGTTTTTTCTCCCTTTCACACAAATTCACCTGTTACTTGTGTCAGAGACCATATTTATTAGTTTCTATTGATCTCTTCTTTCACTCAAGCATGAACACTCAGTGTCTGACCTCTGATGACCTGCAGTGAGTTGGCAGTTGTTCTGAACTATAATCTGACGGTTCGGTCATGCATCATATTTCTTTCTATATTTAGTATCCTGTTTGCTTTGGATCAGTTTGAAAACAGTTTGTAGACGTGGCAAAACATCTTACAATCTCTATAAACACATCACACTTATGGTGTTTAAGATGGTGTGAAGCTAGTTTTCACACATAACAGTGTCAGGCAGGAAAATGTATTTAACAGCCGAGAGGCAAGTGTGGAAATCACAGCGAGACACAATAACACATCTCATGACCCTCCATGAAAACCTGACAACAGCTTCACAGAGGATAAACCTTTGCAAATAAAAGTAGAAATTAATGGGTGAAAAGTAATAGTTCTAGATTTACTTATGAACAAATTTAACAAAATATAACTTAACAAATACATTTAATGCAAAAAATGGTGCTTCATACTTTATTAATTACTTCCACATTTACAGTCACTTTATTTTTTTGTTTTGTGTTTAACACAAAAGCAGCAGGATTATTCTCTGGATTCGTTTTACTTTTAATTCACAAATGAAGATGTGGCTGATTTTGGTTTAGACCAATAATCCTGGTATTTCCACTTTTTAACTGGATGAACTTTTCATCTGTAGTAGTGTCTCCCAATTATGTTTAAGCTACTCAAAATGACAGTTGACAGTCCGGCTGTTAAGTACTGTGCAAAAACTGTAAATATAAACTATGCAGAGGGTCAACATATGACTTGGATATACAGAACTCCAACCTAAACGCCTGCCACTGCAACAATAATGACCCCAGTTCGGCACTGCGACGATGGTCAGATGCTCCATTATTACCACTCAGACATAAAAACTGATGATGTGCTGAAAAGCAGAGCAGAGAGCGTTCTGTACAGCTGACATAGTGCTGTTTTCCACTTCCAAGATCCTGCAGTTAACGAGGAGTCTCCTTTCTACTCAAACATGTGACAGTGACATGTCTCATGAGGAAACATCAGTCCTAATTATCTATAACCTGACTACACTAGAGGACAAACTACTCCCAAACTTCCTTTATGTCAGACCAGTGTTTGCACTGATGGTGGGACGACGTGTTTCATGTTGCAGGGACTGTCACACTCACCAGGCCTGAGACTTCCTCCTGGGAACGCTCTGCCTCGTCCACTTGGAGTGAGGGGTCAGGTGGTAAATCAGCTGCCGGCAGATCTTGCTGGTGGACTTGAACGAGTCGGTCTCCTGCAACACACAAACACGAATGATGGAAATAAATATAAATCTAATTCACGTGACAAATCCAAACAGAGATTAAACAAATGCAACTAAACCATTTGATGAATCACTCAAACAAACTGTGTATTTGACAATTAGAAGCTGTTCGATATCTACAAGGTAAAAGTAATTTATCTGATCTGATCAAACTACAGATTTCCACACATCCTGTTTCCTTCTTGTCCTTTGAATACAGCTGCTTCAAACATTTCCAACATTGAAACATTAATTTATTTTCCCTTTTGCCTCCCTCTCGCTCTCCTCCCCCTCCTCTCTACCGTCTCCTTTCTCTCTCCCACCTCCGTCAAAGACTTTAAATGAAATGGGTTGTGCTGAGCAGGGTAAATCTAATTAGTGGTACAACACGACAACAAGAAAGAGGCAATGTGGCGAGAGGGAAAAAAAGACGGAGGCAATTTACCTTAAGGCGATTAACCATTGCTGCTGCCATTTCTTTTCTTTAGCGACAAACAAACATGCCTCATACTTCAAAACATGCAGAGCTGCTGTTTCAGCCAGCTGGATGACTGAACATGACGTTATAGCTGCGCATACTGATTTGCAACGTGAAATTATTCTTAGAAAATGTGAATCTGTGGACTGGAAGGATCGACACTAAATTCTATAAGCGCATTAATCATTGGCCTGTAAAGCTGAATGCATCGAAACAGGCATTAAATGAGCTGTCTGAAACTGAAACATTATCAAATGATGCATCTCTCAGTCCTCAATATGTCCTTGAATGTGTAATCTAAATTACATCTCAGTGTGGTAGAAAATACTGGGCAGAGAGGAGCAGCTGCCAGGCCTTAAACCCAGCACTTTGCCTCTCTAAAACCTTGTCACGTCTAACACAGTATACTGCCACAGGTCGCCAGCCAGTCAGGAAAACGCTGCCAGCTCCTCACTTTCCCTCCAGTCCTCCTGGGCTTTCCTCGGCAAAGCAAACAGCGATAAGATAACAGTTTCTCACAGGTGATTATCATCATCTGGACTCTGTAAGTAAAAACCAGACCAGAACGGTGGCTTTATCTTAAGGCTACCCATCTTTTCCCAAAAGAGATAAGTGCAGACTTTAGATAACTGTTATGGCTGCTGGGTCTGTGTTTTACAGCCACTCTGAGCTGTTTCTGCAGTGTCTTCGCCTCCCCAGTTTGAAATGCAATTTGAATTTGCATATCTTGGTTTTGTATGCCGTGCTACAAGTGGATGAACCGAGTTCCGCTCTGGACAAATCATGATTTGCATCTTAAAGGCCCAGTCCTTTCTTTTTATTGACCACATAAATCTGAGCTTATTTAATATGAATAATTGAAGAGTTGCCAGATTGATTGACACATAAAGACTTGGGTTAGTCAAGTGAACGTAAATTATTCATGTTTTTGGTGCGGTAAAAGGTTTGTCCATATGACCCACAAATGGAAGCTGTCTTCTTGATGTTTATATAACTATCGACTATATTGCAAAGGAAGTCTGAATATGAATATAGCATGAATATAGTATGGGGAAAATATCCCTCAATCCCCTTTTTGTCCACTCCATTACGAACAGTGAGAGGTATCTGTGACACTTGACACACTTAAAACAGACTCTCAGTGGACTCAGTTTGATCCCACGGTCTACCTGTCAGATCTGATCTCAAAGTGCTCTTATTGTTGGTGTCAAAGTCACTATCGTACTATCGTACGAGGGTCTGTTATTACTCCATTGACAACTGATTTCAGACGGGAGGCATGAACTCTGTTGAAGTTTGAAACTCATTGGATCTGATTTTACCCAATCGCTAACATTTGGTTGTGACATACATAAATTCGCCGCTAACAGAGCTAACTGAAAAATAAGACTTTTCCAGAACCCCGTGGGGAGTAAAGCCACGACATCTTTACCAGCAATAAAACTGGTTGAACATTCCTCTTGCTCCGACATAAATTCCTGAATTTTTGGGAGCCTAGCCAAAACGGATTGAATGACTTCCTTCACTTCCTTCTCCGCCGCCATTGCCAAACTACAACCAGCTAGACCACAATGGAAATGTTGTGCATTCGACGTCATGGTTAATGCCCACCTCCCCCCGTCCCCCACCATTCGCTGATTGGCCAGGATGGAAATCACCCTGAGAAATTGAGTCCAAGGGGATCAAAACAGGACGGAATCTGCAGGGAAATAATTGAGCGGAAGAGGGCCGGGCTACCAGACTAATGTAAGTAATCATTTTTTAATAACGATAATTCAAAAAGCAGGAATATCTTAATGAGTAATGAACTTGATATTTACAGTAGTGTTTTACTCAACTCTGTACGTTACTATGGTAACGACAGATGTATAATCACATTGTACATGTTGTATAGCTCTTTGAGCAACTTTGTGATTTGGGCCTACAGCAATAAAACCAAGCTTGACCTTAAATGTGTTGAGTCATTTCCTTTGTAAAACATGAACGTATGTGTAATCTGTGAATGCAGTACGCAGGATCCCTACACTGTACATAGTAAAAGTTAATATGTCACCTACTGCTAAACTTTTCGAGGCGACCTTGGTGATCTATTATGCTAATGACTAAACATATTGAATTCCCATGCTTCCTAGCTTCTAGCTGTGTTTGTACGAAGCAAACTGACAATTCATTGTTCACTTGACAGCACATGTGACACATGCTGTTGGGCATTGCTAATAAATGTGGACATGTTGCCGCTTCCCCTGCCTTCTTCTTAATAATTCATGAGTGTAACAGTTAAAACAAACTGAATCATTCAGGATTCTCACCCTTTTTGGACACTGCAGATCCCGGGCGAGACTAAGCAGCAGCTCATGAGAAATGGGGTCCACCAGGTTGAGAAAAGCAGCATTCTTGTACAAAATGTCACTGAGTGACGTTCCCTGGAGTCCCAGATCCTGAGAGAAAGGAAGAGGGAGCAAAGTGTTCTCAGTTAACTCTTACTAAAGCTAACAGAGTAGACATGCATTTGATGAAAACAGCTGTGTCTGAGCCACGTCTAATTTAATATTCAAGTGACATTTAATGGATAGTTTAATGGAAATGGAGTCAACGTTTCTGAGCTTTGTTCATCATCCGCCTTTTATCTCATCCTCTTATCACGCTGCGAGGCGAGCTGATAAGGTTCTGCTATCAGCGTTGTGTGTTAAAACCCAGTGTAGTTCATATAGATGTGTATGGTTTTATATGTGTGTGTATGAGGGATGTAGGGAGTAAAGTTTTAGCATAACATAATGTGTTTCTTCTTATATTACAATCCTACTCTCTAGTGAGGATAATAAGACCTCTTCTGGTTCATGATCTTCATCATTCATAAGCAAAAAAAAACAGTAGAAAACCAGAAAGCGGGACACATACAGCGGGACACATGCACATGCATCAGGCTGTTTCTATTTGTAGTGATAATGTAAATGTATTGCGTCTTCAGGTAATACTTTGAGTGCTGACGTGCCGTTAACAGTCAGTGTTTGAGCCTCACCAGTGTGCGGGGGAAGACACCAACACATAGAGGAAATAAAATCAAAACAGCGGGGAAGACTGCACTGAGCAGATGAAACAAAATGAACGGAAGGGGAAAGAGCAAGGAAAGTCAAAGGAATGTCTTCTTGTTCGGCATATAGCTGCATTTCTCTCCTCTTCTTTAACAACTGCTAAATGTTGATTTCCTTTACACATAGACAGCTGCTGCTAGTGACAAAAAACATGTTTCACTGGACAATTGTCCTCTTACAAAACTACAGTTAGAAGCTGTGGAGATGAAGGTAAACACTATCAGCTCTTTACGGACTAAAAAGCTTTTCAAATAGCAGGCTGGAAGTGGAAGCTCTGTAAAACATGCTGTATTCGCTCTTGACAGCACAAACACTTGGGGGCACAGTGGAAGCAAAGAGGAAAACACCCATCAGCATTTTATCCTCCTCCAGCTTTTGAGTTGATTTATTATAGCGGAGCTCTGTGGGATTCCCTGACGCTGGACTATCCTCCAGACCAGCTCTCCCTTCTGTAAACCTCATTTAGCACAGACTGAAGGTGCCACATGCATCCATAAATGAGTTTGAAGATTGGTTTATGATGATGATGCTTGTTGTGCAGCTGCAGCATCAGATATATATGAGGGGGATTCACAGCTCAAACAAAGCACATTTTTTTTAAAAATATGCACAAAGACCAGATCCTGTGGATTAATTTCACTGATTCCTAATCATAAAAAGCATGAAATGTTTTCCTATTCGTCGCTGAAGGATGTCTGTGCATGCCTGCATGCCTTCAGAGCCCACAACAAACCTCCCTGTGAAAGCTGCATATCTAATCTGACGTCTCACAACAAACAAAGTCTGAATAAAGCGACGAGCTTCGAACCGCAGAACATCATCCCACACAAGCAGTTCATTAGAATCCAATTAAATAAATTGCACAGTGTGACAAATCCAGTCCCACAGTTTTCTGCTTCAGTGTAAGAAACACATCGCAGCTGTCAGGTGTCCAGTTTTGTTTACTGCTCAAATCTTGGATCGAAAGATTACATATTGTTTCCTAAATTAACAAAATTACATTTTGTGAAACTGTATTAAAATCCAAGTTACATGTCTGTAAATGTGAAAAAGCACTGAGAAGCTGAAGATTCAAAGACAAATCGATAGCCTGACGAGGCAACAAAGTCAACATGTCAGCTTGAAGGAATAGTTTCTCCTTGAATGTGAACACTGTGAGTGCTTGACTGGACTTATTGCATTCATTACTGTATTCACTATCACATGAATAAATAAAGGGGAACATAATTTGCATGATAAGTGGATAAGTAAATATATATCATGTTGAGCTTCAGAGATGTAGGAGGTTCATTTTGCTTCTTTAAACAGAGCCAAAGTGTTCCCCCCCATTTCTAGTCTTTATGCTAAGCTATGCTAACTGTAGCTCTTTCCATGGCAAGAAATAAAATGAATATTAGCCAAAATGCTGAGCGACTCAATTAATTGTTCTATTATTATTATTACTACTACTAGTAGTAGTAATAATAATAATAATATGATCACAGATGCACCAAACTCTGAGCAGTTTTGTGTCAATTTATTTAAGGTAAATGACGGGTGTTGTGACAGCTCACCTCAGACTTCATGCACCGTGGAGAACACCTTAATTAGTGTCTTCTCCATCGCTGCACATTGGTTACTCTGTGTGCATGCTGCAGAGCGTAACTGATATGAGTATTTGCTGATTCTTTGTTTACTAATGCAGAAGATCCCAAACTAATTAACTTAATGGCCCAGAAAGCAGATCTGTGATGGAGATGCAGCCTGGAGGCCGGTGTTATTGGTTCCTCTTTGTAATGACTTCCTCCATGAGAAAGAATCATGTTCCAGAAGCATCCATCATCTCAAGGTGATTATCTCCAAATCCATCCCTCCTTTTGCTGCTGGAAAACAACAACAGGATATACACTGCTAGCTCCTTTTTTTTCTCCTCCATCTGGAAGTATTGTTAGTCAGATGCTTGGCTTCGGCCCCAGCGACATACAACAGTAGCAGCACTCTGGCTTCACCTCAGTGAGCGATGGAGAGCGGATTCGTGCTTCGTGAGCAGTTTAAATGCCGAGCTATGGAGAAAGCTGCCCCTGCTCACGACCGACAAATGTAAATCTTTAAAATAGTTTGTTCATATAGGATATGACAGACTGCTTTCAAACACCCCCCGCTTCATACAGATATAACTATGAAGCTTTACAGTGATGTTTAAATTCATCCAACACCTATCTGCAATTCAGTTGCAGCTTCTCCTCAGCATTGTTTCCTGCTTTAAATCTGCACACATCTGTGCAATTTATCCAATGGCACTATACAGATGTGCAGGGGGTTTGCCTGACAGGGGGTCCTCTTGATCAGAAGTGCTTTTGCCTTAACTTCAAAACTGTTCCCCTTTGATCAGTGCACAGCTACCAGAAAGCAGTGGAGAGCTCAAGCTGAGCTCTAAAATCTTTCTTTTTCTCCAGATTGGATAAATCTTTAGAAAGGGAGGATTAGAGCGGGAAAGGGTTACAACAGAAAAAAAAGGTGACAGATAAGAGAAATAAATACACCTTAAGGTGTATGTTTGCACAGTGCTGTGCAGGGGCCATATTAGAGCTAATTCACAATACCACATAACAACAAATAAAGGGCCTCTTTATATGTGGATTAGATGTTTAAAATTCTCTTTCATGAATATTTCAAAGCTCCTTCGCACAGGAAACAGCAATGACAAACATACACTATATGGCTTTTATGTCATGTATGGTATGGAGTCTGAAAAAGACCAAGAGGCCCCAGGCTGGTGTGACTTTTGTTAGAGCTAAATATTTGTCGGTCATCACTTCAGATCACAGCCACAAAATGAAAGCAGCAAAGTCTCCCTGAATTGGTTTTGCTGTGTTTTTTTTTTTAATGGGTTAACACATAATACACCCAGTGTTCTGTGTTGTTTGGAGCTGATTGAATATTCACAACATGAACTAACTGGCTTCCTTCTCTATAGCCATTCCCTTTCAAACTAAACAGGTGGTTGATTTAAATCAGCGTCTCATTATAAGCACTTCTTTTTCCTCAGGAACATTGAAAGAAACCACAGCATTCATGTCAGTAAGGCTAAGTCTGCTTACCAGGAGGCATTTATGGGAACTTGCAAAAAGTAGAGTGACTTTAACTTTTTGTTTTTTTGTGCACAAGTGTTCTACTTGGTGTTTTATGTAGAGCAGCAGATACTTGTAGCTGGTCCATAACAGGTGCAATACATGCCAGGTTTATTGAAGTGAGGACATAACGACTGAATAAATTGCTGTTGAAAACATAAACAAGTGCATTTAACATAAACTTGTTTCTCAGCAGGCCTCAATATAAAAATCAATATGCTTGTAGATGAAATGCCTTTTAATGTTAGCAAACTTTTTCTTGCCCTCATTTAAACCACGTTTCTGCCTTTGATACCAACGCAAGGATGAAGTGCATGCTGGCAAACTGAGCGCAGTCGTGATCCAAACATGATGCCAGCCCTTTACCTTCCTCAGCAGCCGGAGCATCTCAGCAGCTTGCTCCATCCTCTGCTCCCGGAGGAGCTTCTGGATCTCCCGGATCCAAGCTACCCGTCTGACATACGGGCTGTGGTTGGTTTTCCGCAGCATCCCCGGCAGCTTGTCGGACTTGAGCATCAAGGAGGTAAACAAGAAGTCTCCGCCGCCTCTTCTCTGGCTCTCTACCGGGCTGTCATTCCTCTGGCGTCTCCTCTTGGACACTTTAGTTTCCAAATCGAGACTTCTCTGTCTGGTCAACTTAGAGCCCATCGCTCCTGAGAGGATGTGTCGGTGGAGGTGAGAGGGATTTTACAACATGCAGCCACAGCATCACACTTCACTTCAGCTGCTCTCTGCTAAAATAGAGTTGCAAAGTTTACTCTGAACTATAAAGCAACAGCAGCACTGGCATCGTATTGATTATATTAATATTAGTAATCATAATGATAAGAAATCGTGTGCCCTGTCTCGCCGTCGTCCCCCTCGCTTGCATCCGTCCATGCACTGAGCCCTGTTTGCTTTACTCAGAGCTGGTGTGCTCCTCAGCCAATCAGATCACGATCCTCCGCAGAGTGAGAGTCATGTCGGAAACTGATCTCAGTTTAGTTTTCTCACTGGACCCACATCATTACGTACAGGTTGTTTATTTGGCTCAGAGTCAATCACAGACTTCTTTAATCCTGAGCTGTTATATCTATAGGGTTTTATGTGACAAAATATAGATATATAAATATACACAGAACAGCATAACATTATGACCACCAGCCTAATATTGTGTTGATCACCTTTTGCTGTCAAAACAGTCTCTGAACCTGTGCTGGGGTATCTGACTCCTTTCTAGCTTCAGCAGCATTGAATTCTCTCATCTGTTGGATGAGACCACCAGGACCAGCCTTCATGACCCTGTCTCTGGTTCACCACTGATCTTTCTTTGGACCACTTTTGATAGATCCTGACCACTGTAGACCAGGAACACCCCACCAGAGCTGCAGGTCTGGAGATGCTCTGATCCAGTCCTCTAGACATCACTGTTTGGTTCTTGTTGTCAAACTCACTCAAATCCTGATGCTGGAACATTTTTCCTGCTTCTAACACCAATTTAGCAGACTTAATATTTGATGCTTTATAAATCCCAGGTGTCATGATGAAGAGATGATCAGTGTTATTCACCTGTCATCGTGTTAGGTTTGATTGGTGTCTATGTATATGTCCGGCAAGTCCCCTGTTTCAATCTAAAATAGACTAAAGTAGACCCTCATCCATCAGCTATGCAGGCTGCGTTTGGACTAAACATTTGGGCATCCATTAAATAAGGACCTGTATTGATCAAGCCCAGAGTGATGTTCTGCTGGTAGACAGATTTAATCAAGAAACATGACCCGGGAGTTTGAGTAGCTAAGAAACTTTAATAATTGACTGAGAAACCAATTGTTAGTGATTCTCTCACTGGTTTAACTCCTCCACCCAGCTGCTGTGATGTGAAGTGTCAGGACGCCTGACATACAAATGATATCTATTCCACATCTATCCATCCTGGAAGAGGGATCCCTCCTCTGTCTCTCCGTTAAAAGGAACGACAGAAGGTGTCACATATACACATATACACAAGTAAAACTGACTTGACTTGACACAGTGACATCATTCGAGTGTAGACTTTAAACTCTCACCGAGATGAAAGTTGCTCTTGATTTGTACATTCATGAAATAAACTGACAAGTGAGATTATTTACACACCATGACTTTGACTTCAACCTCTAAACAGCATTTTCTGTCTTTGACACAGATGCACAGATTATTCAGAGACTAATAATATGGGTTGAATCTGTTTGTGCTTCCAAACCTAATCCACTGTCAGACACTGGATAATATGACAGTGGGTTTGAGTGCAACATGTCGTATTACCTGCCAGCCTGAAAGCAAAGCCATGGAAACAACAGTGAACTCCATCATGCTGCTACTAAAGCATAATGGCTCCGTCTGGCCTCTTTATTCTCAGAGTCTATGACCTCCTGGTCCAGGTTCTTATTTTCTCTTGACACTGAATTTGAGCTTGGAGGGAGTCTAAGGAAAAAACAGCATTTTTGAACAAGAAGGCTTATAAAAATTACTGTTTATTTCTGGGTAGTAGGAGTGAAGAGATCAGTCACAGGTGGGTTTTCATAAGAGGGATTTTCTATACTTTTTTTAAAAATATATTGAAAGGATAACGGACTAAACCATTCAACCAATCACCCACCGACCATACTTTACACAAGGGGAAATATGGTTGACGAGACCATTTTTTAAAGAAAGGGGTGACACAAATACAACTATGCTACAAATAAAACAGAGTAATTGGTCTATCAGTATTAATATGTTGTGATTAAACAAAACAAATTATCGAAATAAATAAATAAAATCCCCCCATGTGTGGCTGCATTTGGTACATGCTGATTGGTCACTTCCTGTATTTAAAACCTCTGCTATGGGTGGCCATCTTGGCTCTGGCCTGACAGGATGCATCTAAAGACAAACTAAAGTGTGACCTTACAGGAGTCAATTAAATGTGCAGCTAATTAGAAAGTAGTGTTCTGCTAATAATATTAAACCATGACATCTGAAACAAAAGGTCATGAGGTCAGCCAACTCAGTGAGGAGAATAGTGTGAACTAAGGTGAGTGCAGGAGGGTAACCAACATTTAAAGAAGTTGTATGACCACAGGTGACAAGTAGTTATTTAAACACAAACCATAATCTTTACCTAACCAAGCTGTCTTTGAGCCTTAATCCAACTAAACCTCAACCACATTGTCCTGTAAGTGTCCTGTAGAACAAGACACACCAGAGGGCCGTTGTGAAATTTGAGATGTATACAACTCACCTGACCTTTATCTTTCCTTTATGTCTCCAGATGGATGCAGTGGACTCTGGGAGTTGATGTGCAGGAGGTGACGGGGTTGACAGCCAGAGGGACGCTCCATGATCAGATGTACAGTATGTTGGAGAGGGAACATGTCATGATATTTAGTGTTAGCTTCTAGTTTTCCACCAAATGTACTTCATGAGGGACAGCTGAACGTCACTCTGTGGTTTGTGAGTTTACAAACATTTAAATTCCAGGTGGACTGTGTTGGTCCTTCAACATGAAGGACACATCTCCATCAGGTCTCCAGAACTGTCATATGTGTTGAATATTATCAGACTGCATGGCTGCAGATATCTGGTTTTGTCAGTGCAAGCAGACAACAAGAAAAAACAAAAGAATTAATTAAAAAAATCTTCTGTATTCGTATCTGCACATGCATTATAGGCACTATATTCTCTACTTTTAAGTATTTAACAAAATTTATGTCACTAATGGTGGTATAAATCTGGGTTTGTCTGCCCATGGTCACAAGTCTCAGTCTTTTGAATTGATGATAGTCCAGAAAAATGAATGATGGATTTGTCATTTCCAGGATGGTTAACAATGTTTGTCTTCTTGTCTGTGCCAAAATGAATGCAGTCCCTGCATACCATGCCTTTCTATACATTTCTGTTTGACATGGAGCAATGCAACTAATTTTGGACACTTAGTACAGCTGATTGGCCACAGCTGTGAAAACACAAACATTAAGCGTTCCCTGTTATCACAGCTGTAACCAAATGAGTGAAAAAATAGACATGGGGACTCCTTGGATGGTGCTATTATTTGTTTTTATTGAAAGGTAAAACTGTACGATAATACACATTTAATGTCTGATTTGGAGGTGGAAAGTACAATATGTTATATATGTTACAACAATGCCATCTGTGTTAATCAGAGCAACTTGTCAAGGCCATCATTTTCTTATTCACCTCCTTATAGCGAAAGCAAATTAGATTTTTCCTCTTAATTTTCTCTGCGAACAACTTAATAGTTGGTGCAGTCTGGGCGTTTAAGCACAACCTCAGAGGGTCAATTCAGAGGGAGCTTTAATCGGTGGGAGAGGGTTTTTCCAGGATAACCTGGCTGTTCCTGGGGTCCCAGTGTCAGAGTTGTGGAGGACATCTGTCCTGTCCCTGTTGGCCTGGCTGCTTACCCTTACTGACCCTTCTCATCCAGCTCTGCAGCCCTTCACGCTGTCCTCCTGCAGTTTGTTCTTTCCTCCCCTCATGGCAGATGTGATCCTCTCCATCGCAGCTCAGAAAGCCTTCATTTTCCTGGTGAGGAGGCACTTTTTTAAAACTTACATATCAAAGGTTTTGTGAGCCATCATGTCCCTACTTTATCATTTAGTGACCGCGCTAACTTCGTAGAGTCACATGCCATCTGTTTGAAACAAACCAACAAAACTACTGTTGGTGAAGCTTTTTCATTAATAAGTCCCACTGCATATAAAGAACTAGCATCCAGGACTGCTCTCGCTTCTCTTTCAGGGTGTAATTGGTCTGACTTATGTGAAGATTGAGCACAGATGAGCGATAACTTGAATGTAGTCTTTTTTCTTCTTTTTTTCTGTGTTCATGTGCTTTTTTTCTTTCTCCCTTTGGTAACACGAGAGGTGTTTTATGATGGGGTGGGTTAAAGTTTAATGACTTTGATGGTTAACATATTGAGAACCACTCTATTACCTATCAACCTCTGCAGATCGTGGCAAACGCATGCAGTGAGCAGCCTGTCGCTGAAGGCCCCGGCAGAAGTCAAGGTAAGACAGAAAAATGTTTTACGTTATCGCAGTAATCCAGGTGGACAATGTAGGTTTTAAATGTCTTTGTTTTACCTCGCAAAGTTTTCTTTTTAGCTTTAATTGTTGTGAATGCAGGTGAAAGTTGTGAATAAATGGTTTGTGCTGTCATCAACAGACTCTTGTGCCGTGCAACTAAATCAGTTTTCTTCTGTTATGTAATGTGGTGCCACTGCTGACAGACCAAATAGTCTATAGGAGCAGGCTTTATGGTTTGGCGGAAATCATTGTACTTTTAACATAAATTATTTAGGCTTTGTCTTGGCTGCACTCAGATCATCTCTGATACGTAAAACTGATCAAAGATTTCAACATTTGCTTTAATTGAATAAATATGAATAAAAATGAATAAAAAACTATTCTATTCTATTCTATTCTAATTTTTTTACACAGCACTTTAGCTGTTAACAGACTAGTGTCTATCCAAATCTTTGTTTGAAATGTAGTTCAAATGTATTTATATTTCAACATGGGTATAGAGTGTGACAGAATTATTGAGTTAACCTTTATTGACAATGACATTGCATCCAATTTTTTCATCATCAGTCTGAAACAACAAAATTAATAAAATAAATCAGTAAGTTAAGCTGAATAATATCTCAGTTCCGTATCTTTCCAAGCCAATAACTCAAACCAATAACCTCTGCCTTGGTCTATTGTCCGGTATAGTCAATTACTTACTTATGATAAACATGTGTCACCTGTTGACATGAACAAGTCCACTTTAAATGAGCTGACCATAGATCTAAAAATCAATGTGAACAAGCATTTTATCCAAATCTGAAATATGACAGTATATGTTAACAAACCAAGTAGGACTGACCCCAAAAATTTGAATCTTCGATCGATGGCATGGGATTCGAATTTAAAAAAATAACATTCAAAGCTTTGGCCTTTTTTTTCTTTTTTCTATGGTTTCAGTTTCACTCACTAGCTACAGACAAGAGCAAACATGTCCAAGAAGTCATCAGATTATTTGAAATTGTAGAAAAAGCCACAAGTTATATGTTTAAGTGTTATATGTTATTTGATGGTGTGATGTTTATAGTGTTCTGGCAGGGTTACAGGTCGCGGCTGTGTACATGATGCGTAGCTACACCCACCTGTGACTAGTTCAGCACCGGGGTTAATGAGCAGCAGTGAGCAGTTGGTGCAGGGGGTTATATTCAGTTGTGCGTGACTGAAAATGTAAGTAGTTACTTTTACGGCCATAGGTCAATAGTAGTGTCTGTGTTGTTGCGTATCATAGCGTCCCAGCGCTAACCGGGGAAGCACAACTAACATAGTCCGATTCATCGTTGAACGACGCATGTGTTTCCCAAAAGCTTAGTTGGAACGATGCATCGTAAGTTGCAGTGGAAAGTTGTGTCCTTCAAATAAATAGCATGGAGCTGTCGTTGAAAATTTTTTCGTCATAGGTGATGTCATATCTTCTTTTTCTTGGGGCTTGAAATGTCAGGATTGGGCATACAGTTACACATACGATTTCTAATTGAAAATAAGTCATCATTAAAGCAGCCAACAAATGAATAAGGTAGTGACCAACAATTAATGAACAAGTGATGTTAAAGATTCACAAATATTGCAAAAACAGAACTCAGTGATGGATTACAATGTCAGAAACTTTACTAGACTACATCATATCGGCCAGCAAAAGTAAAATACCTTATCACCCTCAGTAGAAATTGAACCCATGCCTCTTGGCATACTAAAGTGCCCATTCTCTAACCACTGTCACTATCCAGAGTTTGAATTATAATGTGAGCTTTATGGGGGTCTGTCCGTCCCGTTCTTGCTTTCAATGAGTAGGGAACATGATCATGTTGACGAATATTTCCCAAAGTTGCTAAAGATGTCACACTGGCTTAATGAAAATGAAGCTACATTTCTGTCGTTGACATGCTTTGAGCAATGAATGCGTCCGAGTTCTCTCCGAGAGCAAGTTCAATGTGACGTCGTTCCAATGTACATAGTACGACGGTAGTTGGAAATTTTTGGGAAATGGTCAGAAAGGGGAAGTTTGGTCACAGTACTACGTACTGCCGTGGTTTCATGCTAACTTCTGTCGCTATTTGGGAAACGCACCCCAGATCAGGGATTTAATACGTAGCCTCAAGCTAAGGGCAACTTTGATCCGACGTCGTCCCCAAACCCCCCCAGCTGTCGAAGCTCGAACGAAGATCAAAAAGGAGATCAGAAGGTCAGCTCTAATTTCCACACACTTAAAATGTACAGAAATTAAATGTTCACAATGTTTCTTTTGACAGGCATTAATTGAAGTTCCCATGCTATAAAAATGGTAAAGAAAACAATAATCATCGCGCTGATGATGCTACTGTTGGCATCTGCCGCCACGTTCCTGGGCGTCTTCTTTGGTGTTGGGAGTAGGAAGCAGCCGAGTGAGGGCGTGTACTTGAGGGCAGCTGTGGCAGCGGATGCCGGGCCGTGTTCGGAGGTCGGCAGGTGAGAGCAGCTCATATGCTTCTGGACTGATCCTTTATTAATGGACTCCTGCATGCATGGACACTGAAGAATGAACAGTGCTTGCACGCACAGTGCAGTCATACCCAATAGTACCTGTGCAGAGTCCTGTGAACCTGCTTCAATCTTTGCAAACGCAGGGTCTTAAGATTTTAACTTACTAATCCTCCACCCCTTCTCTCCATGTTTGTGTTTTTAATTAATTTTACCAGAGATATACTGATGAGAGGAGGGTCTGCAGTAGATGCCTCTATAGCTGCTCTACTGTGTGTTGGACTTCTGAACGCTCACAGTATGGGCATAGGAGGGGGACTTTTCATCACAATCTACAACTCTAAAACTGGTACACCATTACTCTTACCCATCACACACAATGTTTACTTCTTCAAAACTCGTACAACTTCCTGATCATCTGGATCCTAAGATGTGTTTCCTGATTTGTGGCCTGCACTCAGGGCTGGTTGAGACCATTGATGCCAGGGAGACGGCACCACGCAACGCAACAGAGAACATGTTTGGGGACAGTACAGATTTATCCCAGACAGGTATTATTTAACCACTGCTATCAGACATGGAAATGAGCTGATGGGAAATTCAGTTATGAAAGAGGATGTCCTGATAGTGGCAGACATTATGCAGTATATAATATTCATATTTTTTGAGACCTGTGACAGCCTCAAGAATGGGGAAAAACAAGTTTCTTAGAAATCAAGTCCCACTATGTCTACTAAAATGTGGCAATAATCTATATTTTTCTTTCCGTGGCTTTGTCAGGAGGGTTGTCTATTGCAGTACCGGGGGAGATACGAGGTTATGAGATGGCACACAGACGACATGGCAAACTGCCTTGGAGAGATTTGTTCAAGCCGAGCATTGAGCTTGCAGAGAAAGGTTTCCCATTGGGCAGGGCACTTGCATCGGCTTTGTCCAGCCACAAGAAAACCATCATCAAGGACAAAGCTCTGTGGTGAGAGGCATTTACCTGAGGAGCTTATAACCAGCGTCTCATCATTTAAAGGATGCCATCTTAAATCATTATTTCCTCTATTTCAGCGAAGTGTTTTGTGGGAAAAATGGTGATGTCCTAAAAGAAAACGACACAATCATATTTACCAAGCTGGCAGAAACTTATAGGAAAATCGCAGAAGAGGGTCCTGATGCTTTCTACCAGGGACAACTGGCCCACAACCTTGTGACGGATGTTCAGGCAGCAGGTAGTATTTTCTTTTTATAGTATTTTTATGTCCGCCAAGGAGGTTATGTTTTCACCAGGGTTTGTTTGTTTGTTATTGTGTTGGTTTGCAAAATAACTAAAAAAAGTTATGGATGGATTTTGATGAAGTTTTCAGGATTGGTCAGAAGTGGTCTAACTTAAAACTGATTAATTTTTGGTGGTGATCGGATCCAATTCAAGGTCATCAAGGTCAGATGAAAGGTCATGCCATAGTAATGTATGCGTGATTTTGCATATTTCTGAACACTCCAGGGTGTACAATTTTTTAGCCAATCGTCACCTAATTTGGTAGATAAACTAATATAGGAATCCAGAAGTCACAGATTCAGTTTGGTCAAGATGAGTAAAAGGTCAAGGTCATCAAGGTCAAATATGCATTTAAACATAACTTCATGTAGGAAGGAGCTAGAGCAATGTAACTGGTCTCAAAATATCTAGAAAAGAATTTTCAATTTAAAATCTTAGACATTCTTATCGTCTAATATTAATATTTTTCATGGCAGAATGCTGTCTTGGCGGAGTTATGCACTCTCTGAGTGCTTTTCTTGTTCTGTAATGTCACACAAGGACATTACCTTCATTGATGGTACTTCTGCCATCACCAAAAGAGATTTGCTAAAAATAATTCCAGACATATAATAAAATGTATTATTACACCTCTCTGCACAGCTAATTTCAATGTTAAGGAGGATTTGTGTTTTCCAGTTCTGTCCAAGTGTGCATTCAGTGTGTGTTTGTGTGTGTCAATCTATGTTTAGGTGGTATCCTGACAATGGAGGATCTGAAGGATTATGTGCCTGTCTTGGATGAGAACCCTTTAAGGGTGAATGTGGGGGAGTACACTATGGCTGTTCCCAATGCCCCCGCTAGCGGCCCTGTGCTCTCGCTGATATTAAACATCTTGAACGGTAAGCCTTGATGCTTTGTCCAAAAACATCCCGAGTGGGAGTGCTTTAACGTGAGCGCTGCCTTCACTTTGCCAGTCACTCAGTCAGACTGCACCATGAGCAGCATGGTGATCCTCTGCACAGCAAATCTACTCTGGCTTAAAGTTACCTAAGAGTATCTTGAGCTACTTTGCAAAATGGAGACCCACATGTGTATGTAGATCTGTGTTATAAAAATACTAACATAACACTACTATAAGTCATGCAACATCTAGATGTCACATAAGAGTTTTCCCACCTTGAATATCAGGTACCTGTATGAACACTGACACTTGTTTGCTTGATGTTCCTCCTGTTCAACATAATGACCATTTAAAACATCATTTTATAATCTTCAGTGTAATTGAAAGTGTGTTGGGAAGGTCTGTTGTTTTTGGCCACAATCCCTTAGACTGAAAAAAATCCATCCATCCATCCATTATCTACTGCTTATCCTCACATAGGGTCGTGGGGGGGCTGGAGCCTATCCCAGCTGTCTTAGGGTGAAAGGCAGGGTACACCCTGGACAAGTCACCACCTCATCACAGGGCACATAGAGACAGACAACCACTCACACTCACATTCACAGCTATGGTCAATTTAAATTAGCCAATTAACCTAATCCCCATGCATGTTTTTGGATGGTGGGAGGAAGCCGGAGTACCAGAGAGAACCCACGCAGACACGGGGAGAACATGCAAACTCCACACAAAAAGGCCTCGGGCCCGGGATTTGAACCCGGTACCTTCTTGCTGTCAGGCGACAGTGCTAACCACTACACTACCGTGCCGGCCCACTGAAAACATTAGAAAATGATTTTCTATGGAACAGGAGGAACGATAACAAATTACAAAACTGTGTGTATGTGAACCTGACTAATTGTATTAAGATGTACTGGAACATTTGTAAACCTCTCCTTTAATGACTTTGATCTAGCAGCACCAGCTTTGAAGGATGTAGTCTTGGGTGAAATGCATTCACAAATATTGGACGGATTACCATGAAATTTGGTACGGACACTCATTAGCGAAACATTCAGGATTCAGGTGATTTACAGTGCTGCAAACGCCCTGTGAATGAAAAGTGTAAAGCTGTAGCAGCTGAAGTACAGATGCAAGAAAATCACACTGAAAATGGAAAGACTAATTCAACAAACAGTCAGCAGCCAGCTGACTTAGCTTAGCATAAAGACTAGAAACAAAGGGAAAAGCTAGCCTGGTACTGGCCTGCATCTGGTGACCAAGGAAAAATCCAACATATAACAAACTGTTCACCTTCTTCCAAGTAATCCATATTTCCAAAAATGTTTACCAATTCTTGTTACCGTAGATATGACAGAAGGACATCTTATGAATCCCTTTTGAAATGATGGAATGGAATGGTTTTGAGCACTTTGATTGTTTATGCTGCAGGACTAACAGATGGTGCCTCAAAACGATATAAAGCAATAAGCTACTGAACCAAGATCAAGTTTACATTTAACTCCAGTTTAGTGAATGAAGAGCTGAGGCAGCGACTCTGGAACATTGACAGAAGGCCTTCTGTTTGGTAGAAGTTGTTAAAATCCATCTACAACATGGCTGTTGTATATCATGTATTTCTGTGTAGATTATCTGCCTGACTTCACCTTCCTATGTTGGCTGGCTGTTGCTCATATTGAAGACAGTCTACTTTTCAGTACAGTGACACTGTTTTCCTCTGGGGATTAGATGGGAAGCTTCTCTTCTAAAGTAATTAATCTCTCTGAACCTTTCCTCTGCTCTGACCGGCCACCCACTCACTGCAGCCCCCTGTCTCGCACGCTAACACTAATCTCACCAATTTACCTCTAATTGGACACAGTCGAGTGGTGGTGGCTTCACGCACATTTCACTGACTGCCCAAAACTTTCATCCTGCTGATTTACTGTGACTCCTGCCCCTGTCTGACAGCTGAAAATGAAACTCTCCGCTTCCCTCAGCCTCTCCACTGGTTTTCCCCTGTGGCTGTCAGATCAGGCTAATGCCCACAGTCTGGTCGCAGTCGCTTTTAGACCAAATCAAAACGCAGGAACAGGCCGGGTCAAGTCCATTTCAGCTGTCTCTTTCCTACCTGAGCAGCCATCTGAATGAAGACGGATGAGCAATGCTGTGCTTTATATTGAGTTACTGATGAGTGCTTTATTTCGTACAGGGTACAACTTCACCTCAGAAAGCGTGGCGAGCTCTGAGAACAAGATCCTAACCTACCATCGAATCGTGGAGGCTTTTCGCTTCGCTTATGCAAAGAGGACTTTACTTGGCGATCCGGCGTTTCTCAACATCACAGATGTAAGGTTAAAACTTTTAAAAGTTTGAGTTTAGTTTATGTGCTACTTACCCAGAGACAGTCAGCATCTCTCTAAGTAAAGAGAAGTTCACCAAAGCTGGAGGCCTTCCACTTTGTCTTTGGTAGTATCCATTTAACATGGTCAGAATTTATTGAGAAAAAAATGGCGAGATAACAGTCGGGGATATCTTTGACATTCCCTTTACTTTACTTTATTTCAGAACAGAGGGCAGAATAAAATATGTAGGAAACAAAATCAGTTATCACTTAGATCCTCTCCCTAACCCCCTCAGCTCAACATGACAAATGCATATAGCTGAGATACAAAAACAGACACACATTCATTCAGTGGGGCAGTATCTCCAAATCTGTGAAAGAAGAAATGAGGGGTTGCTATTTGTGGTGGAACTTGTCAGAGCATGTTTTATAAAAACATGGCAGAAAAAGCATTTTCAGGTAAATGCTAAAAAACAAAACATCTCTTGTTGAAGCCATTGTTGTTTTGTCAATATTAAACCAAGAACTCAATCTTTTCCTAACCTTAACAGATTATTGTGAGTGTCTAAAACTATTTAAGAAAGAGTTGAGAGATGTAGTGAGCAGAAACTGTAATGCTGTAGGAAGAATCAATGAAATATGTTGTTAGGGTTTATTTTGCAGGGTTAGGGTTTGGTTGTTTGGTTGCATCTTTTTCCATCCTTGAAGATTCACCAGCAAACAGTGCTTCCCCATTATGATAAACAGCATCAATGTGATCTTGCAAATCATGCAAACATGTATAACATAAATGTGATCGTTTCAGTTTTTCACCTCTTTTCATAAAAGGAGTGACCTTGAGGAGTAAATATTTAAATAATTACATTTAGTACAGTTCAACAAACAGACATGACATGTATGCAAAGACTTTGGTGTGTCTTGAATTCGTAGGAACAATAGTATATTTATTATTCCCCCCCTCTCTCTCTTCCAAAGCTCATCCATAACATGACTTCACATTTCTATGCCGATGACCTCCGTGAAAAGATCACGGATGAATCCACACATCACATGAACTACTACGAGCCAGAGTTTTACCTGCCTGATGACCACGGGACCTCACATCTGTCTGTAGTGGCAGAGGACGGCAGCGCTGTGGCCGCCACCAGCACCATCAATCATTTGTATTGTTTTTATTTATTTATTCTAATTCAGTGTTGTACCTGAGCCACCCCTGGTATCCTAACAGTTTTTACTGTCTTGCAGTTTGGGCTCCAAAATCATGTCAAGATCAACAGGGATAATTCTCAACAATGAGATGGACGACTTCAGCTCTCCGCTCATCACAAACGGCTTCGGAGTGCCTCCTTCACCCAACAACTTCATCAGGCCAGGTTAAATTAAAACACACACAAGGGTTCAACGAGGGTCCTCAAAATCAGTGAAACTAGCATAGAAGGACAGTGGTGCGCTGATTAGACATCACATAAAGGTCAAAGTGTACTTTATGACACTAAATCATCTTTTTGGCTTTTGAATAGATAGCTAGATAGATCTGAGCTTTGAGCTTAAACCACCATTACTTTCTCTTAAAAGGAAAAAGACCAATGTCTTCTATGTGTCCGACCATCCTCTTTGACAAAAACAACAAAGTTAAGATGGTGGTTGGAGGCTCAGGAGGAACAAAAATCACCACTTCTATTGCTCAGGTGAGACTAAAAGCTGTTTAAAGTGATATTTAAAGTAATGAAGTGTACTACTGTAATTGAATAATTACTCCTTTTGCTGTTTTGCAGGTGATTCTGAATGCACTGTTCTTTGACTACAATCTGAATAAAGCTGTGTCGGATCCAAGGCTGCACAACCAGCTGGTTCCCAACTCCACTGTAGCAGAGCCCACCTTTGACAAAGTGAGTGTCACAAAGCACAAACAACACTGACACGTGTGACTAATAGCAGGCTGGTGTGGTGTTTGGGGGTACGATCCTTCAAACAAATGCTCAGCTAGAAGTGAGCTGCTGACCTGTACCTGCTCATTATATTTACCTTCAAGGATGTGACAGGAAGAAAATATTTCAGTGCTGGTATGGTAACGGTCTAATTTGTGGTATAGCTTAAAAAAATAACCTTGTGATTGTACATATAGTGGCAGTACAACTTGAATATCGTGCTATATCTTTTAAATAAATGAGAAGGCAAATCAGTTACTTGATTTCTGGCATCCAATGGATGTGATGGATTGGGGTTTTCTCTGATTTCTTGTTTTATCAGCTGTAACATAAATTCTTAAAATCCCCCAGATCCTGATAAACTTGTTGATGTTTGTTTTGTGATGAGAATATTTTACAAATGTTATTATAAATGGCATAAATCAGCTTTCCTTAGACTCTTCATACATGCTGTTTGCAGAACATTCTGGATGGTTTGGCTTTAAAGAACCATGAGACGGAGTTGCTGAAATCAACGGGAGCTGTGGTGCAGGCAGTGGTTAGCCATGATGACGGACTTCACGCTCAGTCAGATCCTCGCAAGTGGGCGTATGCCGCAGGATACTGAGATCATAAACACACCTCGGATTGTGGGGAGAGAGTACAGTTGTGTGAACCTTGACACCAGAGAGATTAGAGACTTAATAAAGAACTGTAACATCAGCTGTCGGGCCCCAGTTCTTTTCCCATTAAGTTAGAATAATGTTCAATGTCTGCAACTGAGATAACAGGACGGGACTTTTTGTGCCTCCTGACCTCAAAATTACGAATTTTGACTCATGTCCATTGCATTTCTGTCACACCTTCATTTCAGGTAATTTAGAAACACCCAGGGCATTGTATGTTATAAAGTGTCTGGTTCACACTGTCGATCATAATCATCAGCTGTTTATGAAGCACTTTTGTAAATCATTGACAGTGTAAAGCTGTATTCTGTTCTTGTCCATAGCTGGTATGATATGTGATGTCTAGAGTCAACATAGTCTCATGAAACGATTCGTGAAGCACAGATTTTCGTGCATATCCCACAAATGATCGGCAACATAAGCGATCAGCGCGTGCGCGATCCCCGAAGCGAGAGCCTTAAAAATGCTGGACGTTCTTTTCACTGTCAGCGGAAACGGTAACATTACAATAAAGCTCACGCGTTGAAATACGCCCTGACGAAACTTCGAGCGATGGTTAGGGTTACAGGGATAGGCTTATGGAAATAAAATGCATATTTCCAGCTAGAAATGTTATCACAATGTACCTGAACTCATAAACTATTCCACTGAGAATGTAAGGAATGTCCGCCATGTTTTCACAGACATAGCAGTCTGCATCGAATGTCACGTGATCACAACTCTGGCTCCGAATTACGTGGGTTATATACGAATGATAGTGCAATACTTTTTGTAGTAGTTTGTGCGAATATTTCATGAGACCAGCCTGCTGGAGTAATTACTAATGACTGAACCCTCTATTCAGGAGATGTCCATTAATAACCTAACATATTTCACCAGGACTGTTTGAGGTGACAGCAAACAGGGAGAGCACAAGCTGTTGTTAAAACAAAGGACTGTAACACCTCAGGGACCGACACACAGCCTGACTTAATGACTTGAAGTAATTTCCCACAACCCAGAGTGCAGTGGCCTGTAATGACCCCCTAACAACGTTATAGCTGTTGCTGCTCACAGCCACCGCTGGGATTCAGGGCTCGTCTTTTCTCGGCTGGATTGTAAATGTGTTATATAATTGCTGAATTGTATAAACGGTTAAAATAATACTGACTTCATCAACTCTTTGCAACAAATGACTGGTTTTTATGTGATGGAAACTGTCATAAAAAGCAGTTTTATGTCCACGACACATATTTATTATAAAGTAGACAATAAGTGTTAAAGGATGATTTACTTGTGATTTAATGCTGTTTATTGTATTTATCGAATTTTACTGTAGATATTGTTTTTCACCTGAAATTAACATAATTATAAAACATAGCCACTGTATAAAAGTCTTTTGTCTCAGTGCTAATTTATTCAGCAGCTGGTTTGGTTGACAGATTGGACGTTTACATTCATTCATTCATTTACGTGGATGTTCAAGAAGAACTCTTCTTCAGGTCATACAAGTTTGTTTGGTTTAGCATGTTAACATGATAACATTTGTCATGTTAGCATTACAACTGAGGCTGATGAACTGGTCAGTTTATTTGGTCAGAACAAATTTAAGATTTTCAATTGATGATGAAGCTAAATTACAAAATCAGGGGAAGTCTGAAGGATTCATCATTTTGGAAATATGACTGTCAGAATTTCATGGTCCATCCATCATAGTTGTGGAAACATTTCAGTCTGAATCAGTCAAAATAACATGCTGTGTGTCTTAGCCCTGTCGTCTAGCAGGGATAAAGTAATATAATCAGTTGCATTGCCTGATGTGGTTACAGTTATTTTTGAGGCGATGATGAAGGCAGAAATGAATGAGTCTCACTATATTTTTCCTTTAAGACCCAATTAAGCAAATCTCATTTCCACATAGTTGTGATGAACTCCTTAGTTATGCAACTCAGACAATTTACTCACCCTTTAGGCATTTAAAAAATCAGTATATATCAGTCTGTGGTTTTAACTTGACTCACAGCCTTGCATAGCATTATTACGGTTACAAAATAACAAGGAACAAAATCTGAAAGCATCTATTATAACATCAAATGCATTACAGTTGAGATATTTTGTTCCATCAAAGCGCTTTGTGACTAAAGTGTGCCAACAGTGCCAGTCAGAGAGTCATCGCTCGATTATTTAACTGCTTCTTCTCTGAGTGAAAGACATTTTCTCACAGCGTGAAATTAAACTTAATATGGCTCTTATTCATGCAGAAGGTCATAACACGATGCTATGAAGTTGAAACTTATCCATATTAACACATTTGTCATACAACAAAGACAGTGGTGCTTCACACACTGAAATTTGCATGTTCCCATAACTCACATCTAGTGCCTCAAAGGGAAACGCAGCAGAATCCACTCAAGAAATCATTACTAATTCATAAGTCGCTCTGCTGAAATGTATCTCATTACAGCTTCCTTTGTCTCAGAGCAAAAGTGCTGCTCTGAAACAAGGCAAACAGGAAAACACGGAGCAGATATTGTTGATGATCATACTGTGCCAACAGCAGAGGAGAATTGTTTTAAGAGCTGCAGTGAAAAAGCACATCAGAGGGGTTGGGGTTGAACAAAATACGAGCTCAAGCATGTCTGGTAAGGATCAGAGTTGGCAATCATTTGTCTTTGTTTGGATTTTCTCTTTATTGTGACAACAGATATTCATTTGACACTTTTTGATATATTTCCTGTTTATTTCACATACTGTAAAAACTTAAGGTCACAGTAAAAGCTCCCTGTTTGAGCGGCTGACAGTGTCAGGTTCACACCAGTCAGGATGTCACTTTTAAAGTGTTTCATGGCTCATTTACAATAAAAATCTCTTACACTCCATTACAAAGTTCAGTCAGAAAATAATAATCCCTAAATATTGACAGACTTAGTATGACTCATTGGCTACTTTTATTTTGTTGGCTGGATTTGTCTTCATGGCTCGCTGCAAATATTCTCTTTGGTTCAGTGTAATCCTCCAGCACATGAGCTCAGCAGTGAGAGCAGCAGCCTCATGGTGTGCTTTCTGTGCATTTGTCTACATCACTGACGAAGTACGACATCAGGGTTTATTTGGAGACATCTGATCAGCTCAGAGGATAGTTCTGTGTTATCACTATTTGGGTCTTATTTTTGTCGGTCATTTCTGATCTGGGAACACGACAACATGACTAAAAACAAGACTGACAGGACAGTCAGTTTGGAAACAGTCCTCATGGTCCCTCAGTGTTGTTTGGCTGGGTGGTCCGCTTATTAGCTATTCCAGAGATTTCAATTGTCATGACAGCTGAGTAAAAGCCATTTGGTGTTGAACACTGAGAGAAGCATTTGAAAGCCTCAGAGGAGGAGGATTAGTTAAGGTTATTTTGTTGAAAAACATGATGAAAGATATTTCTCACTCATTACCTGATTTACAGAATGACCTAATACTTTATACTATGACCTAATTTACTTGCCGTAGCTGTGCATGTACATGGTTTTCTTGGATTATTATTGATGTCTCTGGTGCAGCAGTGGAACCGGCAGACAAAAAAGGCAGAAAATTACATTAATGCATAAAATTTGGACGAGAATGTCTTCTTTCTGGTCACTTCTGAATAAAGTGGTCTAGATACCCAAATCAACCCTGCGACGAACCGACCAGGGTGTACCCTGCCTCTCACCCTAAGACAGCTATAGGCTCCAGCCCCCCCATGACCCTATGAGAGGATAGAAAATGGATGGATGAATACTCAATGGTCCCATCCGACTTCCTTCGAGCCATGATGCAAATTTCCCTGATCTTTTGAGTTTCTATGGTGAATAACAATGTTGCCTAGCCGATCTGTATTGACAAAAATAAAGACAAAAAAAAGATCCTTTCAGTTTGAATGTGTTGCTCATCAGGAAAGCACCTGATCACCATTGCTCACATTTTGTCGTTGGCACATTCAATGTCCTTAAGGCCAAAGGCTCAGACAATCTTTAGGGCAGATTTTAGTGTTTCCTCATGGTCTGTATGGTCAGTATCCAGCTGGCATCCCATTCTTCCTGCTGTCCGATACGGCTGCAATGCATCCTTTCTCCTTTTCCACAGCATTAACTACATTCAAGAAGTATTTCCAGCCCCCAGGTTTGTGTCCGAGAGCTGTGAGGCCATCTATCACAGACTGAGGGCACACGCACACACACACACACACACACACACACACACACACACATTAATACCACTTATTCTTCCCACTTCAGGTTTCAAAATTAATTGCAGGTGAACTGAAGCGGCCGTCGTAGGATTATGTTTTGGTAATCTCTGTCAGAATCCATTAACATGAAGAGAAATGTTATTCATTAGACAGATGATCCACAGTCTAGTGAATTTGAATGTCATTAATGGCCTGAGAGGATGACGACATGAGCATCTCACCTGGTTGAAGCCAGGCTCAAAGTTCACATTGTTATTGGCATCAACAAACACTATACGAGCAGCGATGGCATCTCTCAGATTCATCCCCAGCCACATACGATTCATTATAGACTGCAGGAATTCAAGAGAACCGTGTAAGTAAACAAAATGAGGAAGCAGACAAACAAGTATGCAAACAGAGTTCAAGCCAGTTACCAAGGCCACTGCTGAGGTAATCATGCTTCCTCCTGATCCACCAATCACCAGCAGGCCTCCAGACTTTGACTCCAGTATGACTGGAGCCATTGAGGAAGGAGGCTGTTCACCTGGACAACAATTACACTTCATATCAGGCTGGAAACAGACTGAACAACTGCACTGTAATGTCTTTAATTCAGTTGTCTGAGGTTGAAAGTCCATGTTTATGTGTATTATGTCTTTACCTGCCCTCGCTGTGTCTGCTCTCCCACAGAAGTCAGACATTTCATTGTTGAGGATGATGCCGGTTCGTGGAGAGTAAACGCCTCCTCCAAATCTAAAACAGAACACAGCAGACTGAGTGGATGATTATCATCTCATAGTTGATTTGATTTTATATAAAGCTGATGCAAAATATCCTGCTCACAGCTGGTTTATGGTGCTGGTGGCAGAGACAGCCAGTCCATCTCCATCCAGGACGGACACATGAGTTGTCCCAACGTGATCACGGGACGGTTTGGTGTTGTAGTAGTAGGAGTTGTCATGGGTGCGGTTTGAATGGATCATGTCCCTGATGCGATTGATGAAGGTGGGATCAATCAAATGATCAGCACTCTGAAAAAAAATAACATGACTGGAAAAGGAAATAATAGCATCTTATTGAAGGAGTCTCCTTCAGTGTTTAAGAGTTTTTTTTTTTTATCTTATAGTACAGATAAAGACATAAAGCGTGTAGTTAGTAGTATTAGTTTGGGTCTACCTGACCAGGAACTGCATATTGAAATTAGCTGGAAAACCTGGAGTGAATCAAAAATTCTTTTTGTATAGATTAATGTTTTTCGACATTGGTCCCTGACAAATAAATGAATGTGATAAAGTGAACAGCTAACACAACCAGCAGACATGGAATAACAGTACAATATTCACTCTGTTTCAGCTCTTTTTTGCTCTCCATCATCTCCCAAGGATTAAATATCTGGCTCTTCAGCAGCTTAATGTTCATCAGGTCGTTGCTAAATTTGTCTCTCTATCATTTGGTGCTGGGCAGGTGGTGAACAATGGGTAACTGGTGCTTTACAAGGTTTATAGTAATAAAATAGTGAAGTTGTAAGAGAAGAGTGTAAAACCAAAACAATGAGCTGCAAGATGCTAAAACGCAGATAAGGAAAACTGCAGTTTCATGTATAAAGTGAAATAGTTTCTTGGCCTTTTGTCCCAAGAACAATGAAAAACATCTCAGATCCCAACCTTTCTGTCATTAAAGACAGGATCACTGATGCACTTCTTTTGTCCGTTAGTAAATTTAGCTGCCTCTATATAACGATGGTACGTTTGAATCTTCTCGTCATCATCCAGGGCGTTTGGAGACAAGGGGAACCCTGTGGAAAAAGGAGAACAATAAGCAACTTTAAAACTATTATTTTGCTCTGTCTTTTCAACTGACAGAACAGGGCAAAGATGCTAGAATTTAATTTGACTGCTACTGTAGGTCAGTTTAAGAAGAATTGGTGCATGATACCTTCCATCAGTCTGAGGATGAAGGCCACCAGGGGACCCCCAGCAGGAGGTGGAGGGACATGTATTTGAATGTTTCCTACAGGAACTGTCCACGCATCCTGCACCCGCACCTGGAACGACTCCAGATCCTCCTTTGTCAAAGTCCCACCTAAGAGAAGCAAGATTGGTATACAAACAGCTTGTTCATCCTGAACTCTTACACCCAAACTGTGCTGAAATTCCACCAACCTGTAGCCTCTATGTCTTGGATTAAGTCATGTCCAATCTTGCCAGAGTAGAAGGCATCTGCCCCTTGCTCTGCAATTGTTTCCATGGTTTCTGCGAGTTTAGGGAACTTCAGGATGTCTCCTGTGCTCAGAACAGTTTTGTTTTTGTGGCATAACACTTGACTGGAAAAGAGTGTTGATGTAAAAGAACATTAGAACTCATTTAACACATGCTAAATCAACTTGTCAGTGAATGATGCTCTGCAGGAATCTGTTTCTACATCTGTGCATGCATTTTTACAGAGGCAACACTCTCTTTCAAGCTTTTCACAGCACACTCCCAGCTAACCCCTTTTCAAATCTTGTGTGGAAGCAACATTTCTGAAAGACTGAGTGCTGCTTTTATCTCTGGGTCAGTTGACTCTGCTGTTAGAATATAACAATAAGTGTTCGAATGAGCGTGCAACTGGGTGAAGCTGTTATGCAGAGTGAAATCCTGAGAGTCAATTGTTAACTCAGGTGTTACATATAACTAGCATGAAAGTTAAACCAGGTATTTATAGGAAAGCCCTATTTGCCCTTTGGATTTCTGCAGTGACACATGGGTGAGGAAAGTGATGCCTCAAACATTTATCATCAGTGTTGATACAGGAGAGGCTCTTAAAGTATTGCTGTACCAGAGAGATGACTTTTCCACGTAATCCTTCACCATGGAGATGTTCAGAAGTTTTCCCAGATGCTCCGGCACAGAGATGCCCTCCCTGGCCAGTCTAACTGTTGGCTCAAACAGCTTGGCCCAAGGCAGCTTCCCGTACTGTTTGTGGAGGGCCTCGTAGCCCCGCAACTCTCCAGGAACACCGATCCACTGGCTGCCTGCAATGTACAGTACAGGTGAGACACAGTGCAGCTGAATTAAACGAACCATGATGCTAGAGGAGTGCTTTTGACTCCTGGTGATTTGTTGAGCTCAGTAACTATCATTACAAATGCAGAATGATAAATGTTAGAAAACTAACCTCAGCAAGAAAACATACACTTCCATATAGCTTTTATTTGACGGGTGGTGATTCATTTTAATTTAAGCAACATTAATAAAACCTTACAATGTGCCCTTCTATTTGCTTATAGCTACATTGTGGTGTGTTATGTATTCTTATGATTGCTAAGTAAGTGGGGTTGTTAAGGCAAAGTGTTCTCACTAATTCACACAAGACTGCAAGAGGATACCTCAAGTGCAAAAAAAAATATGTTGAAAATGAGCCAAATGATCCATTAGAGGGACATTTCTCTGAGTTACTGGGATGACACTGCAGGAAGCATAGGTAGGAAATGTTTACTATGATATGTTTTTCACACCACTGGACAACTCTGCCTACCTGTGGTCAGGCCAAATGTGGTGCGACAATCTTTCAACAGGCTGGTCTTGAAAGACTGTGGGGTAGTCTCTCTGAAGTTGTAGACTTTAACATTTCCTGTGAACAGACCAGCAATCACAATGAGCAGCCTAATCAATCATTATCATTTGCAAATGAGTGGGAAGACTGACCTTTTCTATCTCTTATGGTGACTATAGATCCTCCTCCAATCCCCATGCTCTGAGGATTGACTACAGATGTGCACAGGAGAGCTGCAATGGCGCCATCTACTGCCGACCCCCCCTGCTGGAGCATGTTCCTGGAAAACAGTCATTTGCACTGGGTTTATGGGAAAAGTTTGGACACACCATCAGTCACTGGTCTCTGGCTAATCACTATATAATTTCCCACAAACAGACACATTTTAATAGTTGCACAAATCACTGTAGATCTGTGGGACTCATTGTTTTATGGAGTCATAGTATGGGAGTGTTGCCAAAAGGCAAGTTTAAACCATGTGCTGATACTTGAGTCAGACTTCATGCAACATACCAAGGATGATGCTCGTGGTGCTTTTATTTTGTTTTATAACTCAATTCTACCAAACTGTCTGCCTTCAAAATGACAGCTCATTTGTTTTGATAAGGCTCATCCAACTGAATTGTACTACCTAACAGTGCATGTAAGCTTAGCAACTGTAAACTGTCTAGAAAAGCTCTGAATGGGTCTTTTCATGGAGCTGCTGGCACAGGGTGAGATGTGCTCTGTGAGCCGCAAGAGAAGGCAGCGTCGGGAATGTTTCGCTCTGTTCTGGTCAGGTCGACTCAGGACTTTGCAGTTTAAGTTTAACAGAGGACAATGTTTTAGGGGGAGGAGGACTAATGACTCGTAAGGAGAGTGTGGACATAACTACTATACTGATGGACACTGGTTTATGTCTTTGTATAGTAGATGAACTGCAGATTTTGTATTGGATATTGTCTACAGATGGACAAAACTAAATGGAGGGTGTATATTTTGGGCATAAAGGCTGAGCAACACTAATGTGGTGATTACATTTGTCTGTGTGTTTGTTTTTTTTCTTCATACCTGAGATGCAAAAGGTTAAAAACGTCTTTCTGCAACTGCTGCACTGCAAAATCTCTTTAGATGAAGTATATTTTCTTATCTTATCTTGTCTTATCTAATTTTATTGTATCTTATATACAGTATGTATAAAAATTTGAAGAATTTGTTGTGCAAAAGATCAGGTCAGATCTCTGCTCTGAAATGGGAAATGAACACAAATGCTGAATAACAACTCTCTGCCAGGAAAGAGTTTTGTGCTCTTTCCAAACGTCACCTTTATTCTATTCTTTTATTGCTGTCATGATAGATTGATGGAGCCCACATTGTGGCTCCCCAGTCAACAAATAACTGCATCAAAGAAAGAAAAAAGCCTGTTCCCTAAATATTTGGAAGATTAACGTCAGTAAGTGGGTTTGGGGACATGGTTTCCTCATAAACCCACATCCAACAGGACAGTTTGGAAACATGTGAACAACTAGAGGTGTTGAGAATCAGGGCCTGTCTGCACACAGTTCTGCAGGCGTTATCTCTATTCTTCAAACAGAGCCCATCAAATCTCTTAAACTGCTTATCCCATTGCACAGTTCAGCTTTTTATCCCAGCCACAGGAGCAGGGAGGCACAGTCTGATAACACACAGAGTTCTGGACTACTGAACTACTAACTAAAGACATTTTCTGTGACAACAGAACATGTGAAGGGAGTGCTGCCTATCAAAAACACACAACTTCATTAACTTTCAAATAATAAAATAAAAAAAGTACAAATAATTTTACCATTTAAGTTGTAGGTTTTTGCAAGTTATGGTGTTCTTATCATATTCTTATAGTGTTTTTGTATTGTTTCTTTTTGCACTGTATTGCATTTTGCACTATTCTGCACTTTATGCACATTTTTAACACAAGCAGAAAGTTGTATCTTATCTTATCTTATCTTAGAACCTGCCAAAGTCAGTCAAACAGCTGGTTTTCAGAAAGTGACTTACCTGCCAATCTCAGAGCAACGTTGTGAATCTGCAGCCACAGCCGCTTGTGTGAAGCCACTGGGACACTCTCTGTCCGCCAGCAAGCCGATGAACAGACAGATGAGAGCGACTGCACAGATTAAAGCAGCCAAGATGAAGCAGCACACCAGCCAGGGCTTGTATTTAGCCATTAAAGAAACTTGTGTTGAAGCCAACTGTTGCTGCAGTAGCCGCTCAGTGTGCTCTGTGTGAACACTGCTGTCTAATCCTGAACAAGAGTTTAACCCTCCTTCCTCTCCTCCCTCTTCTCCATCAACTGGCTGCTGGACTGAAGTGGAAGTGAGCGGCAGGGGGAAGGAGTTACTGGATTCCATCACTATGGGATGACCACAGACCCCCTAAACTTGGGAAATGAAAGTGACATCATGGGGATTCCCAGCTATGAAGGTTAAAGAGAAGCAATGTTTTTTCAGATCCATGCATCTTGGCAAAGCTTTGTCTTTTTCCTGTAGCTCCATAACCCATCACAGTAATAGGAAACAGCCCGATCCCTGCTGTACTATCACACATCACCCTGGATGTTGCCTCTGTGGAGACAGGAGGCATGTCAGGTCACGATGGAGAGGTTTGCCTGTATGAAGAGCTATCTGTTCTCTAATTTGGTCATTTTAAATGTTCCTTGAGAAACTGAAAGAGCCAGACCTCAATTTATTGAGTATAAAACCTGAATATTAAACTCTCACAGTGAACTGCAGCTTCTCACCCCACAAACTTCTGTTGTGGCAACTTCAGTGGCATCAGTTGCTGTCTACAATGATGCAACAGTGAGGCAACAGAAAGCACAAGCGTGACATTGGGCAATCAATCCTCCTAAAGATAAAATGCCTAGAGATAATATGTTTGCTCTCATGGTCCTAGTGAGTGAGAACAATGGGTGACTTACAGCTTTTAAAAGTAATCCAAAGATTGCCAGAAAACATCTACATACTGTAAATGACTCTTAGACATCAACATTGCAGGGGATCAAAAGGAGGCAATGATTTTTTTCTGATCCATACCTTGTTATTCACAGACACCCAGCTTAATTCACTAGTGCAGAATGATATTTGTCATTCTGCACTAAATCCGCTGTATGTACCATGCATTCATTGTACTATAAATCAGTTATTTTATTCTTAAATTTCACAGGTCACAGATTCATTAATAATCTGGTTCTAGAATATTACATAAACAGTAATTTCATACAATATTTTGACATACCTCAAAGAAACTTACAAAAATAAAATGAAAAGTCAGACAGAGATTCACACATTATGAACTCTGAATAATAACTGAAAGAAGTGAAGTTGGTGATAAACTTGTGACCTCTCACTTACCTCTCTCATGGCTCGTGAGCACCAACACAGCTGCTGACAAGTCAGACAATCCATCTCCAACTTGATTTATTTTAACTTCAACTGGAAGTTGATTCAGTGAAGTTGGCACTGAAACTAAAACACTCCACTGAGACACTTTGAATTTGAGCCCTGCAGGTGACTGCAGCAAGAGTGGGCATGTGGACTGGTAGATTACCAGGTCTGCCTGCCAGGCTGGAGGACAGCCATTCTGATAATCCATCAGCTAATTGCTCACACAGGGTTAGCCTGTGGAGAGGAATAGTAAA
The DNA here is from genome assembly GCA_029721515.1 of Synanceia verrucosa. Classification (NCBI taxonomy): domain Eukaryota; kingdom Metazoa; phylum Chordata; class Actinopteri; order Perciformes; family Synanceiidae; genus Synanceia; species Synanceia verrucosa. The sequence goes on along the minus strand of CM056564.1, from coordinate 13,960,663 downwards.
TACCATGCGCTTGAATGATGCAGTAAACGCTGCTGTTCAAACACTTTAAGTCATGGGTGTCAGAGTCAGTGCTGGAAGTCTCTCACTGTAATATAGCCATCAGATCTACATGTATTATGTTTCTTGCCCCACACTGATTGTGCTGAACGTGTGAATGTGTCGTGTGTGAAGGATCTGCTCGGCTGGCCGTCCCTGGTGGTCCAGAATGGCGGTCGCTGGCTGAGGTGCTGAATGTGCTCTGGTAAAGGTGACATGGTCTGTTGTCCAGGGTGCTGACCCTCAGCTGGGGTAAAACCCTTGGGAAACCATGCAAGCTCAACACCACAAAAGCCAGCTGCTTCATCCTCACCAATGCTATTTATAGTAACAGTTATCTCAGACTGAATCTCAGTTTACAATATATAGTAACCATGTAACCGTGGCAGGGTATTTTTAAGTTGTTTTCCATAATAAAAGTTATTATTGGAGATTTTCCCAACACATGACTGCAGTGTGTTGTCTGTAATTAATAATGCATACATTTCTTGAAAAATATTGCTTCAGTGTTCAGAGAGAGCATGCTGATATTATTTAAATGCATTCTGTCCAGTGCTGCCTATGGCTAGTCAAGACTTCAACACAAGGGGGAGACGGTGTGTTTATTTTCAGCACTCAGCTTCGTTGTTCGTCTATGAAACAACCTCATCAGTCCATTGCTGGGTGTCTTGTTTGGTGTATTTTCTACCGTATTCCCATGGAATAAAATAATTTAATGTGTATGGAAATGATGCTGTCAATGCCAGCTGAGTAGGAAGGAAGTGGATCACAAGTGAGGTAGTTTTACAGGCTCATCACTTACATAGAGCAATTTTGTAGTGCAGGTACAACATTGGCATGGGAGGTTTGGGCTGAATATAGCACAGCCTACATGAGGCAAAGCAACAGCAGCTGGCAGGAGATTCAGAGGTAGTGGATGAGTGGGTTAGGGTTAGGATGTAAAGCTACTTAAGACTTTAGGGATCATACACATGGAGAGTAAGTGCTTTGAGGTAAACTGGATGCAAAAAGTAAACAAGATGGTGATGTTTGTTTGGTGAGATCCAAGACAGGGAGGGACTGGAAAATGAGATTACCAGCAGCTCATATTCCCTCAGGAGACAGCTGAAACACTGTGTGTAGTGTGTTATAGAAGACATAGAAATGGCCTAAAGGACGAAGTGGGACGATATAAAGGCCTAGTGGAGGTTGGCTGGAGGGGCTTTCTCGATTATCCAGTAGTCTATTTTCCCATTTTTATTTTTATTTTCTGAGCTGAGTATGACAGGTGAGAGCCAGAAACAGGAGACCAACACTGCAGCCAGTTCTGTGATTTTCCCCTCCCCTTCCCGGTTCAGCCACACCTTTCAATCACCCCAATGTGCAACCGGTAACACCAGGTGCTACTAATCATTGTTGGCTTCCTTTTAAATGTACCTGAGAACAGTTTGCACCAGGCTTGCCTCGCTCCCCTGGCCTTTTCTGTGTTTTGTGCATGTGTGGTTACAGACGTAGTTTCAGCTTCTGCCCATTAACTCCCAGAGCACAGGTACGTCAGTTTTATTTATAGGCATGTTTTATGCAGGTCTGCTCCAGTGTTCATTCTAATAGTGCAACTTTACGTCAGCCTAGATTTCTGTGTGTATGTGCAAATATGCTGCCCTATGCTTAATGACATGTACCTCTTGTAAAAGGAACAGGAAAATGATGTAGACCCCTGTGTTGTGTTTGGATAGCAGCATGCTGTTTATAAAGAACTGAGTTCCATGTTTCTGTATTAGATGAGATGGCTCACCAGACCTAATTCAGTATAATTCAACACTGGGCCCAGGTTTTGTGAAAACGTAAAGAGTTAATGGTCTGATATTATAATATTCCAGATTAAAGCATTTAGATAAAGTCTCTTGAATCTCTTTCTCTGTTTTGCTAATATCAAAACATCTGTTTTTATGCACATCAGGGATAGTAAAGAGCAACTAATGACCTCTTTATAAGACCTGTAAATAGAAAACTTAGCCAGAAAACACATGCATGTTAATGTGAACTATTGTTGCATAGCTTAGTCACAGCTGCTTGACCGATTGCTTTAACCATAAGAGGGAGAATGCCCACAGCACTGCACTGTAATCACAAGGCGTCCCATCATTTTGTTTGTTTTCAGTTATGAGGCCAGTTAATCTCAATAACGTCCAAGACAGTTTGTCATCATTTACATCATCATCCTCTAGCGCAGGAGCGTTGTGCAAGGATACCGTACTGTAGGTCATTGTGATCCTATTAATAGAACGTAGTTATTATTCTGCCCTTTCAGTGTCAAACCACCCCCACCCACCATCCTATGTGTGTGCACCTTCACAGCTCTTATTCCATGGGGTCTTTCAGTCGCTTTCTTTCTGCAGTCTATAACCTTTCCACTCCTCAGGAGAATGATTCAAGATCCCTAACAGTCACGTGCCTCATCTTTGTTAATGAGCAGTTTGAATTATACAATTACTGTTGGAGACTTTTTTTTGTGTGTGTGTGTGTGTGAGGCAAAACAGTTTTCATCTGGCTGAGTCGCCCCTGAAGAGCAAAGTAAAAATATTAAATAGTATTCTGATTTCAAAGATAATGCATCGTTCTAAAAATGCTCCTATCACTTGTACATTTGCAAATAATGCCTAAAACACTAATGATAATATGAGAAAACTACAATGGAGTACATTTTCATGCAAATTGCTGTTTTTTACCATTTGTTACCCTTTACTTAAGAAGTAAACTCAAACAGTTCCTTTATGAGAATAAAATGGGTCAGTGTCATCTATTCTTTAGAGCGGCTTTTTGTTCTTTGTGGAAAAAAAATTCACTCGTAAGTTACATTAGTCTTTATTTCACTCCTTTTATCCAACAGATCCAGTGAAGCAGGCCTGCTGTGTCTGGTAACAGTTACACTGATTGAACTTGCACCAGCCCTTTTTTTACGGTGATGGAACCATTATTGGAGTGGGTGGAAATTAAGCAGTTTAAGCTCAAAGGAATTAACACGTCCCTCATACAGACGCAGCTGATTTGGAAATAAGCACAAGAACACGTCATAGTGACTTTAGACCCACTCAGTCAAAGAAAATGAATGCTTTGCTTTTGACAGTTTGTTAGTCTAATGAGCCTAATGAGCTATTACTGGTCTATTAAGTGACTGTGTTTATTTGGATTCAACTGTAGAAACATGCCGGGGCAACATATAGCAGTAACCTGTATCCTTATGTAGTAGGGATAGAGAACAAATACATTTCCTTCTGATATGATACTGATTTTTAATTTCTTAAAATCATTTTTTTTTTCTCCAAAAAAAGATTTTTTGGGCCAATTGTAACCGGAACAACATCTGCACATTGAAATAAAAAAGTGTGTGTGTGTGTTTTGAATTTCTCAGTGATCTATGTAGAAAAAAAAAAAAAAACAATAATGTATTATATTGTGATTATATATAGTATCGTGAAGTCCTTACTAATACCCACTGCTATTATTTTGCACACTATTTTACCATTTGTAGTGTTTGCACTTTTTATTTTCAGGTGATTATACACCAACAAAAACAATCTTCCATTTCTGCCCCTACAGTAAATGCCATAGACTGTCCTTTTTTAATGTTGTTTTTCATGTGCTGAATGTTCCCAGGACGCTGCACTGAGGAGTGGATCATCCTGGTGAAATTCCACAGCAGTTTAATTTATTCTTTCGAAATAAGAACAATAGCTGGCATCAGTGATTTCCTTCCTTTTACACACATCAAATGCTTGTGAAGCTACACTTGGCAGCTCTGGTATAAATAGTTGTTAAAGCAATTAAGTATCATATAAAAAATCTTTTTTAATTTTTTTTTTTTTTTTTAAATCTGCCTCGAGAAAGTTGAGGTTGGGGTGGATAAATATTTCATTATGAAATTAGTTGCTTGTCATATCAGTCTGTCGATGGCAGCAGGACTTTCATCTGAACTTTGTCAGAGTATCAGTTTCTGGGTTTGTGCTGGTTCCTGATTCTAATATTGTGGTGTCGATATCACATCCTACAGAAAGTGCTCGTTACATGAGTGGGCAAAATGTTTTGATGATTCAGATGACTGAGCTCTTTCTTCACCTTGTAGGCCTCAAGCTGCCATGTGATTAATTATTCACCCTGCTGATTAATCTTTCATCAAACTGCGCCAGGGGACGAGGTTAATAAAGATGCAAGGTGTGATCACACACACAGTGAGTGTGTGTGATCAGAAAAATAAAAATGTCACTGCAAAAAGCACAATTCGGGATGTACAGTACGTCAGCTTTGTTTGCATTTCTACCACTGCTTTAATAATACGTCATATGAGAATGCCACAAAATGAACACCATTTAATTACATTTTATTAAGTTATATATTTGTGTATGTATTTATCAAGGAACATATGATACTCTTTAATATGACAACTCCATATTTTTTGTTTCTTTTCATCATAAATCAGTCTTTTCAAACTGTTTGTTGCTTTTAGGTTGGGGTCCCTCAGCTGGCCCTGGCCCCTTTTGAGTTTGACTGTAATATTCTATACATGCAAAAAAAATTGGCACCATAAGACGTTTATTAATTTTGATGGGAATTTCTTTACCTGAAATGGCAGTTCAAGGTAATTCAATTCTTTTATCATGAATCATTTGGTTGGATCATACGCTCTTCAAAGCTTCAGAATAAGAGAGTTAGTGGATTCTCTCCAGCTGAGAACCATACACCAAAATATTACAGACTATATTCCTGATAATTGTGCTTTTTGTAAACATGTAGCAGCAGCTGTGTGTAGTGCAGCACTTGCCATGAAAGTTGGTGTGGCCATCTGACCCTGCTGAGAGGAGCAAGTGATGTCAGAATGGACTGGGAGGTTAAATACAAAAATAGATTGTGACACGTTCCCAAAAACAGTTATAAAAACAAACATGTAACTCTGTCTTTGGTCAGAATTTTAAGCAGTGAAGACCCACTGTCATCATTTTAATTATCTCTTTTTACGATGATGGATTCTTTTTTTTTTATTTTTAAATAAATATGCGTTTACTTTGTTATTGACTTCACAGCATATTGCTGTTGTTTTGTTACTCTCTGTGGACATTAAATGGGCCATATTGCACCCTGAGGCTTCTATGTCCTCTGCTGCAGCCCAATGTCTACAGAAGGGGAGAGCAAGAGGGAAGCAAGGACATAAAGGGAAAGTGCCAGGGTTTGCTTTTAGTTAATGAACAAGATTGACATCTTATCGGAAAGAGAAAAACGCAGTCTTAAAGCTGATTTCATAAAACAGGAGAGGATGCAGAGTATAATGAGTGTAACTGGCTATCCCTTGATGTTGACAGCAGCTCAGCAGCACTTGATGACATGTGCAGAGGATTAAAAGGTAGCAGAGGAGTTAAAGCAAGCCGGCGCTGAAGAGAGGGGAGGATGGGATGTGAAGACACTTCGTCTCTCCCTGGAGCAGAGGAGACAGAGACACAGATGTCAGAGAACAAAAATTCCCCAGAGAGACGAGGGCAAAAATCTGTTCATTTCTCAGCTTTGCGTTGTGAAACTCAGTTCGTGAGAGCTGAAGTGTCTAATTAGCTGCGTGTATTGACATCATTACACACTTCTGCCCTGCATCCCCGGACAGCTGCTGTGAGAATTATGACCGTAGGTGTGCAGATGGGATGAGACTGAAAGACTGTCACGCTTTTATTTTCAGTGTTGTTTTCAACTTTGCTGCTACTCGTCTATTTTGAGAAGCCCACAGTCAAAGATTCCTCTATGTTTACACCCTGGCATCTATTTTATTCCCAGATTATGCAACCGTCTTGTTGTCATACAGGCAAAAGTTAAAAACTAATTTAGTGAGGATGTCTGTGTACACACACACACACTGGCCACTTTATTAGGTACGTCTTGCTGCACATCTATGATGAGAATCTCCGGTCCTCCACATTCCAAAGGTTCTATTGAATTGAGATCTGGTGACTGTGGAGGCCATTGGAGTCCAGTGAACTCACTGTTATGTTCAAGAAACCAGTTTGAGATGATCTGAACTTTGTGACATGGAGGATTATCCTGCAGGAAGTTGCCATCAGAAGATGGTCCACTGTGGTCATAAAGGGATGGACATGGTCAGCAACCATACTCAGGTAGGCTACAGTGTTTAAACTATGATCAGTTGGTACGAAGGGACCCAAAGTGAGCCAAGAAAATATCCTCTGCACCATTACACCAGCAGCAGCCTGAACTGTTGATACAAGGCAAGATGGATCCATGCTTAAAGGAGCTGTATGTAGGATTGTGGCCAAAACTGGTACTGCAATCACTTTCAAATTTCTGTAGAGCGGTGTCCCCCCTCTCCCTCTGCCCTGACTGGAGTTTGCCAGCTCGGCTGCAGTATCCAACAGGAACAGAAAGTGTAACAGTGAATGAAAAGCAGCCACCTTAGGCATCACCATGGATACTTAGAAGGAGTGAAATGTGCCGGAGGAGAGCTATGGAGGGTCGGAGAGCGGAGCTCCGGGGCATGGTGGCGGGAGTCCGCAGTGATAGTGGCCGATCAGGAGTGCTGCTTCCCGGTCAAGGCTGGCGAGTAGCAATGGGTGTCCACCTACAGGTCCAAAATTTCAAAGTGTTATAGTGAATGAAAAGCAGCCACCTTGGACATCACCATGGGCACTTAGAAGGAGTGAAATGTGCCGGGGGAGAGCTGTGGAAAGATGGGGTAAAGAGAGCTGAGCTCCAGGGCGGTGGACAGGGGTATGTGGTGAGGAGTGCTGCTGCCTGTCCGCTTTCAGTCGTTTCCATCTTTCAAAGGCATCTCCTATACAAATCCCTGTTTTATCTCGGACTTTGTCATTAATTAACCGACACATTCGTAGCTGCAGCTGTGGTAACTAGAGCAGAGCTGGCAACCCGGATGAGGAAACACTGACTTGATGATTGGGAGATAGGTGGAGGGTGGCGCATCAGACCAAAACACAACATGACGACATCAACATCAGTTGAGGGCTGCAACTTAGCTTTTTAAATGTGAATATCCTGGCTGGACTACTGTTATCGGTGATATATGTATTTGGAATGAACATGATTTCTTTATGTCTGGTAACATATCAGGGCCATTTTATGGTTAATTTGAATAAATTTCTTATATATTGTAGCTTTAAGCCAAATTCTGACCCTACTGTCTGAATGTTGCAGCTGATATCAAAACTCATCAGACCGGGCAACATTTATCCAGTCCTCTATTGTCCAATTTTGGTGAGTCTGTGTGAACTGTAGCCTCTGTTTCCTGTTCTTAGCTGACTACTACTCCCAGTAGTAGTAGTACTAGTAGTAGTAGTATCAACAATCATGCCACGTTCAAAGTTACTTAAAACCCTTTTCTTCTCCATTCTGATGATTGGTTTGAACTTCAGCTAGTTGTCTTGAGCACATCTACTGTACATGCCTAAATGCATTTGGTTGCGGCCATGTGATTGGCTGATTCCATATTTGTGTTAACAAGAAATTGAACAGGTGTACCTAATACAGTTGCCGGTGAGTGTGCACATAGACTATATTGCCAAAAGTATTAGCTCACCTGCCTTGACTCGCATTTGAGTTTAATTGACATCCCATTCCTAATCCGTAGGATTCAGTATGATGTTGGTCCACCCTTTGTAGCTATAACAGCTTCAACTCTTCTGGGAAAGCTGTCCACAAGGTTTAGGAGTGTGTTTATGGGAATTTTTGACCATTCTTCCAGAAGCATATTTGTGAGGTCACACACTGATGTTGGACGAGAAGGCCTGGCTCTCAGTCTCTGCTCTAATTCATCCCAAAGGTGTTCTATCGGGTTGAGGTCAGGACTCTGTGCAGGCCAGTCAAGTTCATCCACACCAGATTCTGTCATCCATGTCTTTATGGACCTTGCTTTGTGCACTGGTGCACAGTCATGTTGGAAGAGGAAGGGGCCAAACTGTTCCCACAAAGTTGGGAGCATGGAATTGTCCAAAATGTCTTGGTATGCTGAAGCATTCAGAGTTCCTTTCACTGGAACTAAGGGGCCAAGCCCAGCTCCTGAAAAACAACCCCACACCATAATCCCCCCTCCACCAAACTTTACACTTGGCACAATGCAGTCCGACAAGTATCGTTCTCCTGGCAACTGCCAAACCCAGACTCGTCCATCAGATTGCCAGATGAAGAATTTGATTTGTCACTCCAGAGAACGCGTCTCACCTGCTCTAGAGTCCATGCTTTGTGTGTGTCTTTGTTGTGTATGGGGCTGTTATGGCAGAAAAAGTGAGATCATCAGACTATTACTGTGGAAGATTGTCTGCCCTGTAGTTTTGTTTGCTCTTTTATTTTCACCGTACAGTTAATTAGTTTTTTTCCCCTGGAATTTGTCCATAGTCATTATAACCTATTTAGAAAAGTCTATTTTTACAAAATATAAATTAACACTGAGACATCTTGCTGCTTTCTAGCATGCCTGAAAATGCCTCTGTCCACTGTCATGAAAGTCACAAAAAAAGATTTGACTGAATATGTTTATTGATGATTTTTTAAAAACATGTTAAGTAACAGAAACACTTAAACAGCGCTTTTCAGGGCGGCTCATTACGCCAGAAATGAGCTGCAGTGACGTGGGTCTGACTGAACTTTGCGCGGGTAGTGACACGCGGCAGCGCAACACAGTGCTGTCATCCAAAGTTAGAGAGGCGTCAGACTGACCAACTGGCTGCCAGATCAGGCTGCACTTCATTCACTGCAAAGTGTGGTCCAGGTGGCTGCTGCTCCAGTTCCATCCTGCAGCGATGGTAGAGAGTGTGGATGCGGATTAGAGAGGACCAACATCTGGCTGATACTGAACACCTGACTGCTTTTCCTTTGCGCGACCTGCAGCGGATTCATTCCGGTGAACCATGAGCTCCTCTCTCCCCAAAAGTGAGTCCACTACTTCCTTGCTCAGATCATCGGGGCTCAGCCGCAGGTCTGCTCTCTCTAGCAGCGCCCCGCACGATCACCGGAGCCACCGGGCGCACCATCACCATCATCTCCCCGCAGCTGGAGGTAGCGAGTATGCAGGCTGGACAGAGGAGTGCGAGACCAGTGCGCGGAGACCTCTCTGCCAACCGAGACATGCCGAGTCTCGGAACGTAGGCGACCACCGGGTGCAAAAGAGCCATTCTCAGCACCGGCAGGCAAGCCTCAGAGATGACGGTTACGCACCGGAGGATGTGAGACACAGGACGACTCGACATCAGAAAGAACGCAGCAAGTCCTCCAGGTCCAAACACTCCCATCATCACCACGACTCCTCCCGAGGTGACCTGCCTCCCGCGGCGCATCACGGCTCCCTGGAGGACAGGAAGACCTCTACAGCTCCATCTTATCCAAAACAACCGGACGACGCAGCTTTCTTCTTCGAGCCCCGGGAGAGAGTCATCACCGGGTCATCCTCTAGCCTCAGCTCTGACCCGCCTGCGACCAGCAGCGCGCCTGTCAAGCCCGTATCCAGCCGCACATCCAAAAGACTGAGCGCAACCGCGTCCGAGTATGACTCCAGTCTGCATCCCATAGTGAAGTCAGTCTTTGGGCAGGTGAGCGAGCACTGACAGGGAATTCAACTTTTGAAACAGTTGTGCAAAGAATAAAAGTTTGTTGAAAAATGTAATCATTTCCCCATGGGGGCATCAGTTCCTTGAATTTAAAGTAAATAAGACAACAGAAGCAATAAACTGGAGCATGTTGCGGGAAGTGGCAGAAAATCAGTGGCTAAATTAAGGTCAGTTGTGTATCTTTTAGGCAATTTACAACCACTGTCTCTGGTTTAATGCACTCATCAGCTACTCTGGAGAAGACAAGTTTTTTGGGGAGTTGTTCCTTATCACATTGAACATTTTGGGGAGATCCTTCTCCACTTTGATGCTGGCTGGGAGTGAGAGACATAGGTGGGGAGGAAAAGCAACTGAAAATAAGAGCTAATTTATAAAGTAAAAAATGTAAAGTAAAAAAATGAGAGAATAAATAATAAAATAATCCATTCCAGTCTATGAACTGACTGTCAGTGTTTGAGCTACAGAGCTGATGAGGTTCATAGGTGAAGCCATGTGTGACCGGACTGTCAGTCCCCTTAGTGGGGCAGATTAAAAATGGATGCATGCATTCAGTCCAAATCTGCTTCCTGTATGTATCTGGTATCCATCAGTTTCATGATGGCTGGCTGCAGCCTGTCATGCATCTCAATATGAATACAGACGCTTTCAGTGCCTGTCACCTGAGTAACAGCAGGGGGATCAACTTTCCTGCTGTGTGGAAAACTTTTCAATGATGAGAGCTCATCACACACACACACACACACACACACACACACACACAGGTATGTAAACCATGTATATACTGATGCACATTGATGTTATGATAAAATCTAAACATTCTTCACCTCAAAAATGTCCACTGACTCTGGTGAAGTCAGCAGCCAGGGTGGGTGCATCTCTTCACCCCTGCATCACCTGTCCACTAACACACACTCTGTACAGTACAGGCTGTCTATTCCCTCCCCTCATTTTTCTTGTTTCATTGAAATCCTTTGCTGCTGCTGCTGCTGCTGCTGCTGCTGATGATGATGATAAAAAACAGCTCAAGAGAAGACAATTACCTCCCCGAACACTAATGTGTTCCAGAAATAGCTCCTCTCAATCCAGGCCAGAGCTTCAATCAGTCAGGGGTTCTAGTGAGGCAAAATCCATGCAGCAGTGTGCTATATAAAGTCTCTGGAGCTGCTGACGTGTGGAAATAGCAGCTATTTTGTCATTTCCATCAAATCTGAGAATGATCTCTTATATCTTACACCTGAAATTATTTCTTTCCTGTGTTATATTTTGTAGTTAACACTGTTAAATGCAGCTGCAGCTCTGAATGTCTTTTGGTAGACAGTGAACTATAGACGAAACAAACAACAGGACTGGTCATCACCTCATGTTAAAATCATCACAGAAGTAGGTTTAGCTGCCCAACGATGATGTGCATACAGTATTTTGTGATTCATCAAGTTCGTTTTCTGCATATGTCACTGTGAAGTTAAACCACATCATCTGAGTTGACACCATGCAGCTGTGTTTGTGTGAAAGAGAGAGAGAGAGAGAGAGTGATAGATTCATGTGTGAGAATGAAAGGAAAGACAATGATGGAGGACGTTTTGCACCTGCTCAGCATCTTGCCCAAGCAGTTTCATTTTAGCGTCAACACAATCATAATAGCAGCCTTTGATGCTCCGTGAATAGATGTAGCAGAATGCAGCAGGATGCAGGGGTGAGATATAGCACATATTTCATATTTTCTTACATAACATCAAGATCTACATACAAATCCAACAAAACTCATTCGCTGCCAGTGGTAGAAGCTAAAAATAGCACATCAAGACCTCACTACAGGGAAAATGGAGGAGGGATTTTTTTTGTCTTGGTTGAAAATATTCAAATCCTTTGGCCTACACTACTCGACAGAGTTAATTTTCGCATAAAAGAGCGGGTCTCATATGTCATGTGCTGACATGATTCTCTAAGCTACCACTTTAAAATCCACACATTCTTATTCACAAAATGAATCATGCTTACAAAATAAAAGGCTGGTGTCAGTGATTTATTAGGTAAAGATTATCTTTTAAGTGTAAATTAATCTATTCAAAGCAGACAAGCACCATAGTTTAAACCCACATCATTAATGCACATTAAGCATGAGTAGTTTTTGTCCCAGTAAATAGTCTGTTTCTATTTAAAGAAATTCACCACATCCCTCAGCATTTGTGACCTTCACTGACCTTGTTCTTAAAAAACAACAAGTGCTTGTTGGGAATCTGGAAGTGCAGCAGCGACCCGTTATTGAAAGAGGTCTGTTAGACACTGCAGAGAGACTATTACTGAGAGGATATTTTCCTTCCAAATTAAATCTGAACTAGAAAAGCACTCAGAGAGCACAGACCTTCTCCAAGGCAGCGTTCTGAGAAAGCGTATACTCCTGCAAGCCCACAATGCCTAAGAGTGAATGTGTTGATTTTGACGCACCTTGAAACCCACATTTAACATTGTATTCACATTAATATCATGTACTTTTTATTTATTTTTTCTCTATTTCATATTTTGTCACATTTGAATTTTAAAAAAGATGAAAACACCAATAAAACTTTGCAAATACAATTTGAGAATTATTTTATATTAGATATTTTGAGTGCAGTTGCATTGCTCTAGCTCCTTCCTACATGAAGTTATGGTTAAAAACGCATGTTTGACCTTGGTGACCTTGACCTTTTACTGATCTTGACCAAACTGAATCGGTGACTTCTGGATTCCTATATTAGTTTATATAACAAAAATTAATCTGTTTTAAATTCGGCCACTTCTGACCAATCCTGAAAAATTCGTCAAAATCCATCCATAACTTTTGGAGTTATTACTATGGAGTGACCTTTAATTTGACCTTGATGACCTTGACTCAGATCTGATCACCACCAAAAATTAGTCAGTTTTAAGTTAGGCCACTTCTAACCAATCCTGAAAATTTTGTCAAAATCTGTTCATAACCTTTTGAGTTATTTTGCAAAACAACAAATAAACAAACCCTGGTGAAAACACCTCTTTGGTAGAGGTAATGAAAGCATACTTGTATTAACCAGCAGAGGGAGCAAGAACCATGTGCACTTAACTGACTCTGAATCCAGAGAGTGTGTTAGTGAGAGGGATTAGCAGTCCACTGTGTGTGTCACATCAGTGAGACAGGAGGAAGGGAAGAAAGAGAGGGAAGCGAGGCAATCGGATAAATCAGGAGCAGCAATAAAATAGAAAGTGCTGGCAGACCTGATGATTGTTACGTAAGACAAACACCCATCACCTGACAGCTCTGAAGACAATGTTAGGAAAGGTCCTGAAACACAGATCAGCCCTTCACTTTCTCACCTGGGCTTCCTGTTACTCATCTCACTTTGACGTCTCCTGACGTTTCCTCTTTTTCTTTGCTCTCACAAAAACCTCTCTCCCTCACCTCCTTCTTTCGTCTGCTGAGGTCATGGCGACCTTGATGACGCCTGAGAGAGAGGAGGCATGCATTACAACAAAGACAAAATGAGGGGAGTGAGGGGATGGAGCTGGAGCTCAGCATATTCACCACAGCATATGCCTCCAGTATGTCTAGAGTGTAACGGGCTATTTTTAGACTCAGATGGGTATTTTTGTATCTGTGCTAACACAGAAGGAGGTAGAAGATTGACTCTTTGGTTAAATCCCTCTTTTGAGATGAGGATTAGACTGTGAAATGCAAAAGCATCCACTCACAACTGTATGTGCTGCAATTTTGAGTGTTGGTGATGCTCATGGAGACCTTAGGTTGGGAGACTAAAACAGTGAGAGACAGGGATGAGACAGAGGACAGGGGATAAATGAGCTGGAGGAGAAACAACAGAGGGTTAACTGACTGAAAAGCTGATATTTTCTTCATGCTGACGCACTGGATGCTTAACCAGACCCAATTCACATATAGTATTATGTGAAATAGCAGAATAATCAGCATGGAAGCTGAGACTATTTTAGCTGCTCTGATTTCAATGAATTCATTAACCGTAGGACGAAAATGTGACGTCTCAGCCCAAGCATAAGAAGATGACGCATTGTGTGTTTGTGTGTGTGTGTGTGTGTGTGTGTGTGTGTGTGTGTGTGTGTTTGTTTTACTGCCTAGATGTCCTCTGATGATGACAAAAATACACGCACAAAAATATTTCATGGCCACTCTTTAATCTTAGTCACTTTAGTCTTTGCATCGGAATACACCGTGAAGTAAATTCAGTAGCTTTAGAGGAAATGACCATGAGTTTGCTTACATGTCCACATTTTTCTTAGCACAACACCATTAAAGATCTACTTTATTTATACAAAAAGAAAGATACAAAAGTGTGCCTTTACAATAGCAAAAGAACAATTGTCAGGTTGATGATGAACGCATGAGAGCCTGTTATTTCCTCTGCCCCTTCCTTCCCTCTCCTACATTTCTCAGCTCATTTAACACACTTGGCAGTGGAGGAAACAGGATCATGTTTGACCTTGAAATCTTTGTTAAATAGCAAAAGTAATTATGTTTCTTCTTGGAATGATCTTCCTGTCTGGTATGTGCCTATAGATTCCTTTGTATTCTCTGCACAAGAATGATTTTGATCTGAGTGTGATTCTTGGAAGACGTTCCCTAAATAACCCTCAGATGAATCTTGATGATGATGTTAGTGATGTGTTGTGGGTTTGTGGTGTGTTGGTAGTTATGCAAAGTGTGGGAGTGAGAAGGGGTGAGGAGAAGGATACAGCTAGAGAGGGAGAAAGGAGAAATGGATCTCATGCCCGTGCACACTGCGCTCTGACATTATGAGAGCTGAAGGCTCCTGTGTGACGTCTGATGTGTTCTGAAGTTCACAATGAGCCTCCGGTGGAAGGCTGGCTGAATCATCCGCAGAGCAACACAGTGGAGCTGCAGAGATATTGAATGGGATTGAGATCTGAAGCGACTTTGGCGTGAACATGTTTATTAAAATAGCAGACAATAGACAAGGTCGAGCAAGACAGGAAAACAAAGTTTATTAATATGACTGAGTATACCTCGGGATGAGGTAAAATGAGGGTTTTTTTATTGTGTGTTTGTAGGTTCAGATCCTTAAAGTCCCCCTATGCTCCAAAATGTGATTGGCTTTGCTCACTCTGATGTTTGACCTTCACTGTGCAGTTTGACACCAAAAGGTTGTTTCAAATTCATCTCCTGAAGGGAAAAAGTTTGCCTCACTCTTTCTAAACTTAAGACATGTACAGCAGGATTGTCTGACATCTCAGCTTGTCTGGAAGCCGATCATGGTTCAGTTTACACAATGAAAAATTCTGAATGTGGATCAGTGCTTTGAATTAAAGTAGAAATACTACAATCTAACGATACCTCATTGCAAGTAAAAGTCCTGAATTCACAAGTATTATCATGCAGCAAAATAAGCTTAAGGTAAAAGTACTCATTATGTAGAGCAATCTTATGTCGTCATTTACTTTATGATGATGTTAGTGCACAGCTTTAATGTTGTAGCTGCTTGAAATTGTTGATAATTCAAAACATTAAATTTACATTAATATACAATATAAAGAGATATGAAAAATAAGAGCAGTGACAGTGTATGCTGAAGTGTTCCTGTATGGTTCATGTGGACATATATTGCACATTGCCAATGAAAATGAAGTGAATATTAATGTTGCATATTTCTGGTGGTGGAGTAGATGTACGCTTTCTGTTCTGACTTTAGAGGGGTTTGAGCTTAAGCAACACTCAGTCATAGTACTTTACAATAAATATGTGTGTGTGTGTGTGTGTGTGTGTGTGTGTGTGTGTGCGTGCATCGGAGAGGCTGAGAAAGAGCATTTATTAGTGTGTGTTTGGATTGTACGTGTTGGTGTGCATCCTTGGTGGTTCACAATCCATGTGTCATTTCTTGCACATTTTGGCTTTGATCTGAATCCGTGCCCTTCGAGGCTTAAAGTGACATTGTGATGCTTTTGTGTGTGTGTGTGTGTGTGTGTGTGTGTGTGAGAGAGAGAGAGAGAGGGGGCTGGATGCTGGGGGAAGAGTGGGGAGAAATGTAGGGGGTGAATAGAGAGTGTGTGTTATATTTTTAGCTCCACAGCCTCACATCGGTGTGTGTTTAATCGAGTGTGTGTGTGTGTGTGTGTGTGTGTGTGTTTGGATTAGTGTCTCCAGCGTCTCGCTCAGGGGAAGGTAATATGCTTGTCCGAACGAGCCTCTTCTGTCACATTTGCATAGATGGTTTTAAACTGTGGAGTGAGTGAGAGCAGGGGAGAGAGAGAGGGTAAAAAAGGGCAAGAGACAGACGGACGGACATAGAGAGAGGAAAGAAAGAGAGGAGAGAGAGAATAGGGAGGGAGGAAAGACACCCTAGGATGAATAAGCAATCTTGCTTTTCCTCTCCTGGCGTTTGCATCTCGCTCTGAACACATGCATGCTTCCTCTCCCTCGCTTATCTTTGTGTCGTTCCGATCTGTCATTTGTCCTTGTTTATTTCCTGCTTTGTCTCAGTGTCCCTCCCCCTCATACCTCCCACGGTCCTTGCCTGTAGGTCCTCCCTGTCCTCTACCTCTACCTCCTATGATACCTCTGCTCCTCTCCCTGCCTTTTCCCAAATGTCCTCTTAAATTAGCCAATGACCCACTGAACCCTCTTTCCCTTCCTAATCACCCGTTTTCCCATGCATGCCCGGAAACATATGCAAACACACATGAGTACACTTACATACAGCCACATTAACACACACACATTCAGAGAGAAAACATAAAACAAGAAGGATTTTTCTTTGCGATGGGCAACTCTGTAAAGTCGCTTAAAATTTTCACCAAGAAGGTAAGGTGCGCTCTGCTGTGGTGTCCTTGAATCCCCTGACTGTTGGTGCATGTTTCCCTCATGGCGTGTCCCCAATCTGACCAAAAGCTACTTGACTGGACCTGTGCTGACTGAACCCTGTGTGCTGTCTGACTGGGTATTCACCTACAGGCTGTCATGGGAGAATAATGGAAGATAAAACTTCTCTGCTGCTGTAGTTTCAGTGTTGGTAGTCTTTATTATTGATGTGTCTTCTTTTCAATATAAGTTGTGGTCTTCGGTGCATGCTTACATTCCCTAGAAATCTATTTAATCCTTTTAGACCAAAGTCAGGCGAGTTGGCTGAAGTCTATGAGTTTGGGTCATGTCAGCAAACATTAGAGTCAGTGAAATCGAACCGTGATTGCCACCCAGCCAGCCTGTTGACCCTGCACCTGCGGGATGTGACCAGTCAGTGGAAACACTGCAAACAGGTGTGCTCTTTTCAACTGTATAAAATTAGCTCAGCAAGACAATACATGTGAGGAGCAATAGTGGAACATTCAGAGACATTTTTGTCATCTCTTCGTTCAAGCGATATCCATCTCTTACATCTGCTGTCCTCATTGTATGAGCTTGAATGGACTTTCTCAGCGTAGCAGACAGACTCTTCCACAAATAGATTCTCCTTCATATCAGCAGCTGCACATCCTTGAGGAAGCACAATATGAGAAGCAACTGTTGATGCCATCTGTGCAAAATGGGTTGGAGTGCTTGAGAAGTTCTTGCTGGAGTTCAGCCTTTTTTTCTTCTTGTTATGTAACTGCAAGCGTGTGGATTCATCGTACTTTTGTGGCACGATATAGCCACAGACAGCCCTGCTCCATGCATCACTTGGTCAGATTACCCAGTGGGCATCCGTTCCTGTGGTGGGGACTGTAGGAATACATGATGTAACAGATGGAGCGTGAAGGGCATTTGTAGAGAACATAATGTAGAGTATATTTGCATGTAGCATGTTAATTATTCACTCATTAATTAGGTTTGTATGGAGGTGTTTTACTGTAAAAGTGTATGTAGATTGAACTATAACTCATGTCTGTGAGATTTTAAAGCAGCATTGAAAATAGTCACTTGGTAACTGGCTTGTTGTTTTTAAGAGTTGGATGTTACACAGCGGTAACTGAAGACTTGACTGCCATTATAGTGCTTGATAAGCAAGAAGAGATCTCCCTGCAGTAGATGGTTACACAACATGAAACAGCCCTTTTTCTAATAGTCTTCTGCATTTTGCCTAAGACCAGGCAGCTGCTCTTTATGTCTCAAATATTAGTCAGATCATTAGTTGGAGCTTGTTTAGCTTTATTTAGAGGAAGCTGCTTTTGTCCACTGGCGAGCAGTGATTGCCCATTTTTAATTAAACTGCTCTCTCTCTGTATTTGGGATGACTGCTGTGAGAACAGCTTTTTCCCCAGGTTGATTTCAAAGGGGTGATCAAAATGAAATGGCTGGCTGAATTAATGTGCACAAAAAAAGAAATTCAAATAACTACACCTGCATGAGTTCTGTTAAATTTATACACTGTGCCATTCATTTTTTTTTAATTTCCCCCATACCTCCATGCTGTCAGTTAAATGTGTACTCATGTGGACTCTGTTGTTTCTTTCCACCGACAAACAGGATAATGGAGGATTATTCCACTTTATTTCAACTTGGGTCTTACTCTTGTATATCTGGCCATCTTCACAATATTGTGCTAAAAAAAAGACAGATGAGACATTAAAGAAATATGAGCATTCAGGGCATTTAAACCACCTCATTCAGAGAAAAAAAACACAAGGGATTGCAAATTAAATGCTGGTGATAATCTCTAATTACACAGGAAAACTGTGTCTGCACAACTATGGTAATTGTGTCAAATTTGAACATAGGAAGTTGGTCTGTAAACTGTGATTCCTGTTTACAGCCTACAGTTTGGGTTATTATCTTACTCCTTGTCTTGATGTTTTCTTCCAAATAACTTTGGCTTTTCTGGGGCTTCCTCTAAAACCTCTATGATCATCTGACTGATTGTGTTCCTTCTTGTGTTGCTGTCTTAAGTAAAAGTTTGGTGAGTAAATGGTGACTTTAAGGCAGTAAATTTAACGGTTGGCCCTAATTATAATATATGGTGCAGAGGCTTGGGTTAGGGTTAGATTCTGTTGTGCGGGATTGTGACCTGCAGGACAAATTCATGGATGGCATCAGTTGCTTTTGTCATGAAAACTGACAACCTCTTCCCTCTGAGTGCTTTCCTCCATTATGACTGACCTGACTCCACACCTCTCTATTACTGACCTGATGACTGACCTGACTCCACACCTCTCTATGACTGACCTGATGACTGACCTGACTCCACACCTCTCTATTACTGACCTGATGACTGACCTGACTCCACACCTCTCTATTACTGACCTGATGACTGACCTGACTCCACACCTCTCTATTACTGACCTGATGACTGACCTGACTCCACACCTCTCTATTACTGACCTGATGACTGACCTGACTCCACACCTCTCTATGACTGACCTGACTCCACACCTCTCTATTACTGACCTGATGACTGACCTGACTCCACACCTCTCTATTACTGACCTGATGACTGACCTGACTCCACACCTCTCTATGACTGACCTGATGACTGACCTGACTCCACACCTCTCTATGACTGACCTGATGACTGACCTGACTCCACACCTCTCTATGACTGACCTGACTCCACACCTCTCTATTACTGACCTGATGACTGACCTGACTCCACACCTCTCTATGACTGACCTGATGACTGACCTGACTCCACACCTCTCTATTACTGACCTGATGACTGACCTGACTCCACACCTCTCTATTACTGACCTGATGACTGACCTGACTCCACACCTCTCTATTACTGACCTGATGACAGACCTGACTCCACACCTCTCTATGACTGACCTGACTCCACACCTCTCAGACATACGGTATGTCTGTCACCCTTCTTCATCCCACCTCCTTGTTGGCCCCTTGTTGACTCCATGCTGCCAGTCTGAGTCACAGTCTCTACCCTGTCTTTGCCCCTGCTCCCATGTCTGGCCCCCCCCAACCCCGGATGCTGCTTCAGGACCAAAAGAAGAACTACAAAGCAGTGCAGTCCTGTGAGGAGGGGGGATCTGGGGGGGCCTATCTTGAGCCGCTAGTAGCCCTAGCCCAGAACGGAGCCAACATGCACAACGTGCTGGGGCCTGCGTGCATCTTTCTACGCAAGGGCTTCGCTGAGAGCCGGCAGGCTGTACGTAAGTCCAGATAATATCATGTGCATGCAAGCCAAGAGATTAGCACGCGATACACCACAAACGTGATGTGTAATGTGTGATGTAGTAATCAGCTCTCACTGTAACTGCAGCACTTACACCATGTAAAGGCAGTGGAAATGAGACGCTGGTACAGTAGTTTTAGTCTTCAAGTCCTCTTGATAGAAAGAATGCTGCAAGAATGCAAGAGTGTGTGAGCATCTGAGTGTCTATTTATGCATGAGGCTGCGGTGCTCGATGCATTAAATATTGGTAGACATTTGTAGCGGAGTGGAGTATTGTTTTGTAACTGAGTTATGGTGATGGAAGACATGTTTCTTACATGATGATTATCTCTCTTTGTTTATTTCCAGCGGTGTCATGGTGTTGTTATTAAAGAAAACAGTGATGTTGAAACACTCATTGTACATGAATCTTTCTCTGACTGCTCTGATGACAGACTCTCACATGGCTGTTTATCATGGATGCAGGAGATGAGTCACATAAATTCAGTGCACATAAAGGAACCATTTGCATCTTTCCATTGTCTCTGCATCTCCATCTTATATTTTTTCTTGGTTCTGCTATTTTTGGGTTATTTTTCAACAGGGTGCCAGGAGTCTGCATGGTTTCCTCAGCAGGTGATTTCAGCTCTTCCTCTGCCTTGAAGGAAACATGCAGGCTGTTGGCACTCTGCAGCACATACCTGCAGTCTCGTATTTTCTACAGCATCACATTGTGTGAGGAATGCTGCATATTGGTATGTTTTTTTTAAATACCAGCAGTGTTTGGATCCTAACCCTGAATTGTGATCCTTCCTTCACAGGACCGAGAGCTGAGGCCTGAAGAAATGGATGGTATGTCACATTTCAGGGAAAATAAAGCTCTACTTTTCACAATATTGTCAAAGAGTTCTCATCCCTCTCACACTGACTCCCCGTCTCCCTCGCTCTCAGAGTTGCGTGAGGCATTCAAGGAGTTCGACAAAGACAAAGATGGGTTTATCGGCTGCAAGGACTTGGGGAACTGCATGAGAACTATGGGATACATGCCGACAGAGATGGAGTTAATAGAACTGAGTCAGCAGATCAACATGAATTGTGAGTAAAACTGTGTTTGTATCATGATTAACTCTTATCCTGACTAATCATTCTTTACCACCGAATGTTTAAGGTCAATACATTTACTGACACTTTAAAAACAGTGCCTAGTCCTCAGCAGCACTATTAATCAGTTCACATTCATCAGAGTACAAAAAAGCAATAAGTCTTGTCATGGTTTTGTGCCCTGAAGGTTAACCCAGCTTCCTCTTTTCAATTTGTCCACAGTGGGAGGACATGTTGACTTTGAGGACTTTGTTGAACTCATGGGGCCCAAACTTTTGGCTGAAACAGCAGACATGATTGGGGTGAAAGAGCTGAGGGATGCATTCAAGGAGGTGAGGAAGACATGGAGGGAAGCTCTCCAAATATCAAACTATGCAAGTTTAGCAGAGGATAAAAGTATCAGTAATTTTAAGGATGTTCTACCACTGTTTTGGTAACATGAGCCTGGGTAATTTAGTGATACTACCAGTGGTTTGGATAACCATAATGTATTCTTTTTAGCTGTGTTTTATTCTCTCTTTCTCTCATTTTCAGTTTGACACAAATGGTGATGGACAGATCAGCACAGCAGAGCTTAGAGAAGCAATGAAGAAACTTTTGGGGCAACAGGTACTGAGTCTGTTGGAAGAGTGTTTCCTCTCCATCAGTCATGGTGTCTGTCTGAATCTTGTTTGTTTGCTGTGTATCTTGGCTGAGTTTGTGCCATGGACACTCACACCTTCCCCGCAACCTTTTTCAGGTGGGACACAGAGACCTGGAGGACATCCTGCGAGACATCGACCTCAACGGAGATGGTCATGTAGACTTTGAAGGTAAAGAGTCCTGGTCAGCATCTGACACCAGGCTTTATAACATATTTCACTGTGTCAGAGCCTGGAAATCAGACATGCTATCATCATACTGTTCCTTTGTCTGTTGGTCTTCATCATTCTGTCTCTCTCTTAAACACACACACACATTTCAAAGTAAAATCTCAATGTGTGTGCTGATGTTCCAATACCATGTTGATAGTGAGGTAGTAGGCCGCATTGTCAGATGATCTCCATACCAGGGGATTATTGCACATCATAGATTACCCACGGAGAAAAAGAAGCATATAGGTTGACAGGGGTGAAAACATCAGAGAGGGCTGCTGTTCTCAGCAGCACAACTATACTAACACCAAAATGATGTCACAGTTTCCCTTTAATGTATATATACAATCCATCATTAATTGAACAAGATCTACAAAGAAAGTGTTGTTTTGGTGTTAGAATTCATATGGACTATGATTGATATGACTTTTGAGTTTGAAACAGAGGCAGAAATGAACCAGTTAATGTCAAACTATACTAAAACAGTCCAAGTTAAAACATATGAGAAATCCTGTTTGGATCTCTCTAAACAAAACTTAAGGAAACACGATAGTAACTAACTTTGAATTATTCATTTAAACATACTTGGTGGGGTTCTGTTGTGCTGGTTTGTTTGACCTTCATTGTGTTTGAATTCATCTGACAAATACATTAGGCCAATATTCACTCTCATTTTTTTTGCTCTCCAACCAACTCCTGTATTGGTGAAGGAAAAACAGTGTTATTTCAGTGGTGAGAGGGAACTATCCATCCATCCATTTTCTACCGCTTATCCTCATAGGGTCGTGGGGGGGCTGGAGCCTATCCCAGCTGTCTTAGGATGGAAGGCAGGGTACACCCTGGACAAGTCTCCACCTCATCACAGGACACATAGAGACAGACAACCACTCACACTCACACCTACGGTCAATTTAATTTAGCCAGTTAACCTAATCCCCATGCATGTTTTTGGATGTGGGAGGGAGCCAGAGTACCCAGAGAGAACCCACACAGACATGGGGAGAACATGGTACCGGTACCTTCTACAGTGCTAACCACTGCACCACCGTGCCACCCAAGAGAGAACTAAAACAGTTTAAATTAATCTGTATAACTAATACTATGATGAGCTAAAAGTTATTAAAATTTTCAATAGAGATGAGAAGAGCAGAGTTGATTGATAATTTATCACTGTGAGACGATCATTTAGTCCATTGTATAAAAATATTGATATTGATTAGTGCAGCTTTAAATGATTATTATCAAACTAACATATTTTTAGACATGTAACTCAAAATCTCTGGTGATCAGAGACCCTCAGTTAGTATGGTTTATTTCCTATAGAGACCTTTTCATTGCCCTTATGTTGCCAGGGCAACAGCTTTGGTCCTACTTTACGTCATGTCAGCTACTGCATTAATAAACTTTGCAGGTAAAGGGGCCCATTTACAATGTTTATGTTGTCAGGATTAATAAGCAGTTGTACAGAATCATGTATTTTATTTAATTGATTTTTCACTGTAAAACATTTGTCTTTCTCTGTAATTCCCAGAGTTTGTTCGGATGATGTCTCGATGAGTTCCAACATGTGAAAACACAACATGGATCCTCTGTTGGCATGGGGGGAAGAGAAGTGAGGCCAGCATGACGGATCTTGAACTTCTGAACTGTCAATGACCAAGAAAAGAAAAACATATCAAACTGCCACGCTGAAGCACAAAGGCTGACGACCACAGCCGGGAGCAACACTGGTTTATTGTATGCTGCTGCTGTTTCTTAGAACATAAACAAACCAACAGCTGCATCTCTGACTTTTACAAAGTATATTTTAAAAAGAAGTGTATTTTCCTTTTCACCATTTGTAATGGTGATGTGGCTGTTGACTCAAAGGCTGGAGGGTAATAGGATGTTTGACTGTATGTTAATAACTGTAGCGATTAACAAATGATGGCAGTATGCCAGCAAACAATACAGCACATTCATCTCTAAAGCTGAGGACTTAAGCACAAATATAATATGGCAATATGGAAATATTTCATGTGATCCCGTCAAAGCTGTGCGTTTGTGTTTTGTGCATACTGTTGTTTCTCTCGTCGCTGTACTGTAGGTTTATTTTGTCTCTTAAGACTTCCCTGGTTAAGACAAGCCAATATATTGTTTTGTAACTATGTGTAATGTAGCACCGAGGCAGTTCTTCTGCCTTTCTTACTGTGATATACTGTGAGTCATTATCAGTGGACAAAATAATACTCCTTCACTGTTATAGTGAGTTGTTCATCTTGACTGAAATAGGCCTTTTGAATTACACATTTTATTAATTCTGAATATGACTCTGCATGAATTTACAGAGTTTGACAGATCCTCTATACCTTAACTCCCAATGGTAGGTGATTAATGATTTAATTTGTATCAGAGTGCTTTGGGAGCTTTTGATAAATGTTCTTGTTTTAGTCTACAGAAACATCCTGAAGTGATTTTCACTTTGGTGCAACATTAATACTTTAAACTTCAATACCTCAAGATGAATTGAACAATCAACCGCTTCCATAAAACACCCCTAAGCATAAGCTCTAATACCACTTTCTTTACCCTCTTTTACCTTCATTATTTATATTTGTAAGGAAGTGCAATTAGCTTCTTTATGAAAAAAGCCAAAGAAAGTTTACAAAAATATTATTTGAGTCATATTCAGTGCAGTAAGTGTAAGCCTATGTTTTAGAAAAATGAGCCATTTGATTATATTTTCAAAATGGCAGCATGGTTGAACTGCCCTTCCTGGACCCTGGGGCAGCTAACTAATTGGTTGACTGTTCATAGCTGGGGCATGGGTTTATGCATGCTATAAAATTGAGGTATTCTTCTAAAGGGAAATCTTACTTTGTGACTTTACTTGTCTTAAATGTGTGAAACTATGCATGCAACAAACTACTGACATTTGTAGCAGAATATATCAAAATAAAGGTTTTTATTGGAACTTGAGCACAGAGGCCATGTCTGTAGAATTGCTGTTTATTATTCATTCAGATTTTAAACATTTGTATGGATGCTACAGGCCTATCATAAAATACAAAATGATAACAACATTGATACCTCATCATTTTATTAGTGGTGGTGTAGTGGTTAGCACTAATCGATGGATGGATCATTATATTATTCCTCATTATGTCAGTTTTCAAAGTAAAGACAACCACTGTCATCAACCTGTCCATGTCCTGTCCACAGTACAGTGACAGCGGCTCTCATTGGCCACCTGTTGCCATGACGATTTAATACAACTCTGTCTACAGTCAGTTAGCATGTTGCTAGTGTATGAGAGCACTGTACCTCAGCCTGGACAGTCCAGATGGAAACTACCTGACCATCTGTCATCATAATCCTCCTCAGCACATGACCAGAGTTAAACCCGGTAAGAGTCCTTAAGTTACACAAAAGCCAGCTAGCTAGCTAGCACAATGTTAGCCGTGGCTCAGAGTGAGCTTTATAGCAGCTGTAAGCTAACATGTTAAGAACTAAACTTAACGAAATTTCCTAATCACTAACAGACATCTGCAGGGTAAGTTAATGTGTCCTCTTAACATTACAGGCTGCTCGTGATGAATAAGAAGAGAAAACAAACTAATTGCTGTTAATTCAAATTCGGCTGGTAATGAATGTCTCTGTGTAAAAAGCGTTGTTGCTATATTACTGAAGCTTGCTATGTAATGACCACTTACTGTACTTAATTACTTAAATTAGGCTCTCGTTGCCCCTTAATGTTAAATATTAACGTTACTGTAACTCAATCACTCATGACTTAGCTAGGTCTGCTTATTGTTTGTGTTTTTAGACTTTATTTTTGGCTGCTTTAGAGTTATTGCAGTTTTTCTACAATAAGCCAGTGGCTGTCAGTGAGATTACAACAACAGCCATTGCCTCCTGTTGAAAAGCAGGAACGTATTGAACTGTCTCTTTCATCAATGACCCTCATTAACAGAAATAGGCCACTCAGCTATTAACTGCAGCCTGGTGAGCTTGAAAACCAACCTTACTTATTGGAAATGTTGCTCAAAAGCTAATTTAAGGTCAGGCAAAATGTAGAATGTGTGAAGTCATCTGAAAGAGATCACAGAGGTCATTAAGTTTGTACTTTTTATGATTGTCTGTGCTTTTTATTGTGCTGTCTTCAGCAGACACAGACAGTGAGTTACTCCTGATGAAGGTTTCGGCGGCTCTTCAAACAGACCTGAAGACTTGCCCTGAAGTCGTGTGCAGCCTTTTTCCTCTCTGTGTGTCTTCGGCTGTTGAGCAGAATGACTTGGTTTACATTTCCAGCTGATGACCTGCTGTGCAGGTGTCTTGGCGTCTCCATCACTGCCTGGTTGACACTTGTATTTATGTTCATAATTGCGCCAGCTGTACTTGGAGTCTCTTTTGGTATCCGCAGACTCTACATGAGGACACTTCTCAAGGTCTTTGAGGTGAGCTTGGTGTCTGTTTAATACATGATATTAGAATGGTAGCCTAAAACAATCAAAGTCCTTTACACATTGTACAACAAAATAGGAATATATAATATATACATGTAATATATTAGAACCCTTTGAGTTTTACACAAATTATTTTTGCCGTCTTGCTGATTTTATTTTAAAAATCCATTCCTTGTTGGATGGGACACCCATGCTCTCCTAACTTAGGGAAACTGAGCACAGGCAATGTTGCTGCCTCCCTTCCCTCAGGGACTTGGGTTTTGGGGCAGACCCCAGGGAGCAACAAGCTTTTAGCCATGGGACTACTATCTGAGTTGGTGTAGATACTGCAGGGTGCTTAAACTCCTGGGATGGTGTTTATCTACTGGCATAGCAGACTAGTTCAGCACTTGTGGTCCCACAGTTTCTGTAGGAGTTGTTTCACTCAGGATAATGGTAGTCACAATTAAAGATGAACATTTAGGAACATGCCTGGTATCTGAACAAGACTTCAACCTGCTTTACCAATTTCCTGTAATTGTAAGGGAGCTGTGCCACCCTTGGGGTTGGTTCCCTGGCCTCTGGATAAAGCTCTGTTTGAGCCCCTGGAGTCAGTCAAGCTGATGTAGCTGTCAATCAAGACTTTCTTCAATCTTTTGCCAAAAGGGCCTGATGAGCTGAAGGCTCTCTTGATCCATGAATTAAGGTATAGAGTTGGTTATGTGGCCATATCTGACATTTTCTTTGAAAGAACCACTGCTTTGCCTATGTTTGTTTCAACCCAGAGAGCTTAAAGTTTACGCCACTGGACTGTAGATGTTTTACAACAGACCAATATGGAGCTGGTGTTCCTCTGCCTTCGGGCTATTTAGACTGCACCATCTACACGGTTCTGCTATGCTAATGAACATGTATGCGGTGTTCCCAGATGGACAACAGGAACAGGAAGCTTTATGGCTAGCAGGCTGGATTTAGTGGTCACACCTTCAAATCAGCCTTAGTATCTTGGAAGGCTGGGAAGCCTCTGGTAGTGCCGGTCATCTTGGCTTCATGCTGCAGGTCTTGAAGTACTTGCTGGTGTGAATACATGTGTGAATAGTTTATTTTCGATGGGCTACAGCGCTGCTACAATGCAAATTGGTGTTTTAATTAGAGCACACAGAGCCTTGTTCATCAAAACTGTGACATATTTATGCTGGTGTAAGTCAGACTTTGTTGGTGTTGAAACTGACAGCAGAGAGGAATAGCACTGAATGGTTCTGCTCTTTCTCTGCATTGTTTTTTTTTTTAAGCTGCAAGAAAAGATGTCCTTTGTCTCCAGGGATGGATGCATATGATTTCATTACTCTGTTCATTTCTGATCAGTCTCAGTCTATATGATGCTCATATTGTCTATAATCTCTAACCTTGAATGCAATTTGGAGGCTTGCAGTGCCTTTACAGACAATTTCATAGCTGCTTGTCCAAAGCAGCATATTTGTTTAATAAAATTTATTTTTACATTGGCTTTTGTCAAACATTATAGCAAACAACTAAAATGTAGTAAACTTGTTTTCTAATCTAGTGTTTTCTCTTAAACTAGTGGGCAACCTCACAAATGGAGATGGGAGCAAAGGAAAATAAGCAGCAACTCTATAAACTGTACAGCAATGGTAAACAAGTAACATTTAAATATTTCTCAGCCATGAATGCTTACTGTACCTGTGGTATTTATGTTTCTTTCTTCCTTTCGTTCTCATGTAGAAATCATAGTCAAAGAACCACCATCATCCTTGCAGCAGGAGATCCAGGAGCTCCGAGCTTCTGCCGGCTGTCTGCGCTCAGAGCCAAAGTTTGAGATGGCTGACATCTTCTGCTTCTGCCGGAGAGGTGTGGAGAGCATCTTGGACGACGAGGTGACTAAGCGCTTTTTGGCTCAGGAACTGGAAACCTGGAACTTGCTGACTCGAAGCAACTACAACTTTCGCCATATCTGCCTGAGACTTACTGTCTTGTGGGGACTGGGAGTCCTTGTCCGCTACGGCGTCCTGCTGCCTCTCAGGTCAGAGCAGCATGCAGGCAGGTTATGTGCTTGAGGCAGTAAGATCATCGGATAAAAACTGTGAATGGGTAGAGAACTGGTGCAGTCTCGAGTCAATTGTTTCTTTTTTCTGCAGGGTTACTCTGGCAGCCACTGGCATTAGCCTGTTTCTAGTCCTGACGACTTTGGTGGGCTTTTTACCAAACAGAGAGTAAGTATCTGTATAACAAGGGTCTGATTAAAAGCTACATTATTTACTGCCACATGTGTAGTGTATCATAAGGTTACAGGAGTAATGATTATGGCCTTATGTTATATGTCCTCAGGTTAAGGTTCTGCCTTAGTGACAAGGTTCATCTGATGTGTTACAGGATCTGTGTGAGTTCTCTCACAGCAATCATCACCTATCACAACAGGTACGGACAAATACCAGCTTTCAAAGAGATTTATCAAATAATTTATAAAATATATTGTCATATTCAGAAAAGACCACACTGACAAGCATTGAAGTATGTATGGTGTATAGTTGACTGTCTCCAAGTTGTGTTTGTCTTAAATAAACTTCATTTCAGAGAGAACAAACCAAAGAATGGCGCCATCTGTGTGTCCAATCACACAACACCCATTGATGTCATCATCCTGGCCAATGATGGCTGCTACTCTATGGTACAAAAGTTTGCATGTCTTTGCATATGATGATGAAAACTCAGATATGAGTAGAGGTGAACTCTGGTTTCTCAGGTTGGTCAGGTGCATGGAGGGCTGCTGGGAATGATCCAGCGAGCAATGGCCAAATCCTCCCCTCACATCTGGTTTGAAAGATCAGAAGTCAAAGACAGACACCTAGTGGCCAAAAGGTAACATTGCATGTTTACGTGCCTATTTGGAAGTAGTAAAGGTTTGTCCCAGTGTTGTGCAACCACTAATTATTAAGGATGTTCAGCTCAGTGTGGATTGAATTCTAATATAAATTACTTACTGTGTTCTCTATATGTCTTATTATCAATGGGTGTCAACAAACCTGGTGCATATGGTTTAGATGAGGTTTGTGTTGGAAAACTTTTGATTGTGATTTGCACACATTTTTTACATTTTGATTTGAAACATCAGGTTTTAGCTCACACACATAAACATAATGTCCTCTCAGTTTATGACACATCAGTATATACGTATGGCTGACATCAATCAATGATCTTGACAGTAAACCGAGTCTAAAATATGACTGGAATAGCTTGTGGATTAAAATACTGTTGTTCATTTCTGCTTTGTCAATTCAGGCTAAGCGATCATGTTGCTGACAAAACCAAACAGCCTATCCTGATCTTCCCTGAGGGTGTGTATTGTATGATGATACAGGCTGATTCTTCTAAACACAACTGCAGCCTGCAACATTTGTTGTTTAGTGTTGATAAGTACCTCTTTCTGTCCTCCTCAGGTACATGCATCAACAACACATCAGTGATGATGTTCAAAAAAGGTAGCTTTGAAATTGCCTGCACTGTCTTCCCAGTTGCCATTAAGGTAGGAACTTGATTTTTTTTTTTTGCTTTTTCCTGCTCTCACCTACACTTGATATGACTTCATGCCTCTCTTGCAGTATGACCCTCGGTTTGGGGATGCTTTCTGGAACAGCAGTAAGTTTGGCCTGGTCAGTTATCTGCTGAGGATGATGAGCAGCTGGGCAGTCGTCTGCAGCGTTTGGTATCTGCCGCCGATGAACAGAGAGGTGAAACTTCTTTGCCACAACCTTAGAGAAATGTGGTGTGTCAGTAATAGCACTTCCAGTTCGTACTAGTGTTTAATCTATGCACAGCTGTCCACCTGTTCTTTGTTATTGTTTGTGTAGGAAGGGGAGGATGCTGTGCACTTTGCCAACAGAGTGAAAGCAGCCATAGCTGCACAAGGAGGGTTAGTGGATCTCATTTGGTGAGTCCTCAGCAGCTTCCATCCATAAGTAGTGCAAATGCTAATGAATTATTAGAAAATCTGCAAAAGAAGATCCAGTTTATGTATCATCTGCAACATTGGTGTTGCTAATCCTCCAGTCAGGGGCATTTGTACCATTGTAGAAAATGAGGGGCCAAAATGATGATGCAATAAATAATCATATATAGCAGTAAAACTGTGTAATAAATATTTGTTTATGGTTGTTATGGATTCCAATGGCATAAAACAGATTTAGAAAACACATTTTCAAAGCACAAGACTCAACAACGTTTTTTCGCTTTTAGATTTGACAGACACAATCCTTAGTTAGTCCCTTCAGTTTGTGGAGGACACTAATGCAGCTGTGTTGAGTCTGTGTGATCATTCTTTTTCTTTCCAACCTGTGTGCTCTCAGGGATGGAGCGCTGAAACGAGTAAAAGTGAAAGACACTTTTAAAGAAGAGCAGCAGAGGCTTTACAGTGAAGTTCTTGTAGCTGAGCAGGACGAAGGGGAGCAAAGTAACAACAACACTTAGAAGATGGAAATTCAGAGGAGGATAAAAGCAACTAACAATGAGGACACGGTGAATGTATGATGCATATAAATATATATGAATTATATTGTTTGCTACTGTATGTTTTGATATTTATGTTTTTATCTTTGTAAAATGTATGTTTCTTCATGTTGTATGACCTCGGTCCCATAATTGTGCCAGTCATCCTGCGTCCTTTTACTGCCATGTGAGCTTGTTTACCCCAATTGAAACACAAAGACACACTGATCTGTTTGTAAAGAATTAAAACCGCAGAGCTTCTATTAAGAAAGCTGTGACTATTTTAAATGCCTAGTACTAAAGTCATTACATCGCAGACAGTGGCAGTGCCAACGCTTATGCGTCACTTTGCTAATTGGCTCAAAGTTCTTTATGCGTCTTTGCCTTTAACCTTCGCTGGACACCAGTGGAGACATTGAAAGACCTGGTGCACAGTGCAGTGATCAAAATGATAATGCAGGTTTCCATTTAGTTTGTCTCAGAGTGATGAATTCACACTGTTTCCTTCCTTCAACAGCAGGAGTCAGTGTTCAGACATGAACCCAGTGAGTAGCACACATACAAATCAATATTCAGTTTGATTTAAACAGATGTATAATAATGTAAAACATATAAAACACCTAATCCTGCTCAGGCTCATGGAAATTGAGGATTCAGCCCAGAAAGCACTGAGGTAAATTCAGAGAATCAATGGGCCTGTCCACTCAAAGAGCAAAACAGACAAAGAAACAACACATTCAATATATTTCAGAGTAGTCAGTCCATCTAAAATCCATTGAGACCCTGCGGCCTGATTGAGATTCAAACTGGAGCTGCATGTGAAACTGAATCCATCCCTGTGAGCCCTATCAGCTGTCACAGGCCTGTCAGGTATCCCATCGTCTGTCCACGTGACAACAGAGCGGAGGGCTCATGTTTTCAGACCTATAAGAAATACAGAAGCACATGGAGCTATGGCTACAGTCAGAGCTTTAATGACCAACCAAGGGGCTGTGATGAAGTGCAAATTTAAGTAAATACACAATCAGTCAGTCAGTGCTGTGGTGTGATGCTGATGCTCTGTGGCAGGTGTCAGCAGGGATCAGGTGTGGCCTGCTGGCTCCACTAAATGCTCATTGTGTCACATTGGTGTAATCTGTTAATCTGGGGGAGTGTCTCAGTGTTTTAAACAAGGAGGACCACTCTGGGTTTAACCACGCCCCGTCAGCTGTTTCCTCAATTTCTCTGAAGATCACAGGACAATTTTTCGTCCTCTTGTCCGGTCTCGCAGTGAACCGATGAGCGCCATTTAGGAGATTTATATTCGTGTTTAATCCACTAACAAGCGGTGTCAGCACCATGATGTCTCTGGTGGAGCAGCAGTGGTGTCCCACCAGCGTTCAGGTGACGGTGCAACAAGCCAGAGGCCTCAGGATTAAGGGGAAGAGCGGCACCAACGATGCGTACGCGGTCATGCAGGTGGGCAAGGAGAAGTACCAGACGACGGTGGCGGAGAAGAGCGTGGCTCCGGTGTGGAGGGAGGAGGCCACTTTCGACCTGCCGCCTCTGCTGCAGCATGGAGGAGGAGGAGGAGGAGGTGGAGGAATCCTGCATGTCCACGTGCTGCACCGAGCCCTGGTGGGTCCAGACAAACTGCTGGGACAGGCTGTCATCAACCTGCTGCAGCTCAGCGAGGACCAGACCCGCAACAAGACGGAGTGAGTGCAAGTAAACTGACCCTTTAGTTGTGCTGCAGGTAGACAGGCATAGACTGCACAAGACACCCACCCCCAAAACCACAAGATCCCACACCCAGAAAGTCCAAAGATGTTATGTTTTGTCCACCCCAAATGTATTTTATTTATCACCATTCTGGTAAGCAGCATGATAATAAGCAGGGTTGGCATAGGGTGGTATATGCCACCATAAAATACCTGCTTACAAGTATTAAGACCTACCTCTGTTAGAAACATCCTGCTCTGCTCCTCTTCTCTTGTCTTTCTGTTGGTCTAGGTTTTTGTGTACATGATTTTGTTTTGAACCTGGAAGTCACTTTAGTCAATATTGTTGTTTTAAATGTATTATGGAATTAAACTTGTGAGTCAGAAAACCAGAGATAATCACATTTAAGACCCAGTTGCCTTACCATTCTCAATCAATTAAATAATTAATGAACCGTATCCTGTAGGTATAAACTGTGGCTGAACCCCGGGTAGCCTGGTGGTTTAAAGTAATTCATTGTTGAAGTTTCTTTGAGCGATCAAATGTCTCTGCAGCTGGCATAAAAGGCAAAAAAGAAGTGACACGATCACTGCGAGCACTTATATATTACTCTTCTTTTACATTTTACTTACCTATATGTCCTGTATGTTTTTCACAGTCCCCTGAATACAAGGCTTTGTTGTATGCGACATGCCAATCTGGTTACCCTTAAGGAAATCACGGGAGGCAAAATGGAGGCTGACTAACTTTGATTTCCATCTGCGTTACAGAGGAACAACACTTGGTTGCTGGTTTTCAGCTTTGTGGTCTTGAAAAACACTTCATAATCCCCCTTAAATATTTTGTGTTTTTTCTTGTAATAATAAATTATGCAGCATTTGTAAAAGCTGTAGGTTAATGTTCCAAAATGAATATGTTCCCCTTCATTTCTCTCTGGAAGTGATATCCCTCTGTGATGTTTGCTCCTTTTTTTCCCACCGAGGTGAGGTATTTGATCAAACACACACATCCATGCATCACTCCACAGACATGCTTTGGTGGCTTTGACTTATGAATGTTGCCCACCGGCTCCAGTGCAGCTTAAGGGATTTGTTGCTCTGGCAGCAGCCTTCAAGAGATGCCAATCAGCATTACTTACTGAGGTGAAAAGCGTGAGTCAAAGGATTCACCCTTTCATTGACTGAACCTGTCAACAGTGTACAGATTCCCCAAAGAAGAGCCAGACTTCACCTCACTGTGTCCAACAAAGTGTGTTTTGTGAGGAGAGAGACTTTAATTAAACATTACTGTTCTCGTTACTCTGCTTTCACACTGACAAAGAAGGTGAAGTGATGACGTCACATGCAGTGGTCATGGTTTACAGGCCTGGCAATGGTGCTACTGCACTGCATGGTCTCAGTAATGGTGAGACCTGGAGCACACAAAGATGTTATTGTTCATTTGATCTGCACAACCTGTCAGCCATGTTCAGTAAGAATGGAAAATGTTGTGTTGTACTAAGCTGTTTCTGAGTATTTTAGTCTCCCACAGTGTGACTGGTATTAATACAAAAGCAGACCACATACCAGCCTGAAAATGCACAAACGCAATAAACGCACTCACTTCCCTCTCCCACCTTCTGCAGGGTCGTTTGTTGTCTCGGCCTGTCTGCTCTCTCTGATGTTTTGGCTTGACATTCATTGCTGCTCGTGTCTTGTTCATCACAATATAGATTTGCTGTCTGTTTGTATTAAGGCAAGCGCTTGATAAAGCAGTTAGCATGCTTCAAAGGTTTTTTGTGATTGTCACAGTGAGAAATTCACAGTTAAATCAGATCTGAAAGCGTGAAATTTGGCCACAAATAACTTTTCATACTGTTCTGCCTGCTCGTCTGGTTTGGCTATTCGCCCTGTGTCAGCATGAGCTTCACCTGGCTGTATGCTGCTGCATATTTGCATATTGCATATTTTGGGATTTTATCGGTGTATATCTCTGATCACATCTGCTCTTTTTGGCTTTTAAAAAAATCATATATTTGTTTCTCTGGAACAGTGCTGCAGAGATATGCATTTTTGTACACATTTTGTGCATTTGTACATGTGCATATAGTTTTATTCTCCTTGAAAATATGTTTGCCTCTTTTGTAAAATTAGCAAACATGCTTTAGCTGTGGTTGAGTGAATTAGCTGTGTTTTCTGTTGATCTTTCTGTCGTGCCCTGTGGGCTCTCTGAATGTACCTTGACTCTGAGGTTTAAATGCAGCTTCAGCCTCACATTCCTGATTGTTATCTTTGAAAAGCAAACAGTGATGGCAACATAGATGGCCTGCCAAGGTCAGTAATTTCTGAGCAGGACTATTGTGTCTTTACTAGTAGACTAACATGTTGTGTGAGCTGAATTTGACAAAAGCAGTTCAAAAACATTTGGACAGCGCAGGTGTGTACACACAGAAATGATAGACATTATTTATTCAGTGGAGCGTTATAGTTTTTTGTTTACATCTGTGCTTTTCTTCTGTGAAATAGGCTTATTTCCTTATACAATATCAGGTAAAGGGCATCATGACACCCACATGAATGAGGTTACAGGCAAGCTGAAGGGCGTTTACTGTGGGGTCTCTGTTACCAAATTTGCCATCGGGCTTGCAATCACAGCTCTGCATGGAGCCTGCATACTGCAAAAAATATTCATAGCTCCTCATATAAGCATTATAAAGTTGTAAAAAAAAAAAAAAAAAAATTCTCCACATTGAGTTCATCTTTCCTTGACTTCTGTATTGTGAATTGTTATTAGTTGGAAAGGAACATGCAGGCCTTCATTTTGGTGTCTCTGACTCGTGCCTGTGGGCTGATAGTGTGAGCCCTGGACTGTTGAGTCCTTGGACATTGCCACCGTTGAGTTGTTTCTGTCACTCAGCTCTTCGCCCCCTCACACAGCTGTGCTCTGTGATAAGAAAGGCTTGAGCCACACATTGTCTTATCAGCAGCTTAGACTACAAGGAAGGATGTGTGTGTGCAGAAAGTGGAATACATTTCCAAAATGTTGAGTCATGCTTTGTCCTCTCGTGGTTCTGTCTGTACAGCAGGGCAGAACACTTTGTGCTCTTTGCAGGGATGTGAGGACTGAGTTTAAGGGCATCATCATCATCCAGGCGCTGTTCAGTGAAAGCCACTGTTAATTCCTCCTCCCGCTCAATTCTTAGTACCCCAACCAGCTAACGCCCAAACACTTTTGCAACTTCCCTTCTGTTTAAACTGAACAAGCTTCTTTTTTTTAATTCGTAATGGGACATGTCTGTGACTGTGGCATCTGTTGTTATCAGCAATACAGTTGTTCAAAGGTCAGGGTTGTGATTACACTGTTATACTATATTACAACAAACAATGTGTTTTATATATATATATATATATATATATATATATATATATATATATATTTAAACAAATAATAACATAACAATAAAAGGAACATAATAAAATATCAAACTCAACTCGTATTGAAGGCCAGAGGTGAGTTTTGTGCAGTGATTTTAAATCTTTCAGTAGACTGCACAGGGCTGATATTTATTGGCACTGTTCCACAGGTTGAGAGCAGCTACAGCAAAAGTTTTGTCTCCTCTGGTTTTTAGCATGTGGTGTGCTGACCTCATTGCTCTAAAACTAAACTTAACTTGGATCCTAAAACTAGCCGTAAGCCAATGAATGTAGAAAGAGAACGGGTGTGATATGATCACGTTGTCTCATACAGCACACACCTTCCCTATTTTATTCTATGCCGTACTGCTACTTTACCCTGCCACCTGTGCAATATACTAATTATGTGTATGCAATATAGCACACTAATACAAAATAATAAGTTGTACAAAATAGTTGGTTTTAAATTATCAGTTTTCCAGGAAAAAAAAACAGTTGTGGGGCAATGTAACCAGAAAGTGCTATAATCCATATTATTATATTAACAATGGATTTCTAAAGGGCCGGGTTGCTCACAGTCATGAACCCAGAGAGTTAATACCAGACTCTGCACGCTCTACTCTCAGCTCTATGAAGCTTTATACAGTCAAATGTGAGTTTCAAACTTTGCAGCTGAATATAGTTTAAACAAAAACTAGAGCTAAAAGTGGGTGCTTACTGAATTTGCATTCACCGGGTGGTCAGAGATGAGCTTCACCACATCGAAATGCATTGTAATATATGAGACATCATGTCGTCATTGTGATTTGGCTGAAGGTCTATTTAAAAAAAAAAGGATGATTTGACACCTGGGATTGGATGAAATATTATTTTTCATCATTTTGTAGCTTGTAAATATTCTGCTGTGCATGGGAATACAGACGTAGTAGCAGCAGACCACATACTGAACACATGATACATAAATGCAATATCTATCTGGCAGTATTTCGCTGAAGAACGTTCATCAGGCAAATCATCAACAAATCCCTCAGTGGGACATTTTATAACGTCAAGGCCTGAAATGCGCAGATCACATCTTGTTACTCATCAGCAGAGTAGGAGGCAGGGGAGCAGTGTCTCACCCATTGCCTTCATCATTTTGTTTGCGCAACACATCTGAAGCATTGCTGAGGGAGGTGGAGGGTGAATCTCAACATCAAATCTGTTATTTTTGCTGGAAACACACACACACACACACACACACACACACACACACACACACACACCCATGGCCCCTTCCTCATTTCCTCATTTCCTCAGGAATCCAGATTTCAGTTGAGTTGTTTGTTCAGTGGTTAGCTGACCTCAGATTTCTGCCTGACAGGCACTTTTTTTGCTGACTGCTCTTTTTCGTTGTTCAGTTAAGTGTCTTCTTATTCTGAGACCCTTCTGCTCCTGTCAGACCTTGACGCTGGTGCAGAAACAGAGCAACCAGGTGGACTCACTTCATTATTGGTTTATGTACTTTTTTCTGTCTTTACACGACTCACATATGAATTTAGCTAGTTGTGAGGCTGTAACAGTGTTTATTTTGGGTTACTTGACTGATGATGAGGTTTATAGCAATTTTGTTTTCTGTGAATTTGACCAGTTTATGTGTTGTGAGGAGGAGCAGAAACTTATCTTGTGGATTAAAACTCCCTTTTTGGGATTTAAGACATTGGAAGAAAAAGGAACAACATCCATAAAGCTTGTTAAATATTGGTGGGGGTGAAAAAGTCTACACAGAGGAAGTATTCATAACGCCCCCACATTAGAGGCTACCACAGGCAGAACAGTATTACTATTATTATTTCCAAAAACTTTCCTTCACGGTCAGTTTTCTGGTTGTGCTCAGATCCTCACAGACTTTCCAAAATCCTTCAAGTGGCTGCTGACTCACCCTCTATTTGCTACAGGATGATCATACTTTCCATAAAGAAGCTGACGAGGACTAAACATCAACTTACTGCAAATGTATCCCAGTCTTATTGTTTTTTTTTCCTCTGTGACATTTTGTTGTTATTACTTAAAAGATAGTCAAAAATAGTGTATATAATAACACAGTGGACATTACTTTTCAGGCTTTATAGAGTTTTGGCTCATCCGTTCTGGAGCTTTTCTTTATTGGTTCAGTATCACAGCCCTCATAGTGTCATTTATAGCCACAGCAGGCTGTTTTCTGCTTAAAAGCTCTGATAACCCACTGCAGCTACTAGTAGCTAAAGAACCACAACAACTGTCATGAATTGGTAGTGACCAAAACCAGAGTCAATCAGCTGTTTGGCGATTTTGTGTTTGTTAAAATGCATTCAAAGAACATTATTCCAATAAGATGCTTCTCTTTAACAGGTGGTTCAAGTTGCTGGACAAGACTGGCAAGGCGGACAAAGACAGAGGAGAGGTGCTTGTGGACATCCAGTTCATGAGAAACAACATGACTGCCAGCATGTTTGACCTCTCTGCTGCTGGCAAATCCAGATCTCGCCTCGGCAAGTTCAAGGACAAAGTTCGTGGCAAGAAAAAGGAATCAGATACGGTGTCTAACGTGGTGCCGTCCTTCGGCCAGGTTCTGACTGACAGCGAGGAGGAGGGGAACGGTACCGGCGAGGTAGCCTCTGGCAAGGGCGAGAAAAAGAAGAAGCATAAAATGAAGTCTTTGTTTTCTCCTAAGTCTAACCTGCAGAGGAACATTTCTCAGTCCATGTCTGTCCTGCCTGCCAAGAACTCCTCACTGAGCGGCAGCCAGTCGTCTGGTCTAAATGTGGATTCCTCTGAAGGTCGGGAGTTGTTTCACCATTATTTTGTTTATTTTCTCTTGTCCTCTCCATGTCATTAAATACATGTTAACTGCTCCATGTCCTTCCAGGTAAAAAGAAGTTCAAGTTCCTGATGCATAAACGCTCAGGCAGCTCAGACAGTAAAGATTCCTCCTCTGGTCACCAGAAGCATGGCGCTGTGGAACAGAGTAACGTGTGCATCAATGGTAGCCATGTTTACTGTGAGGAGCCTCAGGCCAGAACTTCTCGCATTGGCTCAAACTTCAGTCTGGCCAGTTCAGGCCACGGATCCATGGAGGACGTCCCTGAAAGCTCTCCTCCATCTGTTGACTCACTAAGAGCAGTGAGGCAATATTCCCCATGGACGGAAGAGGAGGAGGAAGTGGACAACATAAAAGAGGATGTAGATGAACTAAGACAGGAGGAAGATGAAATGATAAAGATGGAGGAGGAGGAGAAGAGGAGAAAAGATGAGGAAAGAAGGAGGACTAAAGAAGAGGAAGTTAAAAGGGAGGAAGAGGAAAGGAGGAAGGAGAAAGTGAGAGCTCAGGAAGAGAGGAGGCAACAAGAGGAAGAGGAGAGACAAAGCAGAGAAGAAGAGCAAGAAAGAGTAGCAGAGGAGAAAAGGAGACGATGGGAGGAAGAGGAGAGGATCAGGAGGGAGGAGAAAAGAGCTGAGGAAGAGAGGAGGAGACGAGAGGAAGAGGAGAGGATCAGGAGGGAGGAAGAGAGAGCTGAGGAAGAGCGGAGGAGACGAAAGGAAGAGGAGAGGATCAGGAGGGAAGAGGAGAGAGCTGAGGAAGAGAGGAGGAGACGAGAGGAAGAGGAGAGGACCAGGAGGGAGGAGGAGAGAGCTGAGGAAGAGAGGAGGAGACGAGAGGAAGAGGAGAGGACCAGGAGGGAAGAGGAGAGAGCTGAGGAAGAAAGGAGGAAACGAGAGGAAGAGGAGAGGATCAGGAGGGAGGAGGAGAGAGCTGAGGAAGAGAGGAGGAGACGAGAGGAAGAGGAGATGGTGAGAAGAGAAGAGGAAGAGGAGAGGGCAAGGAGACAAGAGGAAGACAGGGCGAGGAGACAAGAGGAAGAGGAGAGGATCAGGAGGGAGGAGGAGAGAGCTGAGGAAGAAAGGAAGAGACGAGAGGAAGAGGAGAGGATCAGGAGGGAGGAGGAGAGAGCTGAGGAAGAGAGGAGGAAACGAGAGGAAGAGGAGAGGATCAGGAGGGAGGAGGAGAGAGCTGAGGAAGAGAGGAGGAGACGAGAGGAAGAGGAGATGGTGAGAAGAGAAGAGGAAGAGGAGAGGGCAAGGAGACAAGAGGAAGACAAGGCGAGGAGACAAGAGGAAGAAGAGAGGATCAGGAGGGAGGAGGAGAGAGCTGAGGAAGAAAGGAAGAGACGAGAGGAAGAGGAGAGGATCAGGAGGGAGGAGGAGAGAGCTGAGGAAGAGAGGAGGAAACGAGAGGAAGAGGAGAGGATCAGGAGGGAGGAGGAGAGAGCTGAGGAAGAGAGGAGGACACGAGAGGAAGAGGAGAGGATCAGGAGGGAGGAGGAGAGAGCTGAGGAAGAGAGGAGGAGACGAGAGGAAGAGGAAAGCATCAGGTGGGAGGAGGAGAGAGCTGAGGAAGAGAGGAGGAGACGAGAAGAAGAAGAGAGGGTGAGGAGACAAGAGGAAGAGGAGATGGCGAGGAGACGAGAGGAAGAGAGAAGGAGACGAGAAGAAGAAGAGAGGGTGAGGAGACAAGAGGAAGAGGAGAGGGCTATGAAGGAAAAGGAAGAATGTGAGAGATTGGAAGAAAAGTTGAGACAAGAGGAGCTAGAGAGGAGAAGGACTGAGGAAGAGGAAAGGATCAGGAGGGAGGAGATGGCTGAAAAGGAGAGGAAAGAAGAGGAGGTCAGGAAACTGGAGAAAGAGAAGTTACAGAGGGAAGCAGAAGAACAGACGAGGAAGGAAACCAAACACAAAGCAGCAGGGAAGAAAGCTAACATGACCATGGAGAGCCCTGCAGACGTCACGTCCACGAATCCCTTTGACGAGATTTCTGACTCACCTGGACCTGACAGCAAAGTGTCAACAATCCAGCAAAGGTTTGACTTTACCGGAAACCTTTATGAAATCCATGTAACAGTGTTAAACTAGATAGAGTTCAGTTAACCTGTCATAGTTATCAGTAACAGAGCCAGGACCAGGAAGAGAGCGGCGGCAAAGGAGGAAGTGAAATTGAGTTTGAATACCTGATGAAAATGATGTAAAGTCAGACAATCTGAATGTAGTTGAACTTGTTTTTCAGTCAGTCACTCAGCATCAGCAGCACTTAAACTTGCATCTCTCTGTTGTTGCAAGGATATATTCTCTGTAAACTGAGATTGGGGCCTCATTGCACAGTCTTGCAGCATATGTGCAGGCAGTGATAATGCACAGTGGGTAATAGACAGTGAAGGTTGGTGGTAATTTCAGAGATCTCAGGATGAGATTTACTTGGTTTTTAAAAGACATTAACCTTTATTATATCCATTTTATTCTTACACTGACTTTATTGCACACTGTTTTTTTCAAATGAGTATTCTATGATCTGTTTGTTATACAAGATTAGATATGAATATCTTTTCAACATCCTAGAAAAGGATATTTTTATCTTCTCCATGATACTCCTTTTAATTGACACTTAGG
Source organism: Synanceia verrucosa (assembly GCA_029721515.1). Lineage (NCBI taxonomy): Eukaryota > Metazoa > Chordata > Actinopteri > Perciformes > Synanceiidae > Synanceia > Synanceia verrucosa. The sequence goes on along the minus strand of CM056564.1, from coordinate 13,919,529 downwards.
TACTTAAATTTCATATTGTCTGTGTCTAGTGCTCAACAGGAGAGACGACGGGCTCCTCACCCTCCAGGAAGGAAACAAACTGAGAGGCCAAGTGAGAGGGAGCAGGACGGCTCTACACGACATCTGGCACAAATTAACACCAAGAGTAAAGGCAAGGACATTAAAACTGTCAGTGTTTTCCCTCAGCGCTCGGTGCAAATGATCACTCCTCTGAGTAGGTCTCCCACAGATGCAAAGACATCACAGAGTGTGACGCAAAGTGGCGCCACCAAAGAAACATCAAATGTAGCCAAACACAGCAAGCGCCCAGCGCCATCTACACCTCGTTCTGTGGATGAAGGGCCACGACCTCATCACAAGGCAGCCCCGTCTTCTGATGGTAACATTCCCCGTGAAGGTGGCTCAGAGGCAAAAGAAGTCCCAATCGTTTATGGCTTGAATCCGTTTGAAGACGACGACGATGAAAACGAAGCACAAGGCGATGCAGCCCCTTCTGGTTTAGTGTTGTGGCCTCCAGTGGCGTCACAAGCTGCCGGTGAAGATGCCAGCTCTAAAACAAAAATCAAATCCTCAAAGGCCCGTGCCCCCCCACTTCCTGCAAAGAAAGCAGCCTCTGTCCAAAACACTGAAGGAGGCCGTGCTTCAGATGAAGTGGCTGATAAGGTCCAGGAGGCTCCACTACCAGAGTCCCAGCCTGCGGCAAAAGCTGGTGAGGTGGCAGATGGGAAGAAAGACGGGCCTCCTGTACCTTCACGCAGGTAGGACCGTTCACTTCTTCAGCAGAGTATTTATATAAATAATCCATCTCTTCATATATTATAGACCACGCACCACTAGCTCCCAGTATCACACCTTACATAAATTCATCTTGTTTTCTATGATTTATCATTTACACTCATTTGTCATTCATATTTACTTCTATGGATGAACCAGCAATAAGTCAAACCAACATATTCTGTTTCACTGTTGACTGCTAAATGGACTACTCTCCGATCGTATATAGAAAACTTTGTATCATTGAGTTTACTTGCACACCAGTACTCCATTTCTTTCCATGCAGCCAGTGTCTCCATCTTTCTTTCTTTGTCATTGCAGACTTCAACCTGTAAAACCCCTTAATCCTTTGGAGCAGCAGTGTGTTTCAGTTGTTCAAGGGGAAAAAGATGACAGATCTGCAGGGATCCTTTGTGAAGTTCAACAGAAAACAAAGGTATCTATTATTTTTAATCAAGACTATAAGAATCAGCTTTATTGGCCAGGTATGTGTTCACATACGAACATACACATACTCTTAATACAACATAATATAAAAAAGACCAGACAGCAGCACGTAAAGTAAATAAATGCTAAAATAATAGATAAATAAGCAAACTCCCTTGATGTATCGTAGTCTGTTTGTGAGATATAGCACTATAGTGCAATACAGTGGAGTGAGTGCAATTGATGCATGAAATATAGTTATTATTACAATATTTGATATCTTTATATACAGGTGGGAATAACAGTGTGTACATACAGTGTATATACAACAGCATGGAATAAGGATTACAGACGTTACTTAGGTTGTTATCATCGCAGGGATGATTATTATGGTAGTTAGAGGATTTTCTATCTCTAAATAAACCGTGAATAATTTGTGGGTTTATATGTAAATGCTTTCCCATCAAATAGCAACAAAATTTTGTTCATCCATTCAGGGCTTTGTGTCTACATATAGTCTTCATGTTTTATGCATTCTCACAGGTAACTGGCAGTGCGCTCAAAGGGCCCTACTCACAGCTGACTCAGGAGGAACTCATCTGTCTGGTGCTCAAGCAGGAAAACCTGCTGTTGGAGAGAGACAAAAAGATATCCGAGCTGGAGCAGTACATCGACAACTTGCTTGTGCGTGTCATGGAAGAAAGCCCGAATATTCTCATGTCCCTGAACTCTCTGAAGAAAGCTGCCTAGGTGGATTCACACAGCTGACATTTAATCTGCACTGGACCTGATCAGTTCAGACTCAATAATCTGACAGCAGCACAACAGAAACTTTGAAATACTTGTGGATTATACAGTATTAAGAAAGGTAGATGGAGTAAAAGTTAAGGTGTACAAACTGGCAAATGAATAATGATGACATGTTGCAGACATGTTGCTGCAGTTTCAGCTAAGGTGATACTGCGAAAGACGTCAAAAGGTATTTTTTCAATAAATATTTAGTCATATTTCTGACACTTTGCTACAGTTTATTCATGTGTGATGTTGAAATAACCATTTGTATACTTGTCATAACTATTTTCATGTTGAGCAAAAAAATCTTTCCAGAATTTACTTTGATAAATGTTAAATGTTGCCAACATGTCAAACTTGATTACTGTATTTAGCCTAATGGTAAAAAGAAAAAAGCAGCTTCCTGTCCCCTGAATAAAGAAAAGCCTTAATTTACTGTCAAAACTATGCACTAGTTACGTAGATAACGTGTTTTGTTGAATGTCAACATTTACATGATTCTACTAACCCCTCCAAAAGGCACTTTACTCAGCTTACACTATTAACATGATGTACACTGAATTACCACACTGTTATGATATTGTGATATGAAAAATAAAATCAATATCTTCCTGTTCTGATATAATATTTTAAATTGTATTGTGCATCATTTGGGATTCCCTGTATTCTGTTTTTTGCTTTGGAAACAATAGTTTTCATTATGAATAGAAACTGTCCTGCTAACAGCTAAGTCCTCTCTTCAAAAATAAAACTGCCTAGTTTTAGCCATATTCCCAACGTCTAGTCTTCATTATTCAGTATTATTATTTTTAAATAATTTCCTTCTTAATTAGTTCTTTAGTACTAATCTTTGTGGCACTATCCACTTGTTACTGTAACAATATGAATTATCTTATATAGATCTTATGATTATTTTGGAGACAAAACATTACCAAATGAAGGTTCTTGGTTTAACTTGTGTCAGTTCAGGGCTCCTGAAGTGAAGAGCCACAGCTGCAGTCTATATATATATATATATATATATATATATATATTTATATATTTATATATATATATATAAATATATATATATATATATATATATATATATATATATATATATATATTTATATATATATATATATTTATATATTTATATATATATATATATATTTATATATTTATATATATATATATATATATATATATATATTTATATATTTATACATATATATATATATATATATATATATATATATATATATATATATATATAAATGTCAGGACCAAGTGGAACCATCGACAGAGTGAACCGTTGTTTCCACTCGGACACATTTCAGGCGCACCCAGTGTCGCTCATTGGTCGTTGTATTTACAGGCTGTCTCGTCTCGTGAGTGTAGAGCTAGCAGGTGCACTCAGGTGTGTTGCAGGTGTTCAGAGGAAACCTTTCTGTTTCATATTCTTTATCTTTGGTGTCTTTTCGCTGCTTGAACGCGGCGGCCGTTTATTATTTTGGAAGATGCCTCACGCGGGTCTGAGCTGCCCGGGCTGCGGCTCCTCAAACATCGTGGATGATGACCTGTACTGCCAGGCCCAGCTGGTCTGCGTGGACTGTGGCTCCGTGGTGTCCGAAGGAGCTCTGGCCGACGACCCTGTGCACGTCGGAGGTTCAGGTATGGCTCTTCAGTGAGTTTCACTCGGTGCTTCCTCGTATAGCCTAATTTGGTTTGTATGTTGGTTAGCATTTTTTCATTCAGTGTTTTCATAAAAACCTTATTTTTATGCATACATTTGAATCAAACTTCCGAATGAACAACTGAACTCACAACCTCATCAACCAAATCAGAGTCTTATCATGATGACACTTGTGCAGGTTAGATGTCTGTGCAGCTTTGTTGTTGATCCTGCTCTGACATTTATTTTCATTTAACACATTTCATATCAGTCCTGTACATACTTTTTGTTTGTTCGCTCCCTACTTATTTTTGATGCATTTAAGGTGGCCTGATATTGAGCTCACACCTTGTTTGTCATTTATGTACTGCACTTCTATGTTTAATACAGTCTTGACCCAAACTCTGAATACTGGGACTGCAATACAACCAGACCCAACACTGATCATTTTAAGCTCATGGAAAGGAAAAACAAAGGCTGATTGTGTCTTTGCCTTGAATTTTCTTTCTCAGAGGTCAGCTACAGCCGAACCACAGCTCAGGCTAAAAGGCCGTGTATGAACCTGATCAAAGGTGAGATTATGAGTTTGCTCATTTAAGATATTGGTACATAGTAGTTCTTCTGTATCAATACAGGTCATCTCACTGCCCAGGAGCCCTCATCTAAATTTGTTACACCTCTTCAGGTCAGCAGCGCTTGAAAGCCATGTGTCGGATCCTCAGGGTGAACAGTGAGATCGAGGATCTCTCGCAGACTTACTACAACCAGGCTTATCAGCACGAGAGTTTCATTAAGGTGAGCCTGCAGAAGAAAGAGATTCTTGCTGGTTGCTGTCTGCTCCTGAGCTGCAGGCTGCTCAATTGGCCCATAACCATGGGAACCATCAGCTGCCTGCTGGATGCCGACCCGATGGTGGTGGGAGTGACGTACCAAGAGATGGTCAAGATTCTCAATGTTGAGGCTCCGATTGTCAGCGTCACAGATGTGATGGAGACCCATAGCCAAGAGTAAGTGAGGGACAGTGGTCTGCTTTGTCTGAGAGAATACACAAGTCCAGTTTTAAAGGAGCAGGATGCTTCTTATTTGGCTTTGGTTTAAAGGTGATCTGTCCTAAATTAAATGTTGAATCCTCTCTCATCTTACTGGACTTCAGGGAGCTGCTCTTGTCTGGTTAGAACTAAAATTGCAAAGTAGCTAAATTAAAGTCTGGAAAGCGATGACAAGGTGCTTTTAAATGATTTATTTTGAAAAATATTTCAAGATGACGTCTGTAGTTACTTACTGAAAGTGTTTTTTCTGTCCGTCAGGTACAAAATTACCTCCCTTGACGTTCCTGAAGAACTGGCTGTGAACACTAAGGACTTGACCAAACGTGCCTTGGAGCTGGTGGAGCTGGCAGCAGATTCGTGGATTGTGACTGGCCGCAGACCCGTCCCTATAATGATGGCGGCGATCTATCTGTCCTGGCAGTCCTTGAAACCCGACAAGCACCGCCGGAAATTCTCTCTGGACAAATTCTGTCAGCTTGCCAAGGTGAATAAGCACAAGCCTGCTGTGAGGAGAATAACGGAGATGAAGGAGGTGTTGTGTAAGCTGGGGAATGAGATTCCCTGGATCAGGGAAGTGGTGACTCCAGACAATGTTGTTCGGCTGGTGGAGGATATTCTAAAACACAGGCATGCCCTGATAAGGAGGGCTCTCAGAACCCACGAGGCGTCTCAGGCCAGCTCTGAGGAGAGAGCTGCCTCTCAAATCTCTGGGCTCAAGGAGCAGACTGCAAATGCATTGTCTGTGCAGCAGTGTGAACTGAATGAAGAAACAGCTCAGCGACCAGGAGATGGAGATGAAAATCCAAACACTGAGCCACACAGTTGGGAGATACAAGATCCAGCGCCAAACTGGGGGAAGAGAGTGCTGTTTGCTCCTCCATGTGTCATTCATACAAAGAAAAGACGAGCAGAGCAGCCAGAGCTCAAGGATGTGACTGGTGATGAAGAAATCTCTGACAGCGAAATAGACTCATACATTCGCACTCCTCGGGAAGTTCGAGAATTTGCACTGACACAGAAGATGCTGTCTTGAGAGTGAGAAATGATGACCTGCCATCCCCTCAAGACACCGACTGTTCTAATGACGCTGCAGGTATTTCAATTCCACAAGACTGGTTTCATCATAAGAGATGCTACTGCTTTAACTAGTGTAGCTCATCCACTAACAGATTGTGTCTGATTTTGCTTTTTTTTGCTTATACTCAGGTCACTTTCGAATAAAGTTTTGTTGAAATGGAACAGAAAATAAATGATTTTTGACACACCACACCATCTATGTTTGGATCATGGCCTCTGATGTCAGAGCTAATCCCGGTGTGGTGTTCTTTGGGGTTTGGGGTTTCTTCTGGGATAAAATACTGCCATTTACTCACCTATTTCACTGTAGAGTCATTTGGAGTATCTCTGACGATATATAACAGGAGTGAAGGGGGCACAGAAATGCAGCCAGTAAATGACACAAACCTGAACTAAAACAAAACATGTATGCGTAAGTGACAACATCACAAATAAATATTTTAGTTCAGGCACTGTGAAGGACACATAGGTGGGTACTAGGGGTCCTTAGTAAACTCTGATACACAGGAAGTAGAGTCCATTTACAGATTGAATTTTCTCAAGTTAGGGACAACTCCAGACTCAAATGAGAATGGCAATAGTGTAGCTCATCTTATTAAATGTCTGTTATTTGAGAAATGGTCAAGTTTGTGTCATTTAGTGGCTGCATTTCAGTGCCCCATTCACTCCTGTTAAATGGATATCATCAAATCCAAATATCATCAGAAATACTCCAAATGACTCCAAAGTGAAATGGGTGAGAAAATGGCATTTTATCCCAGAAATAAGTTCCAATTTGTAAAAAAAAAAAAAAAAACTGCACTTCCCCTTTAATTTTGTTTTGTAGTTGATGAATCAGAGAAAAATGTAGTGTGAGGCTCTCCACTTTTTTAATGAAAATTTAGCTGATTTACAATGTAATTGGGGGGTTTGGCACGTTTAAACCAACTTTCCTTTTTAAATCTTTTTCACAAAGGGCATTTTGATGCATTGTGGTAATGAAAGCACTGCTTTGAATCCAGGGTCCTGGTATTGTTTATGCTGTCGCACTGATGGCTGCGCTGGGAGTCGTGGTTAATATAATTAGAAACACCTGCGCTCTTCCTGCTATGGCAAATCAAGATGTCTGCTTGGAAAAAGATCTGTCATACCAAGACTCCAATGAAGACTTCATTGTGTTATTTTGAATACCTTCTTACCAGTTAATAGTTTCATAACACCAAAAAAAACGGTGTAAGTATTACTTCTACCATTCACCACTCAGTGAAAATGCCAGCGTGATGTTCTGAACATTAGTTGTGACTGCTGTTAAAAGCTGTCTTTTCACAGTGAAAGGTTCTTTTCATTGTAGAGTATGTGATGTAATGATCAAATAACAGAGCAACCACGGCATGCTAGATTCTGGGATTTGTTAAGTTTCTTATTTTGTTTCTCCGAGCACAAAAATGCGACATCTTGATTCAATTTTCTGTATAGAACCCAGAGGATAATAAATGCTGGTACAGTACATATGAAATACTAAAACTCTCTTAATGTTTTAGTGTTGCACTTTTGATCAGATATTCAAACATGATGAACAGAAACTTAAAGGGCTGAATTGGGAGCGTTTTACAGAGTAACATCATTCAGCTGCAGACCATTTACATCATTGTTGGCAAGCGCCAAGAGTAGCAATCAATAAATTCTCACATTGTTTCAATGTCCTTAACTGGTCTAGTTAATATGCATGAAAGATGTCTGTCCTCCCTCTTATTTAATCAGTAAATTCAGAGGGGAACCCTTTCTCTGGGTTGGATATAATTTAATTTCATCGTGCAGTGACATTGATCTGACGAACAGAGGTCATTTAATCTCAATTTTTATTCTCCATTTCCACACTGAAAAACTATAACTACGCATTTTACAGACAGTTCTGTGATACTGTAGCTATAAGACACCTTATACAGTGAGTGCATCAATCACTCAGTCCCTTCATACAAGCAAATATTGATGAGAAAAAAGAGCAAAACAAAATGCACATGCATTTTAACATCCACACTGCTGTGGAAGAGGTTTAATCATTTTAGTGACACTGGTTGAGTTATCACTGCCATAAAGATAAATATGTTCTCTGTCAATTTCTCTGTGAGGTGAATAAAGTATCTATCTATCTATCTATGTTCTGTCCACAGGAAGGAGGAAAATATGCATACAGGGAATTCACAATAGAAAGAAAAGCAGAGAACACAAAGCATCACAGAACCAATGGCACTACAACTGCATTTGTTACAAGCATTATACAATCAGAAATAATTTGATGAATTGTTGAAAATGTTGAGGTGCTCATTCATCAACTACAAAAGAAAATTAAAGCCCAGGGGAGCAAGTTAATGAATTTCATTTATCCCACAAGAAAGAGCACCACAGTATGATTAGCTCTGACATCACAGGCAATGATCCAATGATCCAAACACAGGTTGAAGTAACACTCTCATTTTCTATTCATAGCTAATACAGCCATGCTCTGACCATCACCAACAACTCTTTTTTTTTCTTGTTTTTTTTTAATGTCTTGTCAGATTTTTATCCCCAGTTTAGAATGCATCACTTCTATATCACAATATTATTGTCTTCAACATTACATGCAGGTTTGATGTTCAGCAAATTTTTTGGTCTCTGGTTCACCGCTGGTCCATCCTTGGACCACTTTTGATAGATCCTGACCAGTGCAGACCAGGAACACTCCACCAGAGCTGCAGTTCTGGAGATGCTCTGACCCAGAGCATCACTGTTTGGTTCTTGTTGTCAAACTCACTCAAATCCTGATGCTTTCCCATTTTTTTCCCACTTCTACCTTTGAAGAGAACTTTGCAATGTGGGCTCCGTCCACACATGACAACGGCACGATAACTCTTGTTGCAACATTGCCGGAAGTATTTCCATCTACATGGCAACGCGATAACGAGTAACAAGGATGTAATACATATGCCATGCCAATAGGTGGCGCTGCAAAGAAAAACAGAGACCCACAAATTGAACAAAAGAATGCAATGAGCATGAAGTCCTTAGCAACAACACCAGGTACACACTGCAACTCCGAAACGGCGTTATCAGATCTTCTTACTCTGGAACCCGTTGTCAGAAAATACCGTTGTGGGTCACCAACAATGCCAGAGTACGCAAGGTGGAATCGGTGTTAAAGTTTATCGGATTCACAGAAATACATTGTCATGTGGACGGGGCCTCTCTGGCAGCTTTGTCAGTTTTTTATTGGCATAATTTATAAATGTTCTATTCATTTAACAATCTAAGTGCCTGGTTTTCCTGAAATCTGCTGCTGATATTTATAGTCCCCAGAGGATAAGTTATAATTTTACCAGTGAAACACTGACCCTTTATCTAGTGTTCTCTTACATTCAGTAAGCTGGCAGATTTCCATGAAGTTTACTGGCCAATTTCATGCCAGACCCTTCACACACACACACACACACACACACACACACACACACATATATATATATATATATGTGTGTGTGTGTAATGGCTGGACTGTAATCAAATTTATGGATATTCATAGTCCACAGCGAGCGGACACCAACTGACTCCTGTTCTACTTTTTAATTTCATATTGGCGACTCTTTAGACTGATGGTGGTGTAGTGGTTAGTACTGTCGCCTCACAGCAGGAAGGTACCGCGTTTGATTCCCGGGACCTTTCTGTGTGGAGTTTGCATGTTCTCTCTGTGTCTGCATGGGTTCTCTCCGGGTACTTCGGCTTCCTCCACAATCCAAAAACATGCATGGGGATTAGGTTAATTGGCTAATTTAAAGTGACCGTAGGTGTGAATGTGAGTGTGAGTGGTTGTCTGTCTCTATGTGCCCTGTGATGAACTGGAGACTTGTCCAGGGTGTACCCTGCCTTTCACCCTAAGACAGCTGGGATAGGCTCCAGGCCCCCACCAACCTATGTGAGGATAAGCAGTAGAAAATGGATGGATGGATGGATGGATGGACCCTTTAGACTGATTATTGACAGTCTCCTTAAAAGATCCTGGCCGATTTGGTCTTCGTACACTTAACTAATGGCTGGATTTCTATGAAGGTTTCTCTGGCTTTTTACGACAAAGTTTCCTCTTCCACCTGTCAAGATGAGTCACCAACTGGCACTGAAATAATGACAGAGGATTCTCCTCACCAGATAACTACAAGACCACACTGGCAGCGCAGTGATTAGCAGGTGCCCCGATGCGATGGCGGCACTTAAACATCTTCCGTAGCTCGGTGCGAAAGCGGTCATGAAGCCAGGCGTAGAGGAAGGGGTTGCAGCAAGATGAGCTCATGGCACACAAGTGGCACAGCAACTGGATGAGTAAAAAGTAACGCTTGTTAATGAGGTGAATGTCTATGTCTCGCAACACATTGAACACGTGAATAGGAAGCCAGCACACAGCAAAGGCAGACACCAAGAGTGCAACCAGGCGGAAGATCTTCCTCTTGCGAGCTTGTTGAGCACCTGCCTGGTCTTGTGTCCTGTGGCCTGGTGCGACACACTTCCTCAGTTTGACAGTAATACAGAGGTAAGAGACAAAAACAGCTGACAACGGCAGGACATAGGTGACCAGCAGGGTGCTGTATGCATAAGCACGTCTTTCTTTTTCTTTGCCCAACCAGAATTCCTCACAGATGGTGAAGCCTTCCTCTTTGAACTCCACATGGTAGGTGTGGGAGACTGCCGGGGCCACCAGGCCGCAGGACAGCAGCCAGATGCCGGTGAGGACGGAGGCACAGGTAGCCACAGAGGTACGCTTCTTCAGGGGGTGAACTGTTGCATAATATCTGCAATAAAGGTAAAGCAGTGCTTTATAATAAGGTCACAATCCTCATGTTTCATTAATTAATCATGCTCCAATATGTGAATTATTTAAAAGTTAATTCTCTTCATGTTACTGCACAGAATTTCATTTAAGTTGCCTTTTGAAAATCAAAACTGTATGACAATAATATGTATAGTCAAGACAATTACAAAGACTCAACAATAAGAACAATAAAAAGAGAGAAGACATTTTGATTGTGCAGAGGCGCACACAATAAAAAAGCAGTAATAAGCAACTGGTGCTGAAAAGCATCATTGCTGCTGCTGCCACCCTGATGAAGAGAAATCAACCAAACTGCAGAATGAAGTCTCATTGTAACCGTTTGAATGTTTATGGGGACTGCCGGGGGACCGTCACATACCTAGCTGTTCTTTCTGTATAAAGCAGGATGATTGGAATTGGGTCTGGTCCCATCAGACTCTTTGGTTTTATTGTTGGTCTAGGAATTGATCCACAAATTGATGTACAAGCTTGTTTTTACAAATCGTAAAATACAAAATGTTACCTGTGCTAACAAAAACTGGATCGTTGATGCATATTAAGCCAGGGAAGTCTTTTTAGCTTGCAGTGAATTATGATGACATATATTAGTCATTCAGTTAAGCGTTAAGCAAGTAGTGAACTCTTATTGTCAAAGTGCGATCTATTCTCACATTCATCACCCATCCACTTGAAAAAAATGACAGATAATGGTTGAATTTCCTGTGTAATTTCTGCCTTGTCAATTACACTCCAGTCATACTGAGCATGGTGTGTAATAAAGTGTGAAATCAATTCTTGTCATGCATGTATTTTTACCTTTATTCAGTCACCATGACGCTTAAATCTTTTTTTTCAAGAGATTATTGGTCAAAATGGCAGCTCAATCATGAGTGAGGAGTAAATGCACCTGATCATTCTTACAGTGCAGAGAGATCCACTCACCTGTCCACAGCGATGGCAGTGAGCGTGAAGACGGAAACATAGACTGTGACTGGTTGGATGAGGAACACCAGGTAGCACATCGGACGGCCAAACACCCAGCCGTGTGGGTTGAAGGCATAGGCGAGGGTGAAGGGAACGCAGGTAACACACATGAGCATGTCAGAGAAGGCCAGGTTCCCGATGAAGAAGTTGGTGACATTGTGCATCTTGCGAGTTCGGCAGATGACATAGAGAAGCAGGTAATTGCCAAAGACGCCCACCACCACAACAAGCACATAACAGGGGATGATGAGTGGCTTGAACGTCTGCAGCAGAGCCACATCTGCAAACTGGGAGGTGCGGTTGGTGGAGCTGTTCTGCACCGCAACCTCATAAATGTGTCCATCTGTCTGATCCCCCAACACAGACAGCTGTGAACCTCCAGCTCCACTGTGATTTCCCTCCATGGCAGCAAAGCTCTATCTGCCAGCACCTGCATTGTCACAAACACAATAGTAGGCAGCAGTGGTAACAACTTTTTCAAACGTCTACCACATAAGTAAAGTCAATGTGTGCAAAGTGTAACTGCAGATAACATTCATTCATTCATGACATTTATAAAATGGGAAGGCCATTATTGTGTTCTTACATCAAGAGAGGAAGAGAGCATAATTATAGGGTGTATAATCAGGAATGCATTTAAATGCACAATATTATGGACTTTCCACTTGCATATGGAAAATGTCACAGGCTTGAGTCTGCATATAAGGGACACACTGTGCAGTATGCGTTAATGGATAAGTGTTTACAGAGCAGCTGACTGCTCTCAGTCCTGTGTGTTACACTGTGTGTAAGACAGATTGCTACTGTCAAAAGTCACTTAGAGGAGAATTCATTATGGGGAAATTTAAGGAAGGTAAACTGTAGTGAGATAGTCAATCTCCAGTAAAAATATAACTTCAAAACATTATGTTGAAGCCAAAGCTTGTCAAATAATCCAATTTGACCAAAACAGTCTTCTTAAGCAAAAGGAGAAGAGCTGCTTTTTTTAACATTATTGTCTCGACTATGAATCAGGATGATTCATAGGAATACACTTAAAAACAATGAGAAGCTTTGCTCTGTAGTGTCTCCAGGGTCCCAGAGTTGTGGACAAAGTAACAAAATCAAATAATCATATTGCAGTGACACACTGCTTCATCATTTAGAATATTCTTTGTGATTTTACTGATGATTCATCATGAAGGGAATTTTTTAAATTTTAGCTGTGCTTGCTTTTGCCAAGGGTCATCGATGGTCATCTTGTAACCTTGGTTACGTGTTGCTAATGCAATTTTTAAAAACTTGCCACATTGCATCATTATAAACTGCGGCAATAATTGACTGCTTGGCCACTCAGTAGCTCCCATGTCACAGTCAGGTGTCTGGCAGATGATGAATGTGTGATTCACTTGTACAGAGCCGAGGTATAAAGGCAGTCTTTGAGACAGCAGTTCATGAACAGTGAGGAAGAGAGAGCCTCTGTGTTTCAGACAACATGATCAACATCTACTGTACATATACATATAAAGTACAGTCCACTACATGGAGTTATGTTTTATTCACAGTTATTTAAAGGATTCTGACTGATGATGTGACCATCTTACAGACTAACCACTGCAGTGCATCACTGGAACATTTAATGTTAAAATCCACAGCAGTAGCTCAGTCTGTGGGGATTTGACTTGAGAAGTTAACCATGGCACAGAGATTATGGGCTGGTAGCTATGGGGTTGACCTTCTTGGTCACTGATGAGGTGCCGTTTAGCCAGGCATTGAACTTCTAACTGCAATGTCCATGATCTCTCCAGCTAAATGTGCAGTGTGGGTATGTACAACATAAAAAGGAGTGAAAATGTGAATTTCCTCCTTATAGATTGATCAAATAATTAGTGCCCACAATGACTACCAGGTGATCGTGTTCACAGACTGCAGCTTTAGTCATAATTCATCTTCCACATTAATTGCATAGCTTAATTGTAGATGTCTAGATGGTATAAGCCTTGGGACTATAATGTCAAGAAGTCTTACATACTGAACTCTGGCACATGCTGTTAGCCCCAAACTATATATTATTTGTCAGTAGAGATGTATTCAAAATAAGGCATTTTTGAAATATAGGCTATATGCGTAATCCAGGGTGTGCAAACACATCCTTAAACACTGAGCCAATACAATTTGGCCTGAATCACATGTGACTTTTGATGAAAACAGTGTGCTGCAACTATGGATGGAGCTTCTATTTCCATTCTATTCACTTATTTTGATTGTTTTGATGCGGCCACTATGACCTGATGAAGCATGCAAAAATAAATACAGATTAAAAAAAATTATAGTAACTTACCAGTGGTGTTTTTTTTCCTCAGTGTGGATGAGTGTGTGAGTATGAAGAGCGGACCCTCCTTGTATGTTTCTCCACAGTGAGTGAGCTGAAGCTGCTGCTGTTTTAGAGAGAGAGAGAGAGAGAGAGAGAGAGAGAGAGAGAGAGAGACGTTTGTTGAAATGACAGAAAACCAATAAGATGGTAGAGACCCGAAGAGATTAATGTCCAGGTCGTACTTGATTAGTTAGTGGTCAGGACTGATAGATCTAAATAACGACAGAAACTAAATAAACGGATCTAAATAACGACAGAAACTGTATTTATTGAGCTGTTCACAGACTTGTGCAGAACTCGATCTGAGAGCAGCTTAATTATTCTTTGTTGATGCATGCACGGATGCATTGCCAGAAGAGGTCTGGTGCCACCAGTGTTTTCACAGATTGTGCATTGATCATTGATTATGAAAGAAGCTGATTGATGTGGGACTTTTAATGGTTGTGTTTTGAAACAAGACAGAAAGCGTAAACTATTTAGGTGACCAAACATCTTGTGTCCCATCATTTTGTCAAGTTTCTCAGCTTCAGTTGTGTATTCATGTGGTCTTGTCATTTCCTGTTATTTTGAAGTCCTGTCCTCTTGTGTCTTGTCTAGTTTTACTTCTTGTCTCATTTGTTTTCCCTCCTTTTTTTGATTGATTGGCCACACCCTGGCTGTGTCCACTGTATCATTTCCTTGTTCTTCTTGTCCCAATGATACATTGTCCTCCTGTCAGACTCCATCCATTCATCCATTTTCTACTGCATATCCTCTCATAGGGTCGCGGGGGGGTGGAGCCTATCCCAGCTGTCTTAGGGTGAAAGGCAGGGTACACCCTGGACAAGTCTCCAGTTCATCACAGGACACATAGAGACAGACAACCACTCACACTCACATTCACACCTACGGGCAATTTAAATTAACCAATTAACCTAATCCCCATGCATGTTTTTGGATGGTGGGAGGAAGCCACGCAGACACGAGGAGAACATGCAAACTCCACACACAAAGGCCCTGGCTGGGAATCAAACCCAGTATCTTCTTGCTGTGAGGTGACAGTGCTAACCACTGCACCACCGTGCCGCCCCCTGTCAGAATCCATGTTTAGTTTTTGCTGTTCTCAGTAGTGTGAGGAGTGATTGCTCCTCACATGGTTAACTTTGCTAGCTTTTCTTTGGTGGCGTCACTTCCTGTTTTATTGCATTACCTCTTTCCTCTCGTTTCAGATACCTGTGCCAGTTTGTCTTATTTCATGACTGCGTCAAGCCCACCAGCTCTCTCTGTTTTCCTGTGTAACCTTTGCCATTATAGTTTCCTAGTTTTGTTTCACCGAGCTGGACTTTTGATTTTTCTGTTGTACTTAATGAACTGCTTCTGAGCTTTTCTCATGACATTCTGCATTAACAAACCATTTTTTTTTCAAGTATCCTCTGGTGTGATTCGTGCATTTGAGTCCAGAGTTTCTGTGTGATTTGATTTGTACTTCAATTTTGTTATTTTGTCCCCCTTCTCTGCATTTTCCTTCTTGTGCTGCCAAACCCAGCCATTACAATTTTGTCATTATTTGCCCTTTAATGTTTCTTGCTATAACTGCATTTCATCTGAAAGAATGTAAGTTTCTCTTTTATGCTGCTTCGAACATTATGCCATAAACTCCGACCTTGATCAGTGAGTGCTTACAGGAATTCAAATACCAACAAACATTTCCTGGATAAAAGGTTTTGAAGTGCAATGTGATTCATGGTTACATTTCCTTCAGTTCCAAATGGCCAAGAAAGACAGCTGATTCATTTTGCTCTAAAGAAAATGACCTTTTCACACAACGATAACAGCAGTGGAAGACGGCATTGTAGGAAACATCTACCAGTGCGTAGTCTGCAGCTGCAGAGATCAGGAAATCAATAAACCAGATGGAGCTACTGGTGTGAGTGGGTGGAGTTCCTATGGAATAAAAACCCTGCCCATCAAAAGATACTAAAATTTGCTAATGTTTTACTTCTACTGTGTCCAATATGGAATGATCAGTAGTCTGTCTTGACTTGTGTTGTGTTGTCTGCTGTGAAATAGTGACACAAACTGGCTATCTGTCACCATTAGATAGTCAAATATTAATACTTTCTGATAAAGTAAGCTGAACAGGTTATTGTATAATGTCTGTCGATGTATTTTCCTCTTGTGGTTGAAGTATTTTTTTGTTTTTCTTTTGTCCAAGTATCCTGATGTGACTGTGTGCCTTCACAGCAGCTAAATGTTCAGAGGAACTGCGAAGGATGAGGCCGAAGAGAATTACTGTAATGATGCAGAAAATAACACTGTCATCAGTGTATGAATATGTGTGTGGATAGGTGAATGTGGCATGTATTGTAAAGCATTTTGAGCTGTCCGTAGACTGGAAAAGCACTATAGAAATGCAATTTACCATTTACCATTTACAAACATCAGAGAACAGCATAATTGCTTATTCTAAATTACCCATAATCAACTTTACAATAGGCCTTGGTAGTGAGAGTGAGGCTGCATGTTATCTGTGCATCCCAAGTACTCAATGGTGACTGAGGACAGACTGCATGCATTACTATGTGTATACTATGTGTAAATTGAAGATGATGGCAAATAATTGTCATTCTACAAACAAGCATGGGAGGTGGGCTGCGTAAGGAAACTCATTTACATTGAAGGAGTCACAATCAAAAAGAAAAGGAAGTTGTATCGTCAATCCCCATGCCATTTGAGTTCATATCTGTGATCTCAGTTGTCATGAACAGGAAATTCCTCTCGACCTGCCTGTGCAGCTCTGATTCTGCATTATGAACATTTCTGCAGTACTTTAACAATTAGTCATGCTGGATATCTTGGTTAACATCCCAGAATGTACCATTTGATCCATGTTTACTCTAATGTTGCATGCTTTTGATTACACAGGTTAGGCAAGAACACTTGTACAAATATAGAAAGTCTTTTTCACTTAGCTGTGTGTGTCACTGCTGCATATCACCCCCCACATGATTTTGATAAACGTTTTCTCATTTTCTTCTTGTCATTGACTCACTTTCACATTCAATGTGGAGAAGGTTATCGTCTGCTTTTCAATGTTTTATTGTTCTCCTCCCTTGCATCCAGCAGCTGTTCACAATGAAACATGATTCATGAATGAAGTAATTTGTGAGAGAACATGTTTATCATTTTCCGTTGATTTCTGAAAATTCTATTCATGACTTCTATAGGGTCCTGCGGTGGCTGAAAGTCTTACAATCGGCTACCTCTCCGGCCTTCTTTGCGATCTTGTGCAGTGGGAACTCACCTCAACTCGCTCTCACCTCTTCTTCTTGTGTTCTGCGTTCCTCTGTGAACCGTCCTCTGTCTGACATTATCTTCCCAGTTATTCTTCTGTCTCCCGTGCACTCTCCTCCCCTGCACAATGTCTTGATGGAAGGTCCAGTAGACCTTGTTCAGGGATATATTTTACTACCTGAGTTTTCCTTTTGTGATCACATTTCAGGCAGACTGTTTTCAGATGTAGGCTATGCAGTTTTATTGCTGGTTAAAGATGGTCTGTGTTGTTGCTTTAAATACTCAACCAGTTTCATCTCTGCTTGACTTTGTGGTAAAATTGTGGCTATGTTTTAAGCATCACAGAGTAAGCTGAATTAGCATTGGGAAATTAACCTGGTAGCTATAATAGTGACAAGGCACAGTTTATCAATGTTGTTTGTTTATATTGTTTTTAGATATGCATTTCCATTCACAAATATGTATTAGAATCAAAGTACCAGTACCAGGGCCTATTATTGAAAAAAGTATAGACCTTTTTAAACCTAATAACTTCATAATTTAGCTTTTTTGTATTTCATGTTGCAATGTTCGACTATGCAGTCGCTGACAGGAAGTAATCTTGGACCAAAGCTGTTGCCCTGGCAACAAGAAAGGCAATGAAAAGGTCAATAGTTCGCTAAAGTGGTTAAATGTCCTCTGTTTTCGGTAGCCCTTGAACTTCTCAGGAGAACTCTCAATTTGTCACTAGCCAATCAGAGTTGAGTGTCATGCCTGTCGGCTAGTTCTGGTCCAGAGAGGGGGTGGGACTAAAGAGAGCCTGAAAGTTGTAAACAAATTTATCATTGGTTACTAAGGTTAGGAGCCGGAAGTTTGTAACCCTCTGAAACGAAACAGTAAACTGATGGTTTAAGCTGTTTTCACACGGTAATTCTACTGAACTGGAACTGCAGGTAGTCGCTAATTAAGCTAGCTAACGCTAGCGCTTCGTCAGCTGAGAGACGAGTGCTATTTTAGTGACACTGATAAAAGTGATAACTCTGTCATTTATAAGATAAAAGTTTTTGTTAGTGAATTTCTGCGTAGTGTTTGTCGGATGCTGCTGCTATGGAGGTGCTGAGGACTCACAGTGAGTACAGACTGTTTTTCTACAGAGGATTTCAAATAAGCTCCAACAAGCAAATGTTGTAGTAGTAGCCTCACACAAACTGAATAATAAAAGCCACAGTATTATTGTGTTTTCTGTGATGTGTGAATCGCCTGCTTATGTCAGAAATAGTTCATTCAATGTTTCTCTGCTCCTTAATCAATTGTGTGCTCAAAACCTAGACATGTTAGGTATTATCACTGTGGCATGCTCCACCAATTCACCTTGGAATTGAGTTGCCTTTGGAAAAAAAAGGGAGCCATTGAACTAGGATTCAGGGATCATTTGTGACTTACTCTATATGAAACTAAAGCGACATGGAGTCAGAACGGATAATTAGAATACTTTTTCCTTATTGGTGGTTTGCTGTAAAAAGGCAACCAGATAGAGTGCTGTGTTTATGAATCCTAATATCTGGACGTCAGTCAGCATTTAGCACTTAATGTCAGTGGGTGTTTTTGTCATAGAATAGAATAACTTTATTGATCCCAACCTATCCCAATTATGCAAATTATACAAAATTATGGTTTGATGTTTGACACAATGTCTGTGGTTAACACCAGCATAATGGATATCAATGTTTTCTTCTGTGATTTGCAGTACGTCAGTAAATGTCCCACTGGTTTTTACCCACTGGTAATTTTGAAGGTTTTTACATGTCCTGCTAAACTGATTACTAAACACCATCACATAAACGAGACAGCCTTTACAGCCTTGTTTTGTAAACTTTTTGTAAAGTGTATTTTTTATGGCCTAAAGCTAGCCTTTTACTTCTGGCAATTGCATTATTTGTCTGACCGATCCAAACATGTAGGTATCATAAAGCTTTGTTTGCCTCAGAGCATCCCTGCACCCCTCTGTGGTTCCAATGGCTCAGCCTGCTTGATCTCAGAAGTGGCTCTTTTAAAGATGCTTTTAAGTGCTAGTGACAAAAAAAAGAACATTCATCAAATGCCCAGGTGGACTTTACCTATATGAGTGGACGCTCCAAGGCATTTGAACGAGTCATGGAGAAAACAGTTGGTAATTATGAAGCTACTGGAAGCTTTGGATGATGCAGTTCTGTTTTTGGGAGAATATTGAAGGGGCCTGAACCATGTCTTCTTAAAGTGCTCGACAAATTAAAAGAAGGACTAAGCTCTACTGAACATCACTCTGTTCATTCCTTGCTTGAGTGGAAATTAAGTTTGTGAAGGATTTCTCCACTATCCACTTGACCAGTTCCTGCAGGGCTGCACTGTGGCTGGAAGGCCAAGAAAAATGCAAATATCAAAAGAGGGAAGGAAACAAAAACAGAAGTAGAGATGCACCAACTGGCAAAAACTGACAATTTTCTGCTGATTAGACATAGCTCATATTTCACAGTTTACACATGTGCTACCACCTCATTATAATTTTACCAAAAATGCTCTCTAACAAAAATCCAGTTACCTTGAAGGATATGTTTTCTAAGAAATACGAAATAGTTATTTGAGATGGAATTATGACCTGCTTAGCTTCCTAACACTAGCTCTGATCGGCATATAAAATTTAATATCAGTATTTTTTTCAATCATAGCAAATAATTAAATAAAAAGATAATTGTATAATGCATTTCCTAACCATGTTATTTGTGCAAATGCCACCATAGATGACAATAACAAAGTAAAAATGATTCATTATATTTAAGTATTATATCATAAGTCAGTTCTGGGATGGTTGAGAATAAGTCTGGAGATTTGCTTTCAATTAACGATCTTAGAAAGAAAAAAATTGTATTCAGCAAGGCAGACAAATATTAGTTATTGGGTCAGAAAATTGCAGTTGGTGCATCTCTCTACTTGAATCTTAAAGGGCTTTCACCAGTAATGCGGGAGCGAAGGATGCATTCCTTGGATTTAAGAGTCGCTGCTGTAGTTTTGTCCTGTTCTTTGTGTTCATGTTAATTATCTGCTGCTGTGTCTCATTTTACCACCTACGTCAGTAGCGTTGAGTGCTCAGTAAGCATTAGGACATCTGTTGTTGCTGTGAATGTTATTTCTGTTGCCATGGTAATATTTGTAATATGTTTATTAGGATTATTAAGCAATCTCCATAATGCTGTGAAAGTGGATGTGAACGAACTTCCCATGTGACCTTATGTTCAGTACATTCCCTCAGTTATGAGTTGTTGATGTTCTTATTTTTTTTTTTTTTTTGCTCTACCTGCTTTGTCTTGTTTATCACATTTTCCTGCATGCCTCAAAAGCTATAACCTTTCTATGCATTACTATGAAGAAAAGTTGCTGGAGGATGTGGTTTCAATGGTGGTCCTGCTGAAACGTCTTTTTTTAAAAGTGTTTACGTGCACTGGAACATGTTTTATTGTACTCAGTGAAAAAAATAATCCTCTTTGTGCCTCATGAACAGACTTCATGTCAAAAATTAAAATGAATAAAGCTCAGCGCTCAATGCTACAGTACGACTCAATGCTCACAAAAATGATTTATGTGATATAGAAAAGGCTTTTTTTAAAAAACGTTTTGCGAGCATTTCATTTTAATACTGAGTTCATATTCAATCTTGAGGTAAAATATGTTTAACGTGTAGTTGCTGCACTTTAAATAGTAGGACAAAAAAAATCAAACATAAAACAAATGTACCATAATGTTTTACTAAGCCACTCTGTAAAAGACTCCACAGTTGCTTGGAGGACCTCTGAAATGACTAAATGAGGCTTGCAGATGGCCACAGAGGGTGGCAGCACCTCAGACAAAGACAAAAATGGATGCAGTCCTTTTGGCGGTCTAATATGATGACTAGTGAGCGTGCGATGTTTCTTCTTCCCGTTGGCGCCTCAGAGTGAATGGAGAGCATGCAGGGATGAGTGTTTCACTGTAAAGCCTGCACTGTTTCGGTATTGAAGTCTGTCTGCAGCATATGGCAGGTTCGAGAGGAGTCAGGTGTGAACAGAAAAACAGTTTTCATAACTAAATTGCAGATGAGTCATGACATTAAGTGCTATACCGTTCATAAACAAAGGAGCTGGTCCTGCTGGCCTCCCAGCCGCTTCAGACTCCATGGAGTCGATTTTGTTCCACCTAGTGTTCACCTTTAGTACGACTGCTGCACATTATTTCCTGAGATGGCGCTTTAAGTTTCTATGAGCTATGGGATATTCTCCTTAACTTAATTAGAGCACACTTTACTGCCTCCCAAATCAAGTTAATGTAATTGAGTCAAATGACAAAGGGCTGACTCAACAAATGAGTAATTGCTACCAATTAAACAAATGGACGTAACTGACTGGACAGTGATGAAAATGTTGCTCTGTAACAAGACCTGGAGCTGGAGGCCAATAACTGTAGTGTTTTATGTCCTTAAAGATGTGAGAAGCATACGTCTCTCGCTCTCTAAATAATACCATAAATTAATCCTTAACACAGCATCAATAACAATAACACAGACATGTGTAAAAGGTCACTGGTCTTTGGTTTAATTGGTATTACAGTACAAACGGTGAAGCAAGGCACTGCGGCCAATTAGGGAAACGTTAAGGCCATAAAAGAAGAGAAAGTAAGATAGAGGAAGTCACTAACAGAATAAAAGCTCATAATGTGGAATAACAACAGAGCTGGATGCTGTTCTGATGTTTCTGTTACTCGCCTCCACACAGCTCCAGCAGGATTTTGCGGTAATCACCAGATGTGTCTCCCTACACAGTGAGAGAAAGATCTGTGAGACTTCAAAGGACCAGTGTGGCGAAAAGCTATGATCAGTCTCAAGAAGCCAAACTGACAACAATCTCTGGGATATTCTGATTCACATTTAAAAACAGATATTACAAACGATGTGACTTTAGCGAATAAAATTCAATGAAAGAGGCAATGCATTGGAATCTCATCATAGTTCAAAACTGCATTAAGACAGAATCACTATTGTTATCATAATATCACAGCTGATGTACAACAGAGTTTTCCCAGCTCTAGTTTTTGTGTCTCACCTTGATGAAGGAGTAGAGAGTCTTGCCATACATCTTCAGGAACTGCGCCTTAATGTCCAACATGTCAATCTCCGCCCTCGCAACCATTATCCTGATGAGGACGCTGTCTGTGGTGCCCAGCCCCTGACAAGACACGCAAACTGCTTGTATGCAAGTTTCTCTCTACTGATTAAAGTATGATGACATCAGTACATATACGTTCTCATAGTCGCTCCATTACCAGCATAAAATATTTACCTTCATTGATTTGTATAATCGCTCTGCGAAGAACGCTGGCTTGTTCCTTATGCATTTCACTGTAAATCAAAAAGCACATCAATGGATGAGGTGCAGTGCTCACATGACAAATATAAGCTCAGTGTTAACAAAGTCACCTCTATCTCAACACAGAGGGTGGACAAAATAAGAGGGAATAAATATACCAGTGACTGCTTCATCAAACAGGTCTTATTTGGAGCCAACAGCAATATGTACCAAGCCAAAAACATTTGTCTCTTGTGTAAAATTTTTCAGACTTTGTTTTAGGATTTTTTTTAGTGGTGCTAGCCAAAAGATTCAAGAGATTTATTGTCATATACACATAGTAGAAACAGAAGTGACACTGGGTAATGAAACTCTTTCTTTGCAAGTTTTCTTCACACAACTGAAAGAACAAAAGCTAAATAGGCAATAAACGTAACCCTTAACAAATAAAATAAAAGAAATACAAAATAAAGTGAGTACTATGTACACAATTCAGAGTGAAGTCAAAGATATTCTTGTTTGCAAATTAGCATTTTTAGTGCAAATGTGCAAGAGTCACAGCTATGTAAATACCTGTAGCTATGTGCAGCATTGATATGGTATTTGTAAACAGATAATCAGTAATTCAGTAGCCAAAAAAGTACATTACTTAGCAGTATTTCCTCTTATTTTCTGCGTTTGTGTTGTGGAATGTGTCTTTTTCTTTGAATGTTACCAGCTGTCACAACAGGTTTGAATCTTTATAAATTGACAATGGATGTATATTTGATGGGGCATGTCGCAGCAGAAACAGACCTATGGCCAGGAAGACGTCCTCCAGACAGCCAGACATTTCCCTCTTAATGCTGTCCTCAATGTCTCTCCCAGAAACCTTCTGATACTCCTCGAACACTGCAGGAAACGATGAAAGAAAACAATGTGTCACACACTGATTTGTCATCAAACTCATGACACCACATGAATGAAGAGGAAAGTCATTCAACACATTTCCCACCAAGTCAGCATGGATGCCAGAAAAGCTGCTAAAATAGGCGATAGACGTGTTTTCCATTACCAGTATTTTTACTTATTATTGTTATTTATTCAATCGCTCATTCACACTCTGAAACCACAGTTGGTGATTGTTGGAACAGTGGAAAGACATAACTAAGAGTTTCTTTTTTTTTTTTTACTTCATTGAGATTGAATGAATTGTGTTTCATGACAATCAGCAAGGTCAAATTACTGTTGTCTAACTCCAGACTGGTAGCTTTGAGTGTGTCCTCTACCTATATATATATATATATATATATATATATATATATATATATATATATATATATATATACACACACACACACACACACACACACACATACGTACACATATACATGTATATGTAATGTATATATATGTATACATACATACATATATATACGTATACGTATATATATGTATGTATATATACAATATCACGTGTATATATATTATATATACACACGTATATATGTGTGTGTGTGTGTGTATATATATATATATATATATATATATATATATATATATATATACACACACACACACATATATACGTGTATATATTCACTTTAATGTGTGTGGGGGTATTCTGTCCAGTGGGATAAAGAGCGTGAGTGTTGAAACATGAAGTTTCTGTGCTGGAAGAATACCTCGCAGCAGGTGGTTTCGGTTCCTCACACAAAGCACCGTGAGGAATTTAACCTCATCCGTGCCCCATCGAGCTTCACCAGCCTCATAGATTTCCTAGAAATTACAAACGTTAAAACACTGGCAGTCATAATCGAAAAGCCTACTTTGATCTAAAGAACCTGAACTCTTGCCTTGGCATCCAGAACAGCCTGGGCCTCGTCCACTTTGTCGCTTTCATCCCGTCCAGCCTGCAACGCAGAGCACAAAGACAGAATCAGTAGAGGATTACACAACACTGGAGATCAGAAAAAAGAAGAACTGAATTTTTATGGCACAGTAGTGACTGTTAGTTGATGAGGTTTTCACCCCAACTTCCTACTTACTAAACAATAATTCGTTACAAAACAATGCAAGTAAAAGGGAAATTCATCTCATGGAGTTTTTCAGCAACAGAGACCACTACTTTTAGAAGCTTTGTTTTGTTTCACTGAACTGCTTTTCCCCCCATCAACTTGAATTTACATCAAAATTTCATCCAATCCTTATGTTAATGTATGCTCACCGTCAATAAAGAGACCAAAACCCTCTGAAACATTCCTGATGTGTCCTCACACACGTCGCCTTCCAAGTCCTTTCCATATTCTGCCATGAAAAGCGTAATAAAATAAAATAAAATGCAAACAGTGAGGGCAAAAATCAATACAAAGTACAGAGCAGAGTCTGAAAACACTGCCATTAACATTCATTGTGTTGTGATCCAAATTCACCAACTATTCTGGTATAATTGGTACAAAACATTTTACACAAAGCGCTACACAAACTATTTATTTATACACATTAAAACAAATTTAAACACCTGAAAATACTTGCTGACTGCTGTCATTGCAACCACAAGCAAATAAGAAAAAGAACAAACTGCCACACAGAGAGCAACAATGGCTTTTATGAATAATTTACACCATCCACTGTTTTCTAGTAACAGATGTCATTGCATCTCACTGCTACACAATATAAGATCCCACAGGCCCCAGCAGACCCTGACATATACCATGACCTGATGTCACATATTCTTTTCACAGAAACAATGCTCTTACCTTTCTTGTAGAACGCATTGATGGTTTTTATTTCATCATTTGACCTTGAAGCCAGAATGTCAATGAGACAGGCCTCTTCTGTGCCAGCCCCCTGTTGATGAATGGATATGGATGGGTTAAACACAAGATATGAAGACATGAGGAGGGTGTGATGCCTTTCACTGGAAACATAAAGGAAATAATTAGCTTACATAATAATAACGATAATAATAATAAGTAGACACCCTAAAATAAGATAAAAAAAATGCTTTGGATGATGAATTCATTGTTGGTTTTGGTGTTTTCATTGGACTATCACCAGACTGATCCAAATCTCTGACCTTCATTGCGTTCCTCAGCTCGAAGGCATCATAAACAGGCGCCAGCATCAGCAGACCTAGAACGACGCAGCGGAAGTTCCCACTCAGCTCGGAGGACAGATCATCGGCCAGGTCCTGCAGGAGGACGGGAGCAGATGGATTACCAGGGAACCAGCCCACTAGTCGTTCCCAGTACTTCAACACTCATTCAAGAGGTAGTGAAATTATCTTTGACATTAAAATAAGTAAATCTCGGCTTTATGCTCAGGTTTTTTTTGTTGCCAACGTGGACATGAGACATGATGACTTCACACATTTTGGTGGTAGGACTTGTCTCCGCTAGAGGGTGTGCTTTCTGGACACAGCTTTGTGAAGCCATTGCACAAAACTCGCCTGTGTGACCACATGTGGGCGTCGCTGTGTGCAACATGACTCACTTTTTCTGCCTGCGAAGACACTTCTCAAAAGTTGTGTTTTTTTTTCCCTCCAGAGCCCTCAGTGGAACTTTCTGCTAACTTTATTGACCTCTTACCGGACACTGCATAGCGGGCTGGTTATTATCTCACTGGATCAATACAATAAACATCCAACTTCCCTTTTAGTTAATATATTGATCTCCATAATCATGAAACAAAGAAACAGTCAGAGGGAAGCATGTAGTGCCTGTGTGGGTTCAGTGTATGTTTTTGGTTTTTTTTTTTATGGTGAGGAACATTTCCCTTTGCCACAGAAGACAAGGCCCTCTCTGTCCTGCTCTTTGTTTATGGGGGTATTAATTTCAGCTTTATAGTTAATAGTTAACTTGTACTTTAACAGCACTTTGTTAGCACACACAGAGTGATGAGAGCGTGAACAGTGGAATAAGAAATGACACATCCATGGATAACATTTCTTAGCTTCGTCTGTTTCATGCATGTTGACTTATGGTGAGAAACACATTGACAAATAGACTCTGTTTGCTGCCTTTGTGTGCAGCTCAGTCACAACACTCACCTTCCCCACTGTTTGTTTGTAGGCCTGTTTAATGCGCTGCCTCTGGGCGATAGTACGGTGCGCTAGGATGTTGATAATAGCTGTCTCATCAGTGCCTGCAAGAAATAATACAATTAAGTCTTATAACCTTAACTTATATTCATCTTAAACATCTAATATATGTTCATATATTCCTGTTTACTAGCACTGCAACCCTGGAGATGATCCTAACACGCTGTTGTTTGTTGGCATTGGCATGGAAACCATCTGTTTCCAATAGCACTCTAACTAGAGTCAGGGGAGGATGATTATGCTAACAAACCTTAACAGCATCGACATGCCATTCTAGAAATTTGCAGATAGGGAAAGAAATGTGATCATTTTCTCCTGGATGTTTGTTAGGGTCTTCCTCTATGTGAGGCACATACCTGCTTTCAGAACAGTGCAACCCATTATGAGCTGAGTTTACTTCTTCCTGTGTGACCAGTAAAGTCAAGATAAATGTTCCCTCCATATCAGGAGTGAAGAAGAAGCTTTACAACAGAGCGCAAAGTCGAGGCAAAGTACAAGGACTCAGCCAAATAAATGGGCAATGAATAAAAAAAACGCTTAGCTGCCATGGTAACACCAACACTAACTGCTGAATTTAGTATTCAAACTTTCCTGGAGAGGAGGAGATATGGAGGCTCGGTCTTAATGACACGGTTGAACGTGTGTTTTAGCTGGATGACAGTGGCTCACTCACCAGCTCCCTTCATGGCTTCTCTCAGAGTCTGAGCATCTGCATCTGCGTTAAAACCAGGCGCCTCGCTCACTGTTCCACCGTTTCCAATCTGATCAGAAATGACGAAATATAAAAATACCTATAAAAATATAAACACATTTCACTCAAAGATGAGTTGCTTATAGTTACTTTAACTTGAATGTTTGACTTTCTCTGTGCAGTTTGACACTGGACGGCTGTTTTCACATGTATCTGCTGAAGAGAGGAAGTTTCTGTGTTCAACCTACAGAGTGTAGGGATGTGAAGCATCCATCACACATTATATACTTCTGAGTAAAGCAGGAGATCTTGTGTGGAGATTTTACAATGAACAATGTTTGCATATTCAGTAGATTCTTTATTTGTAGGTAGGTTACAGGCAAATGATTATTCAAAGCTGAGTGTTTCTGTGTTTTATAAAATAAATCTATGTCATGTTAAAGTATGATGCAAGTACACAGTGTCATACATTCATGTGAAGGAAAGAGATGTATTTTATAATTTCAAAAATGCAGGAAAATGTTTTTGAGCTGTGAAATCTCTTTTTTAGACATTCATCTCAAACTTAGGAGAATCATTTCCACAGCTAGTTGTAATCAAAATGGCCACAAGGATTTTTTTTTCGTAATACTGCTTGAGGACTTTTTGCATTGATGTATGGGCTAGACTGCTCACAAATGCATTGATCTGCACTGTAGTAGTGTGAAGAAATAATATTTTTAAAAAAATAATATTTATAATAATTTCATTTCATCTCACAATTTTTGCCTGTCAGGTTTATTTTATACCAAACACACACAGAGACCTTTATCGTCCATTGCAGTAGTAAATGTGAATCTCAGCAGTATCATTACAATAAAATTATAATAAAAGATGAAAACTCATAATATTGAATTGCTGCCCAGCTCTATTCCAAAGCAAGCACAACAAAACTGTCTGATGTAAAGTACATGGTTTCTACTGGTGATGAAAATACTTGTCTAGACAACATGACTGTTGTGTGCTCTGCTCAGGTGGACCAGCAGCTCTGGGATGGACTTACCGCTGCCATTATAGGATGAGTGAGGATTTTCTAAACTGGAGGTGCAGTGAGCAAAGAAGCTGAAAGGAAAAAAAAATAATGATAAAGTTCATTGCTCACACCGGGACCCTTTTTTTTTATAACAGAACAAATTAACTGCAGCATGGAGACCCCCATTAACACCTGATCAATATTGTATGCAGGTCATCATCTCAAAGAGGCTTTCCGTCACACACACTTGGTCATGGGCTCTCTTGTGTTCCACCTCTGTGCCGGCGTCCAAGGAGCTAATCTCACCAAGCTGTTGTTTGTTTGTTACACACCTGTAATTACTCCACTGAGAGCGAGGGTAGTGGGGGTTCACTCCCACCTGCTGTTGGGATCAACTTACCCACAGAAGTGGTTATCATATGTCTGTCAAAATCCATCTAGATAAAAGTATTACTCGTTTAGTTAGTGCTGCAGAAAGTGTATGTCCACAGCCTAGATGGTTTTACATCAACAAAATAAAATCCCAAAATTTGACATTTACTAATTAAACATTGTGACCTGAACTCAGTGTGTAGGTCTACAGCCACACCTGTGTGGTTTGCAATGTAAACACAGTACAGGTGAGTCCTGCAAACACTTCACCTCATGTGTCTGGACCACAGGATGTGAATAAATACAAAATGTCTATGAAATCCTCTTGTGAACAAACACCATGTTTGTTATTCCTCTGGTAGGGAGCTCCATGTAATAACAGTGTCAACACAGAGTATGCAAATCCCCTTCTGTGTGCATTGTATGCCTCAGGTCTTCATTTACATCAACTATCAACTTATAGATAGATAGATACTTTATTCATCTCACAGAGAAATTCAGGGTAGCTCACTGTGTGTTAAAAGCAAAGACTGAAAATGATTTAACCTTAAATTATTATCTGCTGTTATTAAACATTCGTTAATGCCTTACAATGTGCAGTGTTCAGGAAGGTTTATCTGAATTGTGAAAATGTTGAGAAAGTTCCGATTGAGGAAGCAGAGCGAAGCTACTAAGTGTAACAGTTAAGTTGAGGCATGACTTTGGACACACCCTGCAGACAGACCGCCTTAACTGTCCGTCAATCCGTCACGGGAGGACGGAGACGACAAGGGCTGTGATTGGTCCTCTAGCTGCACCCTGCTGTGAAATGCAGCCTCTCTCCATACACACAAACAGACAGACAGGTATCCTCTGCAGCAGCGCGGACAGGACAGGAGCGAAAGTATCGATTATCCTTGTGAAAGGCAAATCAAACACATTCAACCTGCTCAAAAAATCTATTTAATTCATTCAGTAATTATGGCTGGGGTATATTTACACAGAACATACCTAAAGTTGTTGGTTTGCGTTCGCTATTATCCGATTTTATGTTGAAAAGAAAGAGGAAGAGGAGTTTTAAAGACTGAAAGCAATCCATGTTGTTCTCTTCTATCTCCCTCACAAATAATTAAAACATAAAATAGTATTTCCCCCTGCTTTTATCAGCGATATTAAGGCGAATTGCTTCACTTTCCGAGGGGGTGCATTTCAGCGCAGGGCTGCACAACACGCATCACGACGGAGAAGTGCGAGGAGAAGTGTGAGGGCTCGAGGGGTCTCCGTAGCTACGGAGTCGGATGACGGATTACGCAGACGGAGAAGTATATTCCAGCCTTCAGTGTGAGCTCTGCTCTGCCGAGTCAAACAGTGCAAAACACCCAACACAAGAATGACCGGACAACAAGACAAACACACAAACAAACAAACAAACAAACACCAACA
This sequence comes from Synanceia verrucosa, assembly GCA_029721515.1. Classification (NCBI taxonomy): domain Eukaryota; kingdom Metazoa; phylum Chordata; class Actinopteri; order Perciformes; family Synanceiidae; genus Synanceia; species Synanceia verrucosa. The sequence continues at coordinate 13,889,426 of CM056564.1, read as the reverse complement.
ACACCTTACCTGTCCTGAAGACAAATACTCCGCGTGAATCCTGACAGCAGGTTAAAGTGTATATGAACCGGAAATTTCAACCTTTTCACTCACAGCTGCTGTCTCGTCCCTCCCACTTGAATGCAAATTTTTTTAACGACATCCTCCTTTCGCGTGCACACGAACTGCTGCTGCATTCAGGGAATGTCTGCACCACAAAAAGTAATTGGGAATATTTTAATATAGTTTTTTCTATATATTTTTTAACTTAACTGAACACAGCGCTTCACCCACACCAACTAAAACAAGTAAACACAGCTTTTACATAATGCAGGTAATAATATTCTGATTTGGTATATAATAGCAGATAATATAATACTTAGAATACATTAAGTCTGCTTTTAGTATTTACAGCAGTATTCATACTTTTACATTGTTACTGTGCTCTAGTGTTTGTAGATGTAGACCTACTACAAAATAACCTAAAGTGTGTTACACTGTGTTAAATTTGGAGAGAACAAGTGAAACCATAACTGCTGTGTGTATAGTTTCTTCTTAATTAGGTGAAATTCAGTGAATATTTACTCTTCTGTAGTGGGAGATATAGACCCTTTCATGAAAGTACATTATACATCAGAATATCAGGGCTGGTGTGAGCAGTTTTTCTCACTGTTGATGTATTCGGACTGAGCGACATGCCGTGAACGCAGCATATGACGACAGACTGAAGGGGAGGAGGGGGACTACAATACCCACAACTCCGTTCGCGCGTCAACAGCAACAGCTAGGATGTTGCGATATCGCTGGCAGCCAAAGATTGCTGTGGTTGCAGAGATTCGGCTGCTGGGGTGAAACCTCTGCCTCATGTTTTGGTAGATGTCAAATTGTTCGGTTTCTCATCGGCGGCAGACGGAGGCTTCAGTTTCCTGTCGACTCTACGCTCGTTTGTGTGGATGAAAGGCTGCATCGCGCTAATGCGCTAGCTTACTAAAATCACAGTTTTAATGTGAATGGAAGCAATTAAATAGGCAGTAGATGGGCAGCTATGTGCCATCTAACGGTTGCTTCACTTGACTGAGGATGGAAAGATTTTTTCGGCTAACGCTATCACGCAAGTTACACGTCGGATACATCGCACCCGAAGACATTACCGTCAGAGGATAACCTGGATAACCTTACACGAAATGTCATAGCGCGTAAGTAGCTAGCACTTAGCTAGCTTGGTAATGGCTGGACGAGATGGAGAAGGACCTAATGTTATCGGCGGCAGCAACCGACCATGAACAGCTGGATGGATAGCTAAAGAAATACTTTCTCCGGAGATGCTTTAGCCTCCTGGGTGGTGTAATTCACTTACATAACAGCTAGTCGCAGCCGCTCTAGCTATCAACTGGCTTGTGTTGGTCAGTCAATAGGAAATTTGCCACCAAAAATCTGAGTTGTCTCAAAATCATAAGTGACACAGGCATCACTGCGTGTTTCGAGGCTGCAAATAAGACTTGAAGCATCGGATTCGTCAGGTTTACAATCTGACCTGCATCATCTACTAATTCAACGCACAGAGACCGAGCAGCTCATCTGTGATTGAAGCCGCAAACACTCCTGTCATTTCGACGACATGAGGAAGTTCTTTGATTCTCGTCGGGAGTTGGTGAGCTCTGGGCCTGGTTCTGGAGGAGGCAGCTCCGGGTCCAGTCATGCAGGCGGAAATTTCATTGGCAGAGCCTTCACTGTCGGGCGGCACCAAGTCACTGTTGAGGAGATAATTGCTGAAGGTGAGAAAGGGTTGCACAGGCCGAATGATGTCATCTGTTTGTTTTTGTTTTGTTTGTTGTTTCGTTTTAACCATCTATTTGCATGCATGTGATTTGAGCGAGAGTGTGATGTGTGTCCTGCAGGCTAAATGCACCAGTCACATGACAGAGCAGGGATGTAACCTTATTCCATCCACACAGGGTTAGTGATGTGTCTTGGATCCATGAATGCAGAAAGAAGAGGCCTACTGCTTTCTGTCAGCTGCACTCTGAATAACACAACAGTAAACTGTTGTTTTAGGAGATGGAGACCTACTTACTGCCGGACAGTTATGACAGTTATTTTTATCAATAACTGTCCTAACTATCAATAGAATTATTTTTCTTTCATTATATATACATGCACAGTTTGATACACAGGATATGGATACTGGTGGTGTGAGAACTGTTGAAGTTGAGGCCTGAACCAAAACACAATCATTTTCTTAATCATCTCTATTCTTACATCTATTTGTAGTTTTAAACAGCTATAACTGTTTCTTAAAACATCACATGAGCCAGGAGTACTTATACTACAAACTATTGCAAGTACAGTATATAAATTAAATGAGAGTATATACTTGCCCTGGTAAATTACTATTTATTGCTATTGTCAGACTTCTTAACACTGTTGACTTCTGATTGAACATCAAGCTACTAATCTTGTCAACCACATTGGCTGTGGTAATTTTGTCCCTCTACAGTATGATTAGTATCGATGCAAACCCTCAGCCTCAACCCGCGGTCATGTTCACAGGTATCTCTTGCAGATGTATAGTGCTGCGGTGCCATACAATACCATTTCACCCGTGTCAAGTTGAGGATGCAGTATGAGCCGTAGTGTGTGCCTGAAATTGATGACTCTGTCACAGCTAAACTCTGCAAAGTGAATTTGTGGTCTGAGCTATACCAGATGGTTAGGCCTCAATGTAGGCCTCTATGTAAACCCTGCAGCTATGACATGACTAATATATAATGCTATAAGGCTGCACCATTTGGTCCTGATTGTCCATATTGGTATAAAGCTACATGGACACAGATTGCAAATGTTGTGGAAGTAATTGTCTTGAAATTAGCATGTCAGCTGCCTTTCTACCATCATGATGCATAAAGAAAACTTGTGAGATGATGTAAGATCTTCTTCAGCCTTGTATATTTTGTTTTTATTGTAGTGAATCCTGGTAATAATCTTGTAATGTGCGTCTAGGTTTTGGTGTCGATCATCTCTTTGAGGACTGACAGTTTCTTTTGCTGTCTGTCTCAATCCTGCAGGCGGCTTTGCAATCGTGTTCCTCGTGCGAACAAATCAAGGGGTGCGTTGCGCCCTGAAGAGGATGTATGTCAACAATGAGCATGACCTGCAGGTGTGCAAATGCGAGATTCAAATAATGGTGAGTTGCTGTAATTAAATATTTCTCCTTGTTCCCACACTGAGCTTGTGTGATTTTTCTATGGAGGTTGAAGCAGTTACTTAACCAAGTGATACTAAAACATGCCTAAATTTTCCAAGAAATCCACACCTGCAAGTTCTCTAGTTTGTCCACAGTGACTGAGATCAAGCACAGTCTGCAGCAGGGTTGCATCTGGTTCTTGGTGTGTTTTGCTTTTGTTTTCAGGATTGTCTTACATGTTTTTCGATGTATTGTCGAATGAGTTGCACGGGTTATTTGTATGAACACAAATTGACAGGACCATCTACTTGATGAAATGTTTTTGTTTTTTTTTTGTTTTTTTTTTCAAACTTCCACTGTTGACTCCTCCTTTGAATTTATAACAAATGTGTCTCTGCTGTAAATATAAGCTAATAAGGATCACATACTGATAAAAAGGAATCCTTGTACTGGCTAACCTCTTGACCTGTGACCTGATTAGTCTACTACAAAATGTAAATATTCTATTAGCAGTCAACAATCACAGTTGTATCATAGTTTTGAACTATTTTGTAACTGGATGTCTTCATTCAGTGAGTTCACATAGATAATCTGTTCTTTTCTCTCTGAAGGACGGAAGGAAGGAAACACTGTCGTATTACAAACAAAATGCTTGATTATATCAGCCGTACCCAGAATCAGACACTGTACTTTCTGAAGACAACTTAGCTCCTAAACGTACTAACGGATCCTTAATTTTGGTTTAAAAATTATGTCTGCTTTCATTGTTCTTTTTCCATGTTTTCGTTACATCATTCACTCTCAATCACTCTCTGACACACACACACACACACACACACACACACACACACTATTATAGACAGACAATCAGTTTCACCTCAGCTGCAGTACTTGACATTATTTCATTACCTAACAGGCTCCTGATTCCAGCTTTCCATTGTAGCTCCATCTGCAGGCAGAGGAGTGGCATTGCATCACAAAACAATCATCGTATGGAATTTAAAGTGTCATGGCATAAAACTTGTTTTGTGTCACATTTAGTTAATTCTGTGGCAATTCTGCAAAAGAATATTAAGTCATTGTCAGATGCTTCCATTCACTTCACGTTGTTTGTGCACAGTTTGTGGTAGCTGCACAATTGTTGTGCTGTTTGGTACACAGGCAGTGGTTTGTTAATGCTCTTGATTGTGTCTTTGTATTCTTGCAGAAAGACCTTGTTGGTCACAAGAATATTGTTGGTTATCTGGACTCCAGTATCACAGCTATGGGATCAAGGGATGTATGGGAGGTTCTCATACTTATGGACTACTGCAAGGGTGAGTGCTGAAAGGTGATGTGCAGTACATCCAGAAAGTATTCACAGCGCTTCACTTTCTCCGCATTTACTTACTGTATGTTACAGCCTTATTCCAAAAAGGAATAAATTTCCTCTCAAAACTCTACACACAACACCCCATTATGACAACATGAAAAAGTGTTTTTTTTAAATATTAGCAAATTTATTAAAAATAAAAAAAATCACATGTAAGCTCAAAATTGAGCTCAGGTTCATCCTGTTTCCACTGGTCATCCTTGAGATGTCCCTTCAGCTTAACTGGAGTCCACCTGTGGTAAATCCAGTTGACTGGACATGATTTGGAAAGGCACAAAACTGGCTATATGAGGTCCCTCACTTGACAGTGCATGTCAGAGTACAAACCAAGCAGAAAGTCAAAAGAACTGTCTGTAGACCTCAGAGACAGGATTGTCTTGAGGCACAAATCTGGGGAAGGGTACAGAAAAATGTCTGCTTTTTTTGAAGGTCCAGTGAGCCCAGTGGATATTGTTTTGCAGGTGGGCAGGTGGTCAATTTGATGAATCAGAGGCTGCAGACCGGCTTCACTGAAGCTGAGGTGCTGCAGATCTTCTGTGATACATGCGATGCTGTTTCTCGCCTGCACCAGCGCAAGACGCCCATCATCCACAGAGACCTTAAGGTGACACATTTTGCTTTTTTTCCCTCTGTGTTGCTATCTGCTCTGCAGTGTAGGACAGGCGGCTCGTTCTGTTAACTCAGAAGCAGCAGCTACCATGGCTCATCATGCTGTGCGTTTGAAGAATCATGATTGATATTGATTGATTGATCATATTTGTGTGAGTTGAAACTGTGTTTAATTATGGATAGCTGTTATAGGTGGGGAGGAGATTCAGTCAAAATACTTCAAATACTGCTCCATTTCTGCAGAGTGCAGTCAACTGCAGTGTGCTTGTCGCATTCATTTTAAATTCCTGTCACTCAGTAGATTTAATCCATATGGAAACAACTTTTTTTCTGCAGTGCAGATCTTAAAGTCTTAATGTGAAGGTGGCCTTACCTTGATTTTTGTATTAATCATTGTCTTAAGTGTGTATTTTGCAGGGGACAGAATCAATCAATCACTGCGCCGCCTCCTAAAGAGGTTCATACATGTCGCTCTGTGATGTGGCAGTGTGTGAGTGACAGTGTCATCTCTTGGTTCTCCTGTATGTCTACAGGTGGAGAACATCCTTCTGCATGATAAGGGTCATTATGTGCTGTGTGACTTTGGCAGCGCTACTAACAAGTTTCAGAGCCCGCAGACCGAAGGAGTGGCCGCCGTTGAGGAAGAGATCAAAAAGTTTGTACCTCTGTTTGCAGCTCTCACTCATTAACATTCATAGTTATGGCTGCATAGAAACTGTCAGCAGTTTTTCATCTATGAGCAGCCTTGTTGTCACTTTATAGACTAATTGAATTTTTTCCTCTCCCTCATATTATCGACTGCAGGGTTCTGCATGGCAGCGTTAATGTTCGTGTTGTGTGTTCAAACCAGGCTTTGTTTGATGTAAAATGTAATTTGTAATAAATATAATTGCTATAGTCATTAGCACTTATGTGCATCTACTATGAACACATCACACTGTGTAGGCTGTTTTTATTTCACTGACACATTAAAAGCTGGTAGTTTTCTTACTAATTTTGTCCCATTTCCTTTCAGGTACACCACTTTATCATATCGTGCCCCTGAGATGGTGAATCTCTACAATAACAAGATTATAACCACAAAAGCAGATGTCTGGGTGAGTGAGGGGGACAGAACAGGCTCATATTGCCTCTACATATTACTCTATATTCTTGTTAAACTAAACATTGGTTCCATTGGTCTCCATTGGTTTCAAACGTACAAACTATTGATTATGAAACTAATACAGACATTTATGCATTTAACTGTGTTTTTTACAGTATAATCAAGTTAAACACAATGGCTCACTGGCCATAAAACAATATAAAAATATTAAGCCTTAAGGCTTGTCGAGTAGCAGATTTATGCATTTTAGTGATCGTTCCAAAAAAAATGCTGCTGACTGAACAAGTAGTTTTAATATTACTGAGTATCTAGAGAAAATGTCTTTGTAGTGTGACTGACTGTGTATTATTCTTTATTTATCCTCTCCTCCTGTGTTTGTTTGTGTTTGGTGTGACTTGGTGTGCATGTGATTGTCTTCTCTAGGCGCTGGGCTGTTTGCTGTACAAATTGTGCTTCTTCACTCTGCCCTTTGGTGAAAGCCAGGTGGCCATCTGTGATGGCAGCTTCACCATTCCAGACAACTCCCGCTACTCTTATGATCTTCACTGCCTCATTCGTTAGTCCTTCTCAAACACTAATTCATGTTTTCAACTTCAAATTCAGTTTTCACAAAACTTGTGGTGAATTTTTGCATGCACTTGTGGTGAATATCTACTCACTGACTTTTGTAACGCTCCAGTTCTCGAGTCACACTCCAGTGTCTTCATGGTGTTTTTTTTCAGGGTACATGCTGGAGCCAGACCCAGACAAAAGACCAGATATCTACCAGGTGTCCTACTTTGCTTTTAAACTAGCTCAGCGGACCTGCCCTGTTCAAAATGTGAAGGTCAGTCCCTCTCAGCACCAGCGTCAGCTGAAACATTTGGAAATGCTTAGCTTTCTCTCATCAGGAATTGATTTTCATGTCGTATTCAGTGGACTCCACTATGGGCTGTCTGCCTGGCCGACCAGTTGTCACACTGTGGGAGGAAAATCTGCATCAATTCGTCACTTCAACAGTAGAAAATGCTTGTTAGCAGTGATAATATTCTTCTTTATTACTACCAACTGTATGAATCAGGAAGTTGTCATTGTCTGCACCAGTGCCGTTGATAGTGCCATCTTGTGTTTCTTGTTTTTTTTCTTTCTGCTGTCCAGAATTCTCCGATTCCTTCTAAACTTCCTGAGCCAGTCAAAGCGAGTGAAGCTGCAGCAGCAAAGAAAAGCCAGGCTAAACCCAGGCAAGCATGATCTCCTTACTTTGTATCACTGCTGAAGCTGTAGCAACACAACATTTTGTGGAAGTAATTAGCTACAGTCAGTATTGACATTCATTAAATAATTATGTTAACAGTATTTGCCATGATTAACAAGAAGGCCAACATGCTCACTTTGTTGCCAGACTGACAGATCCAATTCCCACCACTGAAACCTCCATCACCCCTCGCCAGCGGCCCAAAGCAGCCCATACTCAGCCTGCGGCTGGCATCCTACCCATCCAGCCTGCTGCCCTCACCCCGCGCAAGCGGGCTAATCTCCCTGGTGGTGTAGCTCAGCCTGTGGGTATGTACACCACTCCGTCCTTATTCTCCTGTCTGTCATGGGAATAAGAAACTGAGTTTGCATGAAGACAGGAATCCCTCTAATACTTTGTGCACAAATTGAAAACCATAGCTCTCAACAGGAACAGATTGGGTATGCAGGTTAAGACTTTTGTAAATTAAAGCATTGTAGCCAAATGGCCAAAGTGATTATGTAATGATTTCATCCACACATGGATTTGCTGCTTCAGTCGATATCAGTTTTTGATTGTAATCCCATCAAATTCTCTGATAAACCTGTTTGTGTTGCTTGATTTTTTGTGTTGTTGCACTTCTGTGTAAGTATTGACATTTTGAATGTGGTGTTGAGTAATTGGTGCTCTTTTTTTTAACCTCCCACAGGTGTGAGTTTAAACCTCTCTCAGCCAGCGGCAGCTCTGCAGTCACAGAAGGCACAGACAGCTCTGCCACTCATCCAGTCACAAAACAATTCAAGTCAGGCTGTGGCTCCACAGAAGCAGGTACTAACCAATGAACAGACTGAGGAGGGTTTTACAGGTGCAGCTTAATACAAACCCTGTATGTTTAACAAAATGTGCAAAAAGGGAAAAGCCAGAAGCAAACACACAGACACACACACATCTGATCATTCATTTAATAGATAAACAGCTGCTTGTAGGACTTGGAGGGCTAAGTTAGTTCAGATGGTTTGTAGATAGTCTTATGAGTGATAACAGATTGTGTCATGCTTTTGTACCAGCTGGTGCAGCCAGCGGCAGCCTCAGGAGCACAGACTGCAGCAGCAGCAGTGTCACCAGTGACCAAGGCTGACATCCAACCACAAGCACAGCCAGTAGTTCAGCAACAGAACACGCCTCCCTCTGTGGTCAGCGCCACCTCCCAGCAGGCAGCTCAGACTCCATCGAGTCCGGCCCCTCCTCAGCGCCCTGCTCGGCGCAAGCAGGCTCAGCAGCCGGTGGCTCAGCAGCCGGTGGCTCAGCCTTCACCCAGCAAACCGGCCTCTGGTCAGCCGCAGATGATAACTCAGCCGTCAGCGGCCCAGACTCAGCCCACCTCCTCTGAGATCAGCCAAAAAACAGCTGAGACGGTAAGAGGCCCTCCTGAAACATCATCATCACTGCAGCGCTGTCACAATCCATTTTTGTTCTTTTTCATTTAACCGTAACTATTTAAGTGGCAACGTCTGGTGTTCCCTTCATCCACCTGTCCATTATTTGTTGCCAGTATTTAACTGTGACTGTGAGAGAAAAATTTTACTTTACTTTAGCTGTTATGTTCTCTGTTTGGGCTGAGGCTTCTGTGCCTCCTTTAAAGGCGTGAAATGAAAACATGGCTTATTGACATTTATAACTTAATCAGTTTTAATCAGAGACTTATTGGATTTGTTAGATCTTCCATGGACAATGTTTCGATCTCCTGTGTGTCACTGTGTGTCCATGTCCCTTTTTGATCAGACCCCACCTGCTTCTCCAAAGACAGCTGAAGAACGAGGCCACCAGCGCACACTGAGCGACGCCGTGGAGAGCAGCGTTACTGGAGTTCTAGCGAGTGACTCCACACAGCAGCCACAAGGAGCTAATGGAGACGCTGCCCTCGACCAGTCAGTTGCATGTGTACTAAGAGGGGGGAAAAAAACAAATTAAAGTTGTCCCTTGTTTGTTTTATTAATATTTTTTTCCCACCTCTAGATCAGTTACATCTCAACCAAGCAGCATCCAGCTTGTTGAGCTTGGTGCAGGTGATCCGGGTCAGGACCTAAACAAAGCTGTGCCCAGTGGTCCGGCCTCCGGCGATGTCACCAACACCCCAACACAGCCTGCCTGGAACCCTTTCGATGATGACAACTTTTCAAACCTCTCTGCAGAGGAATTCAAAGCTGAGGACAAAAAGCCCAATGGTATGAGTATTAGTACTGTGTAAATATGTAGTATTTTTGTGTTGTAAACGCTGTAAAAACCGAATTTCCTTTTTCCAGACCTACCTTCAGAAATAGCGACTTCATCCTCAGAGGAGTTGATACCAGGCCTGCAGGCCTCAGCTGAGGATAATCCACCCCAAGAGTCTGGTGTGTCACTATTTGTTTTCTTCAAATTCTTCTTTTTTTCTTGCTCATACACAGACCTGGACCCATGAAACTCCCCAGATCCATCATTATCAAAAAAACATCATCACAAATTCACGCTGTCCCTGCCTGCAAACACAGTTCAGACTGACATAACACATTTTGAGCTTTGCATAACAAGCAAATGCTCTACCAAATGTAAGACAGTTCCTGTTGATATAGTAGCTCCGCCACAGAAAATGTCTTTGGACGTAGTTTTTTTAATCATTTTACAATAAATGTGATAAAGCTTGAAATGCTTAATGACTGCAGGCAGCGAGGTGCTGGAGCAAAGAAATGCACAACACAGATTTTGCAAAACAAAAATATGTAGTTTAACTTAAAACCAGTTAGATAGTAGTTGAATTTCCACATTTCATATCTTGGGATATTGTTACATTATTATAGCAACATCTCTCAGACTGAGCTGTGCAGTAAATCTTATGAAGTTCCCTGCTTCAATACCTCACTGTTGTACTGAGGCCATGTAATGCATTGTGCAGTGTGAGTCTCAAGGAATATAATATAATGTAATATAAACCTGTTAATGCACCTGATCCATTAATCTGAAGCTGTACTGTAAGAAGCTTTCAGAAGCAAGCTGCCATTGTGCATCACATAAATAAATTAAGATTGAAAGTGATGCCAACATTTAAATGACATTACTGTAATGATGTTAATATAAAGAGTTCAGATACTGTATTAGGGTGTGCTGTTTCACAGTCAAAAACATTCAAGAGCGATTTCATCTGGTTTGTAGGAGTGATAAAAATGTTCTCAAGGTTTTATTTAGGTAAGTGTATGTTTGAAACTGGATTTAAAGCACCAGCCACAGAAATACACACATAACAGGTTGTTGTAATTGACCGAGACAATAAATACTTGAGCTAAGTGTGAACAACTTGTATGAAACACACTGACTAAAAAATGAAGCTTCCTCCTGTAATGCATTTTTATGCTAATTATTCTGCTTCAACATGGATCGTAAATCTTTGTTGTTTCTGTTTCCTAGTTGAAAGACCATCAACCATTCTTGATGTGGATTCAGGAGCTTCACTGCTGGTTGTCCCAGATCCTTTCGGCATTCTCGAATTATCAGATGCACCAGGTAAATGGATCCTACATGGTCTGATGTTTGTCTACATACGTGAGTACTCACTCATAGTGTTCCTTCATGAAAAGTCTTTGACTTAGATATAAAAAAAAATCCAGAGAGATGTTATTTCAGAAATCTTTTATCTTTAATTTATGAAAACGCCATTTGATGATTGTCCTCATTTATCGTCATTCAAATTAATAAATTACCTGTAGCCATCAGTTTGCTTGCTATGCTGGCAATATTTTACTTTTTTTTTTTTTTTTTTTTTTTTAAATTGAATTGAGTCTATTTATTGTCAGCTGATATTGTTTTGCACTTTGCTTAAGTGTGTCTCCTTATTCTCCACTGACCTTCAGAGAAGCTGATTGAAGGACTCAAATCTCCAGACACATCTTCACTCATGCTTCCTGACCTCTTATCATTGTCTGATCCCTTCGGTGGCTCTGTCGAAGAGTCTGCAAAAGGTGTGTGTGTGTGTGTATGTGTACTCTGCTGCAAGCAGGGGTGTATTCTGTTTCTAAGACTCTTTAAATAGTAGAGCTTTGTAAATAGTTCAAGTAACCACAGTCTGAGGGTGAGTGCATGCATCTCAGAATCACTCTTTGAGCCTTGTGTCCTCGTCTTCTTTGTGCCGGAGCTCGAACCAAACTGAACCCTCTTTTCTGTCTGCTGTTGGCTGTTCCTGTCCTGCTCCAGACCCTCTGACAGCAGACGACTCTCTCCTGAGCTGCTCTCTGATCTCTGGGCCGTCAGCACCTCCGGCAGTGAGCAGTGCCACCTCCTCTGTGTCTTCTGCTCCCACCTCTGCTGCCTCTGCTTTGGATGATTTCAGTCTGTTGTCTGGGGACAGCACCCAGCCTATCGCAGGTAAGCAGTAAGAGTCTTTTATGTAGGATTTATTCAAACCACCTGAGCTCCTTGTACAGTTTAGAAATGGAAACCTAGGACTAACTCTGGAATACCACTTCCAGGTCTTCTTTACTAAAGATTTTTGTCAGGTTTTCCTCAAGCTGTAGGGATGTAATGATACACTCAACTCACGATTCAATATAATTTCCAATACTGGGTTAACGAAACAAGATTCTCATAATTTTTTTTAACAGTATGCACTTGTAGACCCATTATTACTGGAAAAGAGTCTTTCAATTATTTCTCAGACAAAAACATATTTAGGTAGGGTGTACCTACAAAACACAAACCGCCCTAAGATAGCTGGGATAGGCTCCAGTCCCCCCGCCCCGCAACCCTATGTGAGGATAAGCGGTAGAAAAAATGGATGGATGGATATTAAGCTGTTGTCGACACTAGAGGGCAGAAACACTCAGAGCCTTCATAAACTACATGAACTGACAAACTTGTTGAGCTGTCGTCACCATGCAACAAGGAAAAAAACTGACATTTTGTGTAGCAAGCTCAACCACTGTGTGTTAACAGAAGCATTTCCATCATTTTAAGAAATTAATCTTGACAGACTGTTATGTCATAACTTCATAAATTTCCAACCTTAAAGGCATGTACTTCACTAGAAATGTTTTCCTGTGTACAGCAGACGGCTTAAACGTCTGTTTCCCACGAATCATTTTTAGAAAGCCATGTGCTTCTCTTGAATGGAATAATCTGTAAAACCACACTTAGAGCTCCACAGCTGCGGCTTTCTTGTCGGTTCTTGGCTAGTGAATGAAGGCTTTTGACTGTCATCAACAGTGCCACCTCTGAATCACAGCCTGACTGTGTGCACCAGCTGCATGATCCTAAGTACTGCTGATAGCACCTCCTATCTTATCAAACATCCTTTGTGCTGCTGGAGAGCTTCTGATTTGCTGATTTCATGAAGATGGGGAGGAAATATTCCAAGTCTTATTGTTGCTCTAAACTGTGTGGATAAAGCTTTTACTCTACAATGTCCTAATAAAACGAATCATACTTTCAATAGGACACAATGCTCCTCTCTCTTATATTTTCACTCCAGAGGCCTAATTCTTTTTCTGGTGCAGTGGGGCTTTCATACTTGTACCACTCACCTCCACCATCTTTTTTTTTTTTTTTTTTTTAATTCTCTGCAGACTCGTCTCTCCTGATCTCAGACTTTGAGCCCCAGCCAGCTACTGCAGAGACCGGCACAGAGGACGAGTTTGATCCTATTCCCGTCACAGGCCGAAAGAACTCCCAGGGTAAGTCTTTACTTTATGCACCAGGAAGTTCAGGTGGGCTAGCCTTAAAGACCCAGAGATTGACTGTTTATTGGGTTTCCCTCAGTTGCATGCTGATTTGATATTTAATGAGTTCATCAAACATACTGATGACAGGATCAGGAGTCAGCACTACTTTTGCATCCGCAGACTGTTTTAAAACCAGTAGAGGTAAATGGATAAACTCTCTCTTCTGGACCTCTCTCCCTCTCCCTCTCCTGGACTGCTGTGTTTGCTTATTGTGACTCCCGCTCCTCTGCTTCCCCCCCTCTCTTTTTGCCTGTATTCGTCTCGTCCCCCTGCCTCCCCCACCCCTCCTTGTCTCTCCGGCCAGTTTCAGGAGGCCACTCGCGCAGTAACAGTGGCGGCTCTGAATCCAGCCTGCCCAGCTTGGCCCGCTCCCTGCTGCTGGTGGACCAGCTCATCGACTTGTAGGCAACTCCCTCCCCCCTGTGTAGAGGCTGTAACTCTGGATTATAGACTGGCATAGCATAACGGCAATCAACACTGTTGTCATAGCTAGCTCCCTGCAACCCCCGGCTGTCATCTCCATTCTAGTTCCTACAGTATAAACGTCAGGGCATCTTCATCCTGTCCTCTCTGCTGCATCAATCGAATTCTCTGGTTTCTCTTCACCTCTCATCTCTCACCCTCTCATTCAAATCTTCTCTTTGTTCTAGTCTCGAAACACTGTGTATCATTCATTGGATTAAAGAGTAGCCACTACACTAACATCATCCTTTCTGAAGATTAACCAATACATCTCTCTGTCAATCAGGATATAGTATTGCTATCTAGTTTGTTTGAGCAATATTGCATTATGTCTAATAGCAAACAATAGAAGATCATTGTTGTAATGTACAATAGGCATCGTGGTTGTAGTTATTATCGTGCACAAGTGGATAGTCGTTGTTTGCCTTTTTTTAAATTCTCCTCCCATGATTTATTTGCACATTTTAAAGTAGAAACCATGAAAAAGATAAAAGACCGTTTTGTTCAAATAAGGTCAGTTTATTTCTTCTATAAAGGGTAAATTACTCATGTAGCCTGATTTGCACAGTAGCATAGATGTTGCCTCAGTCAGGGCTGTCAGATGGAATATCGTAAACAATTTAAAGCTGCTATAGATTAGAAATTACAATCTGGAAACAATACAGCCATAACTTCTACACTGAGTTATTGTGATGAGGAGAAGAGCAGGGTACTTGAAGTTTCCCCGAACAATAAAGTGCCATAAAATAATCTGTGATCAGTTTAGCTTTACATACAACTACAAAACAATAAATTATATCCAACAGATAAATTGAGAAACTGTTCTCATTTGCCATTTTTTAATCTTAATTTAATGTCACAGAGACAAGCAATAGGTTGTTTTGGAATTAAATGACAAATCATGGTCATTTAACAGTGTTTTACAGGAGTGTGCCATATCAATAGAAGATGCATGAAACCATGACAGTAATTTGAATAATAGTAACAGTAACTTTAATCTAGAGAGAGAGACCATTCATGACTATTCTGCTAATTTTTTGGGCACCAACAGAAAGTGTAATAATATTACAGCAATTTACTCACCTGCACTTTTTGTTTAAATAGAAGCACGAGCGCATTCATTCCTCATTGTGCAATCCTTCCTACATTCCTGCCATTTGTTCACTTCTAGTTTCTGTAAATAGATATCTGCGGCCCCTGCAGGCTCTTATCCAGACCATGCAACTGGTTCTTCTTCCCCTGTATATATTGTCATTGTCATAAAGCTTTACTTGTGGAAAACATATTGCTTTACTTGTGAAATCTCATATATCCTTCCATATATATGTATATGTGATAGATATATGACTGAAAATGACATTGTTTTCCTGTTAATAAATGTTAATATGAATAGAGTGTTAGAGAATGAATGTAAGAAATAAATATTAGTCTTTAATGAAAAAAACTATCTATGATTCTGACACCATAATCACTGAAAAATATTGAAGAATACTATATAAATATTTCATTTCTCTTTGTGGAATTGTGTGTTGAAAGTTTTTTTTTTTCTTGGTTATATTTACTCAATTATTGTCAGGACATTAAAATGTATAGATTATAATCTAGCCTTTGTTCAACTTGGAGATTAGGTTGAATCTCATGTCTTATTCCTCCTCCTCTACCTTTGTGGAAACAAAGAGAGTCTGTGTTTTGTTTGTTCACACAGTTCAATGAATATATTATATTTTTATTCCAAACAGCTGATGGTTTTCGGGAACGTTGGGAGCTTAACTTCCTTGAATCTTAGTCCTGTTTTCATTTCATTGCTTAAAATTAGAAACTCTTCAATGAAATTTGTGCTTCGTAAAGCTTAGTTTTGCTTTACGGGCTTTAATGATCACAGAGGTCATAGCAAAAAGCATGGCAGTGTTGTTGAATGTTATGTTCGTGTGTGTTGGTATACAGTGTTATGATAAGTGTGTGTGTGTGTGTGTGTGTGTGTGGATTCAGAATTGTTGGATGTGTTTTCCAGTAGCCTACTCGTGTCGTTGTTTGCTGCAAATATGGCGGCAGTCACGTCGCCATTAATAGCTCTTCTGAAAGCACAGACCCCCCACCCCTAAATTCTCTCAGGAAGTCAGAGCTACATCTGAGAGTTGGTCACTGTCCCGTGGACATCTGCGCTCCATGTTACCGTTCAGACAGTTTGTCCGACAGGTTGATGTGTGAGGAGCTCTGAGGTGGAGATAAAACACTCAGCATTAAGTCAGCTGTCCAGAGTTTAGAAAAAACAAAAATCAGCTCCTATCAGCAATATAAATGTTTCTGAAGGATCAAACTAAATGGTTTGACTTCCCATGTATGACTACAGTGGGAAGACTACATCTCTTTCTTTCATTTTGTCATGTCAGGAAGTGTGTTTTTGTGAGATCTACTTAAAATAGTTCTTTCTGGAGGTTGCAGAGTAAGTCAGATACTTACAGTGAGAGAAATAATCAGGATTTGTTGTTTTGTTATTGAAGCATAACAACAAATATTAACTGCAGACAAAGTGCACAATGGCTTCTCAGTGGGTTTCCACTCACTAGTTAGATTATATTCCTTTTGAACATTGTGTGATATTTAATACTATAATTCAATTTTGAATGACTGAAGGCAGCAGTGTAAAATAAATCACCTCTAAACTAAATTTTAAAATCTAAATCTTGAGCTGTGCCAAAAGCCTTAGTGTGTTCTTTGATTTGATTTGAGTGATTTGAGAAGGACTCCTGATTTAACTTTTTAAATTTTATCTTAGAAACAAATCAGCTAAATCAGCTGGTTTCAAAGCAGCAGGCTCTGAGGTGTATTTACTGCATGTGCAATTGAAGGCTTATGATGTTTTTATCATCCTCTCTATGATCCTTTGTCTGAACAACTTGCAGTTACTGTTTGAACCTATGCAACTTCCGAGCTCTCTTCCCCCTGTAGCCGCCAGTGTGCTGTTGTAATCGGTAAAGCATAGCAGGTAGTGAGATTAGTCCTTGATGTGAAACAGAAGCCCCTCGTTTTCTCTGTTGTTTTGCCAAAAATGAAAGCTGTCAATTATCTGATACTCGTGTTTTGAGACGCCTCTCGTCTTGATGGCCCAAACCCACGTCAGAGCTGTGGTATTGTGTGCTCCTTCTATTTTTGTGAGATAATTAAAGAATTATAAAGGGATGGCAAATAAAATACAAATGTGAATGTCGACGTGTTGAGTATCTTTGTTGTCCAGTTGATGTCACTCAACAAAATGTTTGATACTAATTCAACATGGCTGGTTTCAGAGTGTCTTGTATTGAAAAATGTCAGCATTTAAAAGTATATTCCACATTTTAAACTGTTACGCTCCACCTTTTCCACAGTCTGTCATCAGGTCTTTAGGAGTACTTCTTCATGTTAGTGTGAAAAACTTATCACGTATTTTAAAACTGGAAAGGACAACCTCTGCTTAAGGCTATGTTAGCCACTACTAGCACAACACATCAAATCCAAGCTGAACTGACAGCGGTTAAAGTTTTGCATCTGGTAAATGGTTTGATCATTTGTGGCATAATAAATTTTGGGAGATTTAAACATTTAATGCACTAATCAAATTCTTATTCTGCTCAGATAGCAGGCTAATTCTTCTAAGGTAAGACTTTCATGCCCCATTAAAATGTCAATCCATTTTATTTTTTGTTTTTTTTTTATAATATTTTTTTATAATTATTATTTTTTTTTTTTTTCATTTTTTGTGATTGTGGCTTTACCTTCCCAGAGGATATCATTTTCAACAGTCAGGGACCGATCAAACAATTGGCTCAGTATTATCTTACTGCAGATTGTTTGCAGAGAGCACTGACTGAAGTTTACTTTTCAGCTGTAAAATGTCTACTCAGGACATATCCTCGTTTCAAATCTTTCATGACTATATGAAATGCAGGAGCTCTGTATTTCTGTCAGTATTGTATCAACCATGTGAGCTTACAGGAACAGGATGTGTCACCTTTGTCTCTTAGCAGGATTTGTTGTTTGGGTTTGATCCACTTTGTCCAGATAAATGTGTTTAGTGTAGAATATGACTTTATTGTGAAAAGTTGCCTTTAACTCAACAAGGACAGAGATATGAAGCACAAACACTCCTTTTATACAGCATGATGTAATGTTTTCTTTCTTTCTTTTTTCTTTCTGTGTGGAGTTTGTATGTTCTCCCCGTGTCTGCGTGGGTTCTCTCCGGGTACTCCGGCTTCCTCCCACATCCAAAAACATGCATGGGGATTAGGTTAATTGGCTAATTTAAATTGACCGTAGGTGTGAATGTGAGTGTGAGTGGTTGTCTGTCTCTGTGTCCTGTGATGAACTGGAGACTTGTCCAGGGTGTACCCTGCCTTTCACCCTAAGACAGCTGGGATAGGCTCCAGCCCCCCCATGACCCTATGTGAGGATAAGCGCTAGAAAATGGATGGATGGATGAAAGGTATTCAGAGATGAGCAGGACTTTCATGTATTCATGCCTGACTTTTCTCTGGTCTTTCCTCTCACAGACCTGCAGAGGGAGCTCAGCAGCAATGTGCTGCGAGCTGCTCAGACTGTTGCTTCTGTGCATCTCGCTGAGGACAATCAAAGGCCGAGGATCCAGCTGCAGACAGCTGCACGTGGCTTCAATAAACACACGTTGCCGTCAGATCAGAGGAGAATACGGCACCATACAGTCCCAGCTGTATCCACCAGCCTGCCTTTCATACCTGTCAACCAAGTATCCCAGTTCCAGTCCCCAAACAGCCCAGTGACCTCTGATGTCTTCCAGCTGGCCCCTTTTAAAACTCCAGCAGTAGAAAGCAAGATGGCATCCTCTTTTTGTCCTAGACCTGCTGAGACATCTGATGTTTTCCTCCAGGCACCGTTTGCAAAGAGGCAGGAAACCACCAAAGTCTTTCCTGCTAGCGCTCACATGTTGGGTACACAGCAGATTCAGAGCAGGAGTCAGTGTCCTCTGGTCCCAGTATCATCTCCTCCTGGTCCTCAGTCTCTTGGTGTTCGGACCCGTCTTTTGCACATGGAGACACCTCTGCTCCAGCAGCCGGTGGCGGTGCACAGGGTCATTTCCAGGATCGGTCAGCAGGCTGCCGTCGGTTCGGTGGCGGTGGGGCCTCTGCATTCCTGGAGCATCGGAGGGAGGCCTCTGGATGACCCGTTCACTGCTGCACCTTTCCATCCAAGATGCTCTCAGGGGAAACCTTGACTACATAATCAGCTCTTAAAATATTCCAAGTCAGAGCTTTTTTCTTTTCTTTTTTTTTTCTCTGAGCAAAAGTAAAAGTTCAGTGGCAGTATTACCCAAAAATGAAATGTAGTTTTACTAGTATTATTACTGCAGTATTAAACTTAATAAATTCATCTTTTTACCAAGTATGTTAAAACTTAATGTTCTACCTCAGGCATGTCATTTGTCTTCAGTCTGAGTGGCACTTAGTTTACAAACAGTGAAATTGGACTGAGAAGTTCTTCAGATGAACTTGAAGGGTCCTGCACTCAATTTAAAACTGAACTAAGGATATCAAAAAGGGAAGCCCTGATCTCAGATAATGACTAAAAAGCAGGAGTGTTCAAAACTAATGAAAATATGGGTCTGACCTTCACCAGCATTAATGTTTGCTGTAATATTTAGCAGCATCAGAAAAAAAAATAACCTAGAGATGGCGCTGTTTTTACCCGTTTGTTTACATTCAGATAACAGATTGTGGCTCTTCATACTATCATATTATTTTTCCAAAATGGTCCTGCAAAATATACCAAGCATTCTGCTGCAAGCCAAAGAAGTAATTGGAAATTAAATGTAATGGTAGAAAACATTTTTTCACACAAAACATTAATTAACTTTCATAAGCACTGTAAAATCTTTATCAAGATATTAAGAAAAGACAGACGAGTTCTGCAAAGTCCCAAATGTCTGGTCACTAAGAAGGACCGTCGTGATTTTAAGTTCAATTTACCTGCATCACTGCTGAGTAATGGTTGCACTTGTGTTAATGAACATCTTTATAGTTCTCTTTGGTCTCGGCATTTTAAATGAAACATATCTGTCGTTTAAATTCATTAATGTTTTACAGCCTGAGGTCAAAGGTCAGAAGGATGGTCAAAAAGAAACACTCATCTCCAACGAGCCACTTTTTCAGTGAGTTTCTCTTGAAGTGTTAAGTTTTATAATAATGCTTTTGAATTTTGCTTCATACTTTGTCACAGATTTCTGTAAACCATGCTGCCTTGCCATGTATACTTTATACATTATCTGGCTATCAATAGAGGACATTAGGAAATGTTGTCTGTGAATAACTGGTATAATATTATTAAAGGTTTGTCATCACCATGTGGCATTATTATCACTATATCATACTTATTTCATATTCGGGGATCCGGGCCTGATGTGGGAAATGATGGCCACTCTTTAAGAAGACAATTACTCCAGCACAGCAGGGAGATGTTGCTTCATGTCTCTGCTGTGGCTGAGCTTTACTGTGTGATGATGACGAGTCAAATCCCTCTGCATGCTGTAAATGCAGCAGGATGTGGTAGGGAGGCCAAAGTAAGGCTGCTGTCTTTCCAGTAGTTTTTTTTTTTTTTTATTCCTACCAGATTATCCAGGTTAAACAGAATGCAAAGTTAAAATGGAAAAACACCATGAATGTAGGTGCCTGCTATTTTCTGACTTATTTTCATGTCAGACTGAGCCCCCAATAAAGAACACGCCAGTTCCACCTTAAACATCTTTTCAGGAACTGAAGGGCTGAGCTTGTGTGAAAGATGAGCTGCTTGTTTTTACTCTGCAGTAACGTAAAACATCTTAGTGGCCAAGAGATGAAGAGTGAGTGGAAAAAGAGGAGAGTGAGCCAGGTGGTGACCTGGTTTCATCAGCGTAAACATGTCAGGGTTTGTCTACGTAAATGGAAATAGATAAGTCTGAGGCTTTCCTGTAAATGACTTGGAGGCTGTGCGCAAGCTACTCTGAAAAGTGGCTTATTAGAGGTGTGACCTCAGTGATTGCCATTGTTTGTGCAGCCAAGTTGAGGCCACTGCTGAGCCTCCTTTAAGTGAAACATTCAGGTGCTGTTTTCAGAGAACAGAGTAAAAATTGAAAGATTCGTGCAGCGTATTGACAGTTGACAGTGTTTTATTGGTTGCTTCTTGTTCTTGATTCATTTCTGACTTCTCAGTGAATTCCAGTTTTCTGGCTTAAATTTGAGAATAAAAAGGTGAATTCAGTTTAAATTCCTCCTGTTCAAAATGATGAAGTGTTACTCAGTGAGAAAGAAGGAGTCTGAATTAAAGCTCTTCAGGATGCTGGAAAACAGGACAGGTGGTCTGATCTAGTAGTTGTATTTGATCTAGTCATTTTTTGGCCATTTAATGCAGAAATATTATACCTTTAACTTGTCCCATCTTTCTTCTCCTGTCACTTCTGCTCTTCAAGAGGAAGGAACTTTCTAATAACATTTTGTTATTTAACTGCTTGCAGAAGGACTTAGTAAAACTGTAAATACCTCTTCCAGATCTGTGTGGCATCATAGTTGGATTTTGATTTTATTGTCTGCCTTGAATCCAACGTTCTCTGCCCCTGGCAGTTTTCTCAGACACGCCTCCATGAGCTCACTGCCCACAGGACTGTCTGCATGCATCTGTGAAAGCATTTACACATGAGGAAAGATCTGCATGGAGAATATATATAGTAGTATTTATTTTAGTAGATCTGACTGGAAGAAGACTACTTGTTGCGTAATCTCAAAATCTGATTTTTTTTTTTTTTTTCAGTTTACTTAGGGAGAGTCTGTACACATCACATACAGTACCCCAAAATGGGAGCTCCAAACTATTCAGAGTTATAAATAAAATAAATATTTCTGTTATTCATCCTTCTGTTAATCCATACACTTTCTAGCTGTATGCACATTTGCTGCAGTGCCAGCCAGAGAAGCAGAGCCTCTCAGATGTGCTTCCCCAGCAAATTCCTCCAGTTATTCCACAAGTATCTGGTGGTGACCAAATATATTTGTGTGCAGACATCTGGAAGCATCTTTACCAGGTGGAACAACCATCTGAACCACAGCTCAGCCTCACTTTGTATCCACTTTCAAACTCACAATTTCTAATCAGTTTAAAGCAAATGCTTAAAGTAGTAGAAATATCCTAATGGCCTCTACCTTGTCCGGGCATAATCAACGGCCTGGTGTGAAACAAAGCCAATATATGTCTCTACTTTAGTCTCACTGTTAGAACAAAGTTTATCAGTTGTTTTTAAAGTTTTCAGCTGTCACTGGTTACAGCTCTGCTCAGACTGGAGTGACTCTAGAGACTTTATCCTCCATTTTATTTCAAAATGTGAAACCTCTGAGTGTAAGATGTATTCCTTATGCCTCATAAATTCTAACTGTAGATACTTTGACTTTGTCATAACAGGTAGTGGTGTTAAGGATGCCTCTGCTCTACTTTAATCTCTCTGTTATAAGTTATAACAGACTGACATCAATAGAGATGTCTGTTATCTGGTCCTTCATCACCACTAAGGATTATATATACAGCAGGTGTTTTATCAATAAGAATATTTTATTTTTTGTGTGGAACCAATGTGTCACCTGTAAATGTTCAAGTGCTGTTCTTTTTACTTTTCCCCTCTTTATGTGTTTACTAGATTAATTACTGTGTTGTACTTGCTGTGAAAATGAATGTTGTTCTTTCACCGGCAACCCTTTCTTTCTTTCTGACAATTCTCTTTTCACAGTTTCATCTCCTGACTTCAACGTTGGTTGAAAGTGAGTTCAGTGAAGAACACCTGTGGAGTTCAGTACTGATGAAGCCGTGAGTGGAGCGACAAACTGTTACTGTTGTGTCTCATATCATATTGTTATAACCCAAAAACGGCAGTCACTTCTGTCAGTGCTACATCACTTAAAGGGAACTCTTCATGCTGATTTTCAGGTTTACACTTACCGAAAAAGATAATAAAATGAACAATGTCATTGAAATCAGACATCTAATACCATCTACGTATACATACTGCATATATTTCTGTGATTTAATGAATATTCATTCACAAAATATACAT
The DNA here is from genome assembly GCA_029721515.1 of Synanceia verrucosa. NCBI lineage: Eukaryota > Metazoa > Chordata > Actinopteri > Perciformes > Synanceiidae > Synanceia > Synanceia verrucosa. Next base: position 13,866,676 of record CM056564.1, on the reverse strand, counting down.
TGTCCCAGACAGCTCTTGCATGTATAAAACACATGTTGCTGAGCCACTGGCTTTTCTGCTCTTTAAACTCAATGATTATTGTTTTTCACTTCGTAAAGCAGTGAAAGACATTTAGACCAAAGGTTTCTCGTCAGGCGAAGGCTAAAATGCAAGTTTATATGACCCCATAGCACAAAAGTGTCTGATTTTATATTAGGAAGAAGTGCTCTTTAAAAAAATAATAAATGGCTTAGCTCCAGTAGCATTTAATGGCCAAAGCTGCGCTTGCTACGATAAAAGTTCAAGTCCTCGTTCATGGCCCATCATGTGTGTTGAGGAAGACAGTCACTCATTCTGGACATCGGCACAGTGAGAGGATCCTCTCAGGTTTCCATCCTGATTTTTCGGTCCTTTTAGTTCATTTTAATCATCAGTGGTTCTCATGATTGGGCCGTGGAGGAGGGCGTGATGGAGGAGGCGCTCTACATGGGGGTGGACCCTGAGGTGGAGGCGGCAGGGAGCCAGTTGGTGATGGTGGTGCAGAGATTGAGCTCATGTTGGAAAGGGGCAGGGCTCTGTTTGGAGGTGGTGTGTACATGGGAGCAGAGGTGGAGGACGGAGGAGGAGTGGATGGCAGAGGAGGCAGCGTTGATGTTGGTGAAGGGGGCAACTGGGAAACATGGCTGCCATCTGACGGACGACGCTGATAACTGTGAGGCAAAGTGTAGACGGGCATGGAGGGATGGTTGTAGATGGGATATCGGGGACCCGGGTAGGATTTGCTCCGGGTGAAGTTTATGCATTTACCCTGCAATAAAGAAAAACAAGTCATCACATGCAGCTCATTGTAGAGGCTGCTTTTCTTCATGAAGCGAAGTGTGCAGTGTGAGGAAGGCTCATCTGCAAAAACTGCAGATGTTCCATGAACAATTACTGTGGCACAGCGATTGGCAGGCTTGGTAGGGTACAGCTTTCGACAGATGGAAAGAGGAAATTCCTCTGTTAGTGAGTGTCATGGAAGGAAAGTGCATTCCTGCCAGCCCAGCCGAGCTGACGCTGGGAGCTGGAGGAGGCAGGCAGCATCTACTCTAAATGACTTCTGCAGACGGGAGCATTCCTCCAGACAATGCGGCGGTTGTTTTTACCTTTTGTCTGCACACTTTGCCGCTCGAGGGTTTTGAACTAGAAATCACTTTAATGCAGTGTTTAGTTCATAGTAGTAGTATGTGTTTTTAACGTCATGCACTTAAGATTTAAACACCTCTGATCCTTCTCCTGCTTTATATCCAGAGGTCATGGATTTGAGCTCTGGCATATTCCTTCACCTCTGCCTGCCAAAGGTTGACACATTGGTTGGTTTACAATCTTATTAATAGCTTTGTTTTGAAATAAGGTGCTCTTATCTTACAGCTGCAAAGAGTTGATGAAGTTTTTTATTATTCCGTACAGGAAGTCACAACTTTTCAGCTCGACTTTCCATTATCCTGTCGTCTATGGCTTGTCCATATCTCTCACCTTGTCTCCAGGATGAGGTCGCATCACAGACACTCGGTCATAGCCTTTTCTCAGGAAAACACACAAAGCGTCCAGTTTGCCCTGTAGAAAGATGATCACAGATGACACAGATGTAAAACAGTTCATCCTACCGGTGATCTCTGATAACAACCACAATATTAACCAAATTTGTGGCCAGCAGCGCCTTAAAAACAGGCCTTTAGGAGCTGAGTTAACTAACAAGCAGTGTTTGTGTTTATTTGTGACTCTTGGGGCTCAGACTGTATCTGCTCCACTGTTTGTTCCAGATGTCTCTCTTTGAATCTCTTTAAATGGTAGAGCGACATTTCAACACAGAGTGTATTTTGTTAGAAATAACAGCCGCTCAGCAGATTCCATATTCAGGGGTCAGCTCAGTTCAAGTCTGGTTCTTATTACCATCCATCCAGCTGACTAATACATGAGGAAACACATTTTATTAACCATTTCCTGGTTACACATCATTCTCAGAGACACTGAAAAAATATATATTTTTAGATAATAATGGCTGGACGCCATCATAGGGAAGAAGTCTTTATGTTATGGAATTAACGTCATACTGTAGATTACATATGTTAATATTATGGGATCCATGCTGTGAATCATATATTTCTATGACAACTGAGGAAGACTATGAGGCATGGTTGAAAGCTCTGGAAAAACTTGCAAGTGGACCCCAGGCTTTGTCAAATTGTTTAAGTTAATATTAACAGGAAAGTCAAATTATAACATTTTTTCAAAAAGACTGAAACAAGTATAATACTAGAAAAGCACTCAGAGAGTGCAGACCTCTGCCAAAGCAGCGGTGACTTTTTATTTACAGTTACCCCCACTGCCAAGGAGGTTATGTTTTCACCGGGGCTTGTTTGTTTGTTTGTTTGTCAGATTGCAAAGTAACTCAAAAAGTTATGGATGGTTTTTGACAAAATTTTCAGGATTGGCCGGAAGTGGCCTAACTTAAAACTGATTAATTTTTGGTGGTGCCATTGAATTGGATCCGATCACCACCAAAAATGAATCAGTTTTAAGTTATGCCACTTCTAACTAACCCCGAAAATTTCGTCAAAATCCGTCCACAACTTTTTGACTTATTTTGCAAACCAACAAACAAACAAACTCTGGTGAAAACATAACCTCCTTGGCAGAGGTAATGATAATAATAGAGTAAGATGCACTAAATCCCCAAAGTCCAGAGTGAATATAAGTAGGCTAATAATATGAATATGAATAAATAACATCATTAAAAGGTGATTAACTGGAGCACCTTGATGGGAGAGTACCACATCTGGGGACGGACAGATTTGTGGACGTTGTAATAAGGCTGTGGTGGATCAAACTCCTCGGCAGGCATCACAACTCGAGCGTTTTTAGCTTTTTCCAGTTTGGCTCCTTCTTCAGTCGAGCCTTTATCTCCCCATCGGACCTGAACAGAAACCAAAGCTTTCAGCTTCCTCTGTGGTCAGTGACTAGTAGGAGGATCAAACCATCATATTTGGTTACAGCAGAAGCACCAGTGCTTCCAATTATGTTCAGCCACGTTAGCTTTGTGGGTGCGGTAATGTTCCATCATTGTGATCGTGAAATATCTCAACAACCTTTGATGGATTGCCAAAAACTTTTGTCCAAAACATTCATTGTTCCCAGACGATGAATCCCACTGTCTTTGGTGATCAGTGACTTTTATTATCACCATGCCACCATGACATTTGACATTATTGTTTTCTAGAGAAATATCTCTATAATGACTTCTCCCTTTGTGTCCAATATTTTGGTTTATGACCAAACACCTGTGAAGTTAATGAAGATTCCCATCACCCTCAACAAAAGCACCATTTACATTTAGTGCTCATTACTGAATGCTAGCATGCTGCCACACTAAACTGAGATGGTTAACATGCACTATCCATGCTAAACATGTTAGCATTATCATTATGAGCCTGTTAGCATGCTGACTTTTAGTATTCAGCTCAAAGTACCGCTGTGCGTCAGACAGCCGCTTAGAGACAATCATAAACTGTTAGATGACAGGACGATGTAATTTTATCAGCTGATGATAAAAGATGCTCATTTTTATGCTTCTGCATATGCATGAAATAACTGTAACTGTTGTAAATGATGTCCATCTTTGCACTAACTTGCTGCTTTATTTTTTATGTATGAAATTATTCTTTCCTTGCATATCCAGATGTTCTACACAGAGCTGAATTAAACCCAGACCTCTGAAATCCACATGAAATCAGAAGTTGGCTCTAACATTGCATAACAATTGCATCAATTTATGTTCCAAAGTTTCCATTTTGGGATTTTTTTTATACGCCTCTGAGAGAAAAGCAATTAACTTAGAACCTGTTTTCTCGCATAAAACCTAGAAACGCAGCAATGCCACAGGAAGTCTGCCTTCCCAAATGTAAAGAATGTTTCACTAAAAGCAGTTTTTTAAAATAATTACCTCAATGCTCAGAGAACCACTAAAACAGCTAAAGTAAATGTCAGGAACGATCCTTCACACCAAGAGTGAAACCAGTTTTGTCCACGCAACCTTGGAAGTTCATTACTCAGATTTATTCCCTTTCGGTCGCCACAGACGAGCCATGAAGGCTTCAACTTGGCAGAGAAAGCACTTAAATGCAGTTGTGCATATTTTCCATTGCTCTGTTGAGAAGTGGTGCCACTTAAAGTTCACAGCATAGACTCCTCAGTCTGCACCACCGGTGTATAAAGCGTTCACACTCCTGTCTCCTCGACCGTCTTCCTCTCAGCAACAGACACACCTGATCCCTCTTGACCTGCAGACTTCTCATTTCTGTTGTTCACGAATCAGATCAGGTAGCACACAGATATCTGACTGCCTCTTCTTATTCCACAAGAAATCTCTTGGGATCATGACTTTTCTTTCCACAGCTTACATTCCCTTCTTTTCCTCACATAAATTGAGCAAATATAAAAAGGTTTCACTCTTGTTTCTCCTGAGCAGTCTGCTGAAGAAACCAAACACACTCGCCTGTTGTGTGACAACCACAAACAAACCGTGCAAGCTCGCTAATGGAGAACACATCCCTGCCGTGGGGCATTTGGTAAATCTGTCATGTTTGCAGTTTACTGGCCAGTGGCCTCATCCTGACTCTTACTGGCTCAGCAACAGAGTCATAGCATCGAAGTGGTGACTGTGCAAAATCATCCGTACTCATTTCTTCAGGAATGAATCACTTCCTGTTTCTCTTTGTATTCCTGCTGTATCTGCATTTGATTTCTCTCTAAGAGCCGAGGGCCAGATTCAAGACCGCCACGTGTTTCATCCATGAACCTGATTTAGCTGCACTAAAAAGCACTGAAGCATGAATAATGTTAATTTAATGTCAGAAAGATTGAGCTGCTGTGCAAAACCAAATCTGACTGAAAATTTTTAGGATATGTATTATCTGGTGAAGTCCGTTTTGAAGCATCTGGAAATATTGTCGAAGTTTCAGTACATTAATTAATTTATTTCTACCTCCATTCTCTTGATGCCTCCAACTCCACGTCCTCCGTAGTACGAGGCATCCACTGTGGGCCACCTCTTCTTAGGAAAACCATCCTCATCATCCTAAAGAAGACGTAAATGGTTGTAAATGTTTACAAGACTAAACCAAATTCACGAGACTGTGCTCACAATCTAATGTGATGATTACCATAAAGAAACGATCAAGAGGGCAGAAAGGTGAAGAAAACCACTTACAGAGATGTCCTCTATTACTGGAGGAGGTGGCTCATGAATGACCTGCGAACATGAAGAAGAAATATGTATTGATGTGTCCTGACATAAATGTGTTGTTTTTCACTCTGAGAGGATCCAAGATGGCTGAAGTACCACAGTGCAGCAGAGAGGCCAGAACCACCAGAGCAGCAAGATGGTGAGCAGGAGCAGCAGGATGAGCAGAGCTATGGCCACAAAGGTCCCATCAGACTAGAGGAGAGAACAGCCAGGGTGAGTCCATACCTCATGTTACTTTGTGAAAACATTATGGTTCGCTTTCATGTGTGTTTAAATGGTCACTAAAGCACTGAAGTACCTTTCACTTTTCAACCAAAACTAGATAGAAAAGTCTTTTAGATGATTAATCGTCATGTAGATTGTCTCTTCCATGTCTTTTCAACAATGCTGAAATACTTGAAGACAACATTATGGATTACTTAAATTTTACAGCATCTGGTCAGCGTCAAGGCCTGTAATGAAATGCAGCAAACTGAGAGAGAGGATCAAGCTGCTGCTGCACTCACACGAGAACAAAAGAGCAGTCGATGACAAATGTTTATTTTGTGATGCTGTGTTATATGGCCGACAGGAGAATAATAGCAGCTGTAATAGTGGTAACAGTAGCAGGAACAATGCAGCATCCTTAAGTGACAAAATGACAAAAGTCTAGCCTGAGGTTCATAAAATCCATTTAGCCTTCTCTCACTTTACTCACACAAGTGACTGCAGTAATCGTGACAGAGCTTGATATGAAGCTGAGGCCATTATTCATGCTGACGTGGAGAGTAGCAGACCTGCAGGAATAGAAGGAGAGTAAATGAATGAGGCGCCTTTCAATGCCCAGTCCAATCCGACCCTGTCTGTAAACGGTAACAGTGATCACTTACGTTCCCTCTTTTTCCAGAACAGGAGCTGGACACAAAAGGTACGTATCTCTCACCACTAAAGGTCTTTTCACTGTGGGAACAGAATTAACATGATAATTTGGCTTCATGATGTGATTTGAGAAGTGTAATTACGGATAAGTCACGGTGAAAGAGAGAGTATAGTGATGCAAAGGAAAAAATTTTGCTTGATTTTTCTCTACCAGTCCTGAAACTTCAGGATATTCAAGTCTCAAAATGTTATTAAATCCCTGGACTTCCTCTCCTTATGGAAAATGAACCAAATGAGGGAGGGTTGTGGTTTATTTACTCTGGCTGAGTGGGTGTCTAGTGTGTGCAAAGACAGTGCTTGTGTCTGATGAGATCCACATTCCCTTCCAGACATCTGAGAAGCCCTGAGCGTTATACCAGCTGATTTAAAGGAGGGGAAGATGGTGTTGATGGGTTTTTTTGGGGGGAGGACAGAGATTTAAATCATTGTGACCCACAAAGAGCTGCTCCTCCCCCTCCCATCCCCAAACTTGGAACAATGAAGCAAATGTCTGCTGCGTGAAATCCCCAAAACGGCTGCTTTTCTATTCTGTCTATTAATAGTTTAGATTCACACACCTACACTCCTCTTATATTATCATTTTCTGTCAGTCACTTCACAATATAACTTGTGCAACAGGCACAGATCATTCACATATTTCTTCTATGCTGGGTATATTTGGGCAAAACCATGCTCGCTGTTTATCCCTGTTTTTTCTGTCATGAAGTTCTTGGTGACAGAACTGCACTCCTGTAGAGCTGAGCTTAATGCTACTAGAAGCTTGGAGGATGTACTTACTCAAAGTAACGGTGTCATTGATGCGAAAGCTACACAGTACTTTCTGTACGTCTCGGGCGTGAAGGAAACCATTTCCTTTGATCACCACCTGGAAGGATTCTGAAGTGGGATTAAATGAAACATATATTTTATGATCATGGTATGATTTGTCCTTGCAGGAGGTTATGTAATGTGTATTTCTGAGGAATCTTGCGTAAAGTCATGTTATACGCTAATATACCATATATAGGCTTGTATGTAACTTTCAGTTGCAGTACTGTATGTAAACCAAATGTTATAATATAGATAACACAGGCGCTTGTGTGTTTTCTTTTGTGTGTCTTCACCTCCTTCACAGATGCTGGAGGGCTCCACAGCCAGGATCTCGATGCATGAGCGCTTCAGGATCTGAAAGTGAAAGTAAGAACAGAAAGCTGAACTAGATTAAATTACGCATTGAGGTATCTAATCATCTTTCTGCGATATGAAAGTGCCTTGCTTGTGTCTTTCTCACCGAGTCAATGACCCCTTGTAGCGCGTCAAAGCCATCATTCACCGGGAAGACGTGGTCCTTACTGTCAGCTATCGTTGACAGCTGTCAAGACATTTTAACTGATTATGTTTTCTAGATTAGATTGATTCATGCATTGGTTTATTGGTTGACTTACCTGGGTTTCATTGAAGTCTTTTACTCCCACACAGTACACAGTGGCGCCCAACTGGCGCGCTCTGCTGGCCTGAGACATTAAACAAACAAACAAACAAATAAAGTTCAGGAAAAGTGATGAATGTTCAGTGACTCACAATGGAGAGAAAAGTGCCGTGGCACTGATTTAATGGGCTGACACTTTAAAGCTTTTTTCCACTTGTGGACCTCCAGTGATGCCGCTGCTGCTTCAACACATCTGCTGTGACATCACTGACAGTCATGTGACCACAAGCGCATGAAAAACCTGGAAGTTTTTAACTATGAGGAACCAATACAACATGTCTGTGGTGTGTAATTTAGTGTGGCTTTACCATTTAAATTCCCTCATTTTAAATTGATGTGATTGAGGAGGAAAATATTAATCATTGTTAAATGGGGTTGTTTTGGGAAAAGGGTCACTTTGAGAAGTAGTTTGAATAGTGCAGTAATGTACAGTTTAAATTAAGACCTAATTGGTTTTCATGTCACCTCTCTTTGTGCCAGGTCAAACTGATTTTCTCTCAGTTCACCGTCTGTCAGGGCGATGATCACACTGGCTGTCCGGTAACCTGAAGGTTAGAGTCAGATTAAAAAACAAAATCTGATTAAATCCATGTTTAAAATTGTATTTTTCAAAATATTTTGAACGTGTCATTTGATGGAAAGAGCAGTTGTGTCTTTGTTAGTTGATGATTCTCCCATGTGTTTAAATCAGAAGAGTCCACTAGTAGAAAGAATGATTGTGTGTTTAAAAAGGAAAATGTTGAACTCACCGTCTCCAGTCCCGTAGTATATTTGCTCGCTGGCCTGGGAGAAAAGTTAAGAGGTGTCACTGACTATAAATTTAAATGAGCCTCATTTAAAAGAAATTAGATGCCATACTGTTGGCTAAGTAGGATCAGTTCCCCATTGATTTAACAGATGCTTACTCTCTGAAAACCTCTGTGCATGAAGGTGTCTCCACCTGGCTGCACCATGCGTAGCTCCTCCAGTCCGGCCCGAATCTGATCTCTGATCATTGATGTAATGCAAAGAATAAAAACATGTATTTATGTGTTAAATAAAATGGAAGAGATGGCACAGGTGATTACTAATTATTCAACTGACACAGAGATGAAACCTTTAAGACCTCTGTTATGTACCTGTCTTCAGTCAAGGCCATGAGAGTCCTTCCTTCTGTTGAAAACACAATAAAAGACATCCGCAGCTGAGGACTGTAAAAAAAGGAGACACCTGTCATGTTTTACATCATTTTCTCTTTAAAGCTGATGCTCCTGTGTGGCCCTACCTGATAAACTTGTGAGCCAGGTGGTCAACAAAGTAATATATCTCATTCCAGTAATGTTGCACACTGCCAGACCTGGAAAAGAGTCAAGATATTTCATTTAAATGTAAGAAAATAACTAGCAGCAGCTCTAAATGTCATCCATTTTACATAATTTAAAGCTTAATGTCATCAGTTGAACACAAACGATGAATCAACACTTGTTAATTATGAGTTCTATCATTTATGCATCTAGACTAAACTACGCTATGTACAAGTATTAAAAAGACAGAGAGAACGGAAGTTAATACTCCTCATGCTAAATTAAGTCATGCATAAAAAGATGAATAGCCCTTGAAAGCTTAGATTTGGATCATGTTTTCACATCTAATCATTGTTTTTATTATTAATTAATTTGCTAAATAATTTCTATAAAATAGCAGAAAACAGAGAAAAAGCCAAAGTCACATCTTCATCATTTGTTTTGTTGTTTTGTCCAAACTAGAGCTCAAATCCCAATCCTTTTTATTATTTATTGTTTAGCGTTGAAAGACTAAAATGTTTGAGTCTCCTCAGAAGAAAAGTAGTGAACATTTAGCTTAAGGCTACATATATTGTACAATATTACATTTTAAAATGTTTTATTTCCTTGTGGTTTTAATTTGAATGATGTCTTTGTTTGTATTTTTGTTTCTTTGCTGTCAATGTGCCATGAACTGTCAGCATCTTATAGCTCATGTATACACATACAGTAGTATATGTCTATCTGTGCCTTCATCATAGTGAAACTTCACACAGTGAGTTTCACGACTTTGTATTTGTTCAGTGCTGCTTTGTTTTTATTCTTAGTATTTCCAAAATTTTTGTGGCTTCACTGCTCATTTTTAAATGAAACAAACAAAAACTGAAAAATGACACTTTGTTTTCTGGGATGAGCTTAGCTTTAAGTCAAAAACAGGTGTGGACTCAATGACAATAATCAGAGGAAGAATGCAGTGAAAGTCAGCACTGTATAACCTATTCTTCTCACGCTGCACTGCCTCTCTTCTTTCTCTTATGTTTTCATTTATCCTGTGATGTGTGTCTCAGTGCAGAAACGGCCAAAAACTCTGGATCTTTGGAACATCTGGCTCTAATGGAGAAATGGTTCTGCAGGCTGAAGCAGAGGCAGCTGAAGTCAGGACTAAATGTGGACTCCTGTCAGTGAAATGTGGCCTCACTTTGACAACATGAATCCCTGTAGTGCACTTTATCATGAAGTGAATGCATCAGCACTTTGCAAATCTTTGTGTAAACACACAGTCAACTTATAAGTTATAGCTACTGTATGCATGATGTCATGAATGTTTAGAGAGAGCTGACAAAACTACCAGGAGGACATTTATACGAGCTGCAAAACAACAAAATACTGACGGGAGCTTCACGTTGGCTTCATGACAGTTGTCATGTCTGCAGTCACAGGGCATTCAAGTGTCCACAAATCAGCTCCTGAGACAGAGAATTGCTAATATTCAACTAACTGGTTGATGTACAGTAGATCAATCAATCTACCTAACTATTTGCAGATAATCATTTCATAGTTTAAAGTGATTTTCAAAAGTGCCAACCATTCTCCGACTGCAGTGTCACACTGTGAGTGTTTGCTGCTTTTCTCTGTTTCATATGACTGTAAACAGATTATTGTGACTTTTGAACTGTTGGTCAGACAACAAAAGGTTCTTCACTGTTTTCTGACTATTTATAGACCAACTCATTAATCAGTTATGAAGACAGTAGGAGTAGTTGTGGTGCAGGATGAAAAACAATGAATTGCAATGCTACAGTATTGACAACCTTGGACCACAAGAAGTCATGATGACTGAATGATTCTCACCTTGATTTAATGATTTAACCTGCTTCCTCTAGCAGAAAGATCACATAAACACAGCCTACATTATATCACCTGGGTTGACCAGTTATGACTCCAGGACACACACACACACACACACACACATACACACACACTGTTCTTTTTGTCTCTTTTGAACCCAAATCTGCTTTTACTTTCAAAGCTTCTAGCTGTGCTGCAGTATAGTAACACATCTGCCTCATGCAGCTGGACCATTAATGCCTCTGGCGATCAGTGTGAATGATGTTTGCACCTGTATCTGCAAAACTATCTCTGACGAGTCATGAACCAAAAGTAAAAGTAGCACTCACTTGTCCAGTACAAAGTACAGGTCAAATCCACCGTAGCAGGATGACCCTGCCTCCTTACGGTCGTGGATCTGGCCCGCACCGCCAGCCACCAGGACCGCCACCAGCATGCCCAGTTCCACACCGAGCAGGACCTGCTTGCACCAGCACTGGGACATCACCTTGAATTTAAGACAAAGCACCAGCTCAACCAAAGAGAAGGTAAACAAAATATTCCCCAGATGGAGGCTTTCATCAGCTGTCCCTCTCACAACACTCTGATGTAGTCTGCCATGCTGTGCAGACCGGTCTCCAAGGCATTAACACTCCTCTCCGGTCAGTGTCCCATCTCCTCAGCAGCAGATGTTTGCTGGCAGAGGAGGAGTGAAGCTGCTGGGTCTGAGTCTCCAGCTCCCTCTCTCTCCACTCTAAAGTGTTTTAACACAGTGAGTTCACATCAAACACATTACTTGTAAAGAATCCTAGAGAGTGATTCTCTATGTTGTTTCCATGTTTGTCTCAATAACCCCCCCCCCCCCGCTTCCATGAGATATTCACCCTTGCTCGAACTTTTGTTTGTTTTTGTTCTTTCACTTTTCTTGCAGGTTTAGTCTGCTCTTCACCTGCCCATCAGTGCCACTTAGTGGTAAATACATGCACCATGGACTTTAACACGAAATGGACATTCACTTTAGTTTTAAAGTAAGTTAATCAGAGTGGAAACTAATTATGTTGTGAGAAACACACTTTTACTTTACTTTTAGATAAGATTACTTTCAATGTCAAACAGTGAAACCTTCACAAAAGAAAATGAATTCTACAATTGGTTTTATGCACATGTAGAGGAGAAGGATGCAAAAAATTTTAAGTGTGACTTTGTGCATCTAGTTTGAAAAAGGATTAAGGTTTATTTTCATAATGGGTGGATCTGAGAAGGGGAATATCTGAGTCATACACTCAGAACATTTTAAAATGATGCAGTTGTTGTCTTAAATCTCAAGAAAACCATTACCCACTGAACATTAGCCACGCACAGGCTGACACTAATAAAGTGAAGCAGAGCAAAGTCCACTGAGGCTCCATTTGACTTACATGGCATTATATGTGTTAGCTCCATCTAAATACAAATGTTTTGTTAAATCAATCAGATCTGTACATACTTAATGTCACATTCAGATAAAACCAATAATATATGAGGACAATCCTGGCCCATATTGATGCTTTGAGGATGCATGCAGTAAAACAACTGACTCACCAGATGGAGACACAGACTGTTTTTCATATGGAGGACAGAGGCTCAGCTGGTTGAAGCTGGAGGAAGGCACACAGTAAATGATGTCTTTAAACTTCTCACAAATGTTCCAGAGACATTGGAGAAGTACAACTGCAGCAAAAGAAAGACATTCATGATTATAAGTATAAAGTGAAGCTGAGTTTCCATCCAGTTGCTTGGAGTTGGAATTGTGTTTTGTTCATCTAAAAACAGTCATCACGGGCTTCTTCCTGTTATGTAGGTATGCAGGTTAAATATGTTGTATGTTTAAAATGTCCTCATCTGGTGTTTGATGACCTCAGGTCCAATGAAACAAATGACTCCTGTGACATAACCAGCTCTCCTCTGCTGCCTGCTGCAAAACTATAACTTCAGCATTTTTATACTGAACTTGTATAAAAGCTGTGATGTCTTAATTTGGGAGCTTTAGATGTGCTGCTGCAATAGAGAGATCCTCTGAAGCCAAACAAAATAAACTGAAGTGACAGGAGTTGGGCCTTTCACCCAAATAAAAAAAAGTCATGGCAGTAGTCCTGTCTGTCTGTGCCAGCATAAAACAGTTCATAGAGGAGACTGAATCTTCTCTTGCCATCGCTGCATGGCACAGTGCAGCAGTGAACTAGCTCAGACGAAGCAGAGTATTCTTTCTAATAAAATGTGATTTCTAAATTTAAGTGGGTTAACTAAATACAATAGTATACATTTTAGGTTTAAAGGTGACACCCATGGATGGATATTAAACTCATCACACTTGGTAAGTGGATCCTTTCCTCTCTTAAAGTTTTCTTTAGCTCTGTTCTTCAATCTGCTGCTGCACTAATGAGGCTGATAGGTGTGTGTGTGTGTGTGTGTGGACCTTGTAACCTGCAGGTGGTGTATCCGGTCAAGAACCAACACCTATTGAAAATGTCTTTGAAGCAGGGGTCTGGACTATTTGTTGGAATAAGCATATAGAGCTGATTTTTTCACTATTTGCAGGAAAATTGATGCAACTGATTCTGATTTAGTGTGCAAATTCACATTATATAGCAGGAGCTTTTCTCTTTTTAATGTATAGGCTCATTTGCTCCATATTGCTTCTCTTTGGTCCAGCAGAACTGAGTTATACTCAAATGCAGACACAGAGGGAGTAGGAAAGAGACTTTGAATGGGGTTCAGCTCTTCCTCTCACATTATGTAAATGTTATAGCCCATCTGGCTGCAGGTGAAGTGTCCCTCTGGCTTCAGATGAGCTGTGAACTGTGCGCTCTGCTCTGCATGGCAGCGAGTCACTGCAGCACAATGAAGACCCTGAGTTTCTAAAATCACACCGCCGCTGTCGAGGATGTTTCTGTCTTTCGTTTTTCTTGCGTAATTTTCCTCTTCCTACAATTGACAACTTTACCTCTTAGATATTTGCTCAGAAGTCATGGAGGTCTCTCCAACATGTCTGTTCCTGCTGTGCAGCCTGCGCCTTTCTCTGGAGGCTGATTGGGAGTTTGTGGACTCTAATAATTTTACCGACCTCGATGATGTAATCGACTACAAGGATCCCTGTAAAGCTGGTACAGTCGGTCTTACCTCATTTATTGATCTTCTGCGTTTCTGTGTATCTGCAGTGTATATTGAACCAATATCCAGGCCCTAATTACTCTGAGTTAAGTGAAGATGTGTGAAGACTGTTGGTTAATAATGTAAAAGATAACCTCCATATTTTCATTATATTGTCATTAAATTATCGCTCTAATACAATTAATTAAGTGCAAACCATCACTGATACTTTCACAGTTTAACTAGTATTTTCTTCATAGGATATTGTGTTCGAATGCGTTTATTTGTGCGTTTCTTTACGTGTGGAGATCTGTTAAAACAGTCAAACAGTAGCCCAAAGAAAAATACTGCACCATAATAATAATAATAATAATAATACACAAGTACAAGTAGCTAGAAGCAGGTAAAAAATGCAAAACAGAAGTATGCAAGTAAAATATGAGTACCATGAAGTTATAGTTGGGTGTGTAGTACTTGAAGAAATGTGACATGGTGACATTTGACTTTTTAAGTGGAAGGGATCCTATGTTTAAAATTTTCGCATATCTGTCTAAAAATGGTCTAATGTAAAGAAGAAAGCTTCAATAAAAGATATTAATAATATATATATGGAGATATGCAGGAAACTGATGGACTCTCAGTCATGAATTTCAGTTTGATGTCTCTGATTCTGCCGTTACACGAGCCGACTCCACTGTTAAACCATTTACATCCTTTTTTCCCATCATCCACCACGCCAAATCATTATTTTGGTCATTAGGGGGCCTCCAGCTGCTCAGGGTCCTTTTTTAGTTGTGACTTCTGAAACTTTGAAAACACACCACTCCTCTTCTCCGAACCAGTTGCCTGGAGACTGGAGGTCATTGAGGCCGTGCCAGCGCAGTCCTCAGCTGGAGGCCGGTGAAATCCCTCTGGCTTCAGGGCATGGGGTGCACACTGCAGGAGTGACAGTCATTTACAGTCACCCTTTGCATGAGTGACTACACTTCAAAGGCAGACACAGGGCCTGCTATGTCTTTTCATTTGGACTTTCAAAGGTTGTTACATCACATGGCTAAATGAGGTATTTAATGGGAATGACTGTGTGCTCGAGCAGTACAACGTGAGGTCCTGGTTTATGCAGCAGCCCGTCATAGTGGAAAAAAAAATGCTAATCCCATAGAGGCAACAGAAAACATGGTCCGGATGTGTGTGTGATTGAGATTTACCACTCATTGTTGTCCTTGTTGTTATTGGAGCCAGAAAAAGACTAATTTGTGCTTCAGAAAAACCCATTGACATTCTAATTTCTTGTGTCTTGTGGTTTGACTTTGAAGGGTTTCCCACTCCGATACATTTTGTTGGAGCCAACAAACCAACTTCGGCCCAATTTCCTGTCCCAGACAGTCATTCCTGCTTTTGGCATGTTTGATATGTTATGATTGCTCTAATTTATCTTTGCTGAATTTCAAAAACATGGAAGCAGCCATCATTTTCAGCAAATATTGAGATTAGCTGATCAACCTGTTAAGTTGCAGCTCTTCACTGCCCTTCCAGTTTCTGTGCTCTGCTACGAATAACACAGAAAAAACACTGTCAGTACCCACATCCTCTCCTTCAGTAAAAATACTAATCCAACACTGTGATAATAATCAAGTTATAACCCTGCATCCAAAATGTAATTGATGTAAAAAAAAACAAGTAAATAGTAACACATTACTTTGATATCATTGAGTTAATGATTGTTGTGATTAAGTAAATTTTAATTACTGACTGCCCACTGAAGTTTTGGATTCACATGTGAAGATTTTAGTGATGTGATTGACAGAGGAACAGCTCACTGAATGTCACAGCATGACGTTCATGTATTATTACTAGATACATATGATACAAATACATCAATCATCCAAGAGTAACTCTTTTAATCTGTTTGGGCACAAACAGTTCGTGCTTGTGATCACTCTCTCAACATAGCAATCCACATTTTGCATTTTATGTTACAGTAGAAAAGATGAAGATGAAGCTGATATTATTAAACATCATAAAGAACAACTGTGAGCCTCGAACAAAACATAAGAATAATGTTTTGGGAACACTTAATGTTTAGACCGTATAGTAAAGCAAAAGCTTATCACTCAGGTAAGGTCTTTGCTCCTATGTAGAGAACTTCACTCCTGGGTTAATGATGTAGCTGAGCAAATATGAAAACATACTGTACATCACTACAACAGAGTTGTGTACATTTGGGAGACTCTGTAGACGTCATCCGTAGAAGCTCCTTCACTGGTTCTGTCTTTGTGATTTGAGTAGCGAAGTCCAGCCGTTTGCGGTGTTTGCTGATCAAACAGACATAGAACCTGTTCAAACCAACTCTTTTCAGGCAGACACAGTAAAGTATGCTGTGAGAAGAAAAAACTGCTGAAATTCAGAGTTTAAGTTCAAAAAATGGTTCTCTCTGGACAGAGCAAATAACCCACTACTCAAACAGCATCATGCTATGCATAGAGTGAGCTGATATGTATAGATTTCAGTCCCACGTTTACAGAGTGAATCTGTTCATTTGCAGGTTGCAAATGTTTGACAATTTGGGAAATAAACTTTGTTTCTGTGCTTTGGATGAGAAACTCACCGCCCCTCTTGTATCTCTACATGAAGCTGCAGCCAGCAGATAGTTAGCTTAGCTTAGCATTTAAACTGGAATCAGGGCTAAACAGGCTGTAGCTTCATATTAATTCTCATTTTATTTTTAACACAATTTCACCTTCATGTGTGTCTTGTGTATCTGTGTGTTCACCTCTTTGCTCTCCAGCTGCCTTTTTGGGAGATATCGCCCTTGATGAAGATGACCTCCACATGTTCAAAGGAGCCTACAGCAGTGATGGAGCACAGCACGCCCTCCACTCCAACCACACAGACTCAGGTACTGAAGCAGGATCACGTTCACAGAGCTATGAATCATTTTGACTCTTCAGTGTGGTCTAGTAGAGGAGTGATGACCAGTGCAGATTTTTCTTCTTTATAGTTAACAGTTCCTCTACCAGCGAGAACATCAGGGGAGCTTCAGATGGACAGCGTCTCCATCGCCGCAGGAGAGCAGCAACCTCCAGACCTGAGCGAGTTTGGCCGGATGGTATCATCCCATACGTGATCAGTGGGAATTTCACTGGTGAGCTGCAGATGAAATCAGTAAATCATTCATATTCTTACAGGAGAGTTGTCTGCTACAGCCAGTGTGTGTCCTTTGCCTTGAGCAGTTTTGACTTGCTGAAGCTGTCACTTTGTCTGTCAAACTTTAATTCCTCTCAGGCAGCCAGAGAGCCATTTTCCGTCAGGCGATGCGTCACTGGGAGAAACATACTTGTGTAACGTTCACTGAGAGGACGACTGAAGAAAGCTACATTGTTTTCACCTACCGACCTTGTGGGTGAGTCCGGAGCTCATTACCCATTTAAATCAAATCCATTAAATATCATGTGATAGGAAAGTCAGGTTTTGCCGCCTTTCTGCTCATTGCTTTCTGGCCCTCAACTTCCATCCATCCATCCATCCATACTGTTTATTTCACTCACAATGTTGTCAGCTGCAGCAGGAAACTGTTTTTATCAAGCTCTAAAAATGAAAACAATATGCACACTATACTACCTACCCAGCCCCAACAGGAGTCAGACAAAGCTGGCAGGGAGCCGATGATCATAGTGGAACATTTAGCAGCAACACTTTGTTGGCTAAATGACTATTGAAATAAACAGAAATAAATGGAGGGCAATGGCTACCTGGAACTGAATCTCAAACTCTTCAAAGAGTTCATTCTACAAAGTCAACAAAATGAAGCATATCAACAACTTACACTGAAGGAGTTTAAACCAGCAGACACATGTTGGTATGGCCCTTCTGTATTCACCATAGACTGTATATAAATTGATCTATATAGGTATCGTTTGAGTGGTGCTAACCAGTGTCGATCTCTGCAGGTGCTGCTCCTACGTAGGGAGGAGGGGTGGCGGGCCTCAAGCCATCTCTATAGGAAAGAACTGTGATAAGTTTGGCATTGTGGTGCATGAACTCGGCCACGTGATCGGCTTCTGGCATGAACACACACGTCCCGACCGAGATGAGCATGTAAGCATCATCAGAGACAACATCCAGCCAGGTACTGTTCCTGAGTCGACATGGAAAAAGTGTGAAAACATGTGTGACGTTTCTCCTTTCATTTAGTCTGCTGGTTATCTGTGTGTGAACAGGACAGGAGTATAACTTCCTGAAGATGGAGCCAGGTGAGGTCGACTCACTTGGGGAGGTGTATGATTTTGGCAGCATCATGCATTATGCAAGGAATACATTTTCCAGGTTGGCATTGTGGCACTTTCTCTCCTAATGTTCATTTTGTGTGAAAGCAGCTGCAAGGATTTCATCACTTTTTATTTCCCAGGTGAACTTTGCTTTCAGCTCTAGCCTGGTTCACATTAGCAGGCCATTAGACAGCTCTGGGGCGTTTTTTTGGCTCAGGAGCCCTTGGGTACTTGGTGATTCACTCTGTCCACCCTGTCTGAATGATTTAACTGGAAATATACAGTACACCAACTTGCTTTAACCAGACCATAGTCTCCACCACCTTACTTCTGACAGTCAGGGACTAAAACATAGTTTATGGTCATTTGGTGGAGCTCCTGCACTCCTACACTGACCTGGTGTTTGTCCCTTCATTCAGCTCTGCTAAACAAGCTCCACAGGAATCCTCAGGGGATTTGATCCTTTATTGTCACAGAAATGGTTTCACACTAGTCTCCTTTTCATTTCTGTCTCGTGCATGTTGTTGCCCCGTTGCTTTTCTCTGTGCTTTGGTTTTTTACCTCCATCGTCACTTTGCTGGTCCGGGTCATGGAGACGAGCCAAGCTAAATAAAGGCCTGGCAGTTCAGGCTTTGTTGAACAATTTGGGCTGGAGTGGCCTTTCTCTCTGGCATTCAGCAGCGGGCTCCACTGAGCCGGCTGGCACCGCCGAAAGGCCCCATTCAGAGTGCTCTGTTTGCACATGCTTGTCATTCATGGGTGCATCACCATGGGAATGATGAGGGGTGCTCCAAACCTAGTGACAGATTATCAGAATCAATAAAGTATCAAGGTGTTGAACAGGAGTCAGATGAAAAAAAGATCTGTCTCTCTGGGTAAAAAGACATTATTCTGCACATCAGCGGAGTCAGACAGTGTGTTTCCTCATCAGGAGCGCTATTTGACTTTTGAATTATTAGTTTTTGTTTTTTTTTATCTTCCCTGTTTGTAAACTGCTCACATTTGTGTCTGAAACAGAGGCATCTTCTTAGACACCATCTTGCCCCGTTATGACGTCAATGGAGTCAGGCCACCTATTGGACAGAGGACCAGGCTCAGCAAAGGGGACATAGCACAAGCCCGCAAACTCTACAAGTGTGCAAGTAAGTTGCATTATATGAGGAGATCACCCAAATGATAACATCTTGATTTATCATTTGCAATGTAAGGTCAGTAATATTGCACATGATAAAAAAATCATTACTTCATTGTTGCTGTTTTCCTGCAGTCTACTGTAATATAACGGTGTGTGGTTGTTGAAGGGTGTGGAGACAGCTTGCAGGACAGCACTGGAAACTTTTCTTCTCCTGGGTTTCCAAACGGATACTCAGCTTACGCCCACTGTGTCTGGAGGATTTCTGTCACTCCTGGAGAGAAAGTGAGTGATGGTAAATAAGTGGAAGCATTAATTCAATAAGAAAATTCACCAAATGCATCAAATGTACTAATTTAATGAATGTCATTAACTCCACTCCACACTCTTTAACTGCAAATAATTGTTTTCACAGGTTTATGTTTATATGTCTATATGTCATGCACCAAGTCACCAAGTTAAATTCCTTGTTTGTGCAAACTTACTTGGCAATAAACTTGTTTCTAATTTCCGATTATTTATTATGGCAAACATTCCAGCAGTGATATGATGCACAGCTGTATAAAAAGTCAGTCCTAAGTCAGTCTAATAATTTTCAAGGTTCAAGGTGTGATGATTGTTCATGATATACTGTAGATGTTAGTTTATCCAACAGTAACATCAGTCAGCAGGTAAATTAATCAGCTTTTCCCTCTTGAGTTTAATACTTCTTACTTTGATTAAAAACATGTCTCAATGTTGGTTTAAAACAATGAATTACAATGAGTTGTTTAAAGTAAATTACTCTGTGATCAAGCCTAGAGATGGTGAGACAAATAGTTAAATGTTGATGCCTTTTTTCACCTCATAACAATCTGCCCTCCATTTGTGTTTTCTGTTTCTTAGATAGTTCTGAATTTCACCTCCATGGATCTCTTCAGGAGTCACTTGTGCTGGTACGACCACGTGGAGGTCCGAGACGGCTTCTGGAGAAAAGCTCCTCTGAAAGGTCTTTAACTGTGATTTACTGTAGGTCATCAGTAGATTATCATCTATAAACCCTCCATTAACTTGATGCAGTGTCATTCCTGTTTCACAGACTCAGTACTCAGCAGTGTGAAGTATTATCTTTCCTTTGGTAGGCCGTTTTTGTGGAGACACACTTCCAGAACCAATCGTCTCATCGGACAGTCGACTGTGGATTGAATTCAGTAGCAGCAGCAGCTGGGTGGGCAAAGGCTTTTCAGTGGTCTATGAAGGTGCGACACTGACAATATCTGAATTTTAATATGCTGCAGTCTCATGTGAATCATCAGCAGCAGCATTTCCTTTTTAATTATATAATGTATAGAAATACAGTCAACCAGTTACTGGATGAAACAAACCACTTCTCACCTGTGCAGCTATCTGTGGAGGAGAGGTGAAGCGAGACAGCGGCCAGATCCAGTCCCCCAACTATCCTGATGACTACCAGTCCAACAAAGTGTGTGTGTGGAAAATCACAGTAGCAGCAGGTTTCGATGTTGGCCTCTCCTTTCAGTCATTTGAGGTAAAAATCATTGATCGTCATCATTTATTAGCTCTTACTTTTTGCCCAGTCCATGAAAGACAAGAAGAGGCCTGTTAAAACGTCACTATCACCATCTTTGCATCCACTGCAGATTGAGAGACATGACAGCTGTGCCTACGACTACGTTGAGGTGAGGGATGGCAGCTCAGAGACCAGCCCACTGCTCGGCCGATTCTGCGGCTACGACAAACCTGATGACATCAAAAGCACCTCCAACCAGCTCTGGCTGAAGTTTGTGTCCGACGGCTCGGTCAACAAAGCTGGGTTTTCAGCCAGCTTTTTCAAAGGTCAGAAAGTCACTTCAGTTACAAACTGCCAGAACTGACAAGAATTGTTCCTGGTTTTTATGTTTTCATTTTTACACTGGCCAGAGATGGATGAGTGCTCCAGGCCCAACAATGGTCAGTGCGAGCAGCGCTGTCTGAACACGCTGGGCAGCTACAGATGTGCCTGTGACCCCGGATATGAGCTGGCAGCCGACAGACACAGCTGTGAGAGTGAGTGTAGAGCATGACTACACAAACCAACACCCACACTACCATATGACTTAGTATGCCAGGAAAAACACTGAGTATGAGTGAAGTTCAGTACGTATCTGGTATCTTTCTGTTGATTATAAGGCCACAGCTTCTAACAGCTTATTCTTAATGACAGCAAACACTGTTTCCAGTGTGTGCTAAGCTAACTACCTACATGTCTTTCCACTGGACTTCATTCATCCTCATTCAACAGCTGAGCCAGCCCCAAACAACAGGCTCTGAATTTCATGAATCAAGTTCTTACAACAACAACAAAAACAGAGACAGGCCTGAGGACAGTGGCTGGGAAGTAACAACTTAAACAAACATCATGTTTTCCAGCTGAATGAGTGTTTCTCATTCAAGAGTTTATAACAGACACACAGACATTATGAGCTGCTGCCCTTTTGCACAGCTGAGACTCGGTAGTCTCTCTTTTCTACCACACGAGGGCAGTACTCCCTCACTACAACTTCTTTTTGAGTTTCTGATTTCATTCATCTAAACAGCTCAAATAGGAATTACATTTCCATTCCATCAGTACATTGTGTTGCATTCCTTGATCGTACAGAAATAATTAAATGTTATTCTGCAACCTTAAATCCCTACTGATTTATTTTATTTGCTATAGCTCTGATTATATTTGTTTTTTATTTCTTGACATTATTTGACATGAACAGCCTGTAAATTAGGAGGCCATCTTGTGTGTGCAGTTAAATGATTAAATAATATGCTCACAACTCCACACTAATGGGTGATTTATGTTTTCTCCCCCACCTCTGCCACCACCTCTGCCACTAAAATCAGTGTTTTCCCCCACCAGCAGCTGCCTGTGGCGGCTTCATCACCAAGCTGAACGGCTCCCTCACTACGCCCGGGTGGCCCAAAGAATACCCTCCTAACAAGAACTGTGTCTGGCAGCTGGTGGCGCCCATTCAGTACCGCATCACTCTGGTGTTTGATGTGTTCGAGACCGAAGGGAATGATGTAAGTAATGAAACTGATGTTGTTCTGATCACATCTCCTGGAATAGAGTGTAGCCTTTCTAACAGTGTGTCAGATAACCTGCTAACAT
Organism: Synanceia verrucosa; assembly: GCA_029721515.1. NCBI lineage: Eukaryota > Metazoa > Chordata > Actinopteri > Perciformes > Synanceiidae > Synanceia > Synanceia verrucosa. The sequence goes on along the minus strand of CM056564.1, from coordinate 13,844,267 downwards.
CATGGTCATTTCACAGGCCACTTGCTTTTCCTCTGTAGTAAGTAAAATTGTCCAGTGTTTACCATCAGGTGTGTAAGTATGATTATGTGGAGGTGCGCAGTGGGTTGAGTTCAGACTCTGAGCTTCATGGGAAGTTCTGCGGAGCAGAGAAACCCGAGGTCATCACCTCCCAACAAAACAACATGAGGGTTGAGTTCAAGTCTGACAACACCGTCTCCAAGAGGGGCTTCAAGGCTCACTTCTTTTCTGGTAAGTCATGAGGAGTGAGGCGTTCAGGAGGTAGTGAGGAAGGAAATTACATAATGTTTAAAACCTTGTACAGTAAAAAAAAAAAAAAAAAACCCACTATGATAACAATGCAGGCAGCTGTAGTTCAACTCTTTGTGAAGCTTTTATTTGATTTTGCAGAACTCAATAATTTAGTGGCTGCTTAATTTCCATTATTCATATTTATTCTTATCTTCAATTGGCAATTCTTTAATATTAATTGTTCAATTATTTTTGACCAATAAATTTCCTACTAGATGATATATATATATATATATATATATATATATATATATATATACGTGTATATATATATATATACACGTATATATATACGTGTATATACGTATATATAATGCATATATACGTATATATATATATATACTGTATATACGTATATATATATATACTGTATATATATATATACGTATATATATATATATATATATATATATATATATACGTATATATATATATATATATATATATATATATATATATAAAACATATATATATACATATAATAAAGCAATAGATTGATAGCCCATCTAAAAATCCACTTTTTTAATTACTTTTTATTTCTCTTCTTATTGTGACATGAAAATTTGCTTAACCACATGCTATTGAATCACTATTGACAGCACAGAACCACCTTCACATTAATGAGGATATATGTGGCAAATTATGGATGTACAGATGAACAGGTCCTTTATTTTGTTGTTTGGACAGGAAGAGTTGTTTTCAGAAATACTATCATAAGGCTCTAACCTATGCAATGTTTTGCTGATCGATGACCTGGGGTTATTAAGTGTTTCATGCTGCAGATTCTTCCTCCTTGAGTAACACAGAAAGCCTTTGTGTCTCCACTCATCAGCAGATCTTGTCCAAAAATGTTAACTTGATATCCTCTACAACTTTCCTGCAGCCCATTGTGACAAATCCACATGTTGTGCAAAGGACGAATTCAAATTAAAATTCTTGACCTATCTGAACAGATATAGACGAGTGCTCCAAGGAAAACGGAGGCTGCCAGCATGAATGTGTGAACACCTTTGGCAGCTACAGCTGTCAGTGCCGCAGCGGCTTCATGCTGCACGACAACAAGCACGACTGCAAGGAAGGTAGAGTAGGTGCTCCTGCTCATGTGTTTGATGTACAGAAAGTCTGCATACAATTCATTTTGGGTGTTTGACTCGATACTTTAGGTGGATGCCTTTTTAAAGGCAAATACCAAGAGACCTGTGATGAAGGGGAGGAAATGATGTGACTACTCAGTGACGCACCACTCATTGTTTTTGTTCTGATAAGTTTATTTTTGTTTTTCAGCGGGATGTGATCACGCTGTGAACACAGTGTCAGGCACAATGAGCAGCCCCAACTGGCCTGATAAGTATCCCAGTAAGAAGGCCTGCACCTGGTCTCTGTCCACAACCCCGGGCCATCGTATCAAGCTTGTACGCAGGCTGTTTTTTCACTGGTGATCCATTTGAAGTACTTTGAAGGCAACTTATCGAGGGGACTTCCTAACTTTTTAAAATGTCCTGCAGGTTTTCAATGAGATCGATATGGAGGCTCATCTGGAGTGCACGTACGACCATCTGGAGATCTATGACGGCCGAGATGCACGTGCACCGAGTCTAGGACGGTTCTGCGGCACCAAAAAACCTTCTCCAGTCATCTCCAGCAGCAACAAAATGTTCCTGCGTTTTTTCTCTGACAACTCAGTGCAGAAGAGAGGCTTTGAGGCTTCATACAGAGCAGGTGGGTTGTTTAACTTTCCTAACCCCCAAAAAACAAGCTGGAGAAGGGGTAAAATGGCACTTTTGAGAAAGAATAGAAAACCAAAAATGTGTCATTTTCAACCATGGGTTTTGTTTCCTGCTTTGTTTAGAAAGTCACATTCTTTCCTCACTTTTACGAGATCCTCTTTTTGACCCTCTAATTTTGTGGTTGTGAATTCCCAGAATGTGGTGGAAGCCTGAAAGCCGAGGTCAAGACAAAAGATCTCTACTCCCATGCCCAGTTTGGAGATAACAACTACCCCAGTGGCTCCGACTGTCTGTGGGTGGTCTCTGCTGAGAAGGGATACGGAGTGGAGATCATCTTCCAAGTGTTCGAGATCGAGGAGGAGGCAGACTGTGGGTATGATTATGTGGAGCTGTATGACGGCGCTGACATCAAGTCTCCAAGGCTGGGACGATATTGTGGATCTGGGGTAAGGCTAAAAATATCAGCTCTGTGTAATAAACACTGTGAAATTATTCTTCAAAACCTTCTCTTTATGTCTTTCTCTCTCACTCAGGCTCCAGAGGAAGTCTACTCAGCCGGTGACGCCGTCGTTTTAAAGTTTCACTCAGATGACAGCATCAATAAAAAGGGCTTTCATGCACGCTACACAAGCACGAAGTTCCAGGACACATTACACGCAAGCAAGTGACTCTGAAGCTACCCCAAACCTAAATGAAGCCTTCTCCCCTAACATTTGGTCGGACACACCCATCTCCAGGCGAGGAGTGAATGCATGGACTGATACCACAAACACCAACCCACATACTTTACGTTCACATCCGTTAACTGGAGTGAAGCCATGCAGACTAATTGCATCTTTACTCTTCTTCATTATATAGCTATAGAGGACGAAAGTGTGCAGTGATTATTTTGACTAAATTCAGAGCTGATTACGTCATAGTCCTGTGTTGAGACATAAAATGTATATATTATCATATAGTTTTCTTTACTGTCTGAGGTTGAAGGGTCACTTCTAATGAATGTAATGCACTTTGCTGTATTATATCACTGGACAAATGCACATAATAATAATAATAATAATAATAATAATATAATAAGTATGAAGGCTAAAAAAATGTATTTTTTTGAAAGGTGAGTTCTTTTCTAAAAGGCCTGACCTGTTATTTAATAATTGATTTGATTTTTTTGATTTGATTTGCTTTAGTCTACTTCTTGAGTTAACATTAAACTCACAGAGGACGTAAAGTAGAACAGCATGATAACAGATTAATTGTATTTCTGTGAAGATTGTCAGTTATCCAAGTCACAGTCAATCCAAAGAGCAAAAGAGTCAGAAAGCCTCTTGGATCAAAGGTGAGAAAAAAATGGAAAAGACCAGTTGACTCTCTTTGGATTATTATTGGATTATTCTTTGTTCCTCCAATAGTTCCCTTTTACATCTCAGACCACATGCTCATCAGTAAACTTTTTTATACTGACCTAACAGGAATTTCACAACAGCTAAAAACCTTAATTTTGCTTTTCCCCCAGTGATTTTACTTCTTAATCTGTTCTAGTGGTGTAGAAGTGTGGGTGGTTATAGGTGCAACAGAGCATACATATATACAGGTTACCCCCTCGTGGCCCGAGTGTTGAACAACGTGCAGTAATGTGCCCTCTTGGGAGGCAAAACACACTAAATTGCCCTCTTGGTTGGAAAAAGAATATTAAACTGCCCTCTTGGTTGGTTAAAACATGATAAAATACCCTCTTAAGTTCACTCTTCAGCGGCAAGAATGCGCTGTGGGTGCCCATTTTTTCTTTTCGCCCCTGCCCTTCGAAAGGCCTATTTACGCCACTGGAGAGGACAGTAACTTACAGCCTTTTAGTCTCATTTTAAATTAGGATATCCTCTTTACAGAACTCACAGGACATGACTGAGGCCAAAGAAAGAACAAGAACTAATTAAAGGGTACATATCATGAGTTTCTCTTTAAAGGAACATACCACCGTTGTTCTATACTGAAATATGATAGACAAGTTGATACATACCTCTCTTGTCTTTGCGCGTACACTCAATCGCTCTAGAGTGCAGCGCTATTTTGTTAGCATTTAGCATAGCCCAGTATTTTCATTGGGATCCAAACAGAGGTGAAGTTAGAAACGACCAAGTAATTCCACGTTTTCCCTATTTAAATAAGATTATGTGAGTAGTTATATGAGCCAAGTAATAGTTGCACAAAATAAAATGTGGTGATTTTTTTGGGTGGATAAAAAGGAGAACTATATCACTGATATTAGATGATATTGGAAGTGCTTGGTCACGTCTAACTTTACCCCTGTTTGGATCCCAATGAAAGTACTGGGCTATGCTAAATGCTAACAAAATAGTGCCGCATGCCAGAGTGATTGACTGCACGTGCAAAGACGAGAGAGGTATGTATCAATGGGCTATGCACATTAATCACTTTGTCCAATAATGGCAGACAGGAAACAAAGGAGCTATCTGAAGTTCAGGAAGTCGTGCAGCTGTGCATATAGCCAATTCGTCTAAGATCAGGGAAGATTATATTTCAGTATGGAATAATGGTGGCATGTTCCTTTAACAATGACAAATAGTCCTTCACCATCAACACTGTGACAAGCATGTTCTATTTATTTTTTATGTTGGAAGAAGCATTTTGAAAAGAGGTTTCACAAAATGCTTTTATTAAAATGTATTAACATGTTGCCCACGTAATGTGGTGTGCGTCAGCTCCTTGAATCAGTAGCTTCTGTCAAGTCGAGCACAATGAGCAGTATATATATATATATATATATATATATATATATATATATATATATATATATATATATATCAAATTTAAGCCATTTGTTCTCATAAAAAAAACACTATTAAACCCAAGTTGCTTGTGTCTTGTTATCAGTCTGTTACCAAAGCCAATTAAAAAGGCTGAACATCTTCCAAGAGCCCTGAATACACCACATGCATCATTAGTAGGCCTATATGACTCCACAGTCAACTGAAAACATAATGTACATTTATTCAACATGTTTTTAAAAAGGCGTGATGACGATATTGTATGTATTCATGTATACAAAGAAAAACATAACAGCAACAGTTACAGCTACAAGAGACAGTTTCATGTTCTTCACTGAAGCACGGCTTCTCTGAAATGAAATGTGTGGCAGTAAATCCAGTCTACAAACTGAATAATATGTTACAAGCATGTTGCTTAAAGGTTCCCTATGTGGTTTCATTAGTCTTATAGTGACAGTGTGTCCCACTAATGGCATCCCACTGATCAACAGATGGCGGTGACACACACTTAATGCTGCAAACATGCTGGCAAACAGATGAGAAGAAGATTTAAAGGCTGCAAACACATGGGAAAACCTGGATGTAAAAGATTGAGCTGGATTGAGTTTATTGATGAAGGAAACACACTCAACATGTTTGGCAGACATCTTGATGCATTTTGGTGAGTGTAAACAGTACTTTTGTTTCAGATGATTAGAACTGATGTAGCTTACTAGGAGCTTTTACTTTTTGGGATCACGATCCTGTAACTTCAGACCACACCAGATGTATAAAAAGCTCCGTCCTGAGGCATTTAATAGCTTCTGACTCTGAGAAAGTGGAACGACAGTAAACAACTATTATCTCTTTAACTAAAAACACATTCAGGCCTTTTGATCTCTTCCATTCACTGATTCTCCTTTGGGGAGGCCTGCCTCCCACTTTGAAAAAAAACTCTCATCTCCTACTGGCCTTCATTTCAATAAAAAGTTATATAATCCCCTTTTTTGTCACTGGCTTTTTAAATCTTTGGTAAGAAAACTTTGAGAGGCTCATTCTCATGCACTTTATCCAGAAAGCCCAGGTTGAAGTACGGGTACAGCGTCTCAGTGAAGGTCTCCCTGAAGGTGTACAGGTGTGTCATGCACTGTGCATTGTAAAAGGACACCAGGCCCCTCTTGTAGTCCAGGTACACTCCAATCCTGGCCAGCGGCTCTTCCAGGGACAGGACCGTTGGAGGTGAAGTGCCAGCCATGTACTGGATCCCATAAGAGAGGGAGAGAGTCCAGAAGCCATTGGCTGGGTGGGCTTTGATGACTCCCTTTCTGGGCACCGACTCCCGGGCCACCCCCACAGTCCAGACCGTGCTACTATAGACCTCGATTTCCCAGTAGTGGCGCCCGTGGGTGAAGCCCTGGCTGCCCAGCAGTGAGAGGGCAGCGTTGAACCTGTAGGGGTTGTCCTGCACCGTGTGGTTGAAGGTCTGGTACCGAACACAGGTGAGGGAGGAGGTCAGGCTGAGCCAAGGGTTGGCTGTGCTGGAGTTAAAAGTGATGGCTGCTGGAACTGAAAACAGGGAAAAAGATTTTTTTGTTGATGATCAGTGTTGGTTTCTGTGTAATTCAGTAGTTTACATTTGTAAAGTCGAGTGTGGCACTTACCTGGATAAATGCTTCCTTTCATGGACTTCCACACTCTGTACTGCAGGGGCCCCGCAAATCGGCCCTCGCACAGACTGGGCGATGTAAATGTAGGTTTGTCAAACTTCAGGGATGGTCTGCCAACAAAAGCAAAGTCAGAATTGTACAAAGAGAGAATAAAAACAAAAAGATCACCCAAGATGATAGAAAACGTCTCACTCACCTCTGGAGCAGAACTTTGATGCTCTGGAAAGAGACACCGGAATAAACACAGGACATTAGAGACATTAGTTTTTGTCAGAGAAGACTTTTATTTTTCCACATTACATCAATGTCTGAGCTCACGCTATCCCACCCTGCGGGATCTCCCTGTGGCCGCGGGAAAATCCCACCGCCATGGCCTGGAGTATGGCCCCGTGCCTGAGCTAAGCTCCTTATCCTCCAGATCAACGGGTGAGATCACTGGCCTACATCCTGTCTCCACTCACTGCTCAACTCTTTGTTATTAAAAAAGTAGCTGCTTTCATATTTATACCAGCATGCAAACCTCTTCAAATTAGTGCAAACTGACAGGATCAACATGTTTAGGCCTTTAAGAATAGAGTACAAACTTAAACAGGGAAGTCTAAATGGTCACACCCTGCTCAGTTAACTCTTGAATGTTGATATTGGAGGGTGTTAAATATGTTTTGGCACTGCAGCTCATGACAGAGATCATTTATAAAACTTTATTTCTCCCTAAATGTTATATCTCTATTTCATCTTGTTTCATTGTGATATAAATAGTTCTGGAAACAAATAAGTTTAAAATACAGAGCTCAGCATTTTCTCGCCTTAATCATCCCCAGAGCTGACTCATCATGCTGTTAATAGTTCCCAGATGGACTTGTGTTCATCGTGTATGACTTCCATGTGAGCCGAACTCACCCGCAGCAGAACAAAGGCGTCCTGCTCTTTCAGCTTGTCCTCTATCTCGTGGACGGCTCTCTGCAGACGGGAGATCTCCACGCACAGCAGGGCCTTGTGCTCGTCCAGGCGGATCAGCTCTCTGCGCTCCTCTGTCTTCAGCTTCACCTGCAGCAGCTTCTCCTCCTGGTACAGGAACTGGTGCAGGTCGCTGAACTGGGCTTCGATGCGCTGCTTCAGGTCAGCGGTGTGCTCCTGAGCAGGTGGAAGGTGACGGACATTGTCACTGGGAGCAATCATTTACAGTATTTTCACAAACATGGAAACTTTCTGATTTTAAAAGGTCAAACTGGACATTCATTGTAATGATGGCATTGTTTGCATTATGATATGCATGTATGTTTTGGAAGCATTTCCAGTCTCACCTTGAGCTTTTTGACCTCATCCTCGGCTTCCCTGTCGCACCGCAGTGCCGTGTTGAGCTCAGCTTTGAGTGAATCCATGGAGCTGTTCAGAGACGCCTGACAGGATAGAGACACACCATCACTGCATAAGTTGTTTTGCACAAAAACTAGACCACTTCTATATGGAAAGTAGCAGTGATCTAAGTAGCATATAGTGAAATATGCACTTCCTATGGATGCATAACAGTTCAAGCTTCACTTGCAGTTCAGTTACATGTCATTGACCCACACATTTAGTTGAAGTCAAACTCACCCTGTACTTCTGCTCAGCCTCCTGGACACACACCATGGTATGATTCCTGTGCTCCTGGGAGAGACCACACACCAGACACACCAGCTCCTGGTCCTCCTCACAGTAAAGCTTCAGCTCCTCTCTGTGTCTGCTGCAGCGTGGCACCGGAGCAGGAACCCTCTCCGTCACCCCATCTGCCAGAAGAGGTCCAGTCTCCTCCAGACCCTGGCAGTAGCTCTCCACTATGTTGGCAACGATGCGGTTGGGCCTGTAGCTCTGTCCAGGGTACACCTTCCTGCACTGAGGGCAGGAGCCCGTGCCTCCCTGAGTGGGGCCTCGGGGGCCAGTCCAGTACCCCTCAATGCACCCCTGACAGAAGGTGTGATCACAGGGTAAGGACACTGGCTGCTTGAAAAGATCCAAGCAGATGGAGCAGGTGAGATCTCTGCTGATTCTGTGTGCTGAGCTTTTGGTGACTTTTCCAGCTATGGGAGGCTGTCGCAGCTTTTCCATTGCTGCAGCAAAGTCCCCTTCCTTTGGTTTCCAACTTTTCTTTTCTGGCTTTATCCCCTGGTTTAGTTTTTCCAAGTTCTGCAGATAAACTGTCTGGATTTTTTTCACTTCTTTCTGATTCTTGCTCATTCTCGTTCTCCTTTGTTCTGGCTGTACAGCTGGACTTCAGCGTCCTTCCTCTCCTGCAGAGTGTGGCCGCTCTCCTCGGCTTCCAGTCTTCCTGTTGATTGTGGGGGAATGAAGTGGGTGGTGCAGAAGCAGCCACAGCTTCTCACATCCTCAGCAGATAGTGAGCGGATCTCCCCCTTTTCCCTCCAGACCGACGTCACGTCTTAGTCAGGAAACCGAGGCGGACCCTGGATATTCTATCCTTGGCATGTTTGTTTAATGAAGTCTGGCCAGTAAGTGCCAGAAAGTCCTGCTTCACTAAACTCTTAATCTGCTGTGGAGGAACTACAGAAAAATGTAAATCCATTGTAGTATGCTGTGTGAGAGAAAACAGAGCTACTAGAAATGAGCAGTTTTCTGCTTCTTTTTATGACTACGCTCTCTGCCCAGTATGTAATCATTGTTGCTGAGGGGCAAACAAGACCATTAAGAGATTTACACAGAGAAAGAAAAAGGTCCTGCAGGCAGAAATCTACAAACACTGCAATCCTCTGGGTTTTTTTCTCCCCACATCCATTTATTCAAACAGATATTTACAGCTTGGTCCCAGAGGGCTGGAACATCTGTCCAGTAAACCAGAGTTTATTTACAATATGCTAGCTGAGTGTTTTTATGAGTGAGTCGCTTCAAAGAAAAAAGAGCCCTGACACATATCAGCATGTGAACGGCTAAAATATTACAGGGTGTCACATCCTGATAATCACACTGTGTGGCAGTAAAGTCAATACAGACACCCTGTGATTAAACAGGGAGAGAACACAGTCAAAGATCAAGAGAGGGCAAATGATATTATGTAAATTTAAAAAAGTGTGTGTGTGTGTGTGTGTGTGTGTGTGTGTGTGTGCGTACATACACACACACACACACACACATACACACGCACACAAAAATATAGCACATTGCTCATATTACCTGTTGTGTAGAGTGTATTCAGACGTTTTGAGTATCCTGAGACAGTGAGCAGCTAAATTTACAAACAATAGTGACATCTGGTGTCTAAACTGAAACTCAAACAAATTATTATCCAGTACAAATGAGACCAATTGAATGAAAGACAAATAATTTAATAAAGTGCAAATACCTAAACAACAAAATTATATATGGCTCTCTCTCTTCGTGCACTGCAGTCTGTAAGGTCTTGGTTTGGGAACCAGCGTGTCGGCAGTTTGAGTCCCCACATGGACCAGGTACAGGAACTGGACTGGTGGCTGGAGAGGTGCCAGGTCCTCCTCCTGGGAACTGCAGAGGTGCTCTTGAGCAAAACATTGAACTCCCACTGCTTGGAGCACTTGAATGTAATGTGCAATAAAATATTTTCCTGTTGTGTGACTAATAAAGGGATTCTTATTTTCCACTCCACCTTGAACCCTCACAGACCTTCAGTACGAGGCAAAGGTCGTGACCAGGCTGAGCGAGTGGGAGGAAGCAGGTACAAACAGATATGTGGTGAGCAGTGATAGCTCCAGTATCTCACATCTGTCTGCTCTCCCTGTCATGTTTAGTGGACCACCAGGAACAGATGTGCTACAGATGTGCCAGGAAGGTGTAATCGTGTGAAATGGAGTCCATGGTGCTGAAGAGCTGCTGGAGCTGTCCGTGGTGCTGAACACTTACAGGTACAGGCCTCTTATCTCTCCTATACATACATCACGCACACAGCATACCTACTACATGGAAAATGTGAAATATTACATGCTGTAACATGTCACTCAAGTCAGATGCAGTGGATGTGTTGCATTAGTTATAATGTGCATTGACTGGAAAAAAGGTAATATGAAACTTTTATCTGTTCTGCTCCGTGTAAACTGAGGCTTTAGTGTAAAATAAAGTTAATTGAAGGCACACAGTGTAATTAACTTGTAACCTTCAGTGGTCACTGATTAAAAATAAGAGCTTTTCCAGAGCTGCTCAGACCTGCGCACACACATAATTAACACAGGAGACAGATTAGTGTTGTTGAGTTAATTAAAACGTTGACATGCTTTGGCATCGTGATTCCTGTAAAGCTCCTGAGACAGGAACATTTGAGGGGTGCAGCAGATTGAAGTTGGTAAAAAAGTTCGATGTCTTGTTTGATGAACTGTGAGTGAGTGAAGTGGTGCATGAAACCCTGAAAACTTATGCTGCAAAACACAACAGTATTTAGTCCCTTTGTTGGAGATGAGGTGAACATGGTCTACCAAGTACCTGCTTCGTGTGTTAGCATCTCATTGTTAGCATATGTTAGCATTTAGTTTAGTTTAGCTTCTGTCGTTTTCATGTGTTGCTTCTTAGAACAACCTTTTTACCAAAGTTGGATTTTATTAAACATAACACAATATTTTAGTTTTGTTTACTGGAATATCTGTGGAGATTTTAATCTTGTTTCCTTAATATTTTTGCTTTCTGATTGGACCTTTGGGGAAACCACGGAGTGTAAACAACAACAACAACAACAACAAACCTTTAATGTCCTTTTTGCTATGAGACTGTTTATCTTCATCTGCTCCATTACTTCACGTGAACACCTCTTTATTTCCTTTAAGCCATAAACAGGTTGTAATGTCTTTTTTCAAGGCTGTGATTGTGTCTCTTATCAAACGACAGGATGAGACGCAGAGGATATTTGCGGCGCAGCTGGAGACAATGTGTGAATACGTGCACAAATGTGTGTGCAGCCATGCATGTGAGTGTTTGTGGCAAATTCTGAAAGAAAATGCAACATTTATGAGGAAGGAGAGAAAATAAAAGACACACACACACACACACACACACACACACACACACACACACACACACACACACACACAACGAGAGGCACATCTGCACTGAACACACACCCCCTCAATTAAACCCTGAGCTGATGTAAGGCACCAGGGAAACTGGAGGCTCTCTGGAACTTGTGAGGCTAAAAATAACCTCTGTGTCTGCAGGACTGAGAGACCTGAAGATAAGAGGCACAAGGACAGACACTATGAATATGTCTCCAGTTATGAGGATGCCAGTAGTAAAGCTGTTACTTTCAAGTAATATGTTCCATGACTTCTAAATAACTATAATTATTATTAATCATTGATCAAATTGCTTGAATGTTCAGTGATTAAAATGCCTTCAATGATCCCTTTTTTCTTTTTTCTTTGGCTCCATCATTGAGTGGAATTATAATTTACCCAATACTTCGGTTTATTATTAAATATCTGCAAAAAGGACGATTCCTGCCATGTCAGTCAGCAACCAGGCACCATTTTTTTGTATGTCTATGAATGTACTCAGTATGCACAATCATGTTTTCTATGGTCTAGTGTTAATTAATGATCTGGAACAAAAGACAGTGAAATACATATTTGATTCTTTCCATCATCCACCCAGTGTTTCTTTCTTTCTCTCCCTGTCTGTAGATGTTCATCTCTGTTTAGTGTCAGATTAAACTCCCCTTCCTCCTCATGACATTCATAGAATTTGAGATGTCAGAGCATAATTTTGGCTGCATGAGGCAGCTTCCTGCCTTCATCTTCATTTACCTTCCAACTGTGGACAGAAGCAGGCGCACATTACAGAGTGTGCTCGAACTGGGCTACAGTGTAATGTCACATTTCAAAGTCAAATTCAAGGAATTTTGCTGCTTAGTGCCATTTTGTCTCTGTGGTTTCAGTACATTACAAACCTGAATGCAGTCTGTCACCGTTATTTTGGAAGTTATGTTGTTTGCTGTAGTTTGAGAACATTGTGATAAGAACAAAACAACCAACGAAGCACCTTAAGTCACCCTCATTCATCAGGGAGTTTGTTTATATTTTTAACCACTGAGATAATTAATTGATGCTCTAAAAGTCAGTTAAGTAATATCTTCCCTGATTAGATCATTGTGTTTTTTTCTCACTCCTGAAAACTGTTACTTTTTTCACAAAAATTGATAAAACTAAGAAATAGTTGAGAGCAGCCTGAGAGATTGTCCTGTCTGTTGATGATGGGACTGTAAATCTAATAATATAAACTCCTCCTGTTGTTATTATTATTATTATTACATCACATCTGAGCAGCATCACAGAGCTATAAGATCACCAAATCTATCTGGACGATATGAAACACAGCAATCCCTTTTAATTTCCTCAGAGACTCCAACTGTTAGTGTCTGTCTGAGTTTGGACTCATGCACTGCAGGTTATAATTTGTCTGGCACTTCTAATAATATGTGTCATGATGTGAACACCTCATCCACACCTCACTCCTTCTGTCTCTATAAATTGTTTGCCTCCCCTTCACTTGTTGAGAGCAGCTCAGTATCTGTTGAGGATCACGACTCTCCTGCACATCACTGGCTGAATCCTGTTTTAATCCTCTGACTCTCCAGGTTCGAGTGCTCGTGAATGTCTAGCTGCGATTATTGCAGTTTGATGGCGTTAATCTTCAGCTCAGCTCAGCAGCTCTGCTCCTCCTTCTGAAAGCTCTTCTCTCTCTGTCTCTCTGCATGCTGCTGCAGATCACATCAGGGTCGTGTGCGAGGAGCTTGAGTGGAGGAGGATTGCAGCCATTCATTCTGCAAAAACAGCAACTCCAGACGCAATGCAGGTACATGAAGCTTTTATTACTTTACTTAATACTGGGCTAGACTAGAATGCAGGACTATTAAACATGGTAATATTCCTTTATGTGCTTATAGTGCACCTCTGGTACTTTGTAGCCAACTTCGTCTGATAGTTGTGATTTTATGAACAGCAGAAGGTTTTAAATCGTTAACTAGTGAGACATGCTTTCCAATGGTGGAAGAAGTAGAATACTTTATGTACACTATGAGTTGTATAAAAATATTTGAAAATCTAGATTTATCTCAAGTATAACTATTTTTATTGTTATTTTACGGCTATATTTTTGTACTTCTCTGCTCATTAACACAAATGTCAGCCAATCATGTGACAGCAGCGCAGTGCATTTAGACGACCTGCTGGAGTTCAAACCGAGCATCAGAATGGAAAAGAAGAATTGAATATGGTTGATGTGAACGGGCTGCTTTGGGTATTTCAGAAACTGCTGATCTACTGGGATTTTAACACTCAACATCTTTAGGGTTTACAGAGAACGGTCTGAAAAAGAGGAAATATCCAGTGAACTCAGAGGTCAGAGGAGAATAGCCAGGCTGGTCAGAGATGATAGAAATCACCACTCATTACCAAACTTTTCTGAACCTTTAAGCAGATGGTCTACAGCAGCAGTCAGATGGTAGTGTCAGAATTTTGTTTGAACAACATGAAAGCGTGGATCCATTCTGCCCCTTAGTGCCAACTGAGCATCATTTAAACACCATAGCCTACCTGAGTATTGTTTCTGACCATGTCCATCACTTTTTGCAGCATTGGATTTTAAGACCCAAAATGCCCTGCTTCTTCTTCAGATCAGTTTCTGATAGTTTCTCAACATGGAGTCACAGAAATGCAAAATTCTTCACAGATGATTTAGTTTGACCAATAATGATTGCTTTCATAGTTGTGTGAATTTTGTTTTTACTTGCATTTCTTCTTTTCCATCAAGTATTGGTCTTCATATTCATATAGCCGTCTTTAGTGACTAGTAGTGACGAGTGGCAGCCAGCTCTTCTTCAATCTTTTATTGATGCAGTTTTAAGGAGTGTGAATAATTGAGTGACATTCTCGATGCTCTGTATGCTTTGGCATCCTTTCATATTCAAATAGGGGACCAGGGGAGCAGAGGAGCTCCCCAGATAGTAGTTCTTTCTATTTCCTCTACAAAACCTTTACATTGCAACCTCCTGAAGCGCTTAACCACAAGAAAGTAAAGACGCTGTAAAGACAAAGTGGCTCTAAAGAACAAAAGGAAGAAAGACGCCTCTGAAGGGCTGAACATGGTGCAGAACATCACAATAACACTGACACTCCAACAAAGACGCTGCTGGAGAAAACAAAATATTCAAAAGAGAAAGAAAACCTATCACGCAAAAGCCTCTCAGTTAGCATCCTTGGATTATTTTACAGGAGATCAGTTTAAATGAGACTCAGAAATTGCCTCAAAAGCTTTAATATCATTGAAATATTAATCAGAATCAGAAACAGTGAGCATCCAGTATGAGATGAGAAGATGTTACACAGTGGTGAAAATAACTAGAAACAAGAGAGCTTGTATGTCCCTATTCTCCTAAGTGCTCGTGTTACAGGAATATTAGATTTTCTGGAAACTAAGCCCATTAAAAACTTCTTTAATATTTCTTTATCTGTCATTATCATTTTACACAGCTATGCAAACCGATCCTTTCTTAACTGGAAAGTAGATTCAAATCTGTGAGATAAAGATAACCAGCCCTTCTCTCAGTGTTTGAGTTTTGGAGTATTGATTACTGAGGTATTGATCTGTTCTGATCCATACTCACCAGTTGGCTGCCTGTCTGTCTAACCCTGTCCAGCTGCCACATGAGCCTCATGTTGCACAGAAAGCTATGAAAGCAGTTCTGGCTTCCCGACACCAAAACCTGTTATGTCATACGACTGTGTGATTTAAAAATAGAGAACTTGTGGCATTTTTGGGAAGTTATACCTGAGTTGTGTGAGATAGAGAGATATAACATGTTTTGTTTCAGGGTCTGACATTAAAGTGTCAAGGACATCTGCTCTCTGTAATTTCCCCCTATAAGATGAACACCATCACCGCTCTCTAACCAGCACCAGGAAACTCCAAGATGTATTTTCTTCCATGTTTGGTTTAAGTTTCTACAATGCTAGTTTTAAATTTCAGCATATATTGTTTTTATACTGCAGGAATACTTTTTACTGTGCTTACCATCTTTAGCATGTTAGCATGCTAATATTTGCTGATCAGTGCTAAACACAGAGACAGTTTGACCTGATAATGGCACTTTTAGATGAAATGTCATCACAGTTCAGCCTGTGGAGAACAGTGATCACAGCAACAGATTTAATGGTAATCAAACCAATAGTTGTTGAGACGGTTCTGTCAGAACCAGACAAGAAACTCAAGGTGAACCTCAAGTCAATGGTTCTCAAAAGTCATTAGGATTCATCCTCTGGGTACCATGAATATCTGAACTAAAGCTCAGGGATAGCTGCTGAATAATTGTTGAGATATTTCAGTCTGGCAGTACCATCCCTAGAGCCCAAATTGAAAATGATTTGTGTCACTTAAATTGAATATTAAGTCATGACTATGAATTACACAAAGAAGGAACAAAGGATGGACCCTTTTGGACATGCATACAAGGAATTTGATGAGCAAAATTGTGCTGTTCTAATACTGAATAAACTGTCTCCTTTTCCAGACAGGGGAGCTTTCTTTCCTCTCTCAGCTGTTGGCAGGTGGATCCTCTTGTGGAGATTTTTAGAAGTGCAGAAGCTCCATGAGGCCTATCACCTGTCTGTAAATAGCTTCTCATTTCTCTCTCAAAGGACAGTTTTCTTTTCTGTCTTCCTCAGGCAGATGAGAAGGTGGTGGATGGAGGCCTGTTGCCTGATGCCAATGGAAAAGATCCAAACCCAGGTGGACAGACGGATGGCTCCAAGTGGCAGAAACCTCGGCTCACACGGAAATCTCTGATGAAGTGTTGTCTCGTCAAGTGGATTATCGCCAGTACCACGCAACAAGGGCCAGGTACAGGCACATCAGGAAACAAACCACCGTGCTAACAACAATACAGTGTGTTGAATATCTGCATGATTGTGTGCGACAGCAGGGAGATACAGCAGGAGGGCAAGCCCTCAGTCTCCTGCACTGCAGATACATGAATTTTAGAGCATCTACCCATCTACAGTAAATGTAGAGTATCCCTCTACTGCAGCTTCTCATCCTTTGTTCCCTCTATTCAATGTTTCCACTGCTGACCTCTGTCTTCACCAAACACCACTTCATTTCAGCAGCTAATCAGTCAGTGAACGGATCACTGCCACTTTCACTCTCACCTCTGATTCTGCCTGAATTAAGTTTGAGCCGTTACATATTTACCTCTCTCGCTCACACAGAGCTGTTGGTGTTTTTGTGTGACTGCTTCACCTTCAACATATAAAGATCAAATTCATCTTCAGGTGCAGCTCTAATTGTAATTCAAATAAAATCTATGGAAAAAGAAGCAGCAGCACAGAGCACAGTGTCTTCCACTGACTGCCCCCGTTTTCTTGGTTTATCTGAATTATTGACATTTTCCTTCTGTGCAGGTAGACAGAGCAGACAGCATGCACCTGACAGCAGCACAGACATTCATATCTACAATCTGACCAAGCAATATCTCATAATTCGCTTATTTCGACGAATACAAAACTCAATTATTTCCCTCTGATACTTTATTGATGAGCAGACAAAATGTCTCCTCTGTGGTTTCCAGAAATGACCTGCTGTTGTTGTTTGTTGCTGACTGCTCTCTCTGATAACAGGCAGATGGCCGTGTGCCTCGGACAGGATGTAGATAAAAAAAACAGTAAAAATGCTCTGATGGCTGGCAAACCATCACTTCCAACAAGCACATTATGTGTTTAAATGTGATAAATAAAGATGATGTAGCCCATCAATTTGTACGTAGCAGGGAAACGTTCTCTGTCATGAGACCTTTAAGTATTTCTGCAGTAGGAATGTGCCGAAACTTTGGCCAGCATTGCTTCCTACAAACTCAAATAGATACAATAATAGATCATTATTCACACTCATTATTATACTCATCCATCACAACTATTTGTTACTTATTGCAATGAAAATATGTTCAGGTTTTAGGCAGACATCCTCTTTATAACAGTTTACCACGCTTTGGTTGCCATCTACTGGTCTGTAAATGTCATATATGTACTGTGTACAGTAGAAGGCAGCCTGTCTGGACTCAAACAGGCATCATGCAGGACGGTCCAATAAAAATGCTGGGGCATCTCACATATATTAATATTCCTAACATTTAGAAGAACGTGCTTGCATATTAGGAATTGCAGTTTTAATGCTGATAATGAGAATAACACAATCATCATCATCGGGTTTTTAAAGTAAGATATTTTCCCCTGCAGCAGCAGCAATGTGTTAATCGATCAAATATTGCAGAGGTCAAAATGTACAATAACTTTTTTTCTAGAGGCTGCTGTCGGGCCTCCTGCGCGTTCTTCCCCTTTCTAAGTGTATCAGAGAGGAAGCTAGCTGTCATATACTATTATAGAGAGGGGAAACACTTGTGCTCTCTGTCAAATCATATCAGCTGTTTAAAGGAGAGGCCATCTGTTAATAGCCCATGGATGATAGAAACACTGCCATAAAAAGACATTTAGAATGGCTGTCAAAGCGTTTTAATTTATAGTTCCTCAGGTAATTGGTGTTAGCAATGCACTTATACAACAGAAAGTTCAGTGAAAGCTGGACAAAAGTTTTATTAAAGGGCAAGTGGAATCCCCCTCTGTGTAATGCAAAGTGTGTTTGAAGCATCTCCAGAAAGGTAATCCCATGCCAAAAATAAAACACAGGAAAATCAATGGAAGAGCTAAAAGCGTGTGCACTAAGAAAAAGGCTGGGTGAGAGCAAAGTTTAAGGGTGTTTAATTGTGTGACGAGAACTCTGTTTTTGATAGATGGACTCTAGCTCGGAGCTGTAATGTTGCTCTCACTGCAGTCATTAAAACCTGACGGTGAGACTGATGGCTGTGCTGTCTGCATCTCTGCACGCTTTAAGCCATCTCTCTCTCTCGTCTGTATTTAATAGAAGAACAGGGAAAGATCAGCACTTAGGGGTGCATTAAACAGCATAATGCTGCATTATTTTTAATGGCAGGCAGGCAGAGTTCCCACATGAGCTCATACATTTTGCATGTTCTGTAATGGCCGAGTGTGTTTCTGTCCATTGTGGCAGGATCAACCCACACATCAAAAGCATTGCAAAAGAATCTATCTATATTTGTACGCAAAGGGTTACTAGTTGCACAATTTTATTAGCTGTGGTAAACCATCTCCTCTGATCTGACAGTTTATTACAAAAGCGAGGGTGATTTTATTCTGATGGGTGCATGTTACGAGTGGACTGTATGCTCTTTTAAAGTGGCATCCTGCAGTCTGAACTGCACAGTCTTGATGCTGTAACCTTAGTTTACCATTTTATTTATTATGCTGACCCAAGTCTTCATCAGAGCTCCACATTAATGAGATTCTGCAAGGTCTTTCCAGGGAATAAGTGATAAGGAGCTTTTATAATGTATACTAGACAGCTGCTATCAAAGGAATTCAAACATACATTGCACTATGACTTAAAAACCTCACTCAAATGTAGACACCAGGTGCCACAGTATGAGATTAGTTTTGTGTTTCTGGAGCGGTACCATTCCAGTTCATTAGTTATCTCAGTAGTTATTTGACTCAAGTATTAAAGGACAAGTATATTTGTATAAATCCTCCCCAGCTATTGAAAAATGTCTGGCCTTCCTTCTCTCCGTCTTATAAGACCAATATTTTGCCTCTCAACAATTGATTTGCCCTCCGCCCCCTACGTATTTCAAAGGAGTCCATTATGTTGTGCACAGTCATCAGCTGTGAACTATCCTCATATTCTTTCTTCTCTCGTTGGCCTCTGGTACATTATAATCAAGCAAAGACTCATTCATATGTCAAGAACAACCAAAGGTGCAGGAGCACTTTATAAATACTCTGCATGTATGTTATGTGGAGCATCTTACAGACACTGCAGTTTGTTTCTTTGAGGTGTGTGCAGCTCACCTTTGCAGCACATATATAATTCAACCTCATGATTCTTAACTACAGTGTCATAAACAAAGCACCATTGTTTTACAGTCACAATGGTCACAGTGTCTTTCAGCCCTGAGTGAGTCCTGCTGAGTTATTGAACGACCTAGACACTAGCAGCGCCACACAGGGCAGGGCAGGCTCCCTCATTCTAAGTGCTGTTCATATCCCAGCCATCAGCGGATGTGGATCAATGCTTGGTTTTACAACTTTGCATCCTCGAAATGACTGAGCATATAAAGACAGCTTAGACTGTCAGTCAGAGACTATTAGTAAAGAAATTCCTTCAGTATGAACCCCCTCACCTCCTCCTCCTCCTTACAAACCTCAAACACACAGCTCAGGATAGAGAGGAGATGGAGTGGAGGGTGGAGCCCCTGAGTTGATGGAGTTGTGGGAGAGATCCTAACATGAACTGTCCAGGAGGTAAAATGCCAAGGAGTAGTCACAGAGATGGATGGTTTGCGAGTGGAGAAAGCTTTGGATTACTTTGGGGGATTAATGCTGAATGAATTTGATGTTTCTTTGCACATGGTGGACTCTGGATGCTGTGCTCTGCTGTCTAACTGGGCTTCATTAAAGTGAATATAACTGCTGATGGCTGCACAAAAACAATTTTTTTCTTGAAAAAGGGGCTTTTGATCAGGCGGTATCTAATGCAAGGCAACAATGGAATTGGATGGCATGGAAGTAATTGCCATTGTTGTTGTTATCGGACTGTTTGTTGTTGTGCTCAAACAGTTTGGGATTTGGGAGCCTTTGTCATTGGAAGGTAAGACTAGACGAGATGTCGTTGGTTTAGCATGAGAAAAACAATCTTGTTTTCTGGTTATTTTGTTGACTTTAATTGTGATGTGGCTGTAAAATTAAAGGACACCTTAGTATCTCTTAACATAATTTAAAACACTCTCATACGTACACAGAAAGACAAATTTTGTGTCTGTAATTGTTCCGCTTCATCTGCAGCAAACAAAAAAACTCTTTCAATGTTTATACTGGGTTCATAAAAAAGTGAATCTATTCCTTTCTTCACTGTGCTTGTAAATGTTGGCAACTCAGAGACGTCAAAGCAAATATTTTAACAGCTTTTTCTTCTTCCCTTCTTATTTCTTCATCATCATCTCTTCCTGGTCTGATCTTTTTCAACTTCCCATTTGTGTTTTTGCTCTTATAAAGATGGTGAGTACATCTGGCAGTATGCATTATTATTATGAAGTTTAATTTCATCCCGGTTGACTTCTTCTCCCTTTTTTATTGAAGTGAACCTTTCCTTTTGTTCACCGATGAGGTTGCTTATAGTGCAGAGAATTCATCAAAGTAAAGGCTGAAATCACTCCCTACTTTCCATCATTTCCTTAAATTAATGCTCCATATGCAACAGTGACCTGAAGAAGCATCCTTATTGGAGCATTTCTTTATACCACTGTTTCTCTCATTCCGTCTTAGAATTTATCCCATTTATTATGCAATGAAGCACTAATTTTGCTGAAAATGTGACACAGCATAAACATGTAATAATTTGTAGTGTGTGGGTGAAAGAGGTCATTTTGGACAAAGTGTGGACAAGTGGACAAAGTTAGAGAGGTTGTTTTTTCCTGAAGTGCTCTTAATCACCTGTACTATCTGCTTATTTCCTCTGACCGCTCCAAGTTACTCCTAATCTTTCCCTTGGTCTCATCTTCTTTTTTCTTGTTTAACCGTTAAATCTTCTTACCGTCTTTTATCTCCCACCCATTTCCTTGTCTCACCTCTCCCTCTTAAACCTCTCCATTTTCAAATCTATGCTTTGTTTTTGTAAAGATGGTGAGCATTTTGAGTTTTGTCCTGTACTTTTTTGTCTCCCATCTAGTTTGATTTTCTTGTATTTTTCCTTATCTTTGTCCCCTTTTTCTTTTTTTCCTGTCTTACCATTATTTCCCCCCTCTTTTCTTCCTCCCTCTCTTTCCCACCGTCCCCTGTTTTCTCTGCTTCCCACTGACAGACAGCTGTGACAGCGACTTTGAACTCTCAATGGTGCGTCACCAACCCGAGGGCCTCGATCAGCTCCAGGCCCGGACGCAGTTCACCAGGAAGGAGCTTCAGTCGCTTTACAGAGGCTTCAAAAATGTGTGAAAACAATCAGTACAGTCAGCAATAGCTAACTACTCAATCATTATAAGATATAATCAGTGCTGGCAGCGGTGCTGCGGTTGAGTCTGAGCTATCATTAAACAGAAATAAAACCAACTTTCAGACACAGTTCCTCAAAATAGAGTTACACTACATGGACAAAGTATGTGGACACCCAAATATTTCATCCATATGTGGTAATGGACCTACACTTTTCCCTAAACTGTACATGTATGCCCTTACAGTGTGTTTAATCTACCACACCACTCTGTTCACTTTAACACTTTTGGAGCAGCAGATGTCAGAGGGTGGCAGGCAGTACCACGGTTTTGTACTTTGCAGCTGACGTGTCATAAAAAAACGGTGGCCTTGAGGTAACATAAAACCTGAAAACAGTGTTTGGTTTAAGCATGTGGTGGATTCTGTAAAGAGGATCCTCTCCTTCTGTTGATATGAAGAGTCATTCAAAGCTAACACAAACACAACAATTCTCAAGTAATTATACACTAATGATAGCATTTCTGCAAACAGATCCTGAGAAATAATACCCACTGCTCCTTTAAAGGTCTCATGTGCAGGTTTCGATGAGCAGTGTCATTAAAATCTAATGGAAACGAAGCAGGGTTTCAGCTTGATAAAATAGATTTTTAAAATCAGTTGTTCTCTGATTTGCTTTTCCACTGTTCTTGCTGAGCTGTTGGATGTAAGAAACTGTCACGGAAGCTGGTGCAGGTGTGAAATCACTGTACCACTCCAGTGTAACTGCACTGTGCGGATTTAAAAAGCACAAAGGGCCTCAGTAAATATTTTGCCAATGGAGCTTTTGGATATATCCTGCTCTATTTTCCCTCTAGTGGACGTAAACCTGCACTGCAGTCGGGGACTGTGCCTGAACAGTACAACACAATGATAGTAACTACTGTTATTATTCTTGTTTTAAACAAATGTTTCCTTGACAATCAGCCCTGACTTAATTTATGTAAATGTGTTTTCTTTCCATAGGAATGTCCCAGTGGGCTTGTGGATGAGGAAACATTCAAGACCATTTATTCACAGTTCTTCCCTCAAGGAGGTACAGCATCTGCTCTTAATCATGTCACTGTAGGGAATAGCAAGAAAGCTTGATAACATGAGCTAAGTTAGTCATGACTCCCAATATAAAACAAATAAAGTCCTTCAAGTGTCTTGCTTAATGTTCTTAGATGCAACAACATATGCACATTTCTTGTTCAACGCATTTGACATGGACAGAAATGGATCCATCCGGTTTGAGGTCAGTTCATTGCCGACTGCATGTTTGTAGTTGATGTATGTATGTACATACGTATGTACGTGTGTGTGTGTGTATATATATATACACACACACACACACACACACACACACACACACACACAATTTCTTAATCTTTTCAGGACTTTGTCATTGGATTATCTGTGTTGCTCAGAGGCTCCGTTACAGAAAAACTCCGGTGGGCGTTCAACCTGTACGACATCAACAAAGATGGCTACATTACCAAAGAGGTTCAGCCATGTTCACTCAACAAAGTGTTCTCACTTATGAGAAAACATATCAAAATATGTTTCTCTGTCTATACTGTATGCGCTGTCTCGTGGTTTCCTGCAGGAAATGATGGCAATAATGACGTCCATTTATGACATGATGGGCAGGTATACATTACCCAGTGTACGAGACGATTCTCCCCACGAACACGTGGAGAAATTCTTCCAGGTATGTTGTCTCTGCTGCCACTAAACCATTGGTCACACCTAATTATACCATGTATTAGTATGTCCTACTGATCCAACAGCAGTTTGTGGGTGCTGCTTGCTGTATGTCTGACCCATTAAACTCAAAATGAATTAAAGAATCTAATTAAACAGAAATTAAGTCCCTTTTCAAAACATCCATCTGAAAGCCAGACCTCTTCTAAAGCCTCAGCTCAGCGTTATGATTTCATGACACACTGTATAATTTCATACCTGTATAAATGTGGAATCTCCCTTTTGCCCTGTGGCATTTTTTTCAGAAAATGGATCGGAACAGAGATGGAGTGGTGACTATTGACGAATTCATAGAAACCTGCCAAAAGGTAATCCGCTGACACGTTTTACCACAAGGCCGTCGACCAGAGTTCATGCAGCCTTCAACTCATTTTCTCTTGTATCTGCTTTCTTTTATCAACAGGATGAGAATATAATGGCTTCCATGCAGCTCTTTGAGAACGTCATCTAGGTTTTTTTTTTTTCTGTAGATGGACGTGGATAAGTAATGCTGCGTAGTGCTTCCAGCTGCTGGGTCTGAAATAACTTCATCCATCCCCAAAAGGAAATGATGGGATTTGCAACACATTTGACACATTTTAGTGTAACATGGCACACATTGTTACTTTTTACTGTTGCAGAGAAATGTACAGAAGTCACTGAATCACTTGAAATGTTTCTTTGCATGATATTTTGTTTTTGCACATGCAGGAAATGTGAAAAAACTTCATCATTACCAGATGAGCATGACTGCCTGCATGACATTTAAAACTAAAGAAAGAACATAGTGTTCCTTCAAAGGATTTTTGTTCAGTTTGAGCAGAGGCCTGAAGGGACGCACTGTCAGTGACTTTCTTTCGTTTAGACTTCTTTTGAAGCTAGAGCTTGCTACGATCATTGAAAACTAGTTAGTAACACTGGGTTGGGTTATATGGTTGGATAATTTTAAAAATCTAGCTACTCTTGGTTTTTTTTTTCAACATTTCTGACCCCAGCTTTAAATGCGATGCAAACCACATCAAACACAAAAAAGGGGTTTTATCACTGACCATGCTGAAACTTTGGCAAATGGGAATACTTTGTTACTGTATCATACTGTAAAAAATAATTATGTTTGTAAGTTCTTCAGATGTTTGTGTGTCATTGTCATGTTGACCCAAAACATGCTGAAATAAATAATTCCTTCACACACAGCTCTCATCTGTTTTTCCACAACACACAAAGCTGCAACTTATTACATCAAATGTGTGATATTTGACATTATGTAACTGTACAGCTGCAAAACAGCAATAAAACAAAGATCCATGCATCTTGCATGCATGGAAAATTCAATGTGTTAATTGTTTCTAGTGATACAGAACAAACCAACACTTGTCTGAAGCGTGTCTTCAAGCACATCTTTTATACCCATGACACAAAGCAAAAGATCTTTGATTTTGTCTGAAGGAATTTCCCCTAATTTGAAACATTCAATGTCATTGATGTGAACAATCATCTCTTCTGTCCTCCACCCTCTCTGCTCTCTAACTTTCCTGTAGAATCTCAATACAAAAAGGAAAAAATACTTGAACCCTGCTGTCACTGGCTAATGTGTTGATCAGTTGCAGTTAACTTGTTGTTTTTGCTCTGCATAATGAATACTTCCCATTTATTAGTAAATGTTTTCTTCATAAAGATTCTTGTTTGTCTGGAGGAAATATTTGAACACCTCGATGAACACGGTATAAGTACAAAAAAAAGTACAGAGCTAAATGTTGTTCAACAGTTTTTCTCATCAAAGGCTCAATATAGCACAGCCTATCTCCTGTATATCCATCATAAATATGACGGTTAATCAGTTTTAACTTCTGGATTTCACATTATTAATAACATATTTTATTAAGATGCAAAGGTGCAACTCTATTGTTAATCTAATTTAGATGTTGTGGTTTGGGTTGAAGACGTGGGAGGTTTTCAGGATTATAGTAGGGTTGTGAAAAACTCAATCTGTCAATAAGAGCAAGATTTCTGGTTGTAATTGTACATATTAAATTGCTACGGGACATCCTTCCACTTAAATTTCTCGAACCACTGCTGAGCAAACTTTTAATGACCAAAACAAGGTACGGACCTGTGAGAGAAAATGAACAGCAGATGTTAATATATTTGTTTTTGCACCAGCCTTTGCGTTTGGCAAATAATGGGAGAAAACACTGTGTTGCCACTGCATGTGAAATGCCGCCATCAGCCAAAATCATTCAACCAGTACTGTATTATTGATCTTGAACCAATAGCAAAGCAGGGTTTGTTTTTGGGAGGAGCTGTTGAGTGGATGTTGGTGTGGAAATGTAAGTGTTATGGTTTGTAAAAAGGATTGCAGCTCCAGCATCTCGACCTCTTGGTGTGATCAGAAAGGTAAAAAACAAACGCTCAGTTAATATTATTTTTGTTTACATTACATTACAAGATGAATGCTTTTCACCTGTGATTTAGAAATGTTATAAATCAGCACATCCACACCCTTTAATATTAATACATCAATACATTATTATGTTTTGAAATGTACATTGCTTATCAGAGCCAGGGAAAACAGAGAGGAAACATACATCACATAATGCTCAGCTAATCCCAGTGTTGGCAGAGCATGTGGATAGTTCTGGATGTCTGTTGTGTTGGTGCTGCTGAGCATGTCACTGCGCATGTGCAGTGAGCTAAAAAAAAAAAACACAATCTCATCTCTCTTTGTCATCCAAAGAAAAGAATAACTGCACCGTGACAACATTTTAATTTAATCACTCTCTGGCTATTCACCCTCAGCCTCTCTTTTATGTCTGCATGTGTGCTTTTGCTGCGTACAGATCTCCAGTAATGACCGGCCAGCAGAAGCTTCTCTCGCTGTGGGTCTGGCTGTTGCTTATGGCGGCTCTGTGGCCAGTGGCAGGCAGTAAGCGTGGAGGCCTCTTCAGAGGTCGAGGAAAAGCAGACAGCGATAAAGCATCTCCTTCCCAGATCCAAGGCCTTTCCAAGCAGGGCCAGAAGTGGCTATTTGGGTTATTTGGACCGAAGCACAGGTCTGGGAATCACCACGGCCATGAGGCTGCATCCTCTAAGGAAAATCAGCACAGCGAGGGCCAAAGATTTCACAACAAGTCTCTGTGGAGTACCTTTGTTAAGGCAGCTGCCCCCACTGCCACATCTAATGTCTTTCTCACACTGGGGTATGTGGTGTTTTTCCTCATGGCAGCCTGGATAAGAGACATCTAATCACCCATACAATGAAATAAAGCTCCTTGAACAAATCGTCCTTCCTGTTCTTCATTGTTTATGAGTGACTGGTAATATGAGTGCAGGGGACGTTTCTGGGACTTCAGGCCTTTGACAACCTCCTTCTATCATCACAATGTCAACATGGTGGTTATTTACACGCTGACTGAAGTATGATTACTGACTCAATACACTTAAGCATTTGCATCGTCAAGCAAATCAATATGAAACTTTGGCTTTGTATCCATCACTATATGACACCTTCCTTTAGGGAACGCTTTGTCTACAGGGCTGCGATGATTTGCTTGATCCATTGATCTACAGGTTAAATTGGGTCTACAAAACTTGAATTTTTTGACACCATCAAATGTCTTATTCTGTCAGGGTGACAGACCACAACCACAATGCATCACTGTTAAATGAAAACCTCAAAGAAGGTCTGAAGAAAGAGAAACTGCAGACGTACAAAACTGATGGCTCAGAGGTGAACCGCAAGTACACTAAGAGGTATTAAAAATGCAACAAAAAACAAATAAAATTGGATACAACTACTTTGTATACAAAAAAATGTTTTGTTTCGTGGCTATTGAAACTATGGAGCCACATTTTTCAGCTCAAACAATAAATTAACGTGGCAGACGGTACCAATCCCTGTTTTTACATGTGTGATTCGTTAGGACATTGTTTGAAAGCTTTCAATGAGTTCTTTTGGTGATTTGAGCTCAACTGGTCAAGACTTTAAAAACCCAGAGGAAAAATGCAAGCTGTCACAGACGGTCACCATGCCACGCTCAGCAGCAAACATGAGGAAGCAGCCCATTGGTATGCTGAGATCCGGAATGACTGAAGCGAGCGTAGCCAGGCATTTTGGCGTCCACAGATGCACTATCTCACGCCTGCAGGCGTGAGATAGTGGTTATGCAGGTTATGGACTGGCCGCCTTATTCCCCGGATATGAATCCGATTGAACACCTTTGGGACAATCTGGATCGCCGTGTACAGCCTCGTATTCCACTGCCGGTGACGGTTGCTGATCTCCGTACTGCACTCTTGGAAGAGTGGGAAGCGATTCCAGTGGCCGAAATCAAAGCGCTCATCATGTCTATGCCACGACGATCACACAAGATACTGACATTTGTAATCCATGTCGATTAATTTTTCTGCTGTTGCTTTTGTTCATTCATGTTCAGTATCATACCAAGTGAAGTCGCCCAATAAATTATGAAAATTCAAATATAGAAAAAAATACTTAATTCATTGTCTTTATTCAAGATTTTGATGTTATTTAGATGCATTATTCATCTATTTGTATAAAGTGAACAGAAATACAGTATGTTTGTTAAATTATGTAATTTCAGCAGAGTTGTGGTGTTACTTACTTTATATAACACATAAACATCCATGACAAACCATATTAAACCATATTAAAGTGCATTAGTTACCCAAAGCATTTACAACTGCAAGTCAAAACCAAAAGATGACGCAGATTAGAGAATATCTAAACCCATAGCGAGATAAGTGCACTTACAGATATTCTACAGCCTATGGTATGAAAATGTCCAATTGGGAACATCTGCCTGAATCAACACAATTAAACACTAAAACCCAAAATAAAGACTGACAAAACATTAACTGAGATCAAAAGAATAAAAGTGAAATAAAACTAAATCTCCATTAAACAATGCATATCATCAATTCCAGATTTACTGTCAACAATATTTGGACAATATGAGCTTGGCTGTCTTTATTATTATACATTAAATATTGTACCTGTAATCTTATTATAATAAAATGCACTGAATAAAGAGTGCCAGTTTTCACTTTACACAAACTCACAAACCCACAGGGAGGAAAAAGAGTGCAAAACATTAATTCCTGGAGACTCAAACACCATGATAGCCAGGAGAGATGATGAAAAGCAAACAGAAGTATTTACAGACACCTGTATTCAAACACCTGACCTGTCTATAACTGACTGATGGTGCTACAGGAAGATTCAGGTGATGAGAGGAAGAAGCTGAGATGTTAAGACCTGCTCAAGCCTGGAAACATGAACAGAACCAACTTCTGCGGCAGAATTCATGAAGTCACAATGTGACGGTGAACCGACAGAGTCTGTAACTTATTGTTTCCAGGCAGTTTTAAGCAAGCATTAGCATTCATCTTGTCTGGCTGGTGACAGGAAATATGGTGTGTGTGATGAGTAAAGGTACAGAAATACAGCTTAGAGTTAGTTCTGGGATTTAAGTTTTGAAACTGTATGAAGCGCTGCACAGATACAAAGACTCAGGCGCCATCATCAACAAAACACATATTGTTCTCTATAGCTGCAGGCAAGGTAGCACATCGAAGAGCACGTGCAAACATGTGTCATGTTCCTTAGAAGAAGCAGAGCCGTACTTTACTTTGAGGAGCAATTTCTGCCATGCATATGCTTAACACTATTGAGGGATAGTAAACCAATGAGAAATGGCCTCCAACATTTGGGAGTGGTCCTCCGTCGGTTCCCGTTGGCAAACTACATTATCTGGAAGTGATCACCACGCCTGAACTGTCCACTAACCATCTGAAAATCTGCTTTAAAATCCCAAATTTTCACATAAAGTGAGGGGAACAAAAACATTCTTTCATATTTGATGGAATTAAAATTGACCGTTGACTGAGCACATTTAATTGATCCAGTTGAAAAATCAGTCTATCAAAGGATGAATGCATGACGCAGTGATGTTGGATGTTTTTTCAACACACATAAAACTCTTAATGTCCTATTTTACACAGTAGCTGATGCACGGTACTGTCACATAACCTGACTCTGTTTTCTACGCATTCAGTGCTAAATAATGTGGAGTAAAAGAAAGTGCAAAGTGACAGAAAATACATTTGTGACAAACGAAACAGCAAATAATAATCACATTACTGACAATCTAACTGTAGAACGTGACTGCTGCCTCTTAAAAATGACTCTTTCAGTTACTATATACATTTTGTTACCTTTTGCTTGTTGACTGCGGCGATAATAGAGGATTTACTAAATACAACACACACAGCTTACTGTGGAGATAATATACATTAGTCGTATGTGGACGTGCAGATATAATGAAGGATCTAGAAATCCACTTGGAGTATGGAAGATTGTTCTCACTGGAGAAGGAGCATGCTGGACAGGAGCATGAGGAGGGAGGTGAACAGTTGAATCACTCCGTAACTCAGAGGGCTGCTGCGATTTCCCTGGGTCTGTTGCTCAGGTTTTCGTTCCTCCAGAAAGCGTTCAGAGTAGATCATGTACTGCTCAACACAGCGCCGGGCCTTCATTTGCTCGATTAGAGCCGGGTATCCAATCTCCTCAATGCTGACAGTGTCGTCGTCATCCTCTCCTCCCTGACTTTTAGGCGTGGTGGAGCTGCTCCCCTGGTCTTTAAGAAGGTCAGTCCTGTTCATACAGCGACCCATGAACTTGTCATAAGGCTCTGCCCGTGGTGGCAGCTTGTAGACATAATCACGGCCATAGTCTTTTTCATCTGTGGACTGGGTGCCATAGTGGCGGTACATGTAGTTGTTGTACGAGTACTCTTCTTCTGGGGTGTGGAAATTGAAGTGTGGTCGAGGGAAGCGCCCAAGTCCATATCCAATGGCCATTCCAGCCACGGCACCAGCACCTGCTGCCAACATGGCCTTTTTGGCAAACCCTGAAGACTTGGGCTGGTAACCCATACTCTGCACGGACCGAGAGAAAGGAGACCCTCCCATCCCATGGCCACCATATCCATAGCTTCCTCCACCAAAACGGGGACTGAGGATCTTGTTATTTGGGTTCCAGTTGGGGTAACCGCCAACTGCTCCACCAGGGTAACCCCCTGGATACGCACCAGGCTGACCCCAGCCCTGTCCTGTATTTCCCCCTCTGACTGGGTAGCCTCCTGCAGCTGGGTAGTGGTTGGGATATCCTCCTGCAGCTCTGCCTGGATACTGGTTGGGATAGCCACCTGCTGCTGGGTACTGGTTAGGATATCCTCCTGGGTTGCCAGCTCTGCCTGGATACTGGTTAGGATAACCACCTGCTGCTGGGTAGCCTCCTGCAGGTGGATTTTGATTTGGATAATTCCCTCTTCCTGGGTTTTGGTTGGGATACCCCCCAGCAGCTGGATATCCACCAGCAGGGTTCTGGTTTTGGTTAGGATACCTCCCAGCAGCTGGATATCCACCAGCAGGGTTCTGGTTAGGATAACCTCCAGGATTGACTCTACCTGGATTCTGGTTTGGATAACTACCACCTCCTGGATAACTTGGTGGGTTTTGTCTGGGAACTCCTCCCTGATTAGTGTGGCCTGGATAACTTCCACCAGCAGGATAACTCCCACCACCAGGATATGGATTGGTGTTTCGATTGGGACTCTGTGGCTGTCGTGGGTAGTTTCCTGATGGTTTTGATTGTGTCCCACCCCTGTTGCTGGAAGACGATGAGGTTTTCTTGCTGCTGCTGCTGCTGCCGCTCCCCCTTTTAGCCCATGTCAATTCAGTGTTCAGGACGAACACAATGAGAAGGGAAACCAGAGCAACCTCACACAACCTCCCCATCATGGCCCTAAAGACAGGTAATGACCATAAAAACAGTTAAACATCTTAAAAAATATATTGCTTTTCCTGTTCTTAAAGATGACAGACATGGCTTAGTGCCACTTAATTTACCGATCAGCAATAATTACTGCGGTCAAGCCAGCCGTCTCTTGCAAACTGGTGGTCAAATGAGCCGCTGCTGTATTTCAAGGGGGCATTTTCTCGAGTTTATGGTGAAGATAAGATAAGATAAACCTTTATTTGTCTCACAATGGAGAAATTTTCAGAAAGCAACCGCTGGTATGTTTACTTCCGGGTTTCAAAATAAAACATCTCTCTTACTCTCTTGAAACGTAAATAAAATTAATTTATTCCATAAGTAGTCCAAAAAGTGCTACTGGATAAATATGCATATATTACTTACACAAATAATACCAAGTACTTTTAGGTACCAAGTACCTGTACTGCTGGACTTAGTACTTCCTGTACTACTAGCACAAATAATATGAAGTACTTTCACTGTGTACTTTTCCAGTAATCCACTTTCAAAGTCACTTACACATAGCAATAAGAAACATTTTCGTCTAAATTTGAAGTGAAATAAAATCAGTTTCTTCTTTAAGTAGTTCACCAAACCTGTACAGCTGGACTTAGTACTTCCTATACTACTTGCACGAATAATACCAAGTACTTTTACTGTGTATTTTTCCAGTAATTCACTCTCAAAGTCACTTACACATAGCAATAAGAAGCATTTTTGTCTAACTTTGAAGTGAAATAAAATGTATTTTTTCCATAAGTAGTTCACCAGACCTGTACAGCTGGACTTAGTACTTCTTGTACTACTAGCACAAATAATACCAAGTACTTTTACTGTGTACTTTTCCAGTATTTCACTCTCAAAGTACTTGGTATTATTTGTGTAAGTAATATATGACGTAATTTATCCAGTAGCACGTTTTGGACTACTTATGGAATAAATTAATTTTATTTATGTTTCAAGAGAGTAAGAGAAATGTTTTATTTTGAAACCCGGACGTAAACATACCAGGGTTGCTTTCACCATAAACTCGAGAGTAAATTCGCACTTGAAATACAGCAGCGGCTCATTTGACCACCAGTTTGCAAGAGACGGCTGGCTTGACCAAAGTCAATAACCGACTATTATTATTATTATTATTAAATATTGTTTATTTATTTAATTCCTCTTATTTTAACGATGGGCGCGTAATTGAGTTTCAATTTATTCAAAGATATCGTAGATTTGAAGAGGCAGTGCACGTTCATATATAATAATGTCTTATTACCAAAATGTTATTATTTTAAAAGAAAACCGACCTAAATAAACCAATATGCCACCCATAGTAGCTAGTAACTAATGATAATAATAATGCATTTTATTTAAAGGTGCCTTTCTTGGCACAAATAAACAAGCGACTGCCAATCATTTCTATTTCTCGTCCGCTTTAACACAACAACTGACGCCGGCCACATCGTATTATTATAATGTTGTTACATTGAGGCTAAACCCACAAAGACAAATCCAGCATCATGATGGAGTTTAACTGGATTATTTCTTACCGTGAATTTGTCTGCGTAATTCGGTGGTAATTCTGCTATAATGCCTTCTGGCTTCTCTTCTCTCTCTGGTTCGTTATGTCTCTGCTCTGGCTAGGGGTGGTTCCAGCTAGGTAGGGTGCGCTCGATTTATTTAGCAGCGCGTAGGAAGTGGATGTGGGGACAGTTCGCTGTGACCATGTGGCGCATATCATGACGCCAAACACAAGCAACAAAAAAATGTACTTTCAGTTTCAGTTATACTTTAAGAAACCCGTGCATTTATTATCTGTAAATATAAATATAGATCTATTTATATGTAATCATTACGTAACAGTTACGCCAACTTCTGTAAGACACTACCCAATCTATCTTATCTCATCCTATCTTATCTTAAATCGGTGGTTTTTCTCTTTAGTGACTGATTATATTATTTTAAATTAAGACTATTTTATTGTATCTGTATATCTTTATCTTGCGTAGGCTACAATTGAGTGATTTTAACTGTATGAACGTATGTTGACATGTCAAAGTTTCAAATTAGGAACAAATTGACAGGAATGACAGAATAAGGCACTGGTAAGATATGACAAAAAGTATATTAGGGGTCAGCTGTATTTAAAAATGTTTTAGTCGGTTTGCACCTTAGAGTTTTTAATTCAATTATATGAAGTTGTGTAAAACGTTAACACAAATGTGTCATGTTGCATGGTGGTAATGGTGGTCCGACCCAGGGCCGTCCGTTAGGTCCAGTTCCATAAAACAAGCGCACACCTGAGGCCTGCGCAGCTCCGGGCACGGACGAGATGTCTGCCATGCTGCTCTGTGATTGGATGATGTCGTTGAGCTGTGACGTCAATGTTGTAAAAGGTCAAGAGCCCGTATGTACTCGCAGCTTCAGTCTGCTCAGTGGAAACATGTCGGGAAGGAGAGAGCCCAGCGGAGGAACTGCGTCCATGAAATGCCAGGCTGAGACATAAACTCAACGGTAATCGGTTCCGACGGACGGTGGTGACTTAGCCGAGCTAGCAACTGCGGGGCCACGGTATTTTTTCACGGAAGCAGACAGGTCGGGAGCGGATGGACGGCTAAAGACAGACAGCCGGGGATTGATCAGAAGAAGTAGCCTAGCAGGCAGGCTGCCGGGCCGGGTAGAGAGAGAGGAAGAGGGAGACAGGGAGCTTAAAACTAGAAGGGGCTGCTGCTTGCTAGGGGATGTTATCCGTATTGTCGTATGGCAGACTGGTAGCCAGGGCTGTCCTGGGCGGACTCTCTCAAACGGACGGTCGGGACTACAGCCTGGTCACCGCCAGTTATGGCTACGGCAAAGACTTTCGTAAGGGGATCCTGAAGAAAGGGATGTGCTACGGAGACGATGCCTGCTTCATTGCGCGGAACAGGAACGCCGATGTATTGGGTAAGGCTGTCTGGCATACCATGCACTGTATCTGTCTTGTAGATCCAAGTTGGACACCTTTGTGCACATGTGACCTTCAGCTATCTGGCCTGCACCTGCGTCGACCCCTCGGATGAAAACATAACACCCCTCCTCCCAAAGCACAGCCATAACTTTTCTCCTCATGTCCCCCGCGGTGTTAACTATGTAATAGCTCACTTGAACACTGACAGATGTTTACAGATGACCAATGCAGCTGCAACAAAGGCATTAAATGCACAAACTGTTACAAACTTTATGTGCTGTCTGAGGGTAGTTTTGAGGCAAAACCTAGCATGACCTTTCACCTAGATGAGCTCCAGCTGAACGGTACACGGCGGAAATGTGAGATAATAAACTCACAAAATTAGGAGGCACAGATACGTTTCATTAGAGGCGGACAGGACGGTTAAAGTCCCTGTTGCAGCATCTTAGACTTAACACCACAATGTCTTGCAAAGGTCAGAATGGTTGAGCATGGAGGCAGCCATGTTGCTACCAGTGATAGCAGCCTGCTAGCTTAGCTCAGTGTAATTGCTTTGTTCTCTCGCCGCCCGACTGACAGGACCGTAAACAACCAAATATTTTACACACCACGTGACTTGGTCTACCCTTACACGGTGTGTTTAATAGTTTACAAGCAATATGTAGTGTTAAATATTTAGGCTGGGGACATGGAGTAGAAAACAACCCGCCCTGGGGAACAGAACCTCCATCAGGGCTCCACGTTACTGATGGCAAACAGCATGGTAGTAAAGTCTGTAGTAAAACCCTGGACTGCTGGATAAAAGACATCGTGGTAGTCTTTTAAATATATTTTTGCTTGATTAGAGTAATGGGTGTTTGGAAATTTTTCCAAGAGAGTCCCTGAGTGTGTTTTTTTATTATTATTTTATTCGAGGGATTTCCACCTGCAGTACAAAGACATTAAAAGGGTTATTATAAGTGTGTCTCCTTATGTTACACCGCTATCTTTTTGACAAGACTTTGTTTGGTGTTGGATTGATGCAGGGTTGCATTTTAATGTGTTTTAATGATGGAATGTTTGATTTTGTCCTTGAAGTATTGAGCAGATATTCAGTTGCTAAGTCTTCTAGTGTCACCCTTGAGTCAAGATGTATCAGATAACCAATTGCAGGTATACATTTCTAAGTGGATGGGTGAGTACCAAAACCACATCGAGAATCAAATTTCACTTCCCTTCTGTCCATCAGGCGTGGCAGATGGCGTAGGTGGTTGGCGTGACTACGGTGTCGACCCCTCTCAGTTCTCTGCCACATTAATGAGAACCTGTGAGCGACTGGTGAAGGAGGGACGCTTCACACCCAGTAACCCAGTGGGCATCCTGACCTCAGGCTACTATGAGCTCCTACAGAACAAGGTTCCCTTGTTAGGTGAGTACTCACAGGTGATTTATTACAGCAAATACACAGTCAGACATGGAGTGAGTAACACAAACACTTCCCATGAACCAGACGTACTCTGAGAAATGTATAGCAAAGCTGCAGGATGAGTCAGACTGGGCTTTGTTTACAAGATGCCTAACATATTACCACAAGTCATGACAGAGCCTATCTCAGATTATGTGTTAATATATAGGTTTAGACCCACATCTGAAATGATGTAATACTTGTGAGGTAGATACTAACTTAATCAGACTCTATTTCGTCATGCCGCCACTTGGAAGCTGAGACTCTGTGACCTTGTTGGCTTAAACAGTATTCTTTTTATGAGTGAACATTTTGTCTCACGCCAGAGCTGCAAAAGGCCAAGAATCTGTCTGTAACTGACACCGCAAGAGGGTTGGCTAGATTTTAAGGCTGTGCATGTGGCAAACGTGTGACATAGGTCACATTTCTTCAAACACTCTGTAGACTTGAAGCGAGTGTGCACGCTAAATGTTAACCTCATGCCCCTCTGTCATGTTGTTTATCAAATGGCCTACTTTTATTTTGACGTCTGTGTCTGACCTTCCCTGCTCAAGGTTACGTGGACTGTTGGCACCTAAAGCTGCTTCACTGGGGCTCAGGGACAAACACAGTTCATGGCCCCTGGGTTTGTTTTCTCCCCTTTTGCTTGTGAATTGCATAATAATCTCATCCACTCACTGTGGAAGAAAGAAATTCTTGACGTAGGTGCACACAAAGCCAGTGCTGTATTGATTTAGCAGTGTTCTCCTCCTCTGGAAACACACACATTCAACCTGTACTTGTTTTACTGATAGATTGGTTTGCGTTTTCACAACTGACACTAGTTTATTTTTTTCCCCCTGTCCTTTTGTCAAA
This sequence comes from Synanceia verrucosa, assembly GCA_029721515.1. Lineage (NCBI taxonomy): Eukaryota > Metazoa > Chordata > Actinopteri > Perciformes > Synanceiidae > Synanceia > Synanceia verrucosa. Next base: position 13,807,911 of record CM056564.1, on the reverse strand, counting down.
TTTCACCCTCTATAAATTATAGCTGCTTTGCTCTGCTTTGTCTGTAGGGAGCAGCACAGCCTGTATCGTCGTTCTGGATCGAAGGGGTCACCGGCTACACACATGTAACCTCGGTGACTCTGGTTTCCTGGTGGTTCGGGAAGGAGAGGTGGTTCATCGCTCAGACGAGCAACAGCACTATTTTAACACACCCTTCCAGCTGTCCATCGCTCCTCCTGGAGCTGAAGGGGTGGTCCTCAGTGACAGGTCAGTAGCTCAGTGGTCATCTGTGAAAGTAAAATAAGGAAATATTGGCTGTTGTTGCATGTTGTAAAGCCGCAAGTAGATCAGAGAACATAAATTGTCTTTGTAAAGTTCAGTTGCTGATTAATTTCCTGGTTCAGCTTTGAGCCTCTGCATGTGCAAAGCAAATACTTACAACGCAGCTATGTTCACTTTCACGTTTGCTTCTAAACAATTATTTAAATATCAGAGTGGGACTGAATTTGTTAAAACATGCTGCATCCTCTCATGTGGGAGTGTGTGTAGAATAAACAAGGCCTTTGCTATCCCACTCTGTCTTTACTATCGTCAATTGAAGCATATAAAGCATATTCCAGCCAGAGGTTTTTTTTTTTTGTTTTTTTTTTTTTGTTTTTTTTTTTGGACACTGCTACCAGATAATTTAAGGAAATTAAAATGCACTACGTAGCATCACAATTCACAAAAATGTTCCACTATGAAGTAGCATTTGAAGCACATGACACATGATGCTTAAGCATGAATTAAGGCTTGCAAAGCTACCCAGATAGGTGCCACAACTTCATTCTGACTTCTTTTTAACAACAGGTAAACCTTTTCTAATCCCTTTAGAGCAGCCTCAAGATCCTTTTTAAAAAATGTATGTTTCCTCACACTGGTCTAATCTTGTTCTTCTGGTGTGAAATATTTTTTTTTAGTTTAGGCTGTTCAATTAACATTTATTGCCCTGGCATTTGCCACCTTAAAATACTAGATTAAGCATGAACATAAGGTTAAAGCTCTCAGCAGATATGCTTAAATGTTGGCTATGGCACCAGCAGGCAACATGACCGCTGCAAGGACACTCTGGGCAGTCTGTTTCCGACTCAGCTGTCAGATTAAACACCCACGCTGTGTCCAAGTTTTGGCAGAGTGACTTCTGACCTGCTTAATTCCATATTGGAAACTGTTGACAGCAGCTCAGGCGCGACATGCTCCTGTTACACTTGTGACTGATCTTTCCGTGCCGGTCTGTTTGGTCTAGTCCCGAAGCAGCTGACAGCTCCTCCTTCGACGTGCAGCTCGGTGACATCATCCTGACGGCCACTGACGGCCTATTTGACAACATGCCAGACTACATGATTCTTCAAGAGCTCAAAAAACTCAAGGTATCACTCCTTGATTATCAGTTTATTCAAGCTGACTGCATATATGTGCAGACATAACCTGCATCATGAACATGTAATGCTTTTTACTTTTTCCACATCAGACACCCAACTATGACAGCGTCTTGCAGACTGCACAGAGTATTGCAAAGCAAGCTCATGATCTTGCCTACGACCCCAATTATATGTCCCCTTTTGCACAGTTTGCCTGTGACAATGGTCTGAATGTAAGAGGTACGTTGTGTGCTCTTTTTTTTTTTGCTTCGAACAGAACATGTTATTCAGGTGTTAATGCAAAATGCCTTTTCTCTATCAAAGGAAATATATTGATAAACATCACTGTCTTTTTTTCCCCCATATATTATCCTTACAAATATGTAGTTGTTGTATTTGGTTGTAAAGGATAAGAGGATATACTGTATGTTGCAAATATTTTTGCTGTCCTTAAAAGTTGTCTGTTTGAATGGAACCTTGACTACAACAGAAATGCATATGGTTAATGATATTTAGACATAAAATGAACACACATTTAGTTCCCCCCCGCCCCCACCCCACCACCATGGTTCCTCACACTCATTTTCTTGTTCTGCAGGAGGGAAGCCAGATGATATCACGGTGCTGCTGTCCATTGTGGCTGAATATACAGACTGAAAGTGTGTCTGAGAGAAGAGTGTGTGTGCGCTTGATCCTCCCTGCCTGCCTGCCTGAGTCTTCCACCTGCTGCAGCCCTCCCAAAAATGCACTGCATCCCATGGGCTGACAGGGGAGGCCCACCGACACCACACACACTCCTCGCTGCAGGGCTGACGTCCACCCGTGTATATTTTTGTTTTCTTCCTCTGTTTATGTTTTGGTGCTTGAACGGTTGAGGGGAAGCAGGCAGCTTGGACATTTTTTCATGTTGATCGTGATGCAGGAGGAGCGGCGTACGACAGGCTGGCAGATGCCTTTCAGTCTTTCAGTGTCTTCGTTGTGTGGCATCAACACCTTATAGGTGACGTGACTAGAAGACAGTGTGGCTTTACTGGGGGGCTTTAAAATGTGGTATCCCTTGTGTATGAAAGGTGATGTCATAAGAGGCGATGGCTTTGGATTCTTGGGAGATTAGTGATAGAGTTGTTCCAGTTTTTAATCTGTTCCTTGTTGTAAATGTGTTTGAACAAAGCATATAAATGGATGGAGGAAGCTCATTGGGAAAGGATTGGTGGTACAGGAGAATGGGATGTGAGTTGGGTTTCAGTGTCTTGGGATTTGAAGAGGTAAGCAGTAATTGCTCAGATCAAAGAAACCTGTAAAGGGAAACCATAACGCTCAATAGAGCGCTGATCAGTTTTTATCACTTGGTTGGGGGGCGGGATTGAGTGTGTACATCCTAATGAGTTGTAAATATTTTTGTGTTTATTGGGCTTCATTCTGGCCTTTCTGTTGTCTTTGCTTCGGAAGCAAAGAACTATTTTGTTACTGTTGTGTATGATGTGCACATGCATTCATAAATATTATTTTCTTGTATAGATGTTAAAGTGAGTTTTATCAATCCCATGCTTCCACTCGCCGAAAAGAACAAGACCTTTGCTGATGATCGCTGCAACAGTGGTGTGGTAGGGAGGATGTTAAAAGTGCGTGCGAGTGTGGTATACATGTGAGAAGTCATATTGGAATGTGTGGCATATTTAATGTTGATATGTGGTATCTCATGAAGCTAAAGCTAGCATCTGGGAATGCTTGCAATTGCAATGATAGGTCAGGCATGAGTTGAAAAGAAAACATATTTTTTTAATGTTAGTTTTAAAAGGAAGAGTTAGAAGTGTCTGCTGACACAATGTGTGTGTGATGGATGAAAAACTAGCAATCATAACGAGAATCAGGTGTGTGTGCGTGTGTGTGTATACACATGGGTGAAGGTGTGCGTGTCAAATTTTGGTTATATTTCTCATTTCCTTATTTCCCTTTACATTTATTTGCTGCTTCTCTTTTTGTAATTCAGATGTCTGTATATAACTTGACGTGATTTCCATGGACATTGTCGCCATGATTGTAAGTGTGTGTGCTGCATCAGATGACGTTATTCAGAAGACATTGATAATCCTGTCCTGGTCATGATAGTCTGCCTCTTTGTCTAACAGCTCATCCAGGTGGTTTGGACTATGTTTTTACAGTTTCAAAGCAGGTGCACCAAAGACGCTTTCTTTCACTCTTTCGCTTTGTTGTTACAAACACCATACAGCAATACTGTAAATTCTGTGCTCTAAATCTTGCGTGATGGTAACATTGTGTGGGTGGAAATGTTAATGCAGACGGGCATTACAATGTCTGTTCTTACATTTTATCATAGCAAAAGTTGTATCATGTTATTGGTTTAATTTAAATGTGACTGGTTGCAACAAGGTGTAAGACAGGTTTATGAAACCAAAGAAGGAAAGCCATATGTTATTATAGACGTGACGAGGGCACTGCTCTGTAAGTTCTGCTGTCGAGATAACCTTGATTCCTACACATAATGGACACAATTATTATTAATATTAGAATAATATCTGCCCTGCACTCTTCTTTTTGCATGATTTCTGTCTCCACTGTTGGCGCCGTTCAAGTTATTTTCACAGTTGTTGTCCGTTCTTGTCCCGATGGTTTATAAGTGGTGCATAAAGGTTCTGAACATGTATTCACTTCAAAGATCTTTGACAGATGTAATCCACGTGCAGAGAGAGGAGTTGTGAGATTCAGCCTTAATAGCTAGACCTGTGCTCAAGAGGCCTTTCCTGTCATTGCAAGCTTGTCTCGTCTCGCTCATATTTCCCAGTGTTCGATGTAAACGAAAGTCTGCCCCCGTCCTTGCTGTAAAGTTGTTCTCAAAGGTGCTTCTGCAGTCTGTATGGTATGATTGTCCTCTTTTCAGCAAGTAATGTTTGTGTGTATGAAAGATACACCTATGTCTACAGTGTAACAATGCAGGTCGAATTTATGTAAATATGTTTTAAAATATGTACAATATTTAAATAAAGAATCTAGTATTTATACTAAATTTGTGTGAAGCATTTTCATGATGTTAATCCATGTTTCATCTATAAAAATATATGTGCTGTTCACAATAAATGCATCTGTTGAAGCAGGTTCAAATCACCAACTAGATACAGTGGACGCACCTTTTTAGCAATGTTTATTATTATTATTATTGTTGTTGTTGCAGATGAAGTGTTTGCTTTGATTATTAGCATCATTTATATAAGTCAATACCAATGGTAATGTGCATGCATGCTCACAACATGTATGCCTGCATATTGTGCATAAAGCAGGCATATTAGAAAATCCATTAAAAAATTATTTGCAGAGGTTACTATGGTGCAAAGTAGCAAACACATTACTTTAGTAAGTGATGAGGTATCTTAAGTATTTCAATTCCCTTATTATTTCATCTCGACAATCACCTAGATTAAATAGGGTAAAATGCACAAAACATCCATATTACATTTATAATAATTTATATTTACTGGTTATGTTACAGTTTTAAAATAGAATAAATAATTTTTCCGAACCTGAGAAATTACTTTGCAGCAATAGCAAAAAACAATATACAATAGAAAAAAATATTGCTATTTACAATATGAAGTACAAGAATATAAAAATTTTAAAAATATATATACAGATAAATAATTATGACCCATGATAAAGTATTTATAGCGCAGCAGAGCTGTAACAAAAACATGATCAACAAATACAGTATTACACATTTGACCACCTATGAGTATATAAAGCATCTACAACAATATCATTCTACTTGTATGATAATGCATCAGTAGGCTAATCCATTTAGTACTATTTAAATTAAGTCAAATTATGAAAGCACACAGGTTGATATTGTATATAAAAATATATATATATAAAAAATATCCTCAAAATGCTGCTGATTTAGAAGTATAGAGAGCGTGAACGTGACGTTACGTCGCTGAGCAGCACCATCTTGGAAGGAACATGAACGTAAACAAAAGCGATCATGCAATCAGCTTTAACGCCCAAAATGCACAGCGATGTGACGTCACATTTACATTCTCTGTATCAAAGGTTGATTTCACCTCTTCTGCCCTTCATTTATTCTACTGGTTCACTGTTACAGTGGAGAAGTAGTCTGAACATACACTATATTGCCAAAAGTGTTCGCTCACCGATCCAAATAAACAGAATCAGGTGTTCCAATCACTTCCATGGCCACAGGTGTATAAAATCAAGCATCTAGGCATGCAGACTGCTTTTACAAACATTTGTGAAAGAATGGGTCGCTCTCAGGAGCTCAGTGAATTCCAGCGTATAACTGTGATAGGATGCCACCTGTGCAACAAATCCAGTCGTGAAATTTCCTCGCTCCTAAATATTCCACAGTCAACTGTCAGCTGTATTATAAGAATGTGGAAGTGTTTGGGAACGACAGCAACTCAGCCACGAAGTGGTAGACCACGTAAACTGATGGAGCGGGGTCAGCGGATGCTGAGGCGCATAGTGTGAAGAGGTCACCAACGTTCTACAGAGTCAATCGCTACAGACATCCAAACTCCATGTGGTCTTCATATTAGCTCAAGAACAGTGCACAGAGAGCTTCATGGAATGGGTTTCCATGGCCGAGCAGCTGCATCCAAGCCATACATCACCAAGTGCAATGCAAAGCGTCAGATGCAGTGGTGTAAAGCACGCCACCACTGGACTCTAGAGCAGTGGAGACGTGTTCTCTGGAGTGACGAATCACGCTTCTCCATCTGGCATTCTGATGGACGAGTCTGGGTTTGGTGGTTGCCAGGAGAATGATACTTGTCGGACTGCATTGTGCCAAGTGTAAAGTTTGGTGGAGGGGGGATTATGGTGTGGGGTTGTTTTTCAGGAGCTGGGCTTGGCCCCTTAGTTCCAGTGAAAGGAACTCTGAATGCTTCAGCATACCAAGACATTTTGGACAATTCCATGCTCCCAACTTTGTGGGAACAGTTTGGAGCTGGCCCCTTCCTCTTCCAACATGACTGTGCACCAGTGCACAAAACAAGGTCCATAAAGACATGGATGACAGAGTCTGGTGTGGATGAACTTGACTGGCCTGCACAGAGTCCTGACCTCAACCTGATAGAACACCTTTGGGATGAATTAGAGCAGAGACTGAGAGCCAGGCCTTCTCATCCAACATCAGTGTGTGACCTCACAAATACACTTCTGGAAGAATGGTCAAATATTCCCATAAACACACTCCTAAACCTTGTGGACAGCCTTCCCAGAAGAGTTGAAGCTGTTATAGCTGCAAAGGGTGGACCGACGTCATATTGAACCCTGTGGATTAGGAACGGGACGTCACTTAAGGTCATATGCGAGTCAAGGCAGATGAGTGAATACTTTTGTCAATATAGTGTAGCTACCTTTAAAGGTAACAAATAAAACCCTTTTCTATCGAGAGAGGAACTACTGTTTCATTTTAGTGCCTTGTATCTAGAATCACAGTATAAAGTGAAGTAAATTCAAGCCAAATGACCCTACTAAAATACATAATAATGCTCAGTAACATGCCATGGTTTTCAAATGGTGGTTTTCAGCAGTAGATGGCAGTGTGGAGTCACAGGATGCCATGGATGTTTTGTTACTAATCTGCTCCAGCTTCTCTTCCTGCAGCCAGCCAAGCTACATTCCTGCTGACAGCAGAGCTTCTGGTTTAAATAGGTGTGTGTCAGCTGACAGTTGTGTGATGCTAGCATGTTAGCATGATAGCTCCCGAGTAAGCAAGAAAATACTGTACTCACTTAGCGTTTACGGAAATAGCTGCGTTTGCTCTCCACAACTGTTTTGTTTTCTTAGACCTGAACGTTGATTATATGTCCAAAGAGAACCGGTTTATCATGAAACAACAAGCTGTCTGACGCTAAGTTAGCTTTTTATAGCACTAGCCAGCTAGCAGCTAGGAAGCAAAGCTTCCCTAGCAACTGTGGCTAGCTGTGACAGCAGGCTATCTAACCAGCCTGTGTCTTCATGGAGAGCTTAAAAGTGTTAGCTAAGCTTTCAAGATTGGTCGGAAGGGTGAGTTATGTGAATACACTGTAAACCGGCGGCTCCTGCTGAGGTAAATGTTGATTAAATGGCAAAAACTGAGCAGGGCAATGGACTTGACTTGCGGGACAGCACAGAGAAGCTGACAGAAAATGTGAAAGGCGGCTCGTATGGATCCGACCCAGAGGTAAACGGCAGTGTCCCCGGGGAGAAACAGGTGGACAAGTACGGATTCACAGGAGGAGCCCAGCAGCAGTCCGGACAGCTGTAAGTGGAGCTCCATGATGCTAAAGTCAGATGAATTCAGTGAAGTGTTAATCCCTCCACAGACAGTCAAATGTATTGTTGTACCCAACTGAAGACAAGTTATGTGAACAAGTTTTCAAACTTTTCAATCTGATCTGTCCTTATCTGTCCCAAATAACCTCCTGTTGTTGCTGGAGTCAGCAGGTCTGACATTTTATATATGTATGGTGTCATTTGAATGAGTGAAAATAATGCATCATTCAAGTAAATAGTTGGCCAATTATCCTGATTAACAGTTGGATTTCTTGTCCCCTGGATCCTTCAAAGCAAAGTTATGTCTATGTATGACCTCTTAACCTTGCCACAGATTAGAGAAAAGCAAAAAATAGCAAATATAATGTTTTTTTTGTTAACTTGTGAGCCACCAGTTTGGAAACCACTGATGTAGACACATATAAATGAGTTCCTACTTCCTTGCTTATCTTTGGTCTGGCACTCAAACAGAGACTACATTCCTGTGGTCCTGGTCTCTCTCTGGCTTCCAGTGCTGTGCATCTTGATGGTTATTTTAAAGGTACTCAGTGTGCGTGCCAATTCCTACATCTCTGACCCTTTTAAACTATCAAATCTCTCATAGTTCTGGGAGGTCATTCAACCTAAAGCTGCTGGCTGGTTTCTGGGTCTAGATTTACGTTAAAGGGATTGAGAGATTGCTCTTGTGGACCCTAGTTTTTTTTTTTCTTTTGGACCTGCATAGTGTCCCAGTTTTTTCAGTATTTGTGTTACTTTCATGGCCTACTTTCATATCTGTCCTTCAAAAATGAGCAGCATTTTGGTGATGACTTTAAAAAGTGTCTTTAACTTTAAAAAGGTATTTCATTGTTGTGTTCAGATCTGAAACAGGAAAGGAAGTTCATTAGTTTTAAATCAATTTTTTAATCTGCTCACCAGGCATGTGTTTGGTAGATCAGGACGTGTCCATTACAATATGGCAGCTCCAGTCTGCGATAAGACTGTACTAAAGTGAGATACTGGTCTAAGTCTTGTGTGGGAGGTTGTAGGGAACTGAACTAGGGGAAAGTTTCCTGTTCCAGCTTCCTGTTTTCCTTGTACTTCGTGGCCGATGGCAAGTGTTCCACGGTTTGAGGTTATGTTTCCTGTGTGGACAAGGAAGAGATGAGCCACTGTCCCGCCCCTCTGAAAAGCGGCTTCCCCTGTCATAAATACAGGGAAGTGACACAGTACAGCCATCAGCCCACTTCTGTTTGTCTCCCATCTCCACAGTGCTGAAGAAATCCCCATTGAAGTGCTGAGGCAGCGGGAGGCAAAATGGCTGGAGATGCTCAACAACTGGGACAAGTGGATGGCCAAAAAGCACAAGAAGGTCTGCTTTAATAACTGAATGAAGTCTGACTTCACTTCTTTCATTCTTTGCAATGCAAATGTTCATGTTCATGCTGTTTTGGAGCTTGAGCTTAGCTGAAATTTTGAAATAGATTGAACTATAAATTCATGTCAAAAACTAAGCTGGAAAACCTGTGATCATCATGTCAGGTTTTTTTAAATCTTTGACGATCAGTTGCAGTTGCGAACAGCTGCTGCAGTATTTACAGTAATTTCCTTCAGTTTCTGTGTTATTTTTGTCTTCCTTTCGCTTGCTTTCTACAGACTCTTGAGTAACTGCATATGTGTTGACTAACAGGTGAAAGAGCGCTGTCAGAAGGGGATCCCTCCATCCCTACGTGGCCGGGCCTGGCTCTACCTCACTGGGGGCAAAGTGAGAAGGGAGCAAAACCAGGGAAAATTCCAGGTAGGTTGTATTTTTGTGATCATCCATACATCCATTTTTTCCGCTTATCCTCTCATAGGGTCGTGGGGGGACTGGAGCCTATCCCAGCTGTCATAGGGCGAAAGGCACGGTATACCCACCCTGGAGAGAACCCATGCAGAACGGGAAGAACATGCCAACTCCACACAGAAAGGCCCCAGGCTGGGAATCAAACCCAGTACCTTCTTGCTGTGAGGCGACAGTGCTAACCACTGTGCTGCCCTTTTTTTTGTGATTTGTCTGGGACAAATCATCACTCAAAGTGTTAAGGAGTGTTTTGCAAAACAAATAGTGTGTATTCATGACGCATGTATGTACGAATATTTGTAATTTTAGTGTGACGTTTACACATCACTGACAACTAGAAAATGCCAAAATGGTATCTCAGTTTTAATAATTCCCTTATAATTTCACTGAAGCTTTCATTTCAAGAGTTTCCTGCATCATAAACTTGTTAAAATGAGCATGGTGGGAAAAGACTAATACATAAACATGATGTTGTGTTTTTAGGAACTGGACAGTCAGCCAGGAGATCCTAAATGGGTGGATATTATTGAGAGGGACCTCCATCGACAGTTCCCCTTCCATGAAATGTTTGCAGCGAGGGGAGGTCATGGGTAAGTACTGCTTTCTAAATGCCTGCCATTATGCCCATGTGTTTGTGTGGCTGAGTGTTTCAATGTATCAACATTTAATTTATGTATATTCAGGCAGCAGGACCTGTTCCGCGTGTTGAAGGCTTATACCCTCCATCGTCCTGAAGAGGGTTACTGTCAGGCTCAGGCTCCCATCGCTGCTGTACTCCTGATGCATATGCCAGCAGAGGTAAACACACATACCAAATGTTTTTCCTGTAATATAGAATAATATATAGTTCATATTGTGTGTTCAAAGCCCCAATGAGAAGGTGAAGAGAAATAATGGGGGGACAAAGAGTGTGAAATAATGACTCCTTAAACTAATATTCATTGTATGATTGTGACATTTGTATACATAATAGTCATATATACAATGTTAAATGCCTGTACCCATGTTTCCTGTCTTTGTCGTAGGATGCTTACTGGGTTCTAGTGCAGATTTGTGAGAAATACCTTCCAGGATACTACAGTACTGGGCTGGTAAGAGTCCAGACAGACACACTGTCATATCACTTTGAAAATACTTTATATCATAAGTAGAGCTTGAGTATAAGCTCTTTATATTTACATTTTAACAGTGTTCAGCTAATCAATTATTATTCTGAATCCTCTACAAAGATGAGTCTATTGTCTAATTGTGAGCAAATTGCCACTTGTAACACTGTAGGAACACCCAAGATCACTGGGTTTCTGAAGACTGCATTTGTGCCACATTTTAGGACTGAATCCTTGCATGTATTTATATTTTTCAGAAATGACTGGAGTCAGTATTTGTAATATGTGGCTGGTGATGGTGGTGTTAGATTTGTCAGGCCAATGTCTCCAGCTTCTCACTGACATGCTAACGACCTATTAACATGAGGTGGTGACCAGGCCTCCAGGACCAGATAATAAGAAAATGAGATTATGCAAAGAGAAAGGCGTCTGTTCTCTCTCCACTGACTGCTCTTCAATGTTGTCTCCACAGGAGGCGATCCAGCTCGACGGGGAGATCCTGTTTGCTCTGCTGCGGCGGGTGTCACCTGTGGCCCACCGGCACCTGAAGAAGCACAAGCTGGAGCCCATTCTGTACATGACCGAGTGGTTCATGTGCGCCTTCTCTCGGACTCTGCCGTGGGCCTCTGTGCTGCGTGTCTGGGACATGTTCCTTTGTGAAGGTGAGACCTGACACTAAAATAATAATGATTACTTTTAGCTCACAGATAGCAGCTGCATTTGATGCAATACACTAAAGTTAAAAACTGCAAATGTTGAATACGTTGTTTTAGTCTGGGATGAGAAATATGAGAATAGGTCACCACATCTTCAGCAGATATGTGCAGCTTTCTGATGATTAAATATACAGGATATGACTTTTTCTAACTGCATGTTTCTTCATATACACTGCCTGGCCAAAAAAAAAAAAAAGTTGCCACCTGGATTTAATTAAACAAATAGATACGAGCCTCCTATTGGATAATTACTGCAGGTTCAGCAACAGTATGTGCTCAAAGAATGAGGTCAGCTGACTACCTGAATATACTGAAAGACCAGGTTATTCCATCAATGGATTTTTTTCTTCCCTGATGGCACGGGCATATTCCAAGATGACAATGCCAGGATTCATCGGGCTCAAATTGTAAAAGAGTGGTTCAGGGAGCATGACACATCATTTTCACACAATGATTGGCCTCCACAGAGTCCAGACCTTAACCCCATTGACAATCTTTGGGATGTGCAGCGGTCAGACTCTACCATCATCAATGCAAGATCTTGGTGAAAAATTAATGCAACACTGGACTCGAAACAATGCTACAGCGAATGCATGCCGTAATCAAAGTTAAAGGCGGTCCAATGAAATATTTTTTTTTTTTCCATCTATTTTATGTCCCTTCTCCTGTTGCTTCTGTCATTCAGGGAAACTTTGATTTGTTATTTTGAACTCTGTAAATAAATTGATCTGACTTTATGTGATGCTGTTCTTAGGAGTGAAGATCCTCTTTCGAGTGGGCCTGGTTCTCCTTAAGTGCATATTGGGAACCCAAGAGAAACTGAAGTCCTGTCAAGGTCTCTATGAAACTATGGAGCTGCTCCGCACTCTACAGCCACAGTACATGCAAGAAAGCTTCCTGGTGCACGAGGTGCTGTTAAACTCTGTCATGGTTATAGTCTCTTATGTTCTGAAATTGTTATATTGCCTCTATTGTTGGTTTTTGCACTATATTGCATTTTTTTTGCACTATTCTGCTCTATATATCCATCCATCCATTTTCTACTGCTTATCCTCACGTAGGGTCTTTTCTGTATATACTTTTTTTTTTAAATAAGCTTTTTAAATCTGCTCACTTGTCCTACTGTGTATGGCAACTGTTGTGCAAGAATTTCCTTTGGGATGAATAAAGTTTTATCTTATCCATTTAATTGTTCTGACCCCAGCATGCAAACTTCATCTATGACTTTGCCCTCCTGTTACCACGAATGCTTAACCTGCAGGAGGCACTAAACAGGCATTGCACAGGTGATTCACATCCGTTCTCCCCTTGTGTTTCAGATTATTACATTAGTGGTGTCTGAGAAGGACATTGAGAAAGAGCACAACAATCAGCTAAGGAGCTGGAAGGAGACTCATGGAGATCTACACTGCAAGTCCCCTCCCAGGATGCACGGCGCCAAGGCCATCATGGCTGTTGATCCGCCCAGTCGACAGGACCTGAGGCAGAGGCCCACCATCATCGTACAGTCTCCCCTGGCACCTGAGACAGATGGTGTGAGAGCAGAGGACACCAAGGAGAGTGGAAAGACTAAAGAGTCAAAACGCAAGAAAACAGTCCTTCCACCACAGGAGATTGTTAATCCTTACCTTCCTCCCAGCGAGCCCTCACCTCTCCTCAAACACATGACTGTACAAGGGTCCAAAGAGAGTCTGAGCAGTGCAGAGCATGACACGTACCTGTAGCAGGGTAAGTATCACTAGTTCCATTCAGCCTTTGCAAACTCTCAAACACCCATCTCAGCTTTCAGTCAAACCTCTTTATGTCTGCAGTAGTCGTTACTGACACGTTAGACACGTTTTTAGGAAGAAGTCTATTTTTGCAATAAAGAAAAAAAATATATATTCACATTTCCAAAGCTGGCAACCACTAATAAGATATCACCATAATTATATATCATAACACATTTTGGTGTAATTTTGTTTATACAGGTTGCTATTTACTCTTCTTTCAACAAAGTGCAGTCATTGAAATTTAGCATCACAGTACATGGATCTCAGAAATGTGTAATTTCCAGGGAGCAGCAACAGATGGCGACTGCGTTCCTTTGGTTTTAGGCTGTCGGGTGGAGCTGTTGGAGCTATTAGCTTCACATGACTGAACATGTGGGGATATACACTAGCTAACTCACTGTTAAGAGCTGCTGCTGCTGCTATTTACCTCTTTATTTTTAAATATTACCTCTTAGACTCTTTCCTTTGTTATAAATGAAGTATGTTTTGTCTTAATTGATTAATTCTTTCTAGAGAACTTTGCCTGCAGTCTTCCTTTTTACCCATGTTAGTCACTACTTTGCCAACGCAGAGATTCATATTCGTCCTGCTTTGCCAGACTCGCACTAATTTGCACACCTTTTCTCGGTGTGTCTGTTAAGCAGTTATTTGATTGTTATTCTGCATCCAGGAGTTTGTATTTGCTGTGGATGAACACTTGAGGGCGTCCTGAGATTAGCTCAGGCCTCAGCAGTGACCAGCAGCCGTCTTTGTGAGGGACACAATGAAGGAAGAAGTGCAGGGACATTTTGTGCCACATTTTGTGAGGCCAAAGATTTGTAGTGCATATATTTTTTAAAATGTTGTCCAAGCAGTTTATTCAGTCATATTGTGATACAGTATTTGGGAGAGGATCAGGTTTATATTTATGTTATGAATGACATTTGGTAAAACTGCCATTTTGAAGAATGGACTTCATGGACTTGGAGATATCTAATGTTTTTATAAAATAAATAGGAGATTTTATTTGAGAAAAAGAATCAGTCCAAACACCTGATATGCTTTATTTTCCCAATTTTCTTGCTTTTTTTCATCCTAATCCAGCAAATCACACAGAAGTGTATATATTTGTTGACAAAACTGTTATGAAACATGAAACATTAATCATATGTTAATTACAACTGCATCAAAAACTGCAGGAAGACTTTACTGAAGCACTGGTCTTTGTTCTTTCAAATGTATGACCCAACATGCTTTTCACTACACTTGTGTAGATATCAGACCATGAAGCAATAAAAAATATTTAAAAGTCAAGGGCCATAAACCTTTTGATAATGATGACCAAACAGTATGTAGTGATACTAATTTATTTAAAAAAAAATCAATGAAGAAATTGTTTATGAATTCAGAAGCAATCAACATTTAATTCCCAGTCCAGGGAAGTAATTTATTAGCAGAAAAATAGAAAGTCACTGATATGTTGATTTTTGAAACACTGTGGAGATTTTTTGTTTTTTAAGAGCATGTCACAGGTTTATTTTCTGTCTATTAGGGATCACTATATTTGCCTGACGTGTCCTTTTAATAGACAGATTAATCAAGTTCTAACCTGTAGCCAGAACAGTTCCTACGAGGAGCTTTCTATATGGAGCCACTGAGTTTCATCAGGGATTCAGATGATTAGCTGCCCCATCTTTCTGAAGGATGCAAGATACACAGGGTGTGATTTTAGAATCCCAAAAAATGTATCATAATGCGAAGCTCCTTATTTCTAATCATTGCAACTATCATGATTAAAATGAACATTGTTTAGTCCTGGGGCTTGTGATTGTGCATCTTGTCTCTGTTTAATCCATATATAGAACAGAAATCAACCTCTTGTGTATATCAGCTGTTTTTTACCAAATGGCATTTAAATGAATAAAATGAGATTAATTAAAAATCCATTTTTTTGTATATCTGTCCTCTTTTTCCATTTCATTCAGACATAAAATTCCCCTTTTTGCCTTTATTTAGTATGAAACAAGGAAACTGAGACAAGAGAAGTGGGAGAGTGCCACACACATCATGATGTCAATACACCCTGTGTTGTCGTTCAGCGCCCTCACACCGCCCTCCCTCGCCCACGCAGCAGCACACTTCCTTGGACACCTGTTTCTCCGGCTCTTTCAGCTCTTTGAGGAATTTGCATCTCAAATGGGGCTAATTCCCACAACGCCGTCCAAAGCGCCTCACCCAGCCATTTGCCTTTGGTCTCTGAATGGAGTCTTCTGCGTGTATACAGGCCTTCTTCTTCTTCATCATCTTCTTCCTCCCCAACAACGTTCAGCTGCAGTCCAAGAACATGACAGCTAAGAACGCTCTCTTCTACATTTTAATTTACCCAACCACACGTTTTCAATTTGATTTAGTGTAAGATGAACACATTTTGCTTATGTTTCAGCACTATTACCTCCGTACTTCTGCTCATTTTCTATCAATTCATCTCACTCAGCGATGAAAGACTGAGCTCTCTCGTTGTCCTTTTGTTCTATATCTGTGAAGGATTTTTTTTTTGGTCTGAGGATGCCTGTCATTAAAGCATGTTTGGTTTCTGGCTCCTCTCATCATCCCTATTGTGCCTTTCGCTGTCTGTAAACAATGCCAGCTTCTCACCCCAACTCCACCCTTCACCTCAATCCAACCCCACCCCACTGGACCACACCCTACCCCCCACATCATACAGTACCACCCCACCTGTCAGTCAGAGGTTGTAATGGAGGACTGGCTGTATGGTGAGCCTGCACAGGAGGAGACGTGACCTAGACGTGCCCTCATAATCCCACTGTCAGAAAAGAGCAAAGCTGTATTTGTAGCTTTCATGGCATAATGACTTTTATTGTTGGGGTATTGTTGTATACTAGAACATCATGGCACTCTACCAGACATTTCTCCAAGTCCATGTTGCTGCTGCAGCCACGTTCACACTGAAAATAGGTCTGTATTTGTGGACACAAGTACACTACAAGTAGTGTTGAGAAAATGAAATCTGATCTGGGAAGTCCAGTTTCAGTGTTACACTCCACCAGCTTTAAGACTCATCAGATGCAGAAACGCTACACATACTGGGAGTGAGACAGGGCTTTACAACTGTGGAAAGTCATTGCAGCAGCAATCACTTTATCCTCCATCTCAACGAATGATGGTTCACATTACAAAGTAGTCTGCCAGGAAAAAGCTCTTGAACGTATTTTAGCTGTGTTGCAGCAGAAGTTGACTCAGCTTCAGGGGTTAGCTAACCATAAACTGCATCTAGCACCCCAAAATATTTCTTGTTTTTACCGGCTTCCAGTTGTTCTCATGCAGTGATCTCATTACGGTGACCTGTTGGGTCACCCCTGGCTTGCTTGAGGCTCAAATGATACTTTCCCTGTTCACACACTAGGGTATGCATGGCACAGTTTTATCATCTGAAATGTGGTATAAACAAGATGGCATCCATGTTTGAGTCCTTATTTAATATCATGACCTTACTACTGCTGTTGGAGGACAGGATCCCTCACCTACTATCTATCTATGAAAAGTTTACTTCTACTCTGTGGTGAAAAACGATCTTCACACTCAAATTTTACTTTTTAGATTAAGAATGTCCTGATAGCTCTATTTTCTGATTGTACAACTATATCTGAAGATCATCCACTGCATGTGTGAGTAAACAGATACTCCACCCATGTGATGTCTGTTTATACACTGTAGCTGATTATGGGGGTGGGTGAGTATAGTGAGGTGGATGATCTCATGAGAACATATGTGTGAAGTGTCTGGGAGATTAAAGTCTGGATTCATGAGCTGTAAAGCTCCTCTAAAGCTTTTTGGTTACAAGGACCAGGGGTCCTGCACCTTTATCCCCAGCCTGCCATCCCCCATCATGCCCTCTGCCCAAAGAAGGGATTAGGAGGGTTAAGGTCAGGGGCACAAAACAAAGAAATGGTTTTAACTGTTAAATGGCATTGCAGCTGGTGTGTTTTTGTGTTTGTATGCATGATGTGATTTTATTTTGTCCACACGATGCATGTGAGAGCAGAAAGACTGACAACTTATTGGTGCTCCTATCTGAGAATTTTCCATGTTTTGGGGGAAAGGCTTTGATGGAGAGTTTCAAGTAGCGGAGCTGCACGTGCAGAACAGGAAGTAGAGTCGGAGTGGAAGGTGGCAGGGGTCTGACAGATGCTCATTCAATAGACAGTGGACAGGATGTGGTTATGTCCTTGTATGGTTCTCCTCAGGATAACAGTAGCTGGACATGTAGCCCCAATGATCTCACATCCATCAGGCTTTTTGACACTGGTTATAACAGGAAATGATAGCACACACCTGTTTGGTTTCAGTCGGGGATCCCCTGATCTCCTTTACATTAAAGTCCTAGCATGAATCATCATAAGAGCTGCAGCTCAGCCACTTCAGATCCACATCCAAGTCTTTGTTCTGGCTGCTAGAAAGTGCACATTTGCAAAATTGAACTCTGGCATTAAAGGTGGAGTCTGTGATTCTGGAAAAAGGTTGTTGATATTTGAATTCAAAACCCAAATAAATCCACCCCTAAGTTTACCACCCCTGTCCCTCCCACTGCCCTTCTCTTTATACATCCAGGGCCTTTCTCTGTCCTGAGACAGACATTTACAGTACGCACAGAAGGGAGAGCTGTAAGATGCTAAACTTAAATACGTTTACAGTATCACATTGTGCTGGATTAGAATGGCAGTGGTACCATCTTTAAGGTCACTGCTTCTTCTTCTAGAGCTGATATCATACAGCTATGCGACAAAATGATTAAGCAGTGAAATTATGTGTAGAGATCAATGGGTTGTGAAGAACTTTAAGTCAGTGCAAAGGCAAAATTCTTCCCATTTGTAATAATATATCAAAGTCTACCCTCTCATTTAAAGACCTGGACAATACATTTACTTCTATTCTCTTGCTTTGAACTTTTTCCTGTTTGCAGCTGATCCAGAATGCAGATAAACCTCTCACATCTTTCCACTTGATTTCTGTATGTTTGAAGTTAGACAGGCTATTGGTTCCACCCGATACAACCTCCAGACCTATCAGGTTTTCTGTTTTAGGGACCTTTCTGTGACCTCTGAACTGCTGAACAGCTTTTCCCTGTTTCCAGCTGCACCCCGCACTGTCCTCTCTTTTTATTTTGGTTTGCAGTTTGTTGTGTTACAATGTGCATGCTACTTATTCACTTTAGCTTGTTTTTTATTTATAAAAAATCTCTATGTGTGTGTGTGTATATATATATGTATACATATGTGTGTATACATATATATATATACACACATATGTATACGTATATATATATACATATACGTATATATGTATATATACGTATATATATACACGTATATATATATACGTGTATACACGTATATATATATACGTGTATATACTGTATATAAATACGTATATACACGTATATATACGTATAAATACTTATATACGTATATATATACGTATATATACGTATTTATCGTATATATCGTATATATCGTATAAATACGTATATATATACGTATATACGTATAAATACGTATATACGTATTTATACGTATATCGTATTTATCGTATATACGTGTATATATACAGTATATATCGTATATATAACATTATATATACACATGTATATATACACGTATATACATGTGTATATATGTATATACACACGTATATATGTATATATTTACACACATATGTATACACAAGTCAATGCTTCATAGCTTTAAAAAAAATAATCACAGCAGTAGTTCTTTGTAGTTGAACTATTTTGGAGGTTAGCACATGAGTACAGTAATTTACCCAGCGTAAATCAGATACCCACAGAATATCCTCACAGACTGAAGAACATGACAACACGAAAGAATAAGAAAAGTGCTGTAACTCATTGCGAGTGAAGCTGCTGCTCTTAAATGCTTTTGGAGCCTTGCAACATTTATTTGGCACTGTTTGTGTTGCATGTTTATCTCTTCACCGGGGATGTTTGTTTGCCTCTGTATTGGTGTGTGTCCCACTTATCTGTATCGATCTGAAGTCACTTCCTGCAATTGTTGTGTCACATCCCCACTGTCTCCTCTCTTCCCGTCCATCTAGTCCCCTCTTTCCCCATCAAGGAAGCCAGTGGCCGAGAAAGGATACACAGGAGGGGGGCAGGGCAGTGAGTGTGTTGCTGTGTGTGCATATATGTATGTGTTTGTGAGGGAGAAACAGAGGGCGAGAAAGAGCCCAGCCCTGATAAACCTGAGCCAGACTTAACTGGGACAGACTGATATTGATGGTGAGCAGGAGACGCACGAGCAGCCTGTGATAACACTGAGAGCAACGGGCAAATAGAAAGAATTTTTCTTGTAAGAGAGAAAATATGTCGCCCATTGTGAAAGTTATTAAGCTTGGAATCAAACATGATCTGGTGCAAGACATCAGTGTTTCCAGATAAAAATGTGTTCAAGACCTTTTTTAGGTTTCTCCATCACTCTATCGTTTCCCAGAGGTGCTCCTTATGTATTCAAATCCAAATATTTAACTTTTGGTCAAGGTATGTATGTTTCAGTGTCAAAAAGCTGTTCACTGAAGCCTTGAAGCCTTACTTGAAGTGTTTCCCCGATGCTGTATGATTGTGCCTCTACATGTACAGTTTACTGTGTATGCATCCTTATAGTCACCGTAGTAACGCTACAGACCGGAACTTAGATGGTGGCCATTATGCTCCAAATTTGGAGAAAGGCCGGTGTGTGTTTATGTCGAAAGCCACATATATAATATAATAACTCAACCTAACCAAGCCGATCAGTGCAGCACCTCGTGCAAACTCAGTGTCTCTGAATGAATTGCTGACGGCTTTCCTGGTGTTATTTCGCTGTCCTTAAAGCCACCAGACTACATTCACAAAAACAGTTCTTTTAACTAACCGATTTCATTTTAATTAACTGAACTAACTCTTTTATTTATTATAATTGGCAGACATTCAACTTTGATTCAGCTAGTTCTAACGTTTATATTCTTCATAACATCAATGAATAGCTTCATGATTAACTTCATGATTAGCTTGTTTCACTGCTTTTTGAAAAGAGGCCCAGGTGGAGCCACGCTTTTGAACCTTATTTTTGCATTAATAGTTGCATCTGCAATGTGTGTGTTTGTGTGTATGTTTGAGAAGGAGTCAGGCATGTATGTGTGCTAACACACATCAGGGAGTGACCTCATAGCCTCATAGCTACAATTGAGACTAATGACAAAAGCACATGGGCGTGAAGACCTTTGGTTTGAGGTTACAATAGCTTATTGTATTGCGTCCAGTGTATTCATGGGGGTTACAGTGTGGAATACGTGCGTGTGCGCGCGCGTGTGCATGTGTGTGTCTAAACTGGAGGCTTGCTTTTCAAAACTCTGTGAAGTTTGGACAGCCATAAAAATCCATGAAACAGTTCATGTTACATGTGGAGGATAAAAGACTTTGTAAATCTTGCAGTGCTTTTAGAATAATTCTTCTTCTGCTTCTCTCTGACCCATCGCTGTTTCACATGACTTTGCGAATAATATCAGTCTTACATTGAGGAGGAGGTGGAGGAGGACGAGGAGAGCAGCAGAGGGAAGTTTCTCGCCTGCTGGCTGTTCCTCACAGGAAGTGAACAGGAAACGCAGGTTTTACTGTGCCGTTTTGGCGTTTAAATAGCAGAGAAGCTCCGGATCATCGTTGTCACTTTTTTATTTCAAAGCTTTTTCTCTGTAGGTTTGTGGTGCATTTGGGCTCTAAATCCAGTTTCTGGTATGCAATAAAGCATGCTGTGTCTTCAGTGTGGCATGCATAACATAAACAGAGGTCAAACACTGCTCTGGGAAATGTGGCTAAATTATAAACTCACTTCTGAACATTTTGATTTGTATTTCATGCTGTTTTGTCCCATATGTATCCATATATGGATGGCACCGATGAGGAGGACAAAATATTATGTACACCTTATGATGAACAACCACCAACTATGGCCTCAAATTTATATTTAAGTTACAGCTGCAGTTTTCACGATGGACTGGATTGTTTTATTTCTGTTGTGTTTGTGTGCACCCCAGAGACCTGATGTATGTGAGCAAAAATAGAATAGGAAAAAAAGTCCATTATTATAAAATATACAACAAGAAAGTGAGTGACATGTCCCCTGTAAATAAATGAGCCATAAAACATACCATTTTACAAGCTCACATTAGTGCACTGATGGTGTTGTAGCTACAGCCTTGTTATTTCTTTGTTCATCATGTTAAAGATTCATAACTCCATAGGGCTGGTGCTTTAATACAAAACTAAATAATAATGAAAATTTTAAACATAATTATAGTGAGTGGCGCTAGTTACTGTCTAGCCCTCAGCTAATAAACCTCCTTATTGTCTGTGTCGGACAGGTAGTGGAATCAAACCCAGATATAACTTTTTGTCCTCTTTGTAAACAAGCCACAGTTGTTACCTCACTGCTTCTATAAATGATAAACTCTCGCTCTGATTTAAACTCTCCTCAGCTGTCCTGCGTGAGAGACGAGGAGACAGCTACACTGCTTGACCCTGAAGTCTGAGCTATTTATACCTTTTCATAAAAACTGTTTGGGATTTCCCTCTCCTGTCCCCTCGTTTGTATTTGATAAACATTGCTGCTGTACTGGAACAAGAAGACAACAACCTCTTGAAAGCAGGAAGATTTATATCAACAGACTGCTCCGGTCAGCTGACCTATGAGTAGAAAACAGAAATCGTCTATTTCTGCTGTGGTTGCTAATTAATATCTGCTACTGGTGAGGGAGTGCATTGTGGTGGGGGTCGGCAGGGCCGTAAGGTGGTGAAAACATCCTGTGTGTGTGTCCTGAGTGAGGTCAAAAGAGCTCAACTCAGCAAGAAGACTGACTCAAAATGTTTAACATGTTGGATCTGAAGGCTTTTTCCCCCAGCACTGTGCATTATTATAGGTCATGACACCGAAGAGAACAAGCCAAGTGGACTATAATCAGTGAATCTGATTCAAACAAGGAAGAAGCAGAAGAAAACAATCTATGTTCAGCACTAATCATCACAGTTAGATTTGGATTTGACTGATTGTCAGCTCAATTTGGCATCCGGGGACCCAGTGTGAGTCAGATCTGGTCCCTCCAGTTTATGGCTGCTAGAACTGAATCGGTTTCTTGGGTGAAAAATATTTTTTTTGCCAGATCCAATATCTGCAAATTAGTCCACATGCATTCGTCGGAAGTCGGGAGTCAGAACTGGGAATGTCGTCACACCCAAGTTTATGGCGTTCCAGTAAACAAGTCGGAAAACCAAGATGGATGCCTCCAATGAAAAGTTTGTTGTGCTTGCTCTGTTGGAATGCAGAAAGCCAATGCAGCAATATGAGATCCTCAAACACAATTAATAGGCACAAAGAAGATGCAGAGGGTGTGTGTTTTTTCTCTTGCATAATTATGTGTGGAAAAAACGTTTGACTCTACTGTAGGCTGTAACATATAGCGCAACACAAACACGGTGCTAATCCAGGATGCTGCCATCTTGGATTATGACGTTGTGGTCAAGTCGGGGTTGGTGAGGTTTGTCCAACTTTCTGAGTCGACTTCGACTTCAGGGAGCGCTCCAGTTCAGATTTACAACTCAGAACGCCGAAATTCTGACTTCCGAGTACAAGATGAACACAGCATATGCTGCAGTGTCCACCAGATCTGACATGAATCCATCAAACCAGAGAAGCTGTTTGTTTGAACGAGTCCAGTTCTGTCTCATGCTACACTGCCCAGCCGTCCAGTCCATTCATACCTGATGCTAATCTGTGCACTAGCTTCAAGAAACACGCTGACAGTCTGGTATGCCAGTTGCAGTGTTGCAGGTTAGTTCAGAACTGTTTTATCCATGCAGAAGGCTGGAAACTGCTAGCTGAAGCCATGTTAGTCTTCAGTGGATCAGTAAGAAAAGGTGTGAACCTCTCCCATCCTGGCAGCCTTTGTGTCTTAACAAGCTTGTGTCAATCACCTCATCGTCTCTGCTGAAAGGAGCAGAGGAGCTCCAAATGTTCTACTGGAGGTGTTGGCTTTGACGGCATCCGCCTAATTAAAAGAGCAGATCAGACTGTTGAGGTGATCGGTAGTGTAAACTGTGCTTATTTGCCTGAAGGTCTGTCTATCATCAGCTGCTGAGCTGTTATCAGGTCGGACGTGTGATATCATGCATTTTCAGAGCTCGACTCCTGACTCAGAGATGGTCAGACCGCAATCAAAGCCTCAAGCAGCCAGCTGTCTCAGCACAGGGTGGGGGGAACCATGCATGTGGTCTGTGACAGCTTAACACACATATCAAACAACTGTCAGACCCCCACCAAACCTTCACACACACCCCAACAACAAGAACACACACCTCACTCTCTTTTTGCGCTGTGTCACCAAAAACAGACTCATAAACTTACAGAAACAAAAGCTCGCGATAAAAAGGAGGCGATCAAAGAGACGCTCTGCAGCTCGCAGACAGACAGTCACTGTAGTGTGTGTTTGTGTATGCATACACTCATCCTGTCCTGTATGCCCTGGATATGCTGTTTGACTGAGTGACTCATCGCTGATGGATGGCAGTCGAATGAAGGATGAGGAATGGGTGAAACCCCTTGGTGTGGTTAAATAAGAGTGCATAAACACAGCGAATGCCTTGGTGCCTTCATGGTGTGTGGTTTACAGCACAAGGCCACACATGAGAGGACAGGACAACAGTAACAACAATTAATTTCAGACACAGGTGGGCTATTAAGAGGAAAAACACAAACTGGATGTGATGGGGTCACTGGCATCCTGAAGGGATAGATAGAGGCTCTGTGAGGAGGTTCAAGCTCAGTCCAAGTGGAACTGCGAACAGAGGAAGAATTTGAATTTTTGCCATGCTGCATGTATGATGCGTTTTATTCTTTATTTCTTCTCCTGCTCTGTAAAGGCTGAGGAGGGGATTTTTGGATTGATGTATTCATCAAGGTCTGGTGTTTTATTTAGCTGTATAGTCAGACAGCAAACACAGCTAAAAACAGACCTCAGGACCACCAGAGCACAGATCGGAAGCTTGCTTTATGCTTTTTTTCCTGTTCTGCCGGACGGACAAAGAGCTGGTCGGACAATCAAGCACAGCTAGAGAGGAGAGGGTTCAGGAGGAGTCACACAAACACAATCACATCAGTTTGATTAACAAATGCTGCCTGATGGCATCACAATAATTGGCAACAACAAACTGTTTACTGAGCGCAAATGACGTTGGTGAAAGCAGAGGAAGACGGGAATCAGTCCTCATCTTCACAATGAGAGGAAGGCAGAGATGAGCGAGGAGAGGAGGATGGAGGGGTGGAGGAAGGGATCAGTGGAGGGAAAGATTGTTGAGTGATACAGTAGTTGTGTCTAAAAGGTCGCTGCCCTGGCGCCACTGCTGCCGCTTTGCTGAGAGACGAAGCAGACTGAAGACTGAGCCGACCCACCTGGACCAACAGATACACCCCAGAGACTGAGTGTTACTAGTGTAACTTCTGAAGAAGCTTTGTTAAAAATCACTTTACTCCACACTGACAGTACCACACAGAGATATTCTGCACAGCTTGTCTTCATTGAAGCCACGCTAAAGGGTGTGCAGTGCAACATTTGCATCCAGTGGACACGCCATTCAATCACAGAAATATCATGAGCATCATTTTGTTTCCCCAAAATCCAACAAACATATTTGTAAACTTCCCCCAATTTAATATTTAGTTGTGCAACTTAAAACAATGTTTGGCATAAGGTTCAGAGGGTAGTGATAAAAAATATATCCCAAATATACACCATTGCATCACATCTTGGCTTGTTTAGTTTTGAGGTTTAGAATATGATTTAATAAATGATGTTGATATAAATACTGATCAGATCAGTTTTATTTCCTTAATATCGTATGCTTCTTCTGTCCTTAATTCATCATTTTATTGAGACTTGTTAATCAATTTAATGCCACATTAGACACAGAATTTTGTCCCATCTAAATTTATAGTTATTAAATCTAATCTTGCCAATTTGTGCAATTTGTCTAAAAAAATTGAGATGTAACCGAAAACTCACCTTTTTCAAAGAATCCCCTCTCTGTGTTAAGTCTTGGTATTAATATATATATATATATATATATATATATATATATATATATATATATATATATTAATTAGTCTGAGTTTAAAGCTTTGTTTAACCTTAAGTTCATTACAGCTAAACACGTCTTTATTTTGTCTGTGTGTTACTTTGTGTCTGAGCATGTACAGACATGAAAACACAATCATAGAAATGTAAATAGAGCAGCCCTTTTGGATCTCAGCACAGTGCTCTGGTCCAGACTCTCTCTATTGATATTGAAATTAACTACTTCATGAAACTTGTCATGCCCAGACTTGACTCACTACTGT